>CM033728.1:30088936-30756206 GCA_019671005.1 Hibiscus mutabilis | reverse complement strand
GAATTTATTGAATTTTCAAATGAATAAGGGGGAGCTTATAAGATTTTTAACAATTAATCTCTTATTCAAATTTTAGTTTTACTAAGGGGGGAATCTTAAAAACAACTTTTCAAGTTGGTTTTATTATATCAAAAATAGGGAGATTGTTAGGATATTTGTTTTGATATAATAATTGAAAAATGTTTTGGACTAATTTGAAAAAACAAATATGGTTTTAAGTCCAAACAACTTGAAAATAACTTTGAGAAGATTTTGAAAGGTTTTCGAAGTGTTTTAAATGTTTTAAAATAGCCAAACTCATGTTTTCAGCACGTCCGTACCGATACAGTTACACCCCGTATCGATATAGATAAGGGTTTTAGCTACAGTAATTTTCCAAAACTGAAAAACCATATCGATACTCCCCTAGGCATATCGATACGGATAGGATCGTTTTGATACGCTTGAACTCGTACCGATACGGTCGAAGGCGTTTCGATACGTGCAGCCATAATGGGCATAACGGCTAGTACCTTTGCCGATACGGGTACACGCATACCGATATAGAAGGCTACAGAACTGCATTTATTGCGGGAAATAGAGTCCCCAACGGCTCCAATTCAATCCCAATGTCTCCAATGGCTAGGAACTCAATTGGGAGTATAAAAGGGACCTTCAAGCTTCAGCAACATCTAATGATCTTCAAGTCAACAACATTATGATGCAAAAATTGTCTTAGGACTTTAAATTTCCCATTCTTGTATAGACAACAATTGTGGGCTTAAATTGTCAATATATGCTCAAGTGTTGAAGGAAATTTTCTATCTTTTACTTCCCACAACTATCACCCAAAATACATCTTCTCCACCACTTGGCAACACAAACGGTTGAAGGAAATCGAGCTCAACAGATAATATGTCTCTTTAATATTTTGTGAGAGAATAAAAATAGTTTGATAGTGTATATAAAGTGATAGGTTATTAGAATGAAAGAATTCTATTAGAGGAATTGAAAACCATGTCTTGTGATGCTTTGTAAATTGTTTGGTGTTTGAGTATTGTTCTTTGTATGCTTTATGAATTGGTTGATGTTGTGTGATTAAAATGAGTTTTAATGCATAGTTTATACTTTGTTGTATGCTTAGACCAAGAGCTAATGGTGAAACAAGATTTTGAAGGGGGTTAAGCAAGCTAAAATTTGTGGTTGGGGATATCATGTAACTTCGGGATATCAGGTGAGTGTAATTTATGCATTCGAGATGACATGGTATCTTCTCGATCTTTGTTTAATTGATTTGTTATGTTTAAATCATACTCGTTTTGCATAAGGCTCAAATTGAGCACATTGGAGAAGGGCATTTAAGGCATAGCATCTTTTATAAGTCTATTGACTAATGTCACGGCCCGTACCCTAGGGTCCGAGCCCAACGCACACCAGGTAGCTGAGGAGGACCTCCACGCTATTTTGGGCTTGCCAACACCCATCTGAGCTAGCCCATCACTTGGAGTTGAAGAGCCATCAGATATGGCAAGTATCACAAGTCAACAAGCCTCATCCTCTTGAATATTTCCATATCTGTTGTAATCCCTTATCTTTGGCAAGTTTGATCCAATTAGCTAGGATCAATCGATATAATTGTACAGCATTACTCTTGTCCGTTGATTTACTTTCATCTTAGCCATTGGATGTAGGGGCTTCAAGTATAAATAGAGGCTCACCCCACCTCATTTCATCACTTCTGATTTGTGTAATACATTGAGCATTCACTCATTTCCCTCGGTTTTCTTTGCTAGCCATTTTCTTTCTTTGTTCTTTTCATTTCCGCGATGATCCAAGCATTGTAGCTTAGATCAGTTTAGGCTTACTTGGTTGCTAAACCGCCTAGAAAGCACCCAAAGTCGTACGTCCTAGTTTGACTAAATTTACGAACGTGACAGTTGGTATCAGAGCCAATTTTGTCGAGAGAAATGGCACCACAGAATGCCAGTGAGGTCCCAGCATCTGACCGTGAGACTCGTGTTGCAGCTGTTGGGAAGAAACGAGAGAGTTCTAGGGATATTGTTGCTGCCTTGGACAAGAGGGTCGTCAGGCTTGAAAAGTTGATTGTACAGCTTCAAGGGGCCCATAAGGAAGCCGATGAGCGCTTCGAGAAGATGGATTCCATGAAGGAAGACATCATGAAGGAGGTTAACGAGAATCTTGAGAACCTGTATGAGTCGTTGAACGACCAAGATCTCTCAATCAAAGCTACCGTTGAAGCTGTGAAGGAAGAGATGATGAAAGAGGTGAAGAAGCTTAGTACCGAGCTACTTCTCTACAAGAATGCCATGTTGAATGGCATGATGGCCAAAGAAACTGTGCCCAAACCCAAGATCGACGCCTCGAAGCCCAAGCTGTTCAAGGGGACCAGATCTGCTCAGGAAGTGGAGAACTTCATGTGGGGACTTGAGCAGTATTTCAAGGCAATGGGTATCGTGAAGGATACCGAAAAGGTAACAACTGCTTCGATTTATTTATCTGATGTCGCTCTGTTGTGGTGGCGACGTAAGTGCTCGGATGAGCAACGTGGGGGCACCATTGTTGGAACATAGGCTGAGTTCCAAGCAGAATTGAATGAGCAGTTTTACCCGAGCAATGCTGAGAAGGAGGCGAGGTCGAAGTTTAGAGCTCTTAAGCATGTCGGGACCCTTCGAGACTATGTTCGAGAGTTCAGGGAGCTTCAACTTCAGATCCCAGACTTATCTAAGAAGGATGCTCTTTTCCAGTTCATGGATGGACTAAAGCCATGGGCAAACATCGAGCTAGAACGGAGAGACGTGAAGGAACTCTCCAAAGCCATGGCAATTGCAGAATCATTGAAGGAGCATAGTGCCCGCAGAAATGAGTCAACCAAACCAAAGCCAAAGTTACGTGGTAATAGAGGCAATGTTGGGGGAGACAAACCAAAGAACAATTCCAATAGGCAATCCAACGCCAATTATACAGCCAACCAACCATGGAATCGGAATAAGAGAGGGTACGGGAATCTCAGATGTTTTGAGTATGGAGGACCACACCACAAAAGCAATTGCCCACATCGACAGAAAGTTGCTGCCATCCAAGAAAAGCAAGATCAAGAGGAGACCCTCAAGCTTGGCTCCATCCTCAGTTGCATGGAGGTCAAGAAGGGTTCCAAGAAGAAAGGGTTGATGTTTGTCGACATCACCATTGCAGGCCAGAAGTTGAGTGCGCTAGTGGACATCGGTGCCTCAGAGTTGTTCATGTCCGAACAGGCCGCGAAGAAACTTGACCTTCATGTTGAGAAGGCAAGTGGGTTCATCAAGACCGTAAATACCAAGGAGGCTCCGATTGCAAGAGTAGCAAAAGGAGTCAAACTCGAGATTAGGGGCTGGTCTGGTAAGGAAAACATTAATATAATTCCACTTGACGATTTTGACTTTGTCATTGGGCTTAGTTTCCTTGACAAGATTAATGCGTTTCCCGTTCCATTTGTCGATTGCTTGTGCATACTTGATTCGAGAGGCCAATGCATTGTTCCAGTAAACCGAGTAGCTGGAGTTAGGGCCAAGATGCTTTCAGCCATCCAATTCAGCAAGAGAATTCGCAAGGAGGAGCCAACCTACCTAGCAACATTGGTGACTAATGGAGCCACCATGATCGAGGATGTTCCAGCAAAAATGGGAAAAGTTTTGGCAGAATTCCGTGACGTGATGCCTGCCGAGTTGCCTAAGGATCTTCCACCGAAAAGGGAGGTCGATCACAAGATTGAACTTGTGCCAAATGTAGAGCCCCTTACCAAATGGCTCCGCCAGAACTAGAGGAGTTACATAGACAATTGAAGGAACTCCTCGATGTAGGCTATATCCGACCATCAAAGGCACCCTATGGTGCTCCGGTGCTATTTCAGAAGAAACATGATAGGACTCTTCGAATGTGTATCGACTATCGGGCTTTGAACAAGCTCACTGTGAAGAACAAGTACCCGATCCCGCTCATAGCAGACTTGTTCGATCAACTTGGTGGTGCATGGTGATTCACCAAGTTGGATTTGTGGTCCGGATATTGGCAAGTGAGGATTGCAGAAGGAGACGAGCTGAAGACATCTTGTGTAACACACTACAGTTCGTATGAATTTCTTGTGATGCCATTCAGACTCACAAATGCTCCCGCCACCTTCTGCACCCTGATGAATAAGGTACTACAACCCTTCCTTGATCATTTCGTTGTAGTTTACCTTGATGATATTGTCATCTATAGCAAGAGCCTTGGGGAGCATATGGAACACTTGAGGAAGGTGTTCGAGGTCTTGCGGGAAAATAAGCTCTATGTCAAAGAGGAGAAGTGCTTGTTTGCTCAGATGAAGGTCCCTTTTCTAGGCCACATAGTTAGAGGTGGCATGATCCAGATGGATGGGGCCAAAGTTCAAGCCATCTCAGATTGGGAGCCGCCAACCAAGGTGACAGAGTTGAGATCCTTCCTGGGGCTAGCCAATTACTACCGAAAGTTCGTCAAGGGTTACTCCAAGATCGCCACACCATTGACCGAGCTATTGAAGAAGAACAAGGGGTAGGACTAGAGCACCGAGTGTCAAGAAGCCTTTGAGGGACTGAAGAAGGCCATAGAGAGTGAGCTAGTGTTGGTGTTGCTGGATAACACCAAGCCTTTCAAGATTTACATCGATACATTCGACGTTGCCATTGGTAGGGTCCTGATGCAAGAGGGACATCCGGTTGCATCTGAGAGTTGAAAGCTCAATGAGACCGAGAGGAGATACACAGTCCATGAGAATGAGATGACAGTAGTAATGCATTGCTTGCATACTTGGCGTCACCACATACTTGGGTCAAGGTTTGTGGTATTTACCGATAATTTTGCCAATAGCTATTTTCTAACCCAGAAAAAATTGTCTCCCAAGCAGGCTCGTTGGCAGGAATTCCTTGCAGAGTTTAATTTTTCCATGGAATACAAGCCAGGGAAAGTGAATTCTGTTGCCGATGCCTTAAGCCAAAGGTACAACATGGAGTTTGTTAGCTTGCCGAAGGGATAGTTGTTGGAGCGCATCAAGGAGGGGTTGTCACATGACCCAACGGCCAAAATGTTGATCGAGTATGCCAAAGAAGGGAAAACCATAAGGTTTTGACTCGAGGGGGACTTGCTTTATTCCGAAGGACACCGCCTCTACGTGCCTCAGTTTGGAGCATTGAGCAAGGAGCTCATGAATTAGTGTCATGACTCCAAGTGGGCCGGACATCCAGGGATGAATCGGACCATGGCACTAATCAGCGAGCACTACTACTGGCCACACATGGGCGAGGATGTTGAAGCCTATGTAAGGACTTGTCTTGTGTGCCAACAGGACAAGGTGGAGATGAAGAAACCAGCTGGACTGTTGCATCCATTGCCCATTCCCGAGCGACCATGGAAGAGTCTTTCCATGGACTTTATTGTCGGTTTACCTAGCACTGATGGCCTGTCTACTATTATGGTCGTTGTTGACAGGTTTTCGAAGTATGGGACGTTTATTCCAGCGTCTAAGGCATGCCCAGTAGAGGAGGCAGCCCGTCTTTTCCTCAAGCACGTGGTGAAGCTTTGGGGAGCACCAAAGACAATCATCAATGACCGAGACTCGCGGTTCACAAGGAAGTTTTGGACCGAGTTGTTCAAGCTCTTGGGATCAAGTTTGAACTTCTCAACTAGTTTCCACCCACAGACCGATGGGCAAACCGAGCGAGTGAATGCTTTGTTGGAGATCTATTTGAGGCACTATGTGAGTGCCACACAACGCGACTGGCCGAAGCTGTTAGATGTGGCCCAGTTTTCCTACAACTTGCAACGAAGCGAGGCGAGCAACCAAAGTCCGTTTGAGATCGTGATGGGGCAACAAACGCTTACACCCAACGTGGTTGCTACCAATTATGAGGGGCCTAATCCAGCAGTACACAAGTTTGCCAAGGAGTGGCAAGAGAATCACGACTTAGCCCGAGCTTATTTACACAAGGCAGGGAAGCGGACCAAGAAGTAGGCAGATCGAAAGCTTAAGGGCGTGAAATTCCAAGTGGGTGATCAAGTCCTTGCCAAAATCACCAGGATCTTTTGCGACAAGAACATGCACAAGGGTCTTGTGCGAATATACAAGGGTCCATTCAAAGTTGTGAAGCGAGTAAGCACCATGGCCTACAGATTGGAGTTGCCATCTACCATCCAAACTCATTCAGTGTTCCATGTCAGTCAACTCAAGCCATACCATCAAGATGAGTCAGATCCGGATCGAGGCAAGTCACACCGAGCGTTAGTCGGAGTTAAGGTCTCCTATGAGAACGAGGTTTGAGAGATCCAAGCAGAAAGAGTCATTTGACGAAAAACTACCGGTCGAGGCATAATTACTTTGTTCAATGGAAGGGACTTCCCGATAGTGAGGGTAGTTGGGAACCAGCCGAGGCCCTTTGGTAATTCAAGAACCAAGTGGAGCACTACCATACTAGTCGGCCGACGAGGGCGTCGCCAGAACTAGTGAGGGAGATTGTCACGGCTCGCACCCTAGGGTCCGAGCCCAACGTAAACCAGGCAGCTGAGGAGGCCCTCCACACCATTTTGGGCTTGCCAGCACCCATCCGAGCTAGCCTATCACTTGGGGTTGAAGAGCCATCAGGTATGGCAAGTATCACAAGTCAACAAGCCTCATCCTCTTGAATATTTCCATATCTATTGTAATCCGTTATCTTTGGCAAGTTTGATCCAAATAGCTAGGATCAAGGGATATAATTGTACAACTTTACTCTTGTCCGTTGATTTACTTTCATATTAGTCGTTGGATGTAGGGTGCTTCAAGTATAAATAGAGGCTCACCCCCACATCATTTCATCACTTCTGATTTGAGTAATACATTGAGGATTCACTCATTTCCCTCGGTTTTGTTTGCTAGCCATTTCCTTTCTTTGTTCTTTTCGTTTCTCCAAGCATTCTAGCTTAGATCAGTTTAGGCTTACTTGGTTGCTAAACCGCCCAGAAAGTACCCAAGGTCGCACGTCCTAGTTTGAGTGAATTTATGAACGTGACACTATGCTGGCATTACATATGCATATTTTACCTTTCTATGCTATGATATATTTTGTTAAATTGAAAAGATGGATTGGAACCTTGTAATAAGCTTGAATCAACAATGAATTCCTAATTGGAGCTAGATGCTTACTTTCCATAAGACACCAAATAATGTTTTTCAGGCTTTAATGCTTATGTAATGAACTCTTAAGTTCTTTGGACCTAAATTACATGATGTATTTAGAATTGTCTTTTATATAAGCATTTAATGATTTTTTTCATGGTCATGTTAGGGTTAAAAGATTAGAAAGCTAAATATCTTGTATGACTTGAAATATGAATGGAAGGTATCTAAGAATAAAAAAATAGAATATATATATATATTGGTATTAATGCTGAGAATTTAAAATACCTTGCAATTGGAATAGTGAAAGCTTGGCAAAACTAGAGAAATTCATGGAAAAAGGGGTCTAAGTCTAAAGCTTATACATTAAGCTTACATATTCAAATATTTCTTATGAAAGCATGGTATGGAATCATTGAATTGTTGTATTAAATAAGATATTTTTATAGTATAAACCGAAATTTGTATGTAATTGTTTGAAATTATCTAATAATGTTAATTTGACCTTTAGGTGAAGAAATTTGTTTTCAATGCTATGAACACATTATTTGTATGCTTGGTTGAAATGATGTGAAAAGATATGCTTAAATCCATGATAAAGTCTTATTAGATTTTCATAGTTATTTAGCTCTGTTTTTGTATACTCACATGAAAGGCACAAGTTTAATTTATAAGGATCCTTAAAGTTGAAATGAACTATATAGTTTTGGTATTCATGATAGATAAAGTTATGGAATTAAAATTGGCCTTTCAAGATTTTACTAAAATGTATGCGTTGAAATTTTAGGTTACACTCATGGCTAAATTCTATAATGGTGATTAATGAACCAATCCTTGTTATGTCATGTTAATGGATGAATTGGTTATGTTATGAATGAATTTATAATGTTCTAAAGAAAAAATTTGTAAGCCTGTTAAAAATTAGCAAGAGTTATGCAATTCAGTGATTTAATTTTTGTTTCCAACTCATTGTATCCCCATTCTATTTTTCAAAAACCTCTTTGATCCGGTTTAACTACTAAACCGAGATAGGGGAATTTCATTTTAGTATCAGAGCTAAATTTTAGTCGATTATAGGACTACACCAAAGCCTATTGTATGTTTGCATTCTACATATGTCACCTAAGAGTTATTTGTTCGATATGTGTGACTTGTAACTAATATGATCTTATTATTTCTGTGCAGTATCCAAGATGGCTGTTTAAATATTTGAAGTCAATAATTTTGAATTTTATGACACATGTTTGAATATAAGAACTATAAGTTGCTCTTGAGAAAATTTGAGGATAAATTTTTCTTTAAAGGGGGGAGAATTGTAACACCCAAAAACCGGGTAAGTATTTATTAGTGATTTTAATAATCTAGGAATATTTTTTTACCTCTAAGAAAGCATTTAGAACCATTGGATTAATTTTGAAAGTGAATTCTCATGAATCGAATTAAATTATTTTGTCTAGGGAACCAAATTGTGAAAGAATAGAACTAAAGAAAGGACCAAATCGAATTAAGAGACAAAACTATGCGATTGCATGAGTAATTGACCAAAATATGCTAGTGGAATCCATGTGTCTTTATGTTAGATATTTGGTGGTGAATAATGAGTGTTTTATAATTAAAAAAAAATAATAAACTTTTAGCATAATGGGGAAGGGTTATCTCCGTTTGGAGGAAAGAAGAAAGAAAAACAATTGCATGCTTTCTTCTCATCTCCCTCTCCAATGAAAATTCCAATGAAGGAAAGCTTTGGGAAAGCCTGATGGGAAGCATGGAAATTCACTATTTTGGTCTTCAATTTATGGTTTTTCTTAAGGAATTAGATAAGTTTACTCAGTTAGCAAAGTATGTGTGTTAGGATTTCCATGAAATTAGAAATTAGTGATTGAAAGATTTGATTTTAAAGTAGAATTTTAATTGATAAATACATGTATGTTCAAACTAGGTTGTATGATATTATTGCTAGTGAATTCTCCCATGTATTGTAAACTTTAGGAGAATTCAGCCTTGGACTTTGAATTATGTCTTGGCCGAATGTGTTAAGAGTGGACTAAATTGAGAAATTTTGGAATAGTCAAAATTTGACTTAGACAAGGGTTTATGATTGAAATAAGGGTAATTCAAATTTTGGTATGAACTTTTGTCTTAATTCGAGACTAAGGGGTGAAGGTTTGACCGAATGTTGCTATTTATGAATTTAAAATCTGTAAAACATTGAATTGTGGCTAGAGTTTATTATTAAATAGAGAATCAAAATAGAATTGAGGGTTAATTTGGAATTAAGAATTATTGAATAAATTGAAAATTGATTTATTTAGAAACTTACGATTGATTTAAGGAGATAATGTTAAGCATTGGGTGGCCTTAGTGTTGATTTAGTGAAATCTGCCCAGAAATAGGTACATTGACAGTGAATTTAAAAATTTACTAAAAATCATGTAGGTCAAATTGGAGAACTATCCTTATATGTGCAGAACCGTGTGTAAATCTACTTTCGTTTACAACAAACGGCAATCAATTTCGATTTGTAAATCAAAAGTTATCAATTTTTGAGTAAGTGAAGGTCAGAAAATATGGATAGCAGTTTACTCCCAGAACAACAATAACATAGACTTTAAAAATTTGCCATAAATCATATAGGATGAATCTGAGACTATAATATATATGGTTAAAAATTTTATTCAGTTTAATTTCGTTTAAAACAAACGGAATTGAATTCCGAGTTATAAAAATTTTATAGAAATATTTCTTGAAGGACAGTGCAAGCTACCTTGTGTATTTGATAATATGTCTCTTTAAGGACAGGATTTATTTTCAATACACAGGTGGTGAAAATAAAAAAATCTCCAATCACCTTGGTTTTTGGGTTTAGGGATAGATTTTAGGGTTTAATAGTTAGGAGTTTAAGTTTAGAGGCTTAAAATTTAGGGGTTCCGGTTAGAATTTAGAGTTTAGAGGTTGAAGTTTAGTGTTTAGTGTAATTTGATTGATTTAGGTTTTAACATATAAACCCCAAATTATAGCCTCAGTCCCTAATTTTTAACCATAACACATCAATTTTAAACCACTAAATCTAAGCTTCTAGCCTTTAAACCGTAAAATCTAACTCTAAACCTTAAAACTAACGCGCTTGTGATATTTTTTTTATTTTCACCGCCTATGTATCAAATAATTACTCATTTTAAAAAGGTAATTAAGCATAAATACCTTTTTAAACCCCTAAACCTAATCTAAAACCCTTAACTCTAAAATTAAAAGGTTTGTGTAAACTAAAATTCACACAAACTTGTGTATCAAAGTATTTTCTTATATATATAATATTTAAAAAAAAACTAAATCTAGATTTTTGTGATATTTTAAAATTTTAACATTTTAATAAAATTTATGATTTTTTAGGTTTTAAATTGATTTGACATGATGTAATATCTTATTGGTGCCACGACAATTTTTTAACTTTACGCTTAACGGTCAAATAAGTGTTCAAACTATATTTTTTTTAGATAAATGCCTGAACTATAAATTAGGTCAAATAGATGTCTAATGTTTTTTTTCTGTGACCTATTTAAGATTTTTTTCGTTAACGGCCTTTAAAAAATTTTCTTCATTCAATCAGAACATGACACGTGGCATTTTTTTTATATTTTATATTTTTAAATTTTTTTAAATATCCCAAAATTTTAATTTCTTTAAATCAAAAACTCAAATTACATCTCCCTTACCGTCTGGCATCCTCACATGTCAGTGGTTCACCGTTCATCGCTCAAAGCTCATGTACTTCACCGTTCGATATCTGTCATTCTCTATGCGTCGGTGAAAAACTCAGATTTTTTTTTTCATTGTTGAGTGCTCGTTGACGGTATAATCGACGATTTATTTGTTGTTTTTTTTACGATGAGAAGATATGGTTTTCGGTAGTGAGGTTGGATTGACCGTTGTTGTCTCGTTTTGCCTTTGCCTGCTGTCTGGGGTTTTAACGGCCAGCCCTGAACCTACAAAGCAGAAATACTGACTCCTCAACCCCTTTTTGATTGGCCTTTGCTTCTCAATTTTATCTGGTTTTTCATCATCAAGGCTTGGATTGGAATAAGATGGTCCAGCAATATCACCTTCAATGAACACCCCTTTTTGTTTATCCAATGACATTGGAGATGATAGGGTGGATGACTTTGAGAACGAACTCGAACGAGATCTTCGAGGAATTGTTATCTGTGGCATGGCTTGCATAACGCCATGGATTATACCAGAAGCAAGTTTCTTCTTTGCAATGGGACTGGATGGATTACGCCTCACAGAAAGTGTTCTCTTGTTGTTTGGGAGTGATGAAGGCTTTGAGAACCTCTGTCTGAGAGGGATTGGAGTTTCCTCTGAGTAATTTCCATTGATTCTTTTCTTCAATCTTTTCGGTTTTTGATCCTTCATCCAAGGCCAATGGAGAACACTTTTCAATCTCTGTGCTGCATTGTTCATGGGACCTGCAGATTTTTCATCCACTAATGACTTTCTGTTTTCGTCAGCTGAATCGAAATCGTTGATGATGATCGACTCTTCCCTCCGCTGCCGAGATCACTAGCATCTGCTGATGTCTTGACTCCCGTGTACAAGAAGATTTGGGTGTCGGATGTCCTGAAAGAAGTTTCAGGACTGCTTCCATGGCCTTGCATCTTTATGTGTGAAGCTATTGCTCTTCTTGCAGAGTAATCTAGACAACCAAACATCCCACCTGCCGAAATAAAGTGTCGGATAAGTATATCTGATGAAGCCGAACGAGGCCTTTGTTTCAGAAGATCAAGTGGGGTCATTCCATTCGCATCATGGATATTCACATCGGTTGATTTTGCAGACATCAGGAGTTCAACTTGATCCGTATGAACACTACCAATGATGGCCATGTGAAGAGCAGTCCTTCATTCATTGTTTCTAGCAATAACAATGTCTTCCATGCTGAAATTCCTTGCTTGTACCAGTTGCTTCATAAGATTAACCTGTCGGTCCACTCTTTGAAAAGCCAGTGTTTGGAAACTGGACACTGCCAAATGCAGAAATGATTCCCCACCGTTGTTTCTTACAGAGATTAATGAAGGAGATGCAAGAATCAAAGCCTCAACAACAGTTGATTGACCCCTGTAAGAAGTAACATGCAAAACTGTGTTGCCTTGATCATCTATGGCGTCTATGATATAAAAGATGCAACCAGATATTTAACAACCAGGACAAATGAAACATTGTTTTCATCAGTAAGGTAAAAGCATTTCAGGTTATTAAGATGCCCATGAGCCTAATCTCTTGCTATTTAAACTTCATTCCAATTACCTATATATATGGATTTACTTATGAATGTCATTCTATATATGACTTCGGTTTATATATTGCTATGATTTTAGATATTTAAGCTGTAAGAAACTCAAACTTAAGCGCAAGCATGTTTAAGTTCTAATCCTAGCAATATCATATACAACCCATCTTTCAATTCCAGTGCTCAGATAGTGCTAATTAATCCATCAATAGAAACTTCAAAAGAATCAAGCACATTAACAAGAACATATAAGACTAACATGTTGTAGAATAGTTTGAGACTAACCTCAACCTGGCCTTTGCCAGCAGCAGCATGCAATATAGTTGAGCCACGCTTATCTCTGTAAGCCAAAATATCAGTGTACTCACAAAGTTCTTCCTTCAAAACCTTTAAATTTCCTCCTCTAGCAGCAGCCTGAACAGCTCTGTTTGTAATTTCCCATTTATAAACCAAAGGAATTTCCCGAGTGTGCTCCTCAAATCCGTCGCCTTTGGCTGTCATAAACCTCGCTGAGACTGCAACATCATATATAATCCTGAAAACCTCGGAATTTTTACCCCTTGCAGCAGCATAAAGCACATCAGTAACACCATACTCTCCTTCTCCAAAAACCAGTAGAGGGTTTCTTTCAAGCAGTTGTTGAACAAAACCAAGTCTCCTGCTGAGGCAGCCGTGTACATAAGCCATCCGCCATAGCCAGCTCTTATAAGGGAATTCTTTGCTTTCTTCGATCCACACTCTATGAAAAGCTTCCTAGCAACTTGTGAACGACATTTAGCAACATCATCAAACTGTTCTTCATCGTCCCATACGGTCTTAAGGCGGCCGATCCTCCTCAAAGAGGTTAGCTTGATGAGGTGATTGCCATCTATCCTAAGAAGCTCCCTGACCAAATCATAGTGGCCATTAGCTGCCGCCCAATCTATGGGAGATGCATACCACCATTGATCCCCAGTGCTTTCCCAGCGAAGGGGGAAATATGTAGGAGGCATGATGAAGATGATTTCTCAAGAGAGACTAATGAAGTCTTAACTACAAAGATGAACAAATTCCTATAGCAAGTCAATATTTAGATAATCTTCTTAAATGTAAAACAAAGAGTAAGGCCCTACTCAATTCAATGCTATAAAGCTTAAATAAAGGTGGAATATATATAGAGTTAAAAGAAAGAAAGGTTCAACCAAAAACAACTATGAAAGTAAAGCTTTAATAAATAGAAGTGTTGAAAAGCCTACCCAGAAAGATACTGATAATGGTTTAACTCTTTACAAATCCAAGCAGTTGAACCACCTGCATCAAAAACAAAAACCAGTGAAGAAAATAAATGATTTTATTTCAAGTTTTGATGGCCAAAAAGGAGAGATTTTAATGAATAAATAACATCAACTGTATGATATAAGAAAGGGAAATAGCAATCATGGCTCTAACAAAAGTTGAAGACAGGAAAGAAGGCATGTACTTGAAGAAAAAGGGTTTATTTGGAATAAAATAATTCAAAGGCCAGAATCACAACTGTTCCAAGAAGATATCAGTACATGGAAAAAAGATCATATTGGAGTTCAACAGATTCTTGGGTTATTCAAAGTGGAGACCAAAAATAAGTAGTAAAAGAAATTAGAATAAAATAATATTATAATTAGGTAAAGGTTCCTTTTTTAACTGTGATGTTAATGATGATAAACCATGTGAGGTTTACTTTTTTACTATGGATAAAAGATGTTT
The DNA here is from genome assembly GCA_019671005.1 of Hibiscus mutabilis. Taxonomy (NCBI): domain Eukaryota; kingdom Viridiplantae; phylum Streptophyta; class Magnoliopsida; order Malvales; family Malvaceae; genus Hibiscus; species Hibiscus mutabilis. The sequence goes on along the minus strand of CM033728.1, from coordinate 30,742,056 downwards.
GAGTTAATTATGGAGGAAGTTGACTATAGTTATTGGTTAATTTGGTCTTTTGATAGTTTATTTAGTTAATCTTCCCAAACCATAGGTGGCTAAAGTGATAATAAAAACCCAAAAATGTAAATCCTAGTCAAGTAGCCCCCGCCAATATACTAGTGCTTTTTTTTTCTTCCGTGATTTTGACAGTTAAATTGAATATCGTGTGGAACTTTAGTCTAAACTTGAAATACTTGGATTATATTTGAAGAAATGTCATAACTAATGCCAGCATGATTGATTCTTGTTATTGATTGATAGGAGACTGTTCTCTGCAACTTGTTCATGAATTTCATGTTGTACTATGTTATTTGGATTCAAATGTGAGTGTAATGCCTTTAATTTTTAAAACTTTTCATATATTTTGAAAATCTTTGGATGTTTGAAGATAATATCGCGTAACTATATTCAGTATATATCAGACATAAATACTTGAAAAAATAATCAATTGTAAGAGAAACATAATCGTTAGATAAAGTTAAATTTATTAAAAAGGGAAAAGAAAAGTTTTGGGAGTAAATCCCTAAAGTACTTGCCTACTCAGGAGCACCATGCAACATGATGGAAGATCAAACTTATGATTTTAACTTGAAACTGAAGTGTTTATATTGTTCGCTACTTCTCATGCTCATGTCAAACACAAGGCATGTACCAGGTTCAGGAGCATGTAGGAAAGCAAAGTTGATTACTACATCAAAATAACCAAATATTTTAAATGGAAAGCCAGGAGGAGACTTGGGTTAGTTTTTTATTTAATTTTGGGCATAAATTTGGACTATTCTTACAAGGATAAGAATGAAGGAGATATGGTGAGCTGTGGCATCTGAACTGTTTGGTAAGCCTCAAATCCAACTACTCATAAACTTGGATTACACAGTTCTAAAAGCAAAGAAGGGCAGCTTTAACTTTTATGGCTTCTAACACAATTGAAAAAGGTTGAAAATAAAAGGTGGGTTTCATGCTTTATCAACAATAATGCAGGTCATGTCTAATTCCAGTCCCTTGCTTCCTACCTATTATCTTTTCTTAATTTGTGCTCTTACAGGTCTCTTTCTTACCTTTAATGGGAGTTATGAAGCTCAGCTTCACATGAGCACACCAGCCATTTTCCCTCATATATACATATATATATGTTATTGTAAATCTAGAGGGTTCCTAGACACAGTTCACCAAGATACTAAGGGTGGCAGAAACTTTTTTGCAGCTATGAACTATGACTTTACCAAGCAATTTATCTGCATACAATCCTTTTTCAAATGTTACAATGAATGACAAGAGCAAAATTGCACCAAATGAGAACCAATTGTCTATTCAAGGGAGCAGATGGACCACTCAAGTCCAAGACACAAGGGAGGAAAAGCATATACCAATCTCACTGAATCTCCTAATGAATGATAACTCACCATTTTTTTCAAAATAGTCTAAAGGTGTTTGCAGACAAAGCGATTAAACCGAATCTCCTAAGATAAACCACTTGGACCACTTGACTTGGGGTGCAACTTAATGATGCAATGAACATTTCTATTGCATTCGGAGAAGTATCCTTGCGTGATTAAATATCATTTTAGCATAGGGACAAAAGGGAATGCAACAATTCTAGTGTTTGCCATTCATCACTGATGTAGAAAAATCATAATATAACCTTCTTTTACTTTCAAGTCATTGTTATGTTGAGTATAATGATTCCACGGTACTGTAACAAGCAGCTATATAACAATTCTTTATCCATTGAACATGGTAGATTATTTCTGCTAAACAGAAATATTAAATTTTGAAATAATGGGAAAAAGAAAAACCAAAAAGATAAGAACGAACAAAGTTGCAAAGCTGTATTTGGAAATATAGAGATACGCTTAATTATTTGCGCTTAAACATAATTTCAATTCCATCATTACACAATGCAAATCAGTCAACAGAGGGAATCTCAGAAGATTTGGCCCATGTTCCTGATAAAGAAGTAATGTTTCATAGAAAGTATTTTTATGCTACCATCAGTTTTTGGCCTTGACCGAATTGTTTTCTTTTATCCGAGTTCGGTTGTCCAACTTCACAAAGCGCTTGAGATCTTCGTATGGAAGTGTTTCAATGTTTTTCCTTCTTAGCTCACTCAATGCCAGACGCTTATCGAGCAGATGCCACAGCCAATCAGGGTACTCAAAATCCGGCAAGATCTTCGGATCCACTCCATCCTTGAGTATATTTGCACCAACCACGGTTGTGGACTTGACTTCTTTGCTGAGTGTTGATGCTTTTGGAGCATCACTGGCTGCACCTTTAGAGCCCTTCTTGGCTTTGCCAGCCCCAGCAGAAAATGCTCGTTGACCCAAACCAACTGCATCCTTGGCAATAATGACACTTTTCATTGATCTGATATGACTTAATGCCATTACTTTATCCCTGTAAAATTTATGTCAATAATAGTATAAATGTCTAAAGATGGAGAAACACGTTTATTTATTTTTATATCAGTAAAGCAAAATCATCAATACGAACCAAATAACCTCGATAAAGGAGTCAACCAATCAAAATTCATATATAGTAATCCACAGAGTTGATTAGTATCCGCTTTCCCTCTCCTTCTTCTATTGTCTTAAAATTATGGTAAAAGAAAATTGTTTCCTCCCCTAACAAGTTCTTAGGGTATCTAATCACAACCACAACAGTTCAACATTTCATAGGATCCCGTTTTTACTGCAACTCTTCACTTTTTCCCATATCTTGGACCCTCCAAAATAAGGAAACGAATAAAAAAACTTGTTGACACTGTACACATGTTGGATGTGGTAATGTGCTTGATACATGTACCTGGTTTAGAAACATGGCCAGAAAGGATCCATTGCATCTGTCACTTCGACATTTTGATGAATGAAGTTTCTCCAAAAGTTTGTATGCTAAAACCAGAGGGCGACTACTCATTTATGAATGCAAAGCTACTAGATGACGAAAAAGAAAAAAAATAACACATCGAAATTTCTCAGGATTGGGTACTCCTTCCTTTGTTGATAAAAACAAAGAAGAGTGCTTGGATACAGTTTCCTATCACATTAAGAGATGCTCATGAAGTTAGAAGGTGACAATGAAGTTTCTCAAAAAAGTTTGTATGCTACAACCAGAGGGCAAATAGTCATTCATGAAAGCAAAGCTACTACATGACGAAAAAGAAGAAACACGTGGAAATTTCTCAGGATTGGGTATTCCTTTGTTGTTAAAAACAAAGAGTGCCTGGTTACAGTTTCCATTCATATTAAGAGATGCTCAAGAAGTTAAAAGATGACATGTAGAAAGGATAACCATGAAATTGCAGCTCCATTAGAGTTGTAAATATTCAAGAAATATCGCCATCTTACTTTTACTTTCCGAAGAAGAGCCCATCCATTTATACTATTTACAATCCTATAGTGGGTCATTCATAGCATGAATCCGACCGACGCAATGCTGAAGATAATACAATAGCATCAATCTTAAAGAAAAGTCATTACCCTTCAGCCAACTTCTTATGTTTAAGCAATGAGCATATATCGAGGAGAAAATGCAAGTGCATTCAAAGTTCACACTGGAAAATTTTTCATGTATCTTCATCATGCAAATCCAAACTCCAAATACCATGGAAACAAGATTTGAAGCTTTTAAAACAATTTGCAAGTGTCAAATCAAATATATTATTGTGAACATCCAAACTAAATTACAAAACTGTACAGAACTGATCCAATAAGCATCAATTCCAGCAAAGGGGAAAAAAATACATATGGCCTTGGTTTCAAAGAAATCAATACAAAAAGGATATTTTTTTATCTCGGTTTCAGAAACTTATTAGTAAATAAACGTTGAAATAGAGAAAAGAAATGAGCTAAAATGGTTTACCTTTCTCTAGAACTCGTAAAGTTCAATTGTAGAGCTCCTTCCTCCGATGGAAATTTAGGGGGTTTAGGGTTTCTGAGAGGAGGCTAAAATGGAGGCGTGAACACGAGGAAGAATCTGAATTTTATTGGGCTGAACTGTGAAACATTGGATTTGTTTGAGCTCACCATTTTTGTAGTTAAATAGTCCAAACCTAAATGGGACCTGGACTCGACCATTGTGAAGCGTTTTGGGTTCAATTTTGTTGAGTCCGCATTTTTTTCTTATATTATAAATAAGTATTTAAAGTATACTATTTTTTATTTAAATATTTAAAGTATTTTTTTTAATTAAAATTAGTATTTAAAGTATATATTTTGATCAAAATAAGTATCTAAAATATTTTTTAGTCAAAATAAGTATTTAAATTATATTTTTTTATCTTTATTCTTAAAAGTTAACATGTGACATTGATTAAAAAATACATTATGTATTTATTTTGTCAAAAAAAATATACTTAAAGTATCTATTTTGACGAAAAAATACTTTAAATACCTAATTTTAACAAAAAATATACTTTATGTATTTATTTTGACCAAAAAATATTTTAGGTACATAAATAAAAAGTTAGTATAGTTCATATACTTATTTATGATATAAGACTTTTTTTTGGAAATGAAAAAGAGGCTGAAACCATTACATTAGGAGTTTTTCATACGAATATAGGAGGGACCAAAAATATCTCTATGCACCAAAAATATAGTGGAGATGGTAAATGGGACGAGTGCGGATACTTCATTTTTTTTGTTTATATCCTTTTAAAATTTTCATATCTACCACTCACAGCGAATGTATTTTTTAAATACATACTCGTCTATTTGAATACCCGTATACCATTCCTACCGAAAAGCAGCACATCAAAAACATGTAAAGATAGGTCATTTATGAGACCAACTAATAAAAATTATTCATCTCATTATTTTTCCATGTCATATTTTTATCAAGTGAATCTTCACTTGGTAAAAACTGTTTTTAAAATTGATTTACAGTAAATATAAGTGAAGATTCACTTGGTAAAAAATATGACATGAAAAAAATAATAAAATTGGTGATTTTTATTTGTTGGTCTCATAGATGACTTGGCGGGAATGACCCATGATATAATTTCTCATAAAGAGCCATCGAACGTGGAATCCAACTTAGCCATTATATCAACTATCATGTTAGCTTCACAACGAAGCTGAACAAATTCAGCCGTCCATGTTATAATGAAAAGAAGGCATGGGGGCTTGTGGAAGAAGGCTGTGAGAGAAGTTTGATAACATCACCATTATCCAAATATACAACAATACGCTCAAATATGTGCTCCCATATCGTCCCGGAACATCTGTTATCTCTATGCTTTTGAAATGAGAAGATAAGAAACTACCATTAGAGTCTCGAAAAATCCTTCCAATTGAACTAAATTCGGAATCGTTGGAAACAACGGTATCAGTGATGAGGCAAATCAAATCTCCCGAGGAGGGTTCCATTGAATAAGTTCCATCGGTGCTGCCTGGTCACTCAATGCAGTCGCAGTAGGGGAAACGAAAAGCTTACCCAATAAACACTAGGATGCAGCAGCGAATTAATGTCCATTAGAAGTATCCGAAGAATAATTAGGGTATGCTTAGTTTTAGAAAATATTTTTATTTTTTATTTTTAGAAAATAATTTTTATTTTCAGTTTTTTAAACATTAGAAAACATGCTTGGTTAATAGGAATGAAAAATTGTTTTAAGAAATGAATATAGTGAAAATGTGTTTGGTTTGTAGCTTTTCAAAATAAAAATAATTATTAAATAATTAAAATAAAATATAGTTAGAAAAATATTACTAGTATAATAATAAATAAACTATGAGTAAATAAACCAAAGTTATAAAAAATGACATTAGAAGGATTCGTACCCGAGTTAAAATGATGTTACAATTAAAATAAAATTCTTGTTTTCATATTTTTTCAATGTTCTAAAGTATTTTCAACGAGAACAATGAAAACATCTTTTTTATGTTTTCAAATTTTCACTTTTTGTTTTTATTTTCTTAAAATCATTTTCTAATTTTTCAACCAAACACATTTTCTTCACCGTTTTCATTTTTCAAGAAAATGAAAAAGAAAACGTGATCCATTCTCTAGAACTAAACGAACCCAAAATGTTAAGAATTGGACACAAATTTTGATAAAAAATTATTTAGGAGTTGTAAGACCCGAATTTTATCCGGGTATACCTATATATACATATATTTCTCTATAAATAAAATCAAAAATAAATAAATAGTAGATAATACATAAACTCAATAAAACCGGTCCAATATTCATAAATATCCAATTACAGTCCAAATGTCTTTCAATACCCGAAGTCCAATTACATCAAATACCCAAAGCCCAATTTTTAAACCTTTACAGGTCATTATATCAATTTTACAACCCAACACAGCCCAACAAAAACAAATATTTAATTTTCCCACCCAAACGTACCACATGACAGCCCTTAATTGGCCCAAACCAGTGCACACAGATCTGTGTTTCTTTCCTCTTAGCTATCACTAGCTGATGATGATGTCACTCGACATCATCCATGACATCAAAATCCACTCACATATAAAAAGGAAATTAATGAAAGTAATTAAGGGGCTAATAAAAATAAAAATTAAACGAGGAAAGAGAGAAGTTACCCTCGAAATTCGAGCAGTAACTGAAAAATGAAGGAGTTTCTAGAAATGTGAACCGACACCGTAGAAGGTAAAGAGTCGCCAGCATCCGTACAGAGACCGACATATCAAACACCATCAGAGGTATTTCTTTACCTTTTACTGATTCTTGCAAAGAAAATAAACAAAATATCATTTTTATCCATAAAACAAGCAAAAATATAAAAAATATCCAAAGAAAGTAACGGTAATTGTAACCCCTTGACCCGGTCTAGTAGCAAGATCGAACCGAGCGAGCTACATTAGGATTTACCGAGGCAAACCCGAAAGATTTAATTAGAAAACGGTCCTTTTTTCTTTTATCTTATCTAAATGAAAATTTAAGTCCTAAGGTGATCATGCTGGTTATGGTGAAAATTACAACTCAATCGGGCGTCGAATTGACATCCAATTGTACGAATTCGCGTTATAGGGACTAAAATATAATTTCAAATAATTAAGAGGACTTCCTTGGATTTAAAGTTACTAATCCTTGATTAGTCATATTTCATACAATCAAGTTAAATTCTAACTTAAAATAACCATCCAAACTCATTTAGTTGTGTAATCAAGAAACATAGACTAAACTGCAAAGAATCAAACTTCAGAAAACATTTTAACTGAAATACCTAACTGAGTATCGGTACACTGTATCCCCTTATTCATACGGGTTCAAGTCTCAAAGGCGTACCAATATGGTCCTCAAGCGTATCGGTATGGGTATGCAATGTTCAAAATTAGGAATTTTAGTATCCAAAAGGCGTACCGGTACGGTTGCCCGTGTATTGAAACCAAGCCAAATTTTTAGCATCTCGTGCCGATACGGTCCCTAGGCGTAGCCTCCAAACCTTAGTTGTAACACCCTCGGCCTGGATGTCACATTTGGGACTCAAGCCCAAAACCAAAACCATAAAATTTCTTTTCAAACTGGATCAGCCCAACAAGTAAATCGCAAACCTTTAAAACCAACGATTAAAATATACATATATAATTAAATAAATTACAAAGGAGCTCCAATTTAAATTTAAATTTAAATAATTAAAGGTACATTTTAAATAATATAGTTTCAAATATTTAATACAAACTCCAACGTGTAAGGTCCTATGAATACATAGCCCACTAGACTCAAATACCATACTCCAAGGATCACCAAGTGCTAGAACCTCGATCTGGTGGTGCTCTACAACCCCAAGATCCAATGGTCAACCTACGCACGGAAATAACAATTTTGAGCATTGAGCTTACAAAGCTAAGTGGTAAACATCTACTATACTATAATTTATACTAATCATAAACGTAAGCATGCAAGCAAGTATGAGCAATAATAAGAGATAAATAAACATGCGGCGCTACCGTAACCGCCTAAACATATGCTATGGAACAAACAACATCTCAACAACATAAACATATAGATAAACAAACCAAGAGTGAGGCCCAATGTCACTCGGCACTGGGAAACCCACCCATGCTCGGAATCTCACATCGAGCTGCTCAAAATCTCACATCGAGTCTTCGCTCGAAATCTCGCATCGAGAAAATATCATTACTCGAAATCTCGCATCAGAAATAGGAAAAGTGCATCGGCAAAAATTGTCTTAGTCCCAAACACCTACCAACTAGCAAAATATTATCCTAGGTTTGTCCTCGGATATTCAGTGTATCAATGCCAAGCAAATAAATAAATTCAAGTGCAGTAATATAGTTCTAGTTTAAGGTCATCAAGTGTGTATGTAGTGCAGGCAATATGCATCAAATTTACTCGACTCCCTTAGTCTTCTTTACTACCCAAACTCAGAATTTTTCTATTTATTTCTTTATTCGCCAAGGGTGTTTTTATGCTAGCATTTGATTAGGGTGGCATCATGTACTATTTGGCATAAGACATAAGAGAGAGCAAACCACGAATACCCACGTTAATCTAGATTACATCACTAAGCTAACCCATTTCACTCATACCCTAAAGTTATGTTGGCTTGAGAACTAAGAGGGAGCAAACCACGAAGACCCAAGTTAATTATCTTCCCTAAGACATATAAGTGTTCTCAATTTTTTTTTCAGCTTTTGGCAAAACATTGTTGCCTTATTCTTTCTTTTTGCCCTGGCATCGTTCTTTTTTTCTTCTGAGTTCAGCTTCAAGCGGACCTAAGTTTGTTTTGCAAACTAGATGCATACCTCGTGTAGAGTGAAACTAAAGTTCCCTAAACTAGAGTTCAATTGCCAAGCTACTTGGCAATGCTAACCTGGTGGCATAGAAGTTCTAAATTTCAATTTCTTCACCAGACATATAATCTAGCACAAATTCTCCTAAACTAAAAGTGTTGACAAAAATTATAAGTACAAAATTGACCGAGGCAAAAAAAAATTAGCGGTTTGGTATGCATTTGTTAAATCCTCCATGGGAAACGTAATGCAAACAGAAATATAAACATGAATGTCATGGCAATAAATGTAAGGCAACCCACAACCCTAAACCTACGGTGTGCATTATCCTCAATACATGAAAACAACACATATATACAAATGAAATTTAAAATGTATGGACATGTGAATGAAAATGAAATGAAATGCAAGGAGTTTAAGAAGAGAATGACTCCCTTTTCGGAGGGTTCTGGCCATGAAACCCATGTTTTTCTTTTGATGAAGCTCTCCCGATTGGAAGCTATATGCTTCTTGCACTTAAGGCTGGGATTTGATGCGGTTGTGGAAGCTCCAAGGTTATGGAGAACTTATTCAACAATCTTCACCAACTCAGAGGCAGCTGGGACATTTGTGGAAGCAGATGAGGTAGGTTCTACAGGTGTGGTAGCAACCTTGGTTTGGCTTTCGATTCTTTCATCTTCGAACTCAGGTGGTGTGTCAATTCTGGCAGATTCAACTTGTACAAGAAAGACTGGGATGATGGCATCAGATTGTGTAGGAGAGTGGATAGAATGAGGACTCGTTGGAATGTCACCCTTGGCAAAGAGTTCGGTAGGGAACTTAGGGAACATTGGCAGTGTTTGCGTGAACATGCCTTCTAGGGTTTTCTTCATGGCACAGTTTCTGGCCTACACATATTGCCAGAACAGAGAGTTCTGCTCCTCAGCTTTCTGCCCTTGGCACCTTGGCCTTTGGCATAGGTTCTGCCCTTGGCACCTTGGCCTTTGGCATAGACTCGACAATATTTTGCTTGCCCTTATCTTTTGCCTTCATAGCAGTCAACTATCTCTATAGGGTAGGGGTTATGGTGGTCCCCTTGTTCTTTTGAACACTGTTTGAATTAAGCCGTGGCATATCGTACTGCAAATAGATAGTAGAAATTAGAGAAAGAAAAAGTAAACTTCTATTGGTCTTACCATCACACTTAAAGGTATCTTTGATGATGACCCGTCCAACATTAATCTTTCAGCTAGTCATAATAGAGTGCAACAGTGCCAATCTTTCCTTCAAAACTGTCTCATTGTGGGTGGTCGACATAAGGTTTGCCTTCAAGAAGTGATTCCACCCCGTAACTGAGACTTTAGTGCCAACCGTTTCACAGTCCGATGGCCCTTGATGACACATTCCATTTAGTGCCTGCCTCACACAATTTCGTCAACATCGTCTTCCTTTTGGCATCGTTCAAGGATTCTGCAAACTTGGTGTGTTCTTCTTTTGTTTCATCCAAAGAAAACATATCATTTATATATCCTTCATCAAAACACACGCACTTACCTCGCACAATCAAAAAGAGCGAGTATTTGGTCGTAAGGTGAGCATAGAATTCTTGAACGATGTTGGCATGGACTTCCCCTGGTGTTTGGCAGAATTTCTTCCACTTGTGTGTTTTTATCACCGTGACAAATTTTGGGGAATAGCCCAAGTTTGGCTCTTTCTTGAACTCAAAACCTTTCTCATAGCAGAAGGTTCTTAATGTGAAATTCTCCTCATACTTTTTGATGATCTCTTCATCGAAAAAGATCTTGAAGGGTGTTGAAGAAGATGCCATGAAAATCTTTTGAAAACTCAAATGGTTTTTTGTGAGGAAAGAGAAGAAAATCTTGCTTTCCTTTCTTGATAAAAACGATAGAAGGAAGAGTGAAAAGTCTTTAGCTAAGAATTGATTAGGGTTTAAGTAGATGAAGGGGTAAAACATTTGAATATTTTAAATGGTGTTTTTAATTTGGCCGGTTGAGTAGGGATGATGATAAGGGTTTAGCGTGTTTGGGGAGGATTAACAATGATGTGATAAGACGGAGCGGGAAAAGATGAAGTTATAAGGTGATTAGGTTAAAATTTGAATTTCAACTTTTCACCTTGGACGACTAGGGTAAAATTCAACACTTAGCAACAATTTTCATTCTTTCTTGGGCTGAGCTCTATCAAGCCTTGGGTGGCTATGGTAAATTTCCTTCTTCATTTTTTTATCGCCTCATGCTAATTCTCTGCCTTGGCAACAAAAACCTTTCAACGCAGTAAAAGAAAGATAAAAATGAAAGAAAAATAAATAAATACAAAATACTGAAAATAAAACATCTAACCTACAATATACACAAATCAAACAATGCTGATAATGATCACGAAACTTCTTCTAAGAGGATAATATCCTTGGCATGCTTTTGAGTGCCTTTCAAATAGTGTTTCAATCTTTGGCCATTTACCTTAAAAACTATTATCGTCTTAAAATCCTTAATGTCCACTACTCTATGAGTGTATGGCTTTATAACTTCAAAGGGTCCCGATATCTAGACTTGAGCTTATCTGTAAACAACTTTAACCTCGAGTTAAATAACAAAACGTTGACCTATCTCAAATTGCCTTGGCAATATCCTGTTATCATGCCATTGTTTTGTTATTTCCTTGTAGAGTCTGGCATTCTCGTAAGCTTGTGTTCTAAATTCCTCTAGTTCGTTTATGTCCAATAAGCATTTTGTACCAACAGCTCTCCACTCTATATTGAGCTTTTTGATTGCCCAATAAGCTCTATGTTCCAACTCCACTGGCAAGTGGCATGCCTTCCTAAAAACAAGCCTAAAAGGAGAAGTTCCTAATAGAGTCTTAAAGGTTGTTCTGTAAGCCCACAAGGAATCATCTAGTCTCAAGGACCAGTCATTCCTCGTCGGATTCACAGTTTTTTCCAGAAGGTTCTTGATTTCTTTGTTTGAGATCTCCACTTGGCTATTTTTTTGGGGATGGTAAGCTGTGGCAATACGTTGCTAGATTATGTACCTGCACAGAGCTCTAGAGATTAAATTGCACTTAAAATGTCTACCTTTATCATGAATAATTGCTCTAGGGGCACCGAATCTAGTAAAGATATGCTTATGAAGGATCTTAGCAATAACCTTGGCATTGTTTGTTGGCAAAGCCACCGCCTCTACTCATTTTGAATCGTATTCAACAGCCACAATGATATATAGGTTCCCAAATGATGGGGGAAAGGGACCCATGAAATCTATTCCTCATACGTCAAACAACTCTACTGGTATAATATTCTAGAGTGGTAATTGATGTCTGCTAGAGATGTTACCCTTCATCTGGCATTAATAACATGCCTTGGCAAAGTAATGAGCAGTTTTAAATAGTGTAGGCAAAAAAAATCCAGACTGCAACACATTGTCAGCGGTCTTCATTTCTGCAAAGTGTCCTTCATACGGTGCTACATGGAATAACATCAAAATGTTGTGCTACTCATCCTCTAGCACACATTGGTAGATCACTTGGTCGCACATTGTTTGAACAAAATTGGCTCATCCCAATAATATTGCCGAACTTCTCGCAGAAAACATTTCCTGGCATTACTCGCCAAATTCAGTGGCAAAATATTGCTTACTAGGTAATTGACTATGTCAGCGTACCATGGCATAGAATAGACTGCAAGTAAGTGTTCATCGGGGAATTCATCTCTAATGGCAGTGGCTCCACCTTTCTTTAGGTGATGCTCTAATCGTGATAAATAGTAAACTACCAAGTTTTCACTCCCATTCTTGTCTTGAATCTCGAGATCAAATTCTTGTAGCAATAGTGTCGATCGGATTAGTTTGGGCTTAGCATCCTTCTTTGCCAAAAGGTATTTCAATACCGAGTGATCTGTATGCACCACAACTATGTTACCTACCAAGTAAGATCTAAACTTGTCAAATGCAAATACACCGTGAGAAATTCCTTCTCGATTGTGGTATAGTTGGGCTTCATTCAATGTCCGGATGGCATAGTAAATGGTATGGGAAATCTTGCCACGCCACTGTCCCAGCACAGCTCCAACGGCATAGTCGTTGGCATCACATATGAGCTCAAAAGGCTTACTTCAATCTGGTGCCACAACTATGGGGGCATTAATCAATCTGTCCTTAAGTTCCTGAAACGCTTTTAAACAAGAGTCATCAAACGCAAAAGTGGCATTTTTTTCTAAAAGCAAGCATAAAGGTTTAGAAATTTTTGAGAAATCTTTAATGAAACTGCAATAAAAAGCTACATGTCCCAAAAAAATTATGATACCTTTTACACTTGTAGGAGGTGGCAACTGTTTAATTACTTCCACTTTTGCCTTGTCTTCTTCCAGGCCTCTCTTGGTTACTTTATGACTGAGAACTATGCATTTCTTTACCATGAAGTGACATTTTTCCTAGTTCAAGACCAGGTTAGTCTCAATACATCTTCTCAAAACAAGATCTAGACTCTGAAGTCATTCCTCAAAGGTCTTGCCGAACACTGAGAAGTCATCCATGAAAACTTCTAAGTTGTTCTCAATCATGTCCGAAAAAACAGACATCATGCAACGTTGAAACGTTGCCAGAGCATTACATAGTCCAAAGGGCATTCTTCTAAAAGTGAATGTCCCATATGGACAGGTGAATATGGTATTCTCCTGATCCTCTAGAAGTATAGCAATCTGATTATTTAAAAGGTTATATAGGAGATGTCTGTTAACGATTCAAGTTCATGTTTTTTGTTGTAGATTTAATGTAGTTTTAGTTCCATGGTTTTGACTTTATTTTGGGGATGGATTGGTTGTCGGATCATAGAGTGGTACTAAATTTTGAAACCAAAAAGATTTCGTTAAAGCTTGTCGATGACTATGAGGTGGTAGTGGTAGGTGAGAATACGAAATTCTTGTCTAATGTTGTTTCGGCAATTCAAGCGAAGAAGATGCTACGAGTGGGTCGAAAAGCTTACTTGGAATTTGTGATGAATCTAGGAATCAAGGGTACCCTAGTGTAGGGCATTCGAATGATATGTGTTTTCCAAAAGTCTTTCCGAAAGAATTCCTAGTTTGCCACCGGATAGGGATGTTGAATTTGGTATCGAGACATACTTCGGTACGGCTCCGGTATCTATTACTCCCTATTGTATGGCTCTAAAAGAATTAAAGGAATTAAAGACCCAACTTCAAGAGTTGTTGGACTGTGGATTTATTCAACCGAGTGTTTCACCATAGGGTGCACCGTTGTTGTTTGTGAAAAAGAAGGATAGAACCATGCGTACGTGTATTAACTATCGATAGTTGAACAAGTTGACGATTAAGAACAAGTACCCATTACCACATATTGATGATTTGTTTGATCAATTCCATTGTGCTATGGTGTTTTCTAAGATTGATTTGAGATTCAGGTATTATCAGTTGAAGGTTAAGAAGGCGGATGTGTTGAAAACTACCTTTCGAACTAGGTATGGGCATTATGAGTTTTTGGTGATGCCATTTTGGTTTAACAAAAGCGCTTATAGCTTTTAAGGACATGATGAACAGGGTGTTCCACGAGTATCTTGATCAATTCATGGTAGTGTTTATAGACGATATCCTTTTGTATTCTCATACCGAGGAGGAACATGATCGGTATTTGCGGATTGTGTTGCAAGCACTGAAGGAACACCAGATGTATGCTAAGTTGAGTATGTGCGAGTTTTGGCTTAAGGAAGTAATGTTCCTAGGTCATGTTGTTTCAGCAGAAGATATTCATGTTGACCCGTAGAAGATCAAAGCTTTCCTTAATTGGAGGTAACCTAAGTCGGTGAATAAGATTCGTAGTTTCCTTAGTTTGACAGGGTATTATTGTCGTTTTGTTGAGGTCTCCTCGAGTATTGCTGCACCGTTAACTAAATTATTTACAAAATAATGTACCTTTTAGGTGGACGGAGAGTCAGCAACGTAGTTTTGAGAAGTTGAAGAAAGTTTTGACATATTTTCCTGCTTTGATCCAACTTGAGTGGGGTATGAAGTTTGTTGTGTAGGTTGCGTATTGATGGAAGATGAGAAAGTTGTGGCTTATGCATCAAGACAATTGAAAGTTCATGAATGCAATTATCCTACTTATGATTTGGAGCTAGTTGCGGTAATTTTCGCGTTAAAAATTTGGAGACATACCTTTATGGTGAGAAGTGTACAATTTATACGAATCATAAGAGTTTGAAATATTTGATGTCTCAAGAGGATTTGATCTTAAGCAATGTTAACTCTTCAAAAGTACTGATTTTTATGCTTATTTTACAATGGTTTTGCTTGCCTTTGAGTACATTTGGTTGCATTTAGATGTTAAAATCATGCATTTTCATAAGGAGTTAGGAGCTATTCTGTTGCCAGTGAGAAAGGTTATTTTGCTGGTTTTGATGCAGGACACAAGTAGGCAGGCATGGCAAAAAGGCGTTGGCAGAGAATACAAGAAAAGAAGCAAGAGAATTGCCGAGTAGTAGTTGGCATGGATGGACCAACAATGCCAAGCTCGGCTGGCAAAGGATTGACATCTAATGATCGGTTAAGGTAGCTGTTGGACCTTGTACACGTCAGGCCTAGGATTCAAATCGGGATAAGAGGATAATGCATCTTATCCCTTAACCCCCTCGACCCGGCCTAGACGCCCAACCGAACCAAGGAGGCTACATTAGGTTTGCTATAGCAAACCGAAGAGATACGATGAAACCCAGCCCATTTTTTTCTTTTATCTTATCTAGATGCCAAGTATTAACCCTATATGTTCATGCAGACATCAGGTGCAATCCCAACTCAAACGGACATCTATTTGACATTTACTTGATCATATTTGAGATTTAGGGACCAAATTGCAAATATGGAAAATTTTAGGATTAAAGCTCACTTTTAAGTTACCAACCTTTAATTAGTCAGGTTCCAACCCTTTATCTCAAATTTCAACTCAATCCGATCATTCTATCATATACAATTGTATTGACAAGATTCAAGGACTAAAATGTAATGATGACAAAACTGCCCCAATATGACATTAATAGAATAAACGGTCATCCGTAACGATACGGGTAAGCCCGTACCGGTACAGTTTGGAACACCCTGTTTCGGTACATTACCATACGTATCGATACGCCTAACTGAATTACCTAACTTTTGAAATGTTATAGACCGTACCGATACGGCTCATCGGGTGTTCTGATACGCGGGTTCAAGTTGAAAAAGTGAATTCCAGAGGCTGAAACTTGTACGGAAACACCCATACCCGTATCAATACACCTGGCCAAATTTTCCTAGGTGTATCGAAACGCACAAGGCTTGTACCGATCCTACAAGCCTGAAATTACCTAGCCGTACCGATAAGGTCCCATGCGTATCGGTACGCCTGAGCCTGTAATGTCACATTTGGCTGATTTTTCATTCCAAAAGCACACTCAATCCATCCCAACATGCTTAAAACACGATACTAACATGCCAAACATATCACAAGCTAACTAGCATCACAATTCTAACAACACAACAATGCTTCATGCATCAAAATGGAATCTATAGGCATGCTTCCTAATTTTGCATCCAAGCAACATACCAAAAGGTAAACCAACACCAAAATCAATCCTTTAAGGCCATTTACAACTCAAGAGCAACCAAAGAAACATGCTCAAACAGGGAGTTCAACAAAACAGCTCCCCAAAACCAAAACAAGTACCCCATTGCCTTTATTCATTATAGTCTAGTCTCTAACATACTTTGGAAACAAGTCTTGCCAAGATCCCCTTGCTTCCTGCTGCCCTCCAAGACTTTAATTCTCTACATTGATGGACAAAGAGAGCGTAAGCACACAAGGCTTAGTGAGGAATGCTCAAAAACAAACACCATCAATACACTTAAAACCGTTTACTTAACATCATTAAACCAGCATATTAGACATTATGCTACATGTATCATTAATCAACAACAAGTCACATTGCTAACCCTCCACTTAAGCCTTCCCATGCATTACTACCAAATGCAAAGCTGAAGGAGAAGCATTTATAAATCACATTATACAACATAAAACATTTCAATGATACATTTACAATTATATTGGCTTACAAGTGATCATTAAACAAGTCCATTACCAAAAGAGTTCATCGGATACACGGATTCAACAAGTGTTAACCCAATACTTCAAGCCATCTCAACTGGAATAGCGATACAATCACAATTACGGTACACTAACAACCGGGTACATTTTCAACCCACGGGGATACCTACCCCTTTCATCGGTTAGATGCTTAACCCACTAACGGGAGTTTTCGGTACCATATAACCCTCAACCGTTAGGGTAATTGGATGGAGTATTCAGTACGCCGTATAAACCACTCAACATCCAAGGTGACTTATTTACAGTGCACTCAATCCTATGGCTAACCAACTATATCCGATAACAATTTTAAAACCACATCACTTGCCAATATAATTAACCATTTTAACATTTACCTTACTATTTTTAACAAGCATTAAACCATGCCATTTTCTAAAGCAACAACCATTTTTAAGACACAAGTATAAACCATACTTACAAGGATCACTTACCATGTGCATCCTTCATCATTTCATGCTCAAAAATAGAATATCAACTACTTTAAAACATGCTTAAACAGTAGGTAACATGTAATCAAAACAAGTGCATAAAACCATTCGACTTAGCACGACCGAGAGACAAAACCACTTTATACTTACTTTTGAGTCTAGGTAAGCGTTTCAAGCTCTACCCTAACTCCTAAAACTCTATTCCAAAACATCAAAACGCTTTAAACCACATTTTCACTCACCGATACGCGAAACCTCGATTTGCCGATGCGAAATCAAGTATCTGAAGCCTCCAACGCTTCTCCAATCACTTTCGGATCAACCTCCCTTGTTTTTACCACAAAACAACAGAGGATTAATACATCATAATGCATTCTAAACCCAGCAACTACAATCCCTCTCGGATTTCCACAAAACCTTCACAACTAACCCTTCACAACAACCGAAAACATAACCAAAACACTTCGATTCACAACCCAGCCAACATCTATCAAACCAACATCATTTTCCACATCAAAACACATCTAAAAACAGATCCAAAACAACCTACCACCTCCAGCAACCTTACAACCACAGAAACATCACCAAACCTCAAAACTAACAACCTAAACAAATAGAGATCCTTAAGTTTTGGGATCCCGTTGATAAAAATCACTTATCAACATTATTAAACATCCAAAATATAAATCATAACATCCTTAATTACTAAAAAACAGATCCAATCCGCGAATCAACTCATTGCCCCCAAATAACTCAATTAAACATTAAGAAATCATCAAAATCAGATTAGAAATACAAAAACAAGGATCAAATGTTTGGGAGTTTTAGTAAAGAACCATACAATAGAGGAGATCTCGGACCTTACCCCTATTGTGAAGTTTCTCCCTCAATTGATTTGTGAAAAGCTAAGAAAACACATGATTATTGTAAGATTTTGTGTAAACAATCTTTATAAAACAATTTAAAACAATAAAATCAAGTTAGGAACCACCTCACCTCTGGAAATTTGGTGAAAACCTGAGTGTTTGGTTGAGGAGAGGATGGAGAGAAAGGGGTTGAGAGAAAATAACGTGATTTTGTTTTGGAAAGTAATAACTAACTTTTTAACAAAATCTACTTTAATTACTAATTAAAACACATGTTAAAATAAGTCAAATTAAGGGAGAAATCCTCAGAAACCAATTGGTAAAATAGCTCCTTAAAGATTCTAAGTATTTGACCCTTTCATTTTAGTCACTAGGAAATCATAGTTTTCAAAACTTTCATTTTGGTCACTAACCAAAATGTCCATCTTCCAAAACTTGTTTTACAAAATTGATATCACCATTATTAAATACATAATTAATAATGATTTTAAAGCATTTTTCCATAATTTTTGCAACACCAAAAATATACAATCCCAAAACTGACTCGAATCTCTACTCCGGTCCACCGGACCGTCTAATAAACCACCAAACTGCTAAGCCCTAAAATCGGGGCGTTACAGCTCTCCCCCCACTTAAGAAATTTCGTCCCTAAAATTTACCTGGAGGAAACAGCTACAAAAACTTTTTTAATATATCCGGTTTGCACTCCCACGTGGACTCCTCAACACCGCGGTGTCTCCACATCACCTTAACCAACTCGACTGTTTTGCCACGTAGCACCTTACTGCTGGTATCAAGAACCTCTACCGGTTCTTCATCATAAGATAGGTCCGGTCTCAACTCAATCTCCTCCACTGGTATGAATTGCGATGGATCTGACCTATACCTCCTACCTATACCCACTACCTATACCCACACGCTCAACGACCTCGTATGGTCCAATAAACCTCGGGCTCAGCTTCCCTTTCCGCCCAAACCGTAACACCTTTTTTCCAGGGCGACGCCTTCAAGAACACCCGATCACCCACAGCGTACTCTATATCCCTACGCTTCAAATCTGCATAGGATTTCTGGCGGTCCGCAGCTACTTTTAAGTGCTCACATATTAACTTTACTTTTTCGGTTATGCCTTTCAGAACATTAGGCATAGATACGAACTTTTCCCCCGCTTCTGTCCAACACATAGGCGTACGACATTTCCTGCCATACAACGCCTCATAAGGTGCCATCTGTGTGCTAGCATGATAACTGTTATTGTAAGCAAACTCCACCAGCAGCAACTGCTTCTCCCACATTCCTGGTAATCAATAATACAACACCTCAACATATCCTCGAGAACCTGAACAACATGCTCCGACTGACCATCCGATTGAGGGTGATACGAAGTACTGAAATTCAATCGTGTTCCCAAAGCACGATGCAAACTCACCCAAAACCTTGTAGTGAACTACAGATCCCTATCCGAAACTATAGATTTGGGCACACTGTGCAAACGCACAATCTCAGAGATGTACAGATCAGCCAACTTATCCAAAGTATACGTAGTATGCACTGGCACAAAATGCGCACACTTCGTAAACTGATCCACAATCACCCAAATGGAATCCTTTTTGGTTGGCGTCAAAGGCAGCCCATACATGAAATCCATGGTGATCCTTTCCCATTTTCATTCTGGTATCCTCAATGGTTGCAACAACCCGAAAGGAAACTAATGCTCAGCCTTTACCCGCTAACAAACCATACACCGAGCAATGAGATTAGCCACATCCTTTTTTAGTCCAACCCAAGAGTACTCCTCCTTCAACCCTCGATACATTTTTGTACTACCAGGATGCATAGCAAAAGGACTAGCATGTGCCTCTGTCAAAATAGTACGCCTCAACTCCTCGTCTTCAGGCACCAATATTCGACCTTTGAAGCATAACACCCCATCATCACTGAAATGAAAATCCGCAGGGTTCACATCCCTAATATCTCCCACATGAGGTACCAAACTTCCATCATACGATTGCTTCTCCTTAATCATTTGCGACAAGGACGGCTTCACCTGCAACTCAGCCAACAAACCCCATCATTTGTCACACTCAACCGAGCAAACATGGCTCTCAACTCTACAGTTGCTTTTCTGCTTAAAGCATCCGCCACAACATTGGCTTTCCCTAGTTGGTACTCAATAGCCAGATCATAATCTTTCAACAACTCCAACCACCTACGCTGTCTCAGGTTCAGCTCTTTTTGGGACATCAAATACTTCAAACTCTTATGATCTGTGACGACCACACATTTCTCCCCTTAGAGGTAATGTCTCCAAATCTTCAAAGCAAACACTACCGCGGCAAGCTCAAGATCGTGAGTAGGGTAGTTACGTTAATGCACCTTCAACTGCCTAGATGCGTATGCCACTACCTTACCTTCCTGCATCAACACACAACCAAGCCCAACATACGACGCATCGCTATAAACAACGAACTCCTTCCCCGATTATAGTTGAACCAAGACTGGAGCTCGTGTCAAGGCTTCCTTCAACCTTTCAAAAGCTCGTTGTCTATCTTCCGTCCACTCAAACTGAACATTCTTCTGTAACAACTTTGTTAACAGAGCCGCCAAACTGGAGAACCCTTCCACAAACCTTCGGTAGTAACCTGCCAAACCAAGGAAACTTCTAACCTCCATCACAGACTTGGGCTCATTCTAACTCATTACAGCTTTAACCTTATGCGGATCGACATGGATTCCTTCGGCCGACACAACATGCCCAAGAAACACAACTTCCCTAAGACAGAATTTACATTTGCTTAGCTTGGCATACAACTGGTTCTCCAATAACTTCTGAAGCACAATCCGCAAATGGCTATTATGATCCTCCTCTGTACGGGAGTACACAAGGATATCATCGATAAACACAACCACAAACTGATCCAAAAACTCATGAAACACACAGTTCATCATATCCATGAAAGTAGCTGGTGCATTGGTCAAACCAAACAGCATCACAAGAAACTCGTAATGCCCGCACCTCATACGAAAGGCTATTTTGGGCACATCCATCTCCTTCACCTTTAACTGGTAGTACCCCAACCTCAAATCTATCTTGGAAAACACTGTGGCTCCCCTGAACTGACCAAACAGATCATCTATCCATGGTAAAGGATACTTGTTCTTTATTGTCAACTTATTTAGGTGCCGGTAATCTATACACATTCGTAACGTACCATCTTTCTTCTTAACAAACAGCACTGGCGCTCCCCACGGTAAGATACTAGGTCTAATGAATCCACGGTCAAGCAACTCCTACAACTATGTTTTCAACTCCTTCAATTCCTTCGAATCCATGCAGTACAGAGTAATCGATACCGACACCGTACCCGGAAAAACCTCAATGCCAAACTCTACCTCACGGTCAGGTGGCAACCCTAGTAATTCCTCCAGAAAAACACCAAGAAACTCACATACAGTGCAAACATCCTGCATCCTCAACTCTTTTGATCCTGGATTCATAAGATAGGCCAATTAAGCATGACATCCCGAATCCAACATCCGACTAGCTTCCAAAGCCGAAACATCATTAGACAAAAACTTGGCATATTCGCCTACTACCACTACCTCATAATCATCTGTCAACTTCAAGGATATTCGTTTAGTCTCAAAATCCACCACAGCCCGATGTTCGATTCACTAATCCATACCCAAAATCACGTTGAAACCATGGAATGGCAACTCCATCAAGTCCACAGCAAACACATGTCCCTAAATCATCAGCAGACACCTATGATACAAACTCCTAACCACGACTGTCTCCCCAAGAGAACTAGTCACTCTAACACCCACATTAAGAATTTCAACAGATATATCAAGCAACTCAACATGCTCACTCAAAATGTATGAATTAGTAGAACTAGAATCAACCAACGAATACAATGACAAAGACTGAAGGGTAAAAGTACCTGCAATCACATCGATGTCATTGTGGCCCTCGCGGTGCGCATACACCCTAGCCAATCCCCCTTTCTCAGGCTGGATAGAAACAATATGAGCCACAGTCCTCTGCCCTTCATCTCGACGCTGAAACGGTCCGCAGCCATGACCACAACCTCACGGCGGAGCAACAACAAGTGTAGCACCCTGCCCACCTCGGGCCAACAACAGACAATCCTGCCTCTGGTGGTCTCCTGACCCACATCTCCAACAAGCATTAGCCACAACTGGCGTAAGTGCTTGACCCTCCCTGGCCAAACACGGGCAATCTCACCTCAAATGATCTCGAGATCCACAAACCCAACATGTGCTATACGGTGCTCTAACCTGGGCACCCTACTGCAGGACTCCATGTCCTGCAACACCTCTGCCATGCCTCAGCTCCGGGTGAAACCTCCTATCACGGTGTCTCTTGGCCTTACCACTGCTATAACTCGAATCAGTAGCTCTTTTACCCGAGCTAGAACCTCGCGATTCAGATGCCAAACCCAAGTTCTACTCTACATCCTTGGCTCGCGAAGCCAACACATCAAAGTCGGTATAATCAGCAGCAAGCATGTATGCCTTAACATCCTGCACAAGCCCATAGTAGAAACGATCACGCCGCATACGCTTGTCAGGTATCAACTCAGGTGCATACTGGCTTAACCTCACGAACTGCACCTCGTACTCTGCAACAAACATACTACCTTGCACTAGAGCCATAAACTCATGCTTCTTCTCGTCCTAATATCGGACTCCCAAAAACTTCTTCCGAAAAGCCTCACAGAAAAACTCCCAGGTCACATCATCGGTCGCCATATCGGATATCATGAAAGTCCACTATGTATAGGCATCACCCTACAGCAAGGAAACAACTCAACCCAGCTTACGAGCATCGGTCCACCCCATCTGACCCAGTATCCTCTCAGTACTGGCCAACCAACCCTCAGATGCCTCAGTCGACAGACCTCGAAACTCAACTCCGTCTAAACTACAAAGACGCTTAAGCAAAAAACCTTTCCCTTCAACCAGTGGTGCTGGCACATGAACACCTGCAACTGATGCCTGAAAAGCACCGGTCATGGCCTGTATCAATGGTGTAATATCACCCATCCCTGCCCCAGCCGACGCAGGTAGTACTTGTTCCACTCCCTCAGGTGGAATAGGTAGGGGCGGTGGTAACCCTCCAGGAGGTACAACTTTTCCTTCAGCATCCTGCCCAGTGGCAGCAACAACCGTACCCGATCGTAACTCTCTCCTCGGTCCCATCGTGCTAAAATATATCTAGGGCATGATAAACATTATAAACCAAAATAGTCAAGCCAGCTCAAGCAAGGATCCACGACTTTCATTTCAAAATCAATTTCCAAGACTATAATAATAAGGCAATGGGTACCCCAAAACTTCCCCAACATAGCATACAGCAACCAACATTCATATATCAATCACCGTGCATATCAACCGACATACATACAACAAGCACCGTACAAATCAAACAACATGGCATAATTTACAGCAACAACACAACAACCTCCCAACGAACCAAAACCTATCTCTGATACAACCAAATGTAACCCCCTCGACCTGGCCTAGACGCCTAACCGAACCAAGGAGGCTACATTAGGTTTGCCGTAGCAATCCGAAGAGATACGATAAAACCCAGCCCATTTTTTCTTTTATCTTATCTAGATGACAAGTATTAACCCTATATGTTCATGCAGACATCAGGTGCAATCCTAACTCAAACGGACATCTATTTGACATCAATTTGATCATATTTGAGATTTAGGGACCAAATTACAAATATAGAAAATTTCAGGATTAAAGCTCACTTTTAAGTTACCAACCTTTAATTAGTCAGGTTCCAACCCTTCATCTCAAATTTCAACTCAATCCGATCATTCTATCATATATAATTGTATTGACAAGATTTAGGGACTAAAATGTAAAGATGACAAAAATGTCCAAAAGTGACATTAACAGAATAAACGGTCGTTCATACTGATACGGGTAAGCCCATACTGATACGGTTTAGAACACCCCGTTTTGGTACACTACCATACCGTATCGATACGCTTAACTAAATTACCTAACTTTTGAAATGTTATAGACCGTACGGATACGCCTCCTAAGGTATTCTGGTTCGCGGGTTCGAGTTGAAAAAGTGAATTCTAGAGGCTAAAACTCGTACTAAAACACCCATACCCATATCGGTACACCCGGCCAAATTTGCCTAGGCATATCGAAACGTACAAGGCTTGTACCGATCCCACAAGCCTAAAATTGCCTAGCCGTACTGATATGGTCCCAAGCGTATCGATACGCCTGGGTCTGTAATGTCACTTTTGGCTGATTTTTCATTATGAAAGCACACTCAATCCATTCCAACATGCTTAAAACATGATACTAACATGCCAAACATATCACAAGCTAACTAGCATCACAATTCTAACAACACAACAATGCTTCATGCATCAAAAGGGAATCTATAGGCATGATTCCTAATTTTGCATCCAAGCAACATACCAAAAGGTAAACTAGCATCAAAATCAATCCTTTAGGGCCATTTACAACTCAAAACAACCAACGAAACATGCTCAAACAGGGATTTCAACAAAACAGCTCCCCAAAACCAAAACAAGTACCCCATTGCCTTTATTCATTATAGTCTAGTCTCTAACATACTTTGGAAACAGTCTTGCCAAGATCCCCTTGCTTCTTGCTGCCCTCCAGGACTTTAACTCTCTACATTGATGGACAAAGAGAGCGTAAGCACACAAGGCTTAGTGAGGAATGCTCAAAAACAAACACCATCAATGCACTTAAAACCGTTTACTTAACATCATCCTTTAAAACATCATGCCCTTTTAAAACATGCACTTTACATCATTAAAAGCAACATATTACACCATATGCTACATGTATCATTAATCAACAGCAAGTCACATTGTTAACCCTCCACTTAAGCCTTCCCATGCATTACTACCAAATTCAAAGCTCAAGGAGAAGTATGTATAAATCACATTATACAACATAAAACATTTCAATGATACATTTACAATTATATTGGCTTGTAAGTGATCATTAAACAAGTCCATTACCAAAAGAGTTCATCAGATACACGGATTCAACAAGTGTTAACCCAACACTTCAAGCCATCTCAACCGGAATAGCGATACAATCATAATCACGGTACATTAATAATTGGGTACACTTTCAAGCCACGGGGACACCCACCCCTTTCATCAGTTAGATGCTTAACCCACTAACGGGAGTTTTCGATACCATATAACCCCTGAACCGTTAGGGTACTTGGATGGAGTATTCAATATGTCGTATAAACCCCTCAACATCCAAGGCGACTTATTTACAGTGCACTCAATCCTATGGCCGGCCAACTATTTCCGATAACAATTTTAAAACCACACCACTTACCAATATAATTAACCATTTTAACATTTACCTCACTATTTTTAACAAGCATTAAACCATGCCATTTTCTAAAGCAACAACCATTCTTTAAGACACAATTATAAACCATACTTACAAGGATCACTTACCATGTGCATCCTTCAGCATTTCATGCTAAAAAATAGAATATCAACTACTTTAACATGTAATCAAAACAAGTGCGTAAAACCATTCGACTTAGCACGACTGAGAGAGAAAAACTCTTTATACTTACTTCTGAGTCTAGGTAAGCGTTTCAAGCTCTACCTTAACTTCCAAAACTCTGTTCCAAAACATCAAAACGCTTTAAACCACATTTTCACTCATCGATATGTGAAACCTCGATTTACCGATGCGAAATCAAGTATCCGAAGCCTCCAACGCTTCTCCAATCACTTTCGGATCTACCTACCCCATTTTTACCACAAAACAACAGAGGATTAATGCATCATAATGCATTCTAAACACAACAACCACAATCCCTCTCAGATTTCCATAAAACCTTCACAACTAATCCTCCAGAACAACCGAAAACATAACCAAAACACTTTGATTCACAACCCAACCAACATCTATCGAACCAACATCATTTTCCACATCAAAACACATCTAAAAACAAATGAAAAACAACCTACCACCTCCAGCAACCTTACAACCACAGAAACATCACCAAACCTTAAAACTAACAACCTAAACAAATAGAGATTCTTAAGTTTCGGGATTCTGTTGATAAAATCACTTATCAATATTATTAAACATCCAAAATATAAATCAAAACATCCTTAATTACTAAAAAATAGATCCAATCCGCAAATCAACTCATTTTCCCCAAATAACTCAATTAAACATTAGGAAATCATCAAAATCATATTAGAAACACAAAAACAAGTATCAAATGCTTGGGAATTTCAGTAAAGAACCATAAAATAGAGGAGATATCAGACTTTACCCCTATTGTGAAGTTTCTCCCTCAATTTATCTGTGAAAAGATAAGAAAACACAAGATTATTGTAAGATTTTGTGTAAACAATCTTTATAAATCAATTTGAAACAATAAAATCAAGTTAGAAACCACGTCACCTCTGGAAATTTGGTGAAAACCTGAGTACTTGGCTGAGGAGAGGATGGAGAGAAAGGGGTTGAGAGAAAATAACGTGATTTTGTTTTGGAAAGTAATAACTAACTTTTTAACAAAATTCACTTTAATTACTAATTAAAACACATATTAAAATAAGTCAAATTAAGGGAGAAATCCTCAGAAACCAAATGGTAAAATAGCTCCGTAAAGATTCTAAGTATTTGACCCTTTCATTTTAGTCACTAGGAAATCACAGTTTTCAAAACTTTCATTCTGGTCACTAACCAAAATGTCCATCTTCCAAAACTTGTTTTACAAAATTGATATCACCATTATTAAATACATAATTAATAATGATTTTAGAGTATTTTCCCATAATTTTTCTAGCACAAAAAATATACAATCTCGAAACTGACTCGAATCTCTACTCTGGTCCACTGACCGTCTAATAAACCACCAAACTGCTAAGCCCTAAAAATGGGGCGTTTGCAATCCCTTTGCACATTCAACATTCAAACTCAAAAGCTTATCCTAGGTTTCCATGCAAGCCTATTTAAAGGAGCTCAAGCCATAACTTGAGGGGAATCAAAGAGAGGCTGCATCATGGTTCTAACAGCAATAAAATGCCTTACCTGCCAATCTATCCAACATTTGATTGATGAAGAGTAGTGGAAAGTGGTCTTTCCTGGTGTATTATTCAGCTTCCTATAATCCATGTACACTCTCCAACTGGTAACGGTTATAGAAGGAATCAACCCATCTTTGCTATTTTAAACCACAATCATGCCACTTTTCTTTGGAACACATTGCACCGGGCTAACCCACGAGCTATAAAAATGGGATAAATTATCCCAGCATCTAGGCACTTGATAATTTCTTTTTTAACTACCTCTTTCATGTTCGGGTTCAATCTTCTCTAGCCCTCAAGTGTTTTGCCATGATATTCCTCTAAGATTATTTTGTGCGTGCAAATAGTTGGGCTTATTCCTCGGATATCAGCCAAGGTCCATCCCAGAGCTTGCTTATAATTTCTTAAAATTTCCAGTAAACTTTCATCTTGATCATTAGATAGATCAACAACAATGATCACTGGCAAAGTTGAGTGTTTACCTAAGTAGGCATACTTGAGGTGGTCTGGCAATGGCTTCAGTTCCAATTCAGGTGGCTCCTCAATGGATGCTTTAGGTGCCTTGATTTCTTTGTCAACCAACTTCAATGGCTCTGGCTGGCCAAAATAATTAACAACTTCATTCTCCAAGGTTGGTCCTTTAGTGTCTTTACTCGTCTTAATTTTGTCATCTAGTTTCCTGGCATCATCGTCTGCTTCTTGGCACAATTGTGCCATGTCTATAGTGAAAATGGACTCATTCATCTCATTAGCTTGGCATTCCTCTAGTTCATCTACGCATTTAAGAGCTTGAAACACATTAAATGTAACATATTGGTCATTCATGTGCATAGTAAGTTCATCTTTATGAACATCAATTAAGGTTCTACCTGTGGCAAAGAACAGTCTGCCCAATATAATTGGGACATTCATATACGCATCATAATCTAAAATGAAAAAAAATAGCTAGAAATATAAATTTATCTACCTTTACTAACACATCCTCAATCATACCCTTAGGATGTGCAAAGGATTGGTCTGCCAATTGAAATGTTACGGTGGTAGGTCGTGCTTCGATGATGAGCTTTTGAAAGCAGACATTGGCATCGAATTGATACTGGCTCCCAGGTCACACAGTGCCTTACCCATGAATTTGTTGCCAATGGTACAAGGAATAGTAAAATTCCTTAGATCTTTCAGCTTTGGTGGAAATTGATTGAGTATTATTGCACTGCATCCCTCAGTGAGAGCTACAATCTCGAAATCACCCAATTTTCTCTTTTCGGACAAAATATCTTTCATGAATTTAACATAGTTGGGCATCTTCTCAAGAGCTTCTACTAACAGTTTATTGATCTACAACTGTTTAAGAACTTCCAAGAAGCCCTTAAATTGCTAATCCTGCTTGTGCTTCTGTAGTCTTTGTGGAAATGGTGGAGGTGAGTAAGCAAATGCCGTTTTTGCTGGCTTTTCCAAGGGTTCGCTGGCATTAGCCTGAGGTATGGCATCACTTATGTCTACTTCTTTCTTCTTTGCTTCTTTTCGTTCATCTACTGGTATATTCTCTTTCTCTTGGCAATTAACTGGCTGCTTGATAGGTATCTCAGCCTCGCATTGTTTGCCACTCTGAAGAGTTACAATTTTGTACTGTTCGTTACCTCTCTACCGAGCATCTTCTGTATCACTTGGCAAAGCTCACTGGGTTCAGTTGCTAAGTGCATTGGCAACCTGTTCGATCTAAATGTCCAAGTTCAACATAGATGCTTCCAAACTCTGTACAGTTGCATAATTCCTCTCTCTATATTCTCTCAAAGTCCCCCGGTTGTTCCTTTTTCCTGCATAAAATTGCTTTGTGCCCTTTGTGGCATGGCATTCTGGTTGAAACCTTGCTGAGCATTGTTATTCTAACACTGGGCATTGTTGTTATGCTGCTGGGCATTGTACTGATTACCTCCTTGATTTCTACAAGCTAAATTTGGGTGTTGCCTCCATCCTGCATTGTAAGTATTCGAATTTACATTATAATTACGATTGAAATTGCCAACAAAATTTATCAACTCAGGGTTGGCAGGGCAATCTTTCATGTAATGGTCCTCCCCACATATTGTACAGAATGGGTCTAATGCCTTAACCTCTTGGGATTCTTATTCTTTTGCAAAGTTCTCACCATGCTAGTAAGATTGGAAATCTCAGCATGGATGGATGTTAGTTCATCTAGCGCTAATTTCCCGCTAGTTTTAGTTCCAGTCCTTAGTCTGGCAGTAGGATACTTGAAATCATTAGTTGAGATCCTCTCAAGGATTCCAATTGCCTCTGTATAGTTTTTGTCAAGCAGCGAACCATTGTCCAAAGTGTCAACAATAGTCATGGCATGAACATTGAGTACATTGTAGAAGGTCTCCATCTGGTTCCAATTTGGGAATCCAAGGACACCTCCTCAGCAGGTCCTTGAATCTCTTCCAGACATCATATAGGGTCTCATCATCAGTATGCCTAAACATAATGATCTCACTCCTCAGCTTGGCAGTGAGTTTAGGTGGCTGGAATTGCTGCATAAATTTCTGGCATAGATCTCTCCATGAGGTGACAAAACCAGGTGGCAAAGAACTAAACCACATTTTTGCTCTAATCTCTCAGGGAAAATGTGAACAATTTTAGCTTCACTATATCTTTTGATACTCTATGCTTCTAAAATAGCTGGTGAACATCCATAAATTGCTTCAAGTGTTGCCTCGGGTCCCTAGTAAGTGCTCCATCAAATTGTCCTACATTCAAAAACTTTTATATCATCACCGATTTAAGTTTAAAATTCGATGTATTTACCTCTGGATCAATCAGTCCTAGCAACAAATTGTCTATGTTTGGTGTCGAGTGCTCTCGGATAGGTCTCTCTTCCTCCACATTAACAGCTAGGGCAGCAGGTGTGACCGATATCCCATTGTGGATTGGTGGATTTCCCTGATTGTTTAGGTTACCCTCAACTTTTCCATTGCCTTGATGTGCCATCTCTCGAGCTTTTCTTTTTAACATCCATTGGGGTCTTTCAATTTCTGGGTCGTATGGCCAATCTTCCACCAAAGGGCGATTTCTGGTCATGCACTGGTTAAAAAAATAAATAATAAAAGAAACAAAACAAGTAAAAATCAAAATAATAAATTTCGTCGCAATCCCCGGTAATGGTACCAAAAACTTGTCGACTATTGGTAATGCTTGACAAACGATAGAATATTTAGTGTAAAAGTGCAAGAAATTAATGCCAAGGTGACTCTTATGAGTGCAAGTATACATGATCAGCAAGTAATACATTAGTAAGCTGAGTATCGAATCCTCATGGATTGACCAAGAACTTATTTGCTTAATGTTTACTTGTTTGTAAGAAAATAAAATGTTTGAATTGATTTGGATTTCTGATTGAAAAGATAGCGAAAACAAAGTAGTGAAAGTGGAAGCAGTCTGGCAACGAAAGTGTATCCGAATGAATGATGAGCGTTAGCAAGGGATGTCTGGATTTCACGCTACTTATGCCAGCCTTTAATAATAACCTGCCTTGGTTTTATTGCTGAGCAGATTAAAGGTAGTATTGCCTCTGTCGATGGCAATACCCTAAGTTAACCATGATAAAACCCCTATATGTCTATAGTGAAGCTTTTCATTAATTAACTTGATTAAGTGTCAACCTTTACTCTTAAGGGGTAGATTCACTTCCGAAGCAAGTTCATCTACTTGAACATCTTCTGTCAAAGCTTCTTGCCTTAGTATCCGGCAACTGGTCGTTGCCCCTTAAGTCTTTTAAGATATTAAGGTGCAATAAGCACAATACGCCAACTGTCATATGACAAAGGATTTGAGAAATTAAGTACTAGCAGATAGAAAATAATGCCAAGGCATTTAGATTATTAAAAACCAAACATAAAACCAGCGCTAATCGCAAACATCCCCAACCAACTGTAAAAGCTTAGTTCATGGTTGGGGGTCTATCCACAAAATATTATCGTATCTTGTCAACAGGTATTCCCAAAAAATACGCATGTTCACTTAATATGTATGAATGTGTTCAACCCAAATCAACCAAAGAAAATAATGACATAGACTGCAAGGTAAATGTACCTATGATCATGTTGGTGTCATTACGGACCTCGCGATGAGCGTACACTCTCGTTGGTCCCGGTCCCCGATTCCCTAGCTGAATTGGCTATAGTATGAGCAACAGTCCTCTGCTCTTCTTCGCACCTCAAAAAATTTCCCCTACCACAGCCATGGCCTCTACCAGGAGCTATCGCAGCTACCGACTGGACATACGCGTCTTTAGCAGTACGTGGACAATCTTGCTAAAAGTGCTCATACGAACCGCACCAAAAAATGTCCTAGTCTTTTTCTAGCACTCTTCCGGATGATGTCTCCCACATTGCTCACAATCTCTTCCAGTAGTAGCAGTTTGGACATTCTGACCATGTCCACCACCATCTTACCTAAGATCATACCTATATTGCTTGTCTTAGGATTTCTTGTTATGTCTTCCAAAATAATCAGGCTCTACTACTTGTTTTCCCGAATCATTATAATCAACAGCCAACAAGTACGTCTTAATCTCCTTCTCAAGACCATATATGAACCGGTCACACCTCTGACGATCATCTAGGATCAGTTCAGGAGCAAACTGACTCATACGAACAAACTTCACTTTATATTCAGCCACAGACATCTGGCCTTGCACCAACGCCATGAATTCCTTTTTCCTTGCATCCTGATACTGCAGACAAAGATACTTCATCTTAAAAGCTCTTTGAAAGAATTCCCAATTCACATTTGCAGTGGGTACTCCAGCCATGATGGTTGTCTACCAATGATAAGCATCACCATGCAACAAGGACACAATACATCCAAGCTTCCGAGCATCTGTATACTCTATTTGTCCAAGAATACGCCGGTGCTAGCAAACCACTTCTTTGCCACTTCGGGATCCATTCCTCTAAATTCAATACCTCCTAAACTTTGGAGGCATTCTAACGGTAGTCCTATGTTGGCAGTCACTACTGGTGCTGGTGCCTGTACATGAACCCTTGCCACAGCTGCTTGAAACGCTCTCATAATTGCTTGTATCAGAGGTTTCATATCCCTCAAAATAGGTCATTGCAAATCGTGGAGGATATTTCCCGTCTTTATACCCGTCGGTGGGTTAGGTGGATGAGGAGATAATTAAGGCCGGAGAATTATGCCATCCACAGAACTCTGATTGTTTTGAGCGTTACTTGTATTAGCTCGAGTCTTACATCTTAGTCCCATACTTGCTAATAATTAAAACATAAAAAACAACTTTAGTTAGACTTGCATTCGGCGAAGGATCCAAGACTTCCTGCAATTTCGTTTAAAAAACAATGGTAATAGGCAATGTGTCCCCTAAATAACAGTCATACAAGCAATTAAATAACATCATCTACACAACTTACAACAACTCCCAACAATTATAACCTAGCTCTAATACCACCAAATATAACCCATTCAACCTATCCTAGGTGCCAGACCGAACCAAGCAGCTACATTAGGTTTGCCGAAACAAACCCAAAACTTATATATCGAATTATGCCCATTTTTTCTATTTATCTTGTTTAAATGCTTCATATCAATATCGAATCGGGCGTCAAATCGACATCCAATTGCGCGCATTTGCAATTTAGGGACCAAATTGCAAATTTGGAAAATTATGAGGGCTTACTTAAATTCAGGGTTATAGATCCTCAACTAATATGGTAACATGCATACATGTCCAATTTTAGCTTAAACTAGTCATACAATCACAATCAAATTGTATACATACGAAGTAGAGACCAAAATGGAAGAATCTAAAACCATGTCATCACTTTAACAGAAATAACGACTTGGGTATCGGTACTCAAAAAAGGTATCGATACCAAGCCTGATTTTAAGAGTTGTACTGATACCCTACCTCGAAAATCGATACCCTGACCAAAATGGCCAGAGTCCCAAATTCCAGTAGCTAAAACTCGTAATGATACACCTCCCCGTGTATCAATACCCAGGCCAATTTGCTCTTGCTCATACCAATACACCTCATCGAGTATTGATACCCGAGCCAATTTACACTTACCTGTACCGATATTAGGGGTTGAGTATTGATAACACTGAACCTGTAATGCCCAATTTAGCTGGTTTTACACCCAATTGGTACCCAAAACACGCCTTAATCATTTACAAACATATACACTATGAAAACCAAACTAAAGCAAGCCAAAAGCCCTCAGTATCGAAAGCAAATAAGAAAGATTGGATCACATAACACTTCTATAGTCAGGCTTCCTAAACTCACACACTCAACATACTTAAACC
Source organism: Hibiscus mutabilis (assembly GCA_019671005.1). NCBI lineage: Eukaryota > Viridiplantae > Streptophyta > Magnoliopsida > Malvales > Malvaceae > Hibiscus > Hibiscus mutabilis. The sequence continues at coordinate 30,708,428 of CM033728.1, read as the reverse complement.
CAAATCCAGGCCTAGAAATATACTAGCATAGTATTAAACATTTATATACATGACTTATAAACTTGTTCAAACCATTAAAAGGTAACAATAGGCATCCAAAACATTTCATACATTGCAAGGCAAACTAGGGCATATAGTCATCATAAGAAAACATCCAAATTGCAAATTTAACATGTTTAGGGGGAAATAAAAACAACAAGATCATAACTCCAAACAACTTGAGAACATCTCAAAACCCATTACAAACCCCAAAGGATATTGACGACACATTGCCTTATTTACTGGATATCAAAATAGTTCATCATACCAAAACGAAAATAGTATTCTTGGATTCACTTTGCTCGAAATGCAACCTCCAAACCATAGTTTTTTGCAAGGATGAAAGAGATCATAAGCTAGTCGAGCTTAATGAGGTTGCTCTCACAAAATCATCTACGGATTTAAGAAGTAACTTTGATAAACCTTGCTTCATTTTCAAGTATTCTTTAGTGCAAAAATACATAATTAAAAATCATGCTTGAATGAAATTAATGCATCATATCATACTCTTACTTTCCATCATATATCAATATATTGACATTTATATTGACCCTTTTAAACTTCCTTTTAAATCAACAACTTTATCGAATACACGGATATGGTAGAGGTAATCTCAACCCCCTTTTAAACGATGGTAATAATCTTTCAATTACCTATTTCCTCCTCTAGACGTGGATAATTTCTTTCACTTACCTCAAGGTCGAGGGACACCTCAAACCCGGATTGTTTCTTTCAACTACCTCAAGGCAGAGAGATGATCGATTAGGCTAAAAGCCCCATTATGTTTATAGTGCACTTTCATCCTATGGCTAGCCAACTATATCTGATACTTTTCTTTTAGTATGTCACTTAGCCAATATAGATCATATATGCGGGGGAACTTACTATTTTTTAATGCTACACATACTCGTTTCATCATTTTATTCACAATCATGCTCATAGCATTTATATCGATGGTAGCATCTCATGCTTACTCATTCCAAACCAAATCTCATATTCATAAACATGACAAATCATGATTAAGGTGCATTGCAATAGCAAGTTTCATCCTCACGCATTTATTCAAACCTCATTTCAAAACATTCATTTGCAACTTTATGTAAAAATTGGCAAGGTACGAAAGTGAAAACCACTTCAACTTACTCTCGGGCTTAGGAAAGCTTTTCACACTTTCTCGAAGTCCCCAAAATAGATCCCACAAGCTTTGACACTCGTTTGAAATCGTTTTCACTCATCGTTTCACGATCGCTTCCAAAGTTGTCATATTACAAGCGTCTGAAAGAATCCGAAAGCTAAGAAGTGAGTTCTTCTTGACCTTCCCCCGTTTCTTCAAAAGGGATTCCACCAAAAATTGACGTAAAATCCTTCTTAAAAAGAGTTGAGAAAATAAGAAAGATTTTAAGAAATCTTTTGTAAGGTTTTACTAAGCATTGAAAAAGGAATCTAGATATATAATCTCCATCAAAAAGCAATTAGAAATCTAAATTTATGTTCAAGAGATTAGCAAGAAGATGGGAGAAAGTTGAGATAAAAGAAATGAGAAAATTGACGTAAAGTGAGAAAATGATTTTTAGAAACCAATTAACCGTCAAAACTATTTGTTAAAACAAGGTGGTAATCCTAATTAAAATTTTTAGAAATAATAGCTCTCTAAGGATTCTTAGCTTTGGCCCTTATTCAATTTAGTCACTTAAAAACAACTTTTCATTTTTCACATTTTAGTCACCAAAATCAAAGATGTCAATTAATTCAATTTAATCCGCATTTGTTTTAAATTTCCAAAAAATTTAAAAAATGATTAAACCTTTTATAAACCCAAATCTAATTTTTAATTCACCAAAATTCCAATTAAAATTACCTATTTTCCTTGAAACCTACTTAACTGACTAATCTAGTTCGACCGATTCAAAACCAATCCAATCAAACCTTTAATTTCTTCTAACCCTATTTTTGGGGAGTTACAACTCTTCCCCTCTTAAGAAATTTCATCCTGGAATTTACCTGATGGAAAGAGGTGAGGAAACTACTTGCACATATCTTTCTTTTTCTCCCACGTGGCTTCCTCGATCCCTCGATGTCGCCACAAAAGTTTGACCAACTTTATGGTCTTATCATGAGAACCTTTATACTAGAATCCAACACCTTCATTGGTTCCTCTTCATAATAAAAATTTAGAAACAACTCAATATCCCCAACTGTATAATATCGATGGATCCGATCTATACTTCTGAAGCATGGATACATGAAAAACATCATGTATATTACCAAGCTTAACCGATAATCGTAATCTATACGCAACGAGACCAATGCACTCAAGTACCTTGTATTGTCCAATGAACCTAGGGCTTAACTTACCCTTTCTTCCAAACATCATCACCTTTTTCCACGGTGAAACTTTCAAGAACACCTTTTCTCCAATCTCATACTCAATCACTCTTCGTTTCAAATCCGCATAGGACTTCTATCGATCTGAAGCTACTTTGAAACGATCACTAATGAGCTTCACCTTAGCATTCGCGTCCTTAAGCACATCAGGCGCTGTAACATGCTTTTCGCCCAATTCTCGTTCGACACTTACGCCCATAAAGACCTTCATAGGGAGCTATTTGTATACTCAACTGATAACTGCTATTATAAGAAAACTCCACCAAAGTTAATTGTTTTCCCATGTCCCTTGAAACTCAATGATTTATTACATCAACATATCCTCCAAAATCTGTATAACACGAGCAGGCTGACCATTAGTCTGAGGGTGATAGAAAGTGCAAAAATTAAGCTTTATCCTCAAAACTATCTGCAAACACTCCCAAAACCTAGATGTAAAATGCGAGTCTCTACGTGGTATGATTGACTTAGGAACTCCATGCAACCTAACAATCTCAGCAATATACATTTCAGCCAACCTATCCAATGTCAAAACTATCTTTTAAAACAAGGTGGTAATCCTAATTAAGATTTTTAGAAATAATAAATATCTAAAGATTCTTAGCTTTGGCCCTTCTTCAATTTAGTCATTTAAAAACAACTTTTCATTTTTCACATTTTAGTCACCAAAATCGAAAATGTCAATTAATTCAATTTAATCCACATTTTTTTAAATTTCCAAAACATTTAATAAAATCATTAAACCTTTTAGAAACACAAATCCAATTTTTAATTCACCAAAATTCCAATTAAAAAAACCTATTTTCCTCGAAACCTACTTAACTGACCAATCTAGTTCGACCGGTTCAAAACCAATCCAATCAAACCTTTAATTTCTTCTAACCCTATTTTTGGGGCGTTACAAGTTGATCTTTGCAAGTTTGGTTCAAAGACTTTGTTGCACTTGATATTTGGGAGCCTAATTTTGATTTTATTTTCTTATGTTTACCGTGACTTATCAAATTGTTCCATTTTCTCAAAATTTAGTAAAATAGTATTTTGAGCCTTTCTCTTATCGCTTTAACAAGCATCTTGCAGATAAATTGATTTGAAACAAGAAAAGCACATGATTTTATGGGTATTATTATGATGTACTAATCCTTTAAGTGTAGGTAGAACATGAGGTAGCCTCAGTACTTGTTTAATGTTGAAATGTATAACGAGGAAAAGACAAAAATCTTAGTGTCAAAAAGATTTAAACAAAATCTACAAGAAAGCAAAACAGACGACCCTGGGCCAAAGAGAGACATGGACCATCTTTTGGGGCAAAAGCAGCAACCCGATCAATTCGTTAAAGGTTCATCCTATTCAAAAGAAAAGATCATTACTTCTAAAGCATTGCAAAACAAGAAAGCTTTGTGGATGTTAGAGTGAGCAAAGATGATAGTTGAATTCAAGAGTGAGGCAATGCTACGAAGGACATTATAGAAGAATATTCAAGTGAATAGTGTCCTCAAGTTGGAACAACTGAAGTGGTGATCCCTTTTGGAACCATGAGAAAGAATGTTGTCAAAGAAGCTGAACGAAAAATATCAAGAGAGGCTTTTTAAGAAAGGAGTCATCACCAATACCCAAGATTTTGAGAAGTGAGACATGGCAAGGGAAGGGTTTATGTGTTGAATTCCTGAAAAGGCAAGTAAGAGTTTCATTAGAATTGAGATTAGCCTTATTTGGAACAAAGGAAAAATATCATTACAAAGAAAGAAGAAAAGAAAGAAATAAGGTGAAAACCTGTAAGGCCCTTCAAAAAAAGAAGAAAAGAAAAGAAAAAAAAGAGAAAAAAAGAGAAAATAGAGAAAAAGAAAAAAGAAAAAGAAAAAAGAAAAAGAGAAAAAGGAAAAGAGAAAAGAGAAAAGAAAAAAAGAAGAAATGAAAAAATCGAAGTGAACCCAAAAAGGCGCTTTGAGAAAAGCAATCTAAAGTGAAAACCTGAAAATACGCTTTGGAGCAAAAGATGCAGAGATCTTGAAGATTGAACTTGAGTGTGAGATGGGTTACTTTGGCAACAAAAGGAATTTTAATAAAAAATGAAGCAAGGAATTTTTAAGCTTCCTTGAGATGAAAACTCGCCAAAGTGGTCCTCGATCATCATTCATGTATCATACATAGTTAGGCATCCATAAGATAGGAACATGCTAACTCCTACATTCAGAGCATTTTTGTGTGATTCGTTAGGAATTTACATAATCAACAAAGAACAAGCAAAGATTTTAATCTACAACTTCGAGATTGGAGAAGTATATCCAGCAAAGATTTTAATGACATTTTTGTGAAGCAAAGATATCAGCTCATTTGAAGAAGCAGATCTCAAAATAGATTTTCTGATTGTTTGCATAAGACAGAAAGTGCATTACAATCCTAAAACCTTCAGGTTATTAGCAAGTCCTTCGGGCATGATGTTAAGTCTTTCGAGCCATCACCTTCGGGAGTGATGAGAAAATTTGCACAAGACAGAAAGTACAATACAATTCTAAATCCTTCAGGTCATTAGTAAGTCCTTCGAGTATGATGCTAAGTCCTTCGAGCCGACATCTTCAGAAATGATGAGAACTTTTACGTGTGTCACCATAACAAGACAGTGGAGGCATGGTATCGACAAAGATTTAAACCTTTTAGGCCATCAGTTTCAAGGAAAAGAAGGAAGTTCATGTTACCAGGTTTCAAAGCAAGATAGATCAACCTCAGGCTTAAATGAAGAAGATTCGTAGTTTAATTGATCAAAAGTTCCAGTGTCTTTCATTGAAGCACTTGAAGTTTCTTAATGATTTACTTAAATTGTAAATTTACCATACAATTAATATTTAATGATTGATGATAGATTTTACTTTTGCAAGTCGTATATACATTTCAAGCATAGAAGGAGATTGATCAATAGAGAAAGAGAAACAAAAGATCCCATGCGAGTTTCAAACTGAAAGATTGAGACACCTTAGGTAGAAAAAGCAGTGACAATATGGATCTCAGTGCTTCAAGCAAGAAATTGAAGATATTTCATATTACTTCAGGAAGAATTTTTATTAACTGATGATATTTCATTTTGCAAGTTCAGTTTTTCTCCCGAGGAAGAGGTGAATCAACATTCCCAACAAAGAATAGAGAGCTCTAATGAGAAGAGTTTGCACAACAAAGAATAAAGAGCTCCTATTGAGAAGAGTTTGGCTTGCAAAGAATATAGATTTCCTAATGAAAATAGTTTGCCAAGCAAAGAAAACTGAGTTTCTAATGAAAAAAACTCACCCAACAAAGAATGAAGAGTTCCTAAAGAGAAGAACTCACCCAACAAAAAATATAGAGTTCCTAATAAGAAAAGCTCGCCAAAAAAAGAATGAGAAGTTTCTAATGAGAAGAGATCGCTTTTTTAACACCTTTGCAGAGAGGTGGATCAACATTTCCAACAAAGAATGAGAAGTTCTTAATGAGAAGAACTTGCTTGTTCGACACCATTGTAGAGATGTGGATCAATGTTTTCTAGAAGAAGAAGAAAAGAGAAAAGTAGATCAATGCTTTCAAGAAGAACGAGGAGTTCCTAATGAGAAGAGTTTGCTTGTTCAACACCTTTGCAAAGAGGTGGATCAGTATGGCCAAGAGGAATGAATGGGTTCCTAATGAGAAGAACTAGTTCAGACTTTGCAGTTAGCCTTGACAGAAGGATTGGTAAATTCCTAATGAGAATAACGTGTTCAATATTTCTAGAGAGTAAGAAGGAGTGAAAGTTCATAATAAGAAGAACTTGTAGCTCAGGATGGCAGTCAGATAGTTTGGACAAATTCGTGTCTTTTCAGCCCATGCACAATTCATGTTCCACAATAATGAGCAAAGAGGGGCAACTGTAAGACTCGAATTTTACCTGGGTATACCTAAATATATACATATATTTCTCTATAAATAAAACAAAAAATAAATAAATAGTAGATAGTAAATAAACCCAATAAAACCAGTCTAATATTTATAAATATCCAATTAAAATCCAAATGTCTTTTAATACTCGAAGTCCAATTACATCAAATACCAAAAACCCAATTTTTAAACCCTTTATAGCTCATTATATCAGCTTTACAACCCAACATAGCCCAACAAACACAAATATTCAATTTTCCCGCCCAAATGTGCCATATGGCAACCCTTGATTGGCCTAAACCTATGCACATAGATCTGTGTTTCTCTCCTCTTATCTGTCACCAACTGGATGATGATGTCACCTGTGTGGCGTCATCCATGACATCAAAATCCACCCACCTATAAAAGGAAAGAGAGAGAATTTCATCAGAAATTAATGCCAGTAACTAAGGGGCTAATAATTATCAAAATTAAAGGAGAAGAGAAAGAAGTTACCCTTAGAATTCGAGCAATCACTAGAAAATAAAGCAAACACTGGAAATATGAACCGACATCGTAGAAGGTAGAGCGTCATCGACATCCAAACTGAGATCGACCGTCAAACACCATCAGAGGTATTTTTTTCTTTTACCGATTCCTGCAAAGAAAAGAAACAAAATATCAATTTTTATCCATAAACAAGAAAAAAATATAAAAAAAAGATCCAAAGAAAATAATGGTAATCATAGACTTATCCTATTTCTCGTCCTGAGGTTTTAGTTTATTGGAGTCAAAGATGGCTTGGGAATGGGTAGACTAAGTTAGGTGGTCAGAGTTGGGTGGCTCTATCGAGCCGAGATTAAATATATGGGTAGAATCGACGAAAAAGAGCTTTTTTTGTTTTGTGGTGGGCAAAAATTGCTCGACGGTGCCTGAAAATCACTTTACGACTGTCGGAGTTGGGACGAGGGTGGTCGGAGCAAAGTAAGGGTGATGAGTGATTGTCGGTGAAGTATTGTAAGTGAACGAAGACTCTCCGAAGAAATCATCTTGGCGAAACATGTGGCAGGGCTCGCTGGAGTTCATTGTGTTTATGAAGAACACATGATGAACTCATCCAAAAACTAGTGGATTTGATCCATTTCGGGTGAGTTTTCTGGGCTTAGGATGTTTGTTGAGAGAGAAAGAGAGAGGGGAAATCTAAAAAATGAGAAAAAGGAAAAAATGAATGGCTGATGGAGCCTTTAAATAGGTTGTACCCTTGGGCTCCCAAGCCCATGAATCCCCGACTGTGTCCGCGCCCTTCTTTTCAGTTTCTTATAATTGAGCTCCCAAGTTTCAATAAAATTTCATTCAATCCTCCTTTTCTTTAGTTCCAGTTCTTATTTAATTCAATTGGTCCTTTACAGTTTTAATTAAATGCCTATATGATTGTTGCATGCATTAATTAATTCATGTAGTATATTGTTAGACAATTAAAAATACTTAGATTTATTTTAATTGTTTAGAGCCTTAGTTCTAAGTTCTATTAGTATTTAATAATTAATTAAAAAAGGCCATTATAGCAAGTTAATGAATATTAAGTGGGAAGCTTTGAAGTTCCAATTTGGGTGACGTCCCATTGCAATGGGGTGTTGTCCAACATGAGCTTTTAAGTAGAATACTTAGTATTCATTAAAATCCTTATAAAATTGACAAATAATCTAGATTAATTAATTAGAGCCTTAATTAGGATTAGAACTTACATAATTAGTTTAATTAAACGAGTTAAGGAATGTTATCTAATTTCGAGGTTTAAATATGGATGGCTCTCAAGTAATTGGGTGTTGTCTCAAGTAAACCTTTAAATTAAATAATATTCATAGATTTAAAATAAATACATGAAATTGAATAGTGTCTTTTAGATTACTTCTTAAAATAAACAAGACAATAATTAATCATGCATATAAAACCTTTTATATTCGAAATGTATTTTTGGAATATGAATAGAAGTGCCCTGAGCGAATATGGGTGTTTCCAATCTCATATTCGAAACAAATATGTATTTCCTTATAAAAGGAATATTTCCATTTGGAACACAAACCCAATTAATAATTAATGTTCAAATTAAATTTGAATTATTGTTCTCAAAATGCCAACATGCCACGTAAAATTTAAGGTACCGATATTGAGTGTTTGTGGGGTGCTAATCCTTCCCCACACGTAACCGACTCCCAAACTCTATTTTTAAAAGAATGAATCTCTGGTTGTTTTATGGTGTCCGGTCTACCAAAGTGACTGGTGGAGACTCCAAAATATTTTTCAAAATCAAATTTAAATGAAAACCAATAATTTTCACAAATTAATCGTCAAGCTATTTTACCCTGGTTTAAAAATGATTTCGATAGGATTATTGATAAGAACTACATAATTTCAATTAATAATAATAATTTTACTTTTCAATAGAATCTAATAGAATTTAATTAATTATATTCCTAAAAAGTTCCCTCTATTAATTTAGTGTTTAATATAATCAATATTCACCTAAAAGTGTTTAGGGTTTAGTATTTAGTTTAGGGTTTATGGGTTTTATATTTTAGGGTTTAATATTTAGGGTTTAGAGTTTAGGGTTTAATATTTAGGGTTTAGAGTTTAGGGTTTAGGATTTATGGTTTAACTTTTAGGGTTTAGGGTTTGGGGTTTGAGGTTTTAGGGATTAGTGTTTAGGTTTTTATAGTTTTAGAGTTTTAGGTGAATATTAATTACATTAAATGCCCTAAATTAATGGAACAAAAAATTTTTAGGAATATAATTAATTATATTTTATTAAATTTTATTAAAAAGCAAAATATGCATTAATGATTGAAATTTATGTAGTTCTTATTGACAACCCTAGGGGTTGTGGATAGCAAAACCCAAAAAAAAGGATTGAACACAAAACAAATTTTTTTCCCCTTTAGGTGCCCATCAGTCATTTGTCGACACGCGTATTAATTTATACCTTATACTAGATGAGAACTCTATAGAAAATCTATATTTTAGGCTTTTTACTTAAAATATTGCATGTATTCGAGCCTGTATAGTTGCATTTATGATCATTTAGTATATATTTAGGGACTTTATGCTTGAGCTTAATGTTTTTTATATTGATGCTATTAATAGGGAATGTAGTGTGTTTAAGTGCATGAAAGCAAGGATTGAAGGAAGTAGTAAAGCGCTAGAGCATTGAAGCTAGGGGTGTGACACAACCCTTCCCCGTATTCGTTATCAAATATGAGTCAGTTATGTTACTAACTAAGATTAAATCCTGTTTATTTCCTTTATTTTGAAAACTGACAGCCTGTACTATCTTTACTCAAAAATTTATAAAACATTTTATAGACATCAAAAACTCATTCTTTAATTTTCTAATTAAACTAGATTCATTAAGCTTTCTAACCATATACATTATTAACCTAAATTCATTACACAAAAATTCAAATAAATCTTTAAATTCACGTCACAGCCCAGAAATACTGAAATTCTGCTACCCTGTTTTTTTACCTTCCATCGAATAAAAATTCATAACTTTTTACATACAACTCGAAATTAGATAAAATTTCTAGTTCATACATATAAGATTCACTTTCTAAGTCCAATTGTGGAATTTATGCTGATGTTTCAAACACACTGCTTTTGCATATATTTCTGGGCAGATTTTTAATCTTTCTACCTTAAGTACCACATTTACTAAAAACTTCGTCCATTATCATTTATAAGCATAATAGAACTTACTAGGTTCATCATCCATATTATATCAACTATTAAACCAACCATATTTGGTAATAAGTTATTACAAACCCCACTAATTATACATGCCATCTAGTGCATTTCCAAAAGAAAGGATGGATGTCATTAACATTACTATGAATGTGGAGATATACCTCCCAAAATAAGAAAGTGATGCTTGGCTACTCTTCCCTCGAAGCTCCTTTAAAACTTATGCATGAAATTCATCATACGCTAAGTATATACTTAGTGAGGCAATAATCTTTAGTCAAATGCAACCTAACATAGATATCAATGTAATATAATAACAATGCATATGATCACTTACCATTTTATGCTTGCTAGCATATATGACATTATATATAACAACACATCACAAGGTAATAACTTTGATTCTTACCACTACCGTTGCCATATTTATCATCAAGCTTTCAAGCTTTCCATCCTGTTTTTCAATTCATTTAGCCCAAGTATCGATTTAAGGAAATCTATGTACATGAGTCATTTCCCCTATACTTACTTGAGTATAGTGTATTATTTTCACTTTACCAGAAGTGCTTAGCACCTAATTGCTTATGTATACTTATCGGAGTATACGATTAATAAAAATTGCACTTTACCTAAAGTGCTTAGAATATTTATTCAACTGTTTATGACTCTATGGATATCCAACTATACCTTTGACTTCCTATTTCATACATTGGGCTATTTATATCAACAATAATTTCATCCATAGCAATAATATTCATATTGGGCAGTTCATACCCAAAATAACATTTCATAAATAATTAGTGATCCATGCATATGTTTTCAATTCTTGACATATTTCTAACATGTCAAAACTATATATATAATTAATGACATAAATATCATACTATGCATGCATTGCACTCACATTGACACTTTCAAAAGTACAAATTATACTAGCCTCACTAAGTTCGGTTGCATTTTTTATCTTCTTTCGTCACTCGTTTGATCTCGAACTTGCTTGTTATCTGTATGTACATTAAATACATAACACAAGCAACCTTAAGTACATGTCCAAACCTTACTAATACATGTACATACCAAGTTGGAAAATTTAACATTTTCAACCAAGTACTTCTTTGTAACAACAATGCTTCCTACACTTTAATCTAATCTCAAATTGCAAATTGCAAATTGCAAATTGCAACCATAAGTTTGATAATTTCACTTTAAACCCTAAATTCTCTCTCTTATGGTTTATCATCTAAAATTTGGAAACTTTCACACTTCATCTCACATTCCAAAAATTTTTAATACTAAAATGATCCTTGAATAATAGCAAACAACATATCTATACTTCTTGAATATTTTCTAGTTTCTCACTTATTTCACCCAATTTACAATATTCACAAAATGCTCCAAACATGATGTTTTCTTTATTCAAATGACATAATTAAGCATGGAAAACATCATTCTAATCAAATCCATCATCAAAACAATTTTTACAAAATTTCCCTTAATTTTCTTCATATTGCCGAAATAGTCCCTATAGGTTTTCCAAGAGAATTTTCATCATTTCAAGCATAAAAACAACACTACAACACCATTTCCAACTTGATTGAACATTAAATTATGAAAACCTAACATGTTCTTCAACCACCCTAATCATCAATCTCAACTTAGAGACATGGAAACTAAGCAAAACTTATACCAAAAGATAGAGAATTCAATGGAGATCACATTCTTGTTTCACGTCTCTAGCCAAAAATCAAACAAATCAAGGCAAAAATTGAATCTTTATATCTTTTTAATCAATCAGGTATTGACATATATACTGTTCCTTATCTTTTTAATCAATTATAATTAAAAAGTATGGGTAAAATGACCATTTTGTCATTAATGAATCTTTATATCTTTCAAAATGCCATTTATGCATTATTCCATATACTGTGTTCAATCGAATCTAAATCGATCAAGCATGATTTAAAAAAAACTTCAATGTCATGTTCCTCAGTTCTTCCTAAGACTTCCTTCAAATTTTCATAAAATTTCGAGCTCATACGATTACTCAAATTCCACTTAAACTTTAACCGTAATTTCCCAATAATAGAAACATCAGATCAAACCAAAGTTTTTATATTCGATCCATACCCTTAGATGATATACTTATTTATGGAATAAAAATAATTATTGGGAAAATTACCATGTTGGTCCTTGAAATTTTCTCAACTTATCACTTTTGTCACCAAACTTTAAAACTTTACGTTTAGTCACTGAACTAAAACCACTAACTTTTGATTTTTACGTTTTGGTCACTAATCGAATATTGGGACTGTTCTTTCATTCTCTCTTCGGTTTCCCAAGTGGCTTCTTCCACTTTATGATTCTTCCAAACACTTTAACCAATGGAATCGATTTGTTTCTCAATTTCTTCACCCCATGAGCTAAAATCTTTACTGATTCTTCTTCAAATGTCAAATCAGATTGCATCTTAACTTCTGCAGGTGAAATGACATGTGAAGGATCCGACCTATATTTGTGAAGCATCGATACATGAAAAACATCATGAATCTTGCTCATTTCTGGTGGTAAAGCTAATTGATAAGCCACCGGTCCAACTCTTTTCAAGATTTCATACGGACCAATAAATCTGAGACTAAGCTTCCATTTTCTTCCAAATCTCATTATTTTCTTCCATGGTGAAACTTTCAAGAATACTTTGTCTCCCACTTGGTATTCAACGTCTTTTCTTTCTAAATCTGAATAAGCTTTTTGCCTATCGAAAGCTGCTTTTAGATTATCTCGAATTATCTTCACTTTTTCTTCTATTTCTTGAATTAAATCAGGCCCAATAATCTTGCGGTCTTGATGTTCTGCTTTAACTTGCTGACAAGTTAAGCATTTGGATACGAATTCTGTTATAGCTCTTTTCATTCATGGCCACTAAAAACGTCTATTCAAATCCTGATACATTTTATTTCCTCTCGGGTGCATTGTTAAAGGACTATAATGTGCTTCTATAAGAATTACCTTTTTCAATTCCTCTTCTTCAGGAATATAAGCATGTCCTTTATAATATAAACATCCATTGGACTTCACTTCGAAGTCTGAAGATTCTCCCCTTGTAGTTTTCTTCTTTCTCTCTAAACAATTTTCATCTTTTTCTTGTGATTCTTTTATTTTATCTATCAAGGTAGACCTGATGTTCAGCTCAGCAAGTAAAGCACCATCATCCAATATTGATAATTGAGCATTCGATATTCGTAGAGCTAAAAATATCTTTCGGCTAAGTACGTCTACCACCACATTAGCCTTTCTCGGTTGGTAATCAATAATTGCATCGTAATCTTTAATTAGCTCGTTCTGTCGCCTCTGTCTTAGATTCAGCTCCTTCTGCGTTAAAAGATATTTCAGGCTTTTATGGTCTGTGTATATATAACATTTTTCACCATATAAGTAGTGGTGCCAAATTTTTAAAGCAAAAACAACCGCAGCTAACTCCAAGTCGTGAGTAGGATAATTTCTCTCATGAGTTTTAAGTTGCCTAGAAGCATTAGCCACCACTTTCCCGTCTTTCATAAGTACACAGCCCAAACCATTATGCGATGCATCACTATACACCACAAAATTCTTACCCGATTCGGGTTGAACTAACACCGGAGCTTCTGTCAAGATTTTCTTCAATCTTTCAAAGCTTTCTTGACATTCTTTAGTCCATATAAAAGATACATTCTTCCTGAGCAGTTTCGTAATAGGTGCAACAATCATCGAGAAATCTTTCATGAACCGGCGGTAGTATCCTGCCAATCTGAGAAAACTTCTAACCTCTGTAACATTTTTAGGAGGTTTCCACTCTATGATAGCTTGAATCTTCTGAGGATCAACCCGAATTCCCTCAGCCGATACTATATGTTCAAAAAATGTCACCTTAGAAAGCTAAAACTCACATTTAGATAGTTTCGAATATAGCTTCTTCTCCCTTAAGATCTGAAGAACTATTCTGAGATGAACATCATGATTCTATTTGGTTTTAGAATAAACCAGGATATCATCTATGAATACCACCACAAACTGGTCCAGGTATGGCTAAAAAATTCAGTTCATCAAATCCATAAATGCTATTGGGGCATTAGTTAATCCAAACGGCATTACCACGAACTTGTAATGGTCGTATCGAGTCCTGAAAGTCGTTTTTGGAATATCCTACTCTTTAATCATCAATTGATGATAGCCCAATCGAAGATCAATCTTAGAGAACACTGCTGCCCCCTTTAATTGATCAAAAATATCATGAATTCTAGGCAATGGATATTTATTATTTATCGTCACTTTATTAAGTTGACGATAATCAATACACAATCTCATTGATCCATCTTTCTTCTTTACAAATAATATGGGTGCTCCCCAAGGTGATATACTTGGCCGTATAAAACCTCGATTCTGTAATTCTTGTAGCTGTGACTTGAGTTCCCTGAGTTCAGCAGGTGCTATACGATACGGTGCCATCAATATAGGTGTTGTACCGAGTAATACATCAATTCCAAATTCCACCTCTCTATCTGGAGGTAATCCCGATAATTCTTCTGGGAATACATTTGGAAATTCTCACACCATAGGTATATCTTCTATTTTCACTTCATTCTTCAAGGTATAAATTTAGGGAGTTAAATATGTTTCACACCTATTCATCAACATTGTATTCGCAACAACAACCGAAATAACATTACTACGATGATACGGCTTCTCACCCACAAATAATATTTGTGATCCATCTGGTGCCTTTAAAGTTAATCTTTTTAATCGGCACTCCACTTCACCATCATATGCAAATAACCAATCCATCCCCAATATTATTTCAAACTCACAAAACAAAAATTCCATAAGGTCAGGGGGAGATCCACATTCTGAATTTTAATGGGACAATGACAGCAAATTCTTTTGAGCTTGGCACTCTGGCCTATCGGATTGGTTGCTACCACCTCACTCGTAATTAGTTCTACTGGAATGTTTCTTTCTAGTATGATTTTAGAACTAATATATGAATGAGTGGAACCAAGATCAATTAATGCAAAAATAGGTCTGTCAAAGAGTTCAAGCCTACTTTATATCACATCGGGATCATCTTTACTCTCAGTGGTCTTGATATTATATACACGAGCAGGAGCTTTGCCTTTTAGGTTCGATGCAACTTCTGATGCACCTTGGTGAAAATTCCAACCTCAATTTCGTTTATTTCTCTGAGAAGCAGCCACCGATTGGTTTTCTTGTAATTCTGGACATACGCGTTTGAAGTGACTTGGTTTTCCACATTGATAACATATTATCTCTGACGCATGCCAACATTGATCAACATGTCTTAGTCCACAAATCTTGCATTCTGATTTGATCTAAAATCCATCACCTTTAGCTCCACTCGTTCGATTGTGGACTTGTTTGGATTTACCAGTAGAAAAATCCTTCTTTAAGGACGACATTGATCCAACTAATCCTTGCTGGTGGAATCCTTTACCATATTTAGACCAGGGTAAAACATTAGGACCTCTAGGTCGCTTGGTTGATTGTGCCTTCTTATCTGAAGCTTCTTCCTGCTCTACTCTTTCCATTTCTTTGGCTCGATTGACCGTATCTTGAAATACAGACAAATCAAGAGCAACCAAGACTTTCTTATACTCCAAATCTAGACCTCCCACAAATATGGTAGTTCTGTGCTTCTCAGTTGGAAGGAACTCTGTAGCAAACTGCTAAGCTTATTAAACTCACACTCATACTCATATACTGATCTGCCTGCTTGTTTCAAATTTAGAAATTGATTCCTCATATCCTCGATGAAAACATAACCAATGTATTTGCTCCGAAACTCTTTTAAAAGGAATTCCCAAGTAATTCGCTCCCGAGGAAACTGAGCAGTAATGGTGGTCCACCAAATTTGAGCATGTCCTATCAATAGAGTTGTTACTTGTAACACCCTTAACGTATACTCGTAAGCCGAATATACATTAAAGATGTTACAGAGTTATTGAAAGAAATCTTGACTTGAATTTTTTTCTTTGTACCAAAATTCATCTTGCAGTTTAACCCTTTCTCGATTTTGAATTAAAAACTATGTCAGACTATTGCAGCTAGTTTTCACCCTGAATTGGTTTATAAAATTCATAATTGAGTTATTGAAATGAAAATATAATTCAGGGTGAAAACTATGTATACTGTCTAGACCCTTTCTTGATTTTAAATTTTTTACACGATCAGGGTTAAACAACACTTAACTACGTCAAAATTCATAGTTATTAATAGCAAACCATTTCTCTAAGTCCATATTTCCATGGCAATGTATAAATACGTTATAAACTTAGACTTAAAAAATAGATTACCCACTTAAAATATTACATGCCCACTAGTTTATCAAATTACGTTAAAGATGTACGTATTGTACTTAAAGATAGTAAATTGATCTTCCCAATTAACAGCTCCACCTTGCTAGTATATTTTCGGTGAAACTATGTGTGAAATAACACACGCTAAGTACGAACTTAGTGAGGCAATAATCTTATTTATCAAAACATAAAATAAAGCAATACATGTTATACATTAACCTAACATAGTTTCTATCTAAAATAGTATCGTACTAACAAGGTTTTCATAGTCAGTCCATATTCATGTGCAAGTCATAATTTTTCTAACTTAGTTTATTTTCCAATACTCCATCATTATCAAGTAAATCATATACATGGCATAGTTCACATAGATGGCATATTTCATACACATAGCATAATTTATATATATGGCATGGATTATATACATGAAAGAATCCATATACATGTCATAATTCATATACATGGCATGATTTATAAACGTGACATCATTCATATATATGACTTAATTCATGTACATAACATGATATTGTACATTGCATAATTCATATGTATGGCATAATTCATATACGTAACATAATTTGTATACATGTCATGATTCATATACGTGACATGATTCATATACATAACTTGATTCATTTACATGACATGATTCATATACATGGTTTAATTCATATACATGGCATGTTCCATATTCATGGCATGGTTCATATTCATGACATATTTCATATACACAGCATGGTTCATATTCACGACATGATTCATATACGTAACATGATTCGTTTTTGACATGATTCTTTTATCATTGCCCAAAGTACGCTATATGAGATCGAGGTACGTGAGTCATCTTTAAATGACACCATAGTGTCAAATATAATGTGAAGATGAGTACGTACTCGGGGACGCTCTTTGCACCCCATAAACATAAAGCACCTCGACAGTGCACTCCGACATGTGGGCGTAGATCCCCAGGGTGCATGTGACACAATCATTTTGTCACAATATCTGTATGATAACATGAACATGAGGGTGTAGATGCTAAAGACTCTATGGCATGCCAACTATACCATGGACTCTCATACACAATACTTGGGCATTTTTGTCATCATCAACTCAACATCATAATCAATCTTACATATAGACATTTCATATTTCATGCTTCATCATAAATATTCATGGTAAACATAGGTCATCATATAAATAAACATTTCATATCTCATACTTCAGCATAATTGGTCATGGCAAGCATAAGCATAAATTAACATATATATAAGGAAATATCATTTTAATTTAAAGTCGACTATTCGCAAGTCTTCCTAATTGCATTTTAAAACATGTAAATGCACTCACTTGGGCCATGAATAGTATGCCTCACTAAGCTTACTCGAGGTTCTTATCTTTATTTTTATCATTTGGTTCTCTTTCAATCTCTCTTGGAACTTTATAAGACCAATCGAACATATACATTACAATTCTCGTAATTGACTTAAATCTAACATTGCTAACTTGATTCTTAAACATAACTATTCGAATATAAAATTTTCTGAAAATTTCCCCAATATTCTTCAAAGTTGCCGAATTGGTCCCTAGGTTCTTAGTGACCGTTTTGAACATTTAAACAATTGTTCAATCCTAATTTGAACAATTTTCATAATCATTTACTAATTTTGGACTATTACCTTTTAGTCATTAAACTTTATAAAAATGACATTTTGGTCACTACATTGCTTTTGTACATTAAATTAATGTACAATTTAAACCTTTTACTTAATTCTAACATCCTTATACATTTTCCTTTAACTTCCAAACTTTATTCAATTTAGTCCTTAACTAAACTTTCTTTTCAAATTTGGTCCTCATGTTTCCTTCTTGACATTTTAATCCTTAAACTTTCATAACATGCTTGAATCTTCAATTTTATCAATTTTCCATAAATTCAAGACCAACCCTTAATTTTTCCTAAATTGCTGAATTGGTCCTTCAACTTCCAATTTTTTTTTTCATTTTGGTCCCTAATCACCAATTCAAGCTACTTTCACCATAATTCAATGATTTCAATGCTAAAATAAAATTTTCAATAATTTCTCCTAATTTTCCATAATTTCGAAATAGTCATAATTTCTTAACTTGGAGAAATTATTCAATCAATCATCAAAATAGATCTCCTAACATCATAATTCAATAAATTTCATCCTTAATTTAACTTCCTAACCAATAGCCCCAAATTTTTGGGTTAGGGTTTATAATCTCTAACATGGAATTTATCCAATTTCAACCTTAATTCCATGTTTGAATCATCAATTCAACTGACTACAACCCTAACTTCATCATAAGCTTAAATTTCCATAATCATCTTCAACAATAACATGATCTAAAATTAATTTTTATCATGCAATATTACTATCAAAATGAATAGAATCAAGTGTAGAACAATTTACCTAAATTAATTTTGCTTGAAACTTGTCTTGATTCTCTAAATTTGAGCTTGAAAATTTGAAAACTCCTTCCCCCTTTTATTCTTGAGCATTTTGAATAGCATGTATAATAGATGAGAAAGATTTTAATTATTTTAATCCATGTGCAAAGTTAAATGAATTTTAAATTCATTTAACTAGTGAAATTACTAATTTACCATTCTTATCCAATGGCCAAGATTCAATCTCATCAAAAATCAATGGCCATGATTAAATCCATGTGTATTTTACCTTTCAAAATTTCCCTCAAAGTTCCAAAATATTTCAAAAATGCCATCCATGGCAAATGACCAATTTGCCCTCCAACTAGACTTTAATTACACACATGACTTAAAATTTGCAATTCCATAAGAATTGAACCAAATTGGTTCCATTGTAATCAGCCTCCTTCCTAAAATATCATAAATTTTAATTTATGATATTTATTCGATCCAATTATTCAAATTTCACTCAATACGATTTCCAAATTTTCTTTATTTGAGCTTTATAACCACTCCATCATATTCTAAGTAAATCTTGTTAGATTCCCACCAACATTAATAAAATATTCATTAAATAATATTTTATGAATTTCCCATAATCTTTGGAACTGTGTTTAAAATTTCAATTCGATTCCATATACCTATAATTACCGAGAATTTTTATCGGATACATTTCCTCTTAGAATTCTTATCTCAACAATCCATTACGAATACTACTTACTCAAACTGAATCCTTTTTATCAGTCAAAATGTAAAATATGGGACCTTCCCATTAGGTTACCTATCCCTGTGCTACTCTGGTTTGAGCAAGCTTAACAATTTTTATTCGATCCAAAATTCGAATAATATAAGCCTCGTATGAAAAATCCGAGTAACACGGAAATACCAATCTTGAGGGTGAACTATCCATTTACGGGGTTAAATGACATAACTTTTAAAATTTACACTTTGGTCCATGAACTTTTCCAAAGTTTACACTTTAACCCCTAAACTTTCAAAAATTACATTTTAGTCACTAAGCAAAAATTGAGATCTTACAATTCCTCCCCTCTTAAGAAAATTCTTCCTCAAATTTTCAACGTTTACTCGTTTCAAACAATTTCATATATTGCTTATTCATTCTCTCTTCAAATTCCCAAATGACTTTCTCTACTTTATGATTTCTCTAGAGAACTTTAACTAGTAGAGTTTTCTTGTCCCTTAATTCTGTAACTTTGTATGCTAGGATTTTCACTAGTTTTTCTTTATACGTCAAACCTGGTTGCAGTTCAATCTCCTCAGAAATAATTACATGTGAAGAATCCGATCAATACCTCCGAAGCATGAATACGTGAAACACATAATGAGTCTTGTTTCGGTTCCTATCTGGAGGTAAATCCAATAAATAAGCCATTGGTTCCTTTCTTTTTAGAATCTCATATGGCTCAATAATTGTAGGACTAATCTTTCCATTTCAACCAAAACGTAACACTTTCTTCCAAGGTGAAACCTTTAAAAACATTTTTTTAACTTCATATTCAATATCCTTTTTCTTCTTATTTGCATAGGCCTTTTGTCAATCCACGGTGGCCTTGAAATTTTGCTGAATAGTCTTTACTTTATCCTCCATGTCTTGTGTTAAATCAACTCCTCCAACGTTTAAGTTATTCTGAACATTTCGATCTTGTAACCCGAATCGATTTAGAGAAGTTTGGTATTTTCTTCCATATGCCATCTTAACAGTTGCTTGATAACTATTATTATAAGAAAATTCGGTTAAGAGCAAGTACTTTTCTCATGATTTTTGCAAACTCAATTATACAAGCTCTTAGCATGTCTTATAGAATCCGTATGATCCTTTCAAAATGCCCCATCTGTTTGGATGAAATGCCGTACTAAAATTTAGTTTAGTACCTAAAGCTTCAAATAACGTACTCCAAAACCTTGGAGTAAGCCTTGGGTCTCTGTCTGACACTATCGATGCTGAGACACAATGTAGTCTTACTATCTCTCGAACATAAAGTTTTGCATATTTATCCAGCGAATAATCTATTTAAACTGGAATAAAGTGATCAAACTTGTCAAACAATCCATAATGACTCATATTGAATTCTTTTTACTTGATGTAGCTGACAATGCCATTATAAAATCCATCGTTACTTGTTCCTACTTCCATTGGGGAAAAGAGATAGGCTGAAGTAATCCAGAAGGTACCAGGTGTTTAGCTTTTACTTGTTGACATGTTAAATACTTTACCACAAATTCCGTGATCGCTCTTTTCATTCCTGACCATAATTTCAAGTTTTCAAATCTTGATATATCTTATTACTCCTTGGGTGCATAGTCAATGGACTATAATAGGCCTCTGTTAATATCTCTTTCTTCAGATTATCATTGTCAGAAACATATACATTACCTCATTAATATAAACAACCATTAAATTTAATCTTGTAATCTTGTGTTTTCCCCAGTTTCAGCTTGTACCCTCTTTTCAAGAGATCTTTCATCCATAGACTGCAAATCTTTGAATCAATCCCAAAAAGCTGACTTTAACTAACATTCTGTTGTTAAGGAACCATCTCGTCCCACAGAAAATTGTGCATTCATCATGCCCCAGACAGAAAATGTCTTTCGGCTAAAAGTATTTGTCACTATATTAACCTTCTCAGGTGTTAATCAATAGCCCCATCATAATCCTTTAAAAATTTCTACTCGTCTTCGTTGTCGTAAATTCAAATCTTTTCGTGTCATCAAATACTTAAACTTTCATGATCCGTATAAATATGACACATTTTTACCATATAGATAATGTCGCTAGATTTTAAAAACAAAAATCATAGCTGCCATTTCCAAAACATGTGTTGAATAGTTCCTTTCATAAATTTTGAGTTGCCTTGATACATAAGCTATTACTCGACCTTCTTGCATCAACACGCAACTTAAGCCATAAAGAGATACATCATTGTACAAAGTATATTCTTTTCCTGGTTTTGGTTGAATTAGAACTGATGTTTCAGTCAGAACTTTCTTTAATCTTTCAAAACTTTCCTGATAACTAGAACTCACATTTAGAAAACTTGGCATAAAGCTACTTATTCTCTTAAAGTTTGTAGTACCACACGAAGATGGTAATCATGCTCAGCTTCGGTCTTCGAATAAACCAAAATATCATATATGAAGACCACAACAATCCAGATAGTGTTGAAATACCTTATTCATCAAATTCATGAATACAGCAGAGGCATTTTGTAAGTCCAAACATCATCACCAGAAACTCGTAATGTCCATAACGAGTTTTTTTGAATCATGTCTTTGATACATTTTCTTCCTTTACCTTGAGCTGATAATAACCTTGATCGAAGATCTATCTTTAAAAATACTACTGCATCTTTAAGCTGATCAAATAAATCCTCAATCCTTGGAAGAAGATACTTATTCTTAATGGTTACTTTATTCCATTGTCGATAATCTATACATGATCATAGGGGAACCATCTTTCTTCTTTACAATTAATACCGAAGCACCCCATGGTGATACATTCGGTCGAATGTAACTCCGGTCTAACAATTATTGTAATTGAGCATTTAATTCCCTTAACTCAGTTGGTGCCACCCTATATAGTACCATTGATATCGACTTAATTCCAAGATAGACATCAATCCCAAACTGTATTTCCCTATCCAGAGGTAACCCTGGTAGCTCATCCGGAATTATATCAGGAAATGCATTTTCAGTCAGGATGTCTTCAATATTTTTAGGTGACTTTTCAGTATCCACCACATAAATGAAACACGCTTCACTTCCATTGCATAAAAGCCTTTGAGCTGTCGTTGCAGAGATTACTGACTCTAAACAGTCAGTTCTTTCTCTTACAAGGATTATTTCAAAACCATCGGGTCTTTGAAGTACCAAGCTTTTCCTCTTACACTTCATATCTGCATCATATGCAGATAACCAATCCATTCCAAGGATGACTTCAAATTCATGGAATGGGAGTTCCATTAAATCTGCTGGGAACTTAATTCCTTGAATTAAAAATGAACCTTTCTTGCATATTCTAATTACTTGTGCATTGTGTCCAAGAGAATTGTTGACAATCACATTACTAAATATTCTCCATAGAAGTCTTTTTTTGTTCTACTATCTTAGTACCAATATATTTTAATCGAACCCAAATCAATTAAAACAATTATAGGTTCTTTCCATAGCCTTCGCTCTGTTCATAGCCTCTTGGAAATTTGATAAGTTCATGCCTAATAAAATCTCCTTGGGCCTTGGACGAAGCTTCTCTATAAACCATTCACATCGAGACCTTTCGATCAGCATCAATTTAACTGCATACTGACTCAGTCTATTAAAATCTAACTCGTACTAATAGACAGTACGAGTACCTTGTTTCAAACTTAGGACTGTTGCACATTTCTCTTTTAACTAGTTGCCAACATACTTGGCTTTAAACATTCTTCTTCCTTCTTTTGAGTCCCAAATTAAACATTTATCGCAGTCCATCAATACTTAACATCATCTATTTCTACTGAAACTTATTCATATTATTGAGGAGCATAATTAAGTTACACAGTAGTACATCAATAACATGACATCCTAGGGGCATGTACTTAACATTAAATCACATTAAACTCAATTTAGCCTTCAGAATCGGCTAAACCTGCAACTCTGATACCAATAAATTGTAACACCCTTAATGTATACTCGTAAGCCGAATATACATTAAATATGTTACAGAGTCATTGAAAGAAATCTTGACTTGATTTTTTTTTCTTTTTATCAAAATTCATCTTGCAGTTTAACCCTTTCTCGGTTTTTGAATTAAAAACTATGTCAGTCTATTGCAGCTAGTTTTGACACTGAATTGGTTTATAAAATTCATAATTGAGTTATTGAAATAAAAATATAATTCAGGGTGAAAACTATGTATACTGCCTAGACCCTTTCTTGATTTTAAAATTTTTACGTAATCAAGGTTCAACAACACTTAACTACGTCAAAATTCATAGTTATTAATAGCAAACCATTTCTCTAAGTCCATATTTCCATGACAATGTATAAATACATTATATACTTAGACTTACAAAACAGTTTACCCACTTAAAATATTACATGCCACTAGTTTATCAAATTACGTTTAAGATGTACGTACTGCACTTATAGATAGTAACTTGATCTTCCCAATTAATAGCTCCTCCTTGCTAGTCTATTTTCGGAGAACCTACGTGTGAAATAACACACGCTAAGTACGAACTTAGTGAGGCAATAACCTTTTTATCAAAACATAAAATAAAGCAATACAAGTTATACATTAACCTAGCATAGTTTTTGTCTAAAGTAGTATTGTACTAACAAGGTTTTCATAGTCAGTCCATATTCATGTGCAAGTCATATTTTTTCTAACTTCGTCTAGTTTCCAATACTCCATCATTATCAAGTAAATCATATACATGGCATAGTTCACATAGATGGCATATTTCATAAACATGGCATAATTTATATATATGACATGAATTATATACATGACAGAATCTATATACGTGTCATAATTCATATACATGGCATGATTTATATACGTGACATCATTCATATACATGACTTAATTCCTATACATAACATGATACGTGTACATTGCATAATTCATATGTATGGCATAATTCATATACGTAACATAATTTGTATACATTTCATGATTCATATACATGACATGATTCATATACATAACTTGATTCATTTACATGACATGATTTTTTACCTAACATGATTCATATACGTGGTTTAATTCATATACATGGCATGTTCCATATTCATGGCATGGTTCATATTCATGACATATTTCATATATATAGCATGGTTCATATTCATGACATGATTCGTATACGTAACATGATTCATTTACACGACATGATTCATTTACATGACATGATTCTTTTATCATTGCCCAAAGTACCCATATGAGATCGAGGTACGCGAGCCATCTTTAAATGTCACCGTAGTGTCAAACATAATGTGAAGATGAGTACGTACTCGAGGATGCTCTTTTCTCCCTATAAACATAAAGCACCTCGATAATGCACTCGGGTACAGTGGGCGTAGATCCCCAGGGTGCAAGTGACACAATCATTTTGTCACAATATCTGTCTGATAACATGAACATGAGGGTGCAGCTGCTAAAGACTCTATGGCATGCCAACTATACCATGGACTCTCATACACAATACTTGGGCATTTCTTTCATCATCAACTCAACATCATAATCAATCTTACATATAGACATTTCATATTTCATGCTTCATCATAAATATTCATGGTAAACATAGATCATCATATAAATAAACATTTCATGTCTCATACTTCAACATAATTGATCATGGCCAGCATAAGCATAAATTAGCATATATATATATATATATAATGCAATATCTTTTTAATTTAAGGTCGACTATTCGCAAGCCTTCCTAATTGCATTTTAAAACATGTAAATGTACTCACCTGGGCCATGAATAGTATGCCTCACTAAGCTTACTCGAGGTTCTTATCTTTCTTTTTATCATTTGGTTCTCCTTCAATCTCTTTTGGAACTGTATAAGACCAATCGAGCATATACATTACCATTCTCGTATTTGACTTAAATCTAACATTGCTAACTTGATTCTTAAACATAACTATTCAAATATAGCTTTTTTTGAAAATTTCCCCAATATTCTTCAAAGTTGCCGAATTGGTCCCTAGGTCCTTAGTGACCATTTTGAACATTTAAACAATTGTTCAAGCCTAATTTGAACAATTTCCATAATCATTTACTAATTTTGGACTATTACCTTGTAGTCCTTAAACTTTATAAAACTGACATTTTGGTCGCTACATTGCTTTTGTACATTAAATTAATGTAAAATTTAAACCTTTTACTTAATTCCAACATCCTTATACATTTTCCTTTAACTTCCAAACTTTATTCAATTTAGTCCTTAACTAAACTTTATTTTCAAATTTGGTCCCTCATGTTTCCTTTATTGACATTTTAATTCTTCAACTTTCACAACATGCTTGAATCTTCAATTCTATCAATTTCCATAAATTCAAGACCAATCCTTAATTTTTCTTAAATTGTCGAATTGGTCCTTCAACTTCCAATTTTTTATTCATTTTGGTCCCTAATCACCAATTCAAGCTACTTTCACCATAATTCAATGATTTCAATGCTAAAATAAAATTTTCAATAATTTCCCCTAATTTCGAAATAGTCATAATTTCTTAACTTGGGGAAATTATTCAACCAATCATCAAAATAGATCTTCTAACATCATAATTCAATCAATTTCATCCTTAATTTAACTTCCTACCCAATACCCCCAAATTTTAAGGTTAGGGTTTATAATCTCTAACATGGATTTTATCCAATTTCAACCTTAATTCCATGTTTGAATCATCAATTCAACTAACTACAATCCTAACTTCATCATAAGCTTAAATTTCCATAATCATCTTCATCAATATCATGAACTAAAATTAATTTTTATCATGCAATATTACTATCAAAATGAAGAGAATCAAGTGTAGAACAATTTACCTAAATTAATTTTGCTTGAAACTTGTCTTAATTCTCCAATTTTGAGCTTGAAAATTTGAAAACTCCTTCCCCATTTTCTTCTTGAGCATTTCGAATAGCATGTATAATAGATTAGAAAGATTTTAATTATTTTAATCCATGTGTAAAGTTAAATGAATTTTAAATTCATTTAACTAGTAAAATTACTAATTTGCCCTTTTTATCCAATGGCCATGATTAAATCCATGTGTATTTGACCTTTCAAAATTTCCCTCAAAGTTCCAAAATATTTCAAAAATGTCATCCATGGCAAATGACCAATTTGCCCTCCAACTAGACTTTAATTACTCACATGACTTAAAATTTGCAATTCCATAAAATTGAACCAAATTGGTTCCATTCTAACCAGCCTCCTTCCTAAAATATCATAAATTTTAATTTATGATATTTATTCGATCCAATTATTCGAATTTCACTCAATACGATTTCCAAATTTTCTTTCTTTGAGCTTTATAACCACTCCATCATATTCTAACTAAATCTAGTTATAATCTCACCAACATTAATAAAATATTCATAAAATAATATTTTATGAATTTCCCATAATCATTGGAACTGTGTTTAAAATTTCAATTCGATCCGATATACCGATAATTACTGGGAATTTTTATCGGATACATTTCCTCTTAGAAATCTTATCTCAACAATCCATTACGAATACCACTTACTCAAAATAAATCCTTTTTATCAGTCAAAATATCAAACATGGGACATTCCCATTAGGTCACCCATCCCTATGCTACTATGGTTTGAGCATGCTTAACAATTTTTATTCGATCCAAAATTCGAATAATATAATCCTCGTATGAAAAATCTGGGTAACATGGAAATACCACTCTTGGGGGTGAACTATCCATTTACGGGGTTAAATTACACAACCTTTTAAAATTACACTTTCGTCCCTAAACTTTTCCAAAGTTTACACTTTAACCCCTAAACTTTCAAAAATTACATTTTAGTCACTAAGCAATAATTGGGATATTACATTACACCTTCAAGCTTTCCTTGATCATCACACTGGATATTATCCAGCATAATTTTAACATCATTCAACCAGAAATCCGCAGACATCGGGTCAACATTAGTATCACCTTGAAATTCTGATGCCTTCAACTTCTTCAACTCCCTTGGTACAGATACTGGTTTTTGTCTATTTATAATATCATCTATTGGCTGTAGGAATAGTCCACGATCCTGAACTGGCATGTCTTGCTGTCCTTGTGCAGGTGCCTGACCTTGATATTACTCCTGAGGTACATTCTAATTTACCTCGTTACTCACACTCTGCAC
Source organism: Hibiscus mutabilis (assembly GCA_019671005.1). Classification (NCBI taxonomy): domain Eukaryota; kingdom Viridiplantae; phylum Streptophyta; class Magnoliopsida; order Malvales; family Malvaceae; genus Hibiscus; species Hibiscus mutabilis. Next base: position 30,680,728 of record CM033728.1, on the reverse strand, counting down.
ATGGACCTCATGTTCAAATGCATGTCTAGAACCCTGATGGTCTGACATCTGAACATAACACATTTTCAACAATTTTCTTAATATAGAGTAGCATTACTAATTATAGAGCATCAAAGTATCTGCACATAATCATTAGTAATTATGACATCCTAGTGGCATGTATACAATTCTGACTCATTTTAAACTCAATTTCTATCCAGAATCGATTAAACATGTAGCTCAGATGCCAATAAATATAAAAATCCTTCCCCGTATTCGTTACCAAATACGAGTCAGTTATGTTACTAACTAAGATTAAATCCTGTTTATTTCCATTACTTTGAAAACTGGCAGCCTGCACTATCTTTACTTAAAATTTTATAAAATTTTTTATAGACATCAAAAACTCATTCCGTAATTTTCTAATTAAACTAGATTCATTAAGCTTTCTAACCATATAAACTATTAACCTAAACTCATTACAAGAAAATTCAAATAAATCTTTAAATTCACGTCACAGCCCAAAAATACTGAAATTCTGCTACCCTATTTTCTGACCTTCCATCGAATAAAAATTCATAACGTTTTACATACAACTCGAAATTAGTCATAGTTTGTTTTGAAAGAAACTAGATAAAATTTCTAGTTCATACATATAAGATTCACTTTCTAGGTCCAATTGTGGAATTTATGCTGATTTTTCAAACACACTGCTTTTGCATACATTTCTGGACAGAATTTTAATATTTCGACCTTAAGTACCGCATTTACTAAAAACTTAGTCCATTATCATTTATAAACATAATAGAACTTACTAGGGTCATCATCCATATTATATCAAATATTAAAACAACCATATTTGGTAATAAGTTATTACAAACCCCACTAATTATACATGCCATCTAGTGCATTTCCAAAAGAAAGGATGGATGTCATTAACATTACTATGAATGTGGAGATATACCTCCCAAAATAAGAAAGTGATGCTTGACTACTCTTTCCTCGAAGATCCTTTAAAACCTACGCATAAAATTCATCATACGCTAAGTATATACTTAGTGAGGCAATAATCTTTAGCAAATGCAACCTAACATAGACATCAATCTAATATAATAACAATGCATATGATCACTTACCATTTTATGCTTGCTAGCATATATGACATTATATATAACAACATATCACAAGGTAATAACTTTGATTCTTACCACTACCGTTGCCATATTTATCATCAAGCTTTCAAGCTTTTCATCATGTTTTTCAATTCATTTAGCCCAAGTATCGATTTAAGGAAATCTATGTACACGAGTCATTTCCCCTATAATTACTTGAGTATAGTGTATTATTTGCACTTTACCGGAAGTGCTTAGCACCTAAGTGCTTCTGTATACTTACTGGAGTATACGATTAATAAAAATTGCACTTTACCTGAAGTGCTTAGAATATTTATACAGTTGTTTATGACTCTATGGATTTCCAACTATACCTTTGACTTCCCATTTCATACATTGGGCTATTTATATCAACAATAATTTCATCCATAGCAATAATATTCATATTGGGCAGTTCATACCCAAAATAACATTTCATGAATAATTAGTATCCATGCATATGTTTTCAATTATTGATATATTTCTAACATGTCAAAACTATATATATATATATATATATATATATAATTAATGACATAAATATCATACTATGCATGCATTGCACTCACCTTGACACTTTCATAAGTACAAATTATACTAGCCTCACTAAGCTCGGTTGCACTTTTTATCTTTTTTCGTCACTCGTTTGATCTCGAACTTGCTTGTTATCTGTATGTACATTAAATACATAACACAAGCAACCTTAAGTACATGTACAAACCTTACTAATACATGTACATACCAAGTTGGAATTTAACATTTTCAACCAAGTACTTCTTTGTAATAATAATGCTTCCTACACTTTAATCTAATCTCAAATTGCAAATTGCAAATTGCAAATTGCAAATTGCAACCATAAGTTTGACAATTTCGCTTTAAACACTAAGTTCTCTCTCTTAGGGTTTATAATCTAAAATTTGGAAACTTTCACATTTCATCTCACATTCCAAAATTTTTTATACTAAAATGATCCTTGAATAATAGCAAACAACATATCCATACTTATTGAATATTTTCTAATTTCTCACTTATTTCACCCAATTTACAATATTCACAAAATGGTCCAAACATGATATTTTCTTCATTCAAATTACATAATAAAGCATGGAAAACATCATTCCTATCAAATCCATCATCAAAACAATTTTTACAAAATTTCCCTTAATTTTCTTCATATTGCCGAAATAGTCCCTATAGGTTTTCCAAGAGAATTTTCATCATTTCAAGCATAGAAACAACACTACAACACCATTTCCAACTTGATTGAACCTTAAATCATGAAAACATAATATGTTCTTCAACCACCCTAATCATCAATCTCAACTTAGAGACATGGAAACTAAGCAAAACTTATACCAAAAGATGGAGAATTCAATAGAGATCACTTTCTTGTTTCACGTCTCTAGCCAAAAATAAAAAAAAATCAATCCAAAAATTGAATTTAAGTTTTCTTCTTACCTTATCTAGGGATTTCGGCCTCTTGGAGAAAAGATGAGCAAAGTTTTCCAATTTTTCTTTCTTTTGTTTTATGCCAAATGGCAATTAAATCTTTAATTTAATACAAAAAATCACCTTCATGGAAGAATGACCATTTTACCCTTGATTTATAACCAATTAGGTATTGACTCCTATACTCTTCTTTATCTTTTTAATCAATTATAATTAAAAAGTATGGGTAAAATGACCATTTTGCCATTAATAAATCTTTATATCTTCCAAAATGCCATTTATGCATTATTCCATATACTGTGTTCAATCAAATCTAAATCGATCAAGCACGATTTAAAAAAAAAACTTCAATGTCATGTTCCTCGGGTCTTCCTAAGACATTCTTCAATTTTTCATAAAATTCTGAGTTCATACGATTACTCAAATTCTACTTAAACTTTAACCGTAATTTCATAATAATAGAAACATCAGATCAAACCAAAGTTTTTATATTCGATCCATACCCTTAGATGATCTACTTATTTATGGAATAAAAATAATTATTGGGGAAATTACCATGTTGGTCCTTGAACTTTTCTTAACTTTTCACTTTTGTCACCAAACTTTAAAACTTTACGTTTTAGTCACTGAACTAAAACCACTAAATTTTGATTTTTACGTTTTGGTCACTAATGGCATAATGGGATATTACAGGGTGTGCATTATCTGATTTTAACTGAATTAACTGACTGAACCAAATTTTTTCGGTTAATTGGTTCGTTAATTTTAGGTATGACCGGTTAACAGTTAATAGTCTTTTCAGATTTTGGTTATCGGTTAAATCAGTTCTAAACTGGTTTATTAACCAAATTAAATGAAATTATTATACATTAAATATTATATATACTTATTTTTGGTCACTGAGCTTTTAAAAGTTACAAAATGATCATTAATTTTTTGATATATTATAAAATGGTCATTAAACTTTATAAAATTAGCATAAAATGATTATTATATTTATTGATTTATTACAAAATGGTCACTAAAGTTTTCTAAATTTATCAATAATTTAAAATGTGTAAAGAGTCAATGACCATTTTGTAATAGTTCGATAAGTTTAATGATTGTTTTGTAACTTCTCAAAGTTCAGTGACTACAAATATCATTTTAGAATAGTTTAGTAACCATTTGTGTAATTTACCCAAAATTGTTAAACCTATATTTTATTTTGATATAACAAAGACTTAAATGCAAACAAATAAATTTTTAAGGTACTTGAATTTACTCATAAATTGGCAAGTATTTGAACCAAAATAATTTTCTAAGTAAATATTTTCAATCCCTATATATTTTCTAAGTGTATTGATAATCAAATCATCCATTTTGGTAATTGAGTTCTGGTAAAGCTATATGTGTACCGGTACAGGTCTTTGAAACTATAAACTTTTTATTTCAGTATGGCTTTTGAGTACCGCTAGAGCTATACACGTACTAGTACGACCTTTTGATTCTATAAAACCAAAATCTGCACTGAGTACTGGTACGACCCTTAGCATATCGGCACGAAGATCAAATATTTTTTACTGTTAAGACTTGTCAAAAATTTGGAGCCAAACTTAATATAAATTAAACTGAGTACCGGTATGGGAATGCACATACCGATACGCTAAGTTCATAATGTTTTCCAAGGATTCTAGTGAGTAATCTCAGTACCGCGTACTGGTACCCCTTTTATTTTCTTCACTTCGTACTGATACGCTAGCCCGCATACCAGTACCCCTTTGTTACAATCACTATTTCTATTTTGAGCAGGTATCGATATGGAGATCCGTGTACCGATACCCACGCTTTCTAGACAGTATTTAATGCGAGAAAATTACAGCCCAACGGCTCTATTCAATTACCCAACAACCCAAATGGTTAGAAATCAATGAATAGGTATAAAAACAAGTCTCAAAAGCTTCTTCAACAATAAGACAACAATTCTAAAGCATTCACGCACATATCTAACATCTTTGCGCTTTTATTGTCAAATTCTTGTAACCCACTTGAGTATTCTTCATTGTATTTTCATTTTCATTCAAGTGTTGGGGTTTAGTGAACTTAAATTGTGCAAACACATTATCTTGTTAGGTTTTCATAGTTTTCTTCTTTGTTTCTATCTTTAGGAAAGAAAAATTAGTGAATTTGTAGAAATCCTTAGCGTGGATAGCTAAGGTAATGGATGTAGACCTTGTTGAGAAGGTTGAACCACTATAAATCACTTGTGTTATTTTTCTTTCTTTTTGCAATTTGCTTCCACCAATTTTTAATTACCAATTCACCCCTCTTGGTCATCTTCATTGACTGATCAACTCAATAATTGGTATCAGAGCCATCTCTTTGGAAGGCTTCACATCCTCTTGAGTAGATCCAACTGTTTCTCAATCAATTTTCGAGCCATTCTATGGCCTCTACTTCCCGCTACTTCTTCATGGTGGAAGCTCAATCCATTTCCAAGCCACTGTACTTCAATGGCGTAAACTACCCATATTGGAAGAATAAGATGAGATTATTCATTCAATCCAATGACTACCTCATTTGGGATGTAGTGATGGATGGATCGTCTATCCCTATGAAGGGAGAATGAGTCCGACTCGTCAAGAAGGAAAGGCAAGAATGGACTGATAAAGATTGGAGGAAGCTACAACACAATGCCAAAGCTATGCACATCTTGTTTTGTACTCTTAGACCCGACGAGTATGCCAAGATGTCTTCTTGTATACGAGTGCCAAGGAGATTTAGGATAAGCTAAAAGTGACTCATGAAGGTACAGACAAAGTAAAGGAGACCAAGATTGGGCTTCTCAATCTGTAACATCCCAAAATATAGACTAGAAGTATGTTACAACTTTGATTATGTTTCAATTAGATTAAAATAATAAATAAATAAATATATAGCCTTAGTACTAATGCTTGAATGAGTTAGGAGCCAAAAATTGAAGCATGAAAAGTACCTTAGCTAATTAAGGAATGGTCAAACCGGTTATTATTATAAGTTTTGAGGTTTGCATGTAAGAGGGAGTTTAATTTAAGGGCTTTTACACATTTTCTCCTTGAGGGAGGGCACATGTGAATGAATCGACTAGCTAGGGGATAGCCAATTTAAGATCTCTTTCTTCCCCACTTAACTGAAATCACAAAAGAATTAAAAGAGAGAGAGAGATTTTGACATGGCTATGGAAGGTAAAGCTCAAAATGGTTCTAGTTGAACATTGTTTCGGGTAGCCTAGAATAAGGTATTAAATTCCTTCTTTTCATATAAGTTTTATTTGTGAAATTTTTGTAATATATATATATATATATCTTCTTGTAAAATATGCGATCACTAGAATTGTTAGAAACCAATGCATGATAGGAAAATTCTTAACTAACGGGATGATATATACATATATGATCATGTTTGTGATTTTATACCATAGTTAAATCGACTAAGCTGATAGATAGTGGATTTTTATGGTTGCCAAGAACTAAGTATTCAAAGGGGATTCTCGCTGGTTGTAAAATTGATGTTTGAACTTGAATTGGGTGATACTGCTTGTTAAAATTTTAATTAAGATTTTGCCTTGAAACCATTGCCAATAGAATTATTTGGAAACTGATTCATGTTGCAAAATTTAGGATATGTACAAAGGATGTGCTTGATTGAGTTCCTATTTAGATGTGATTAGAGAACCTTTGAAGCTACATTTATAAGATTAAATTCAGGGAAGGGATTGCTTTTATGATTTTGAAGATGTTTAGGTATTAAATTGATGAGTTAAGGGCTGTTCGGTGCATATATGCAAGTAGTAAGGACTATTCTATTGTAAAAATAGACATTGTGGGCTATTACGAATAAATAAGGAAGTATGTGGACTGGTTTGAGCATGTATATGTGTGACTATAAGTAAAGGAATATTTTGCATTGGTGTATTTTGTTAGTGAACTGGTTGGCGTAAAAATTTTATGTGCTCATGATCAATTGAGTATCTTATAGGAAAATTAATGTTAGGATTTTCACTAATGCACCATTGCACCCTTTTGTTACATTTACACCAAGAGGAAATTGGAGGACTAAGGGCTATCGAGGGAAAAACAGTGGATAATCAAAAAAAGAGTTGTGATTCGTGAACATAAGTAGCTCGGAGTTACCTGTGAGTGTAGTTTAAAGTCTCGGGATAGGCTCAAAAACTTCCCAATCATTCTTTATTGTTAATTTCATTTCTTATTACAAATATGTGTATGTTGCTTGCAAAACATAATTTGAAATACGAGGTAAGTATTTGTTATAAGTATAAGGTGATAAGGAATAATTAGATATATATATTATTTATGTATAAGCCCTATATGTTATGTATGAATATGTACATCTCTTATTTGTGATAAGCTTTGTGAATTGATTAATATGCTTATAATGGAAATTTCATACGATACATGTTAATGGTAATTTTGATATAACACTCTTCGAATAAGAGAAATGAATTATGAGATATTCACATGAGGTGAATATATGCTTCATATGAAAAAGGGCAACAAGATTGATGATATGATATTTTATAAGGAGCTATGCTCATTCTATTATTAAGTAAGACGTGATAAATGTGGAAGCCTTGGTTTCGAGTCAGTCTTAGGTATAGTTGGCATGCCATAGATTCCATAAAGTTCGTGTCTGGGATGGATTACGGTCTTGGACTACGGTCCTTATTTGGCGACAGTAGGAGGGAAGTTTTGTGGTCATTTGGTGATAGAAGGAGGGAGTGACAGGTACTATGAGTACCTTTCTGTTGGCGAAAATTGGTTGGGGATTCAAGTACCTAGGCTGTTACTTGATTCTTAAGGCTGTGAAAAAGACATAATAATGAAATTGCGAGTTAAACAATTGAACTATGCTTAATGATATATGTGAAAAGTATTCATGTTTATGAGATACTACGTTTATGACTATGTGATATGTAACTATGTTGTGAAATACTATGCTCAATAAAATATATGATAAGTATACATTTTCTTGGGATACTATGCTTAATAACTTGGGTAGCATGTAACCATGTTATGGGGTGATACGTTTTATTTTATATGTAACAAGCAATCATAAGTTGATGATATACTAAGTTGATAGTCTATATGATAAGTAATTCAGAATTTAGTTAATTTATGTGATAAGTAACCATAGTTTAGTGATGCCTTAATTAAGATAAATTATGAATTCACAGGTTAATCTATAAAATCAACATGAAAACATGCATGATAATTACTGAACGTTTAACTGAAGCAATGTATACATGCTTTGAGGACTGTTTTGATTTAAATGAATAAATCTTAGACTGTTTTATAATGTATAATTGTGTATACATGCTTTGAGGGTTGTTTTGATATAAATGAGTAAATCTTTGACTGTTTTGTAATGTATAATTGTGTATACATGCTTTGAGGACTGTTTTGATATAAATGAGTAAATCTTGGACTGTTTTATAATGTATAATTGTGTATACATGCTTTGAGGACTGTTTTGATTTAAATGAATAAATCTTGGACTGTTTTATAATGTATAATTGTGTATACATGCTTTGAGTACTGTTTTGATATAAATGAGTAAATCTTGGACTGTTTTTTTAATTAAATTTATTAATAAATCTTCGAACAAGCCTTAATCAGAGTTGTGTGCCTCGTTAAAAACCTCTCTAAACCTAAATAGAGGAAAAGAGTACACACAACACAGAAGAAAATACAATCTAACAACCATACACGCCTAAGAGGTAACAATGCCCAATGACTTGCCTACACCACTTACCCTTACACCACAATGCCATTTTCTTATTACTGCAAAACAACAATATGAATTATTTTCTCAACCCTAACCAACCCAATATAGCTGCCTCCAACACCCATTACATCCATTGTTTTGATTTAAATGAATAAATCATGGACTGTTTTATAATGTATAATTGTGTATACATGCTTTGAAGATTGTTTCGATATAAATGAGTAAATCTTGAACTGTTTTGTAATGTATAATTGTGCATACATGTTTTGTGGACTGTCGTGATATAAATATAAACATGAAGTGGATTATTTTAGGAGTATACATATATATGTACAAGAATTTAGAACTACTTTGTATATATACAAGTATGTATTGGAGAGTTTTCGAAATTTTCAAAAACAAACCAAAATGATGTTGGTCACTCCATTTCTCATGTTAAGAGTGACCATGGAAACGAATTTGAAAATCTTGGTTTTGAAGAGTTTTGCAACTCTAATAGAATTAGCCATAAATTTTTTGGCTCCTCACACACCCCAACAAAATGGGGTTGTTGAGAGGAAAAATAGAATTTTAGAAGAAATGGATAGAAACATGTTTTTTGAAAATAATTTGCCAAAGTATTTTTGGGGAGAAGCCACAAATATCGCTTGCTATATTGCAAACCAAGTAATGATTAGGACACTTTTAAAGAAAAACCCTTATGAGATTTTTTAAAATAAAAGCTTGGCATTATCTATTTTAATCTTTTTGGATGCAAATGTTTTGTTTTAAACAATTTAAAAGTCAATTTAGTAAAGTTTGATGCAAAAAGTGATGAAGGCATTTTTCTTGGTTACTCTTTAAACTCTAAAGCTTGTTGTGTGTTTAATAAAAGAAATTTAGTGGTTGAAGAGTCTATACATGTTGTGTTTGATGATAACCTCCTTTCAAGGAAGGATACTTGTGATGATGATGTAGGAATTTTGGATGCCAATGATGGTGAAGGACAATCATCAAAGGTAGATGAAGTGTAACACCCCTTTTCGTATCCATATGGTGAATACGAATCAGGAATGTCACGACTTTACTATCCTTCAATATTGATGATATTTGAAACAAAATTCAAGTTTTGATAATTTTGAACCCAAATCTTGAATACTGGTACACTCTGTCCCAAAATGCACATTCTTGCATTTTCATATTTATAATTCATCCTAATTCAATTCCCAAATGTCTTCAAATGTTATGTATGCTTATAGGGAACAATTGACTATCATAAAACATACATGCTCTCAATTATCTTAGCATGCAACTCATCACTTGAGGTTACTCTTAACTTTTAACCTTTCCAGAAACTCCAATTATCTTGAAATCATAACAAACTTTAAAGGCCAATCACAACTCAAATAGGTTTAGCAAGTATACATACCACTATAATAATCAAACCTCAATTAGGATGTCATTACTATGATTACCTGTTGAGCTTTCCAGTATTGATGCAATGCTCTTCTCACTCTCATCTTAATTTACCTACGTGTGCACAATCAAACACACGCTAAGTACGAACTTAGTGAGGCAATAAAGGAAGTTAATAACAATAATTTAAACTTTATTCAACTTCATGGCTATGTTTATATAACATGATATATATGCCAAAGCATCAACTTTCACATTGCATTAGTAATGATTTACTACATGCTAACGTCATAAGACTTTCATGCTTGTTTATTTGTCATAATATGCCTTATATGCATAAATGCATCATGATCACTAGACATGTAAATCCATCATGTTATTCAAATATTAACATGATATAAATCACATATAAATTTCTTACCAATATACTTGCCATTTATTCCAAAAGCTCATAAGCTTATTCACCTGTTTATCATGTATTAACCATAAACCATAGCCTAACTATAAGCCTATGAGGACTTTGGGTACACGAGTCAAAACCGCACATAAGGTTGTGCTAACCATCTGCACATAAGGTTGTGCTAACCATCTGCACATAAGGTTGTGCTAACCATCCGCACATAAGGTAGTGCTAACCATATACACTAAGTGTCTTTTATATACACTATAGTGCTAAACCGAGTATGCAGTGTGTTGCTGTACTCCATGGCATGCCAACTATACCTTGTCCCTCATTAACACACTTGGGCATATATTCCATATTTATTCCATCCATGTCAAATGTATATCAACATAATTTAACATTGGGCAGTTCATACCTGAAATAACATTCATAATATAACATCATATATAACTAGTGATCTATGCATTTATGTTCAACCTTTGACATATTTAAAACATGTCAACATATGATTGATGACATAAATATCATGCCAATATATAAATAAGGTAGACTCATCGCAAGTCTTCCTAATGATGTATAAAACATCCATATATCATGTTATGTATGCATTGCACTCACCTTGGCCACTTAACACAATGCCTCACTAAGTCCTAGTTCGATCTTTGCTTTCAAAGTACCTCGAACACTTGACTTCATTAATCACATAAAATAAAATATTTGTTAGATTCAAATCTAACAATACCTTAAACATGCAGTCTAATATAATTCCTCGAATATAAAATTTCCAAATATTTTTCCTTTCTTCCTTGTACTATTCAAAAGCTCATTATGGTCCTTAATTACCAATTTGAACTTCCATTAATTCTTCTGAGCTTGCTGACTAACATTTAAATACAAAATGCTTCAAATTCCATTTTTTGACAGCTTGTGATACCTTTAAAGATTTACTTATATAGGGCAGAATACATACTGGATCTCAATTTCCTTTCTAACACAGAAACTAGATTCGATAACGGTTCTAAAGGTATAAGCCACATAAATTAATAAAATCTACAAAAATTATGAAAATTCCTTACATTCACGTCACAAAGCTGTCTAGGCAGAAACTGTTCTATAATTTTTCTGACCTTCATTCGATTAAAAATTCATATCTTTTAACTCAGAACTCGAAATCAGTTTCTGTTTGTTGGAAACGAAACTAGGCTAACAAATCTTTACAACGGTATAAAATTAATCATCTAACCATTTTTGTAGAATTTATGGCGAATTTTTAAACTTATTGCCATAATTCAAATTCCAACATAACTTTCCATGAATAACTTCTAATTTACACCAACTTCTCCTTATTTCTCTACTTGTCGATTTAGTCCCATCACTTTACTTCAAATGGCTAGAATAAAGATTGTATTCATATATTCTCTTTACAACCTTCATCATAATAAGCTTAAACCTTTACTCCTCTAATTTCTCTTGATTTGTCAAAATGGTCACCAAATTTCCAATACAAGGATTCAAGCTTCTTTACTTTGCAAATTAGTTCTCAAATCAACATTACAACCTTAATTCCATCATTTTAACTAAAAATCAGATTTACTCCTTCTACATATCCTCTTTACCGAATAGACCATTCAAGTTCGACAAATTATCAAAATGGTCACTAAAGCGATTAATCGTAGGTTTAGCATTCTAACTTCATTTTCATGTCTCTAACATCATTAATAACATAAATACATTTCAAATTCTAAAAAAAAAGAATTGAACCCCTAACTTTAACACTTTGCTTAATTAGTCCTTTAGGGTTTAAATTTAGGGTTTTGATTCCAAACAACAAATCAAGCTTGCAAGATTACTAACTCATCATCATAAACCCTAATTTAAGGTTGGATCCCTAAACCTTAATATTCTTCAAGGTTGCTTAATTGTTTAGGGTTTAATTCACAACTCAAAAACATAAATCCAACATCATTCTTTCTTGATTTCAACATAAAATCGAACATAGATTCATAAAATCATAAAACCCCTAATTTGAACATAAACCCTAATTTCTCTCTCATATCAACTCTCAACAATCAAGCATCAAATCCATGAATAATTTACATCAATAGATAGAGATCGAAGAGATGAACAACTTTGTAGTTCAAGAGATTACCTTAAAACTGAGATTCAAGGCTTAAATCGAGCTTGAAAAATTTCCCTCTTCTTTCTCCTCTTTCTCCACGGTTTTGGAGATGAAATTTCATTGATAAACCTTCATATTTCACATATATAAGCCACTTGTATAATTAATAATGAATTTTTAATTTAATAAATTACACTTTCCAAAAATACCCTCCAACTAGATTTATATTTCTAATTTGCCATTTTGTAACATTCCAACTAAACTTAGTTGGATTATAATAAGCCACTATTCATCCATAAAAGAAATCTCAAAATTCATTCCATATCCCTATTGGGTGAAATGACCAAAATGCCCTTTACCGATCATCTTATTCACAAAATTACCATTCCATGTCATTTCAATCGAGTTAAATTTTTCCTGACCTTTTTAATATCCAAATATCCATAAAATAATATTTTATGACTCTTCTAAGGTTCATGGAACCATCTCTGAAATTTTAGCTCGATCTGATTATCCGAATATTTTTTCGAACTTTATCGCTTTATAACCATTAACACAAATTCTGCAGCAAAAATCTGAGTAACACGAAAACGTCATTCTTGGGGGTAAACTATTCATTTACGGGGTTAACATACACAACTTTTGAAAATTACACTTTGGTTCCTAAACTTTTCCAAAGTTTATACTTCAGCAACAAAACTTTCAAAATTTACATTTTGGTCACTAGCCAAAAATTGGGATTTTACATGAAGTTTCATCGAAAGAACAACCATAAGATGTGTCTAGAAGCCTTGAAGGACATGTCTCTAGAGGAAAGGGAGGTCACCTAAACAAGGGAGTTCAACTATGTCAAAGGTGGTAAGATTTTGGGTGATCTATCCAAAGGGGTAACCACCAGATCCTCTCTTAGAAATACATGTAATTATGTTGCATTTATCTCATGCATAGAACCTAAGAATATCAAAGAATCATTAAAGGATGATAGCTCCTAGAGCTTCGCATGAAAGATTGTCAAATTTTCTAGTTAGAAAAGGTTTTGACAAAGGAAAGGTTAATATTGCACTTTTTATTAAAAGAAAAGGTAAGGATATTTTAGTAGTTCAAATATATGTTGATGACATTATTTTTGGTTCTACTAAGGAATCTCTTTGCTAAGAATTTGCTAAGTTAATTCAAGGTGAGTTCGAAATGAGCATGATGGGGGAGCTCTTATTCTTCTTGGGACTCCAAATCCAAAAAAGGAAGGATGACATCTTTATCAATCAATCAAAGTACATCAAAGGATATGCTTAAGAAGTTTGGCTTAGAGAATGTGAAGCCTCAAGCCACTCTAATAAGCTCATCTACAATGCTTGACAAAAATGAATGAGGTAAATGTGTTGATCTTAAGCTTAATAGATCTATGATAGGATCTTTGTTTTACCTTACAACAAGTAGACTGAATATTATGCTTAGTGTTTTCTTGTGTGCTAGATTTCAAGCTAGTCCTAGAGAATCGCATTTACAAGCCGTTAAAAGAATCTTTAGATACCTTAGAGATACACCTATGTTAGGTTTTTGGTATCCTAGAGACTCGTTCTTTAGTTTGCATGCTTATTCAGATGCGGATTAGGGAGGTTGTAAGATAGATAGAAAGAGTACCTCCGGTACTTGTCAATTCCTAGGTAACATGCTCATATCATGGTTTTCTAAGAAGCAAAATAGCGTTGCGCTATCAACCACCCAGGCAGAATATATTTTTCCCGGTAGTTGTTGTGCTCAAGTCCTTTGGACGAAACAACAACTCTTAGATTATGGAATGGATGTAGGTACCATTCCCATAAAGTGTGACGATACTAGTGGTATTTGTCTCACTAAAAATCTCATCCAACATTCTAGAACCAAGCATATAGAGATAAGACATCATTTCATTAGAGATCATGTCTTAAAAGATGATGTAGTTCTATAGTATGTAGATATATTGCATCAAGTAGCGGATATCTTTTCCAAACCTTTAGGTAAGGAGCATTTTTGGACTCCTAGGAGGGAGTTAGGGCTTACAAGCCTTTCTTGAACCTTAAAGCGTTTGGTTGATCTCAAAATTTGCTTGAATCTGTTTGAATTTCATGTTTATGTTATCTTCTCCTTGATTGCATCTATTCATATAGTTAGGGGAGTATGTATCTTTGATTCCCTATACATATTGCTCATACATAATAAACATGAATATCAATTCGAGTAAAATCAAATTTTTGGGTCCTTTGCAGCCAAAATGTACATTTTAGGCAAAGAGTACTGGTATGTAGATTACTATATCGGTACGAGTTCTTGGGATGGCATATCGGTACTGAAAGCTCAGTACCAATATGCATCAAGGATCAATATGGGCTAGTTCTGTACCGGTATGCGTCATTCTAATATGCATATAAGTTGTACTGATATACGTAGCGCTGATGCCTTAAATTGGGGTTTCCTAATTAAAATCAAACACCAACTTTTTTCCCATAAACCCTAGTAATTTTCTCTATAAAAGCCTCTCAAATCCCTTCAATTTTCACCAAAAATCTTCAAATCTTTTGAGGGATTTCAATTTAAGCATCAAACCCAAGTTGTCTTCATCAAGTTTTGTGCGAATCATCTCCTAATTCATCCATTAATCCATATCACAAGGTAAAAACCCCATTTTTAATACTTTTTTGAATTTCTCTATATTTGTATAGCTCTTAGGTTTAAATTTAGTATATTTAGGATGTATAAATCAATAGTTTCAAAGTTTTTACAAAATCCTTTTTAAAACTAAATTTTTTCATTTGAGTATATATTTATACTTGTATAAATTATTTTACAAATTTAACTTTTAAACATATGAAAATTTTCTTTATACTTGTATAGGTTTTTAAAATATAAAATATAGATTTTTACATTGCCTTGATTATTGGATTGAATTTGATATATTTGCATATATATGCGTTTGTTGTTTGAATTTTTGCAGGTTTTTATTCCCAAACCTTTTTCACCATGCCTCCTAGAAAGCATCCTAGAAACGATCCTAGTGGTAGCTCTTTTGGTTTCGGTAATGGTGCTAAACCAAATCTTACCCAAATTTATAACCAGTATTTTAATGAACTCGGTAACCTCATCAATTGGACTATTTAAATTTTTTTTAAAATTTTACCATCCATCGTGAGCGAGTCGTTGATTATACTTGTATGTGCTCCGATGAAATTAAGTTCAAATACCTTGATTTAATGAGGCAATGGAAATTTATGTATTTTCTTCGAATCCCCAGTTTTGTTTACAAAACTCTTGTTCAGGCTTTTTACTCAAATGCTATGTGTGTTTTAAATCCCGATAAAATCAAAACCATCGACATTGAGTATTATGTTATGGAAAAACGATTTATCTTGACTCTAAGATTTTAGCCAATCATCTTTGTTGGAGGATATAGGTTTAGATGATGAAACTTCTTTTCCCCAAACTCATAACTCGAGTGCCTTTGTCAAAGTCCTCAAAGTCCATAACTGTTTCCTTCATCTTCTTATCACTTGGTGGTTTCTCCCATTCAGTGGTAAGTGGTCCTCTATTCATGTAGTCAATGTTTTTTGTCTATTGTTTTCATGAGGGTAAACATCTAAACCTTGCCCAAATCATCTTCGCCGAGATGGTTCACATCATCAATAATCGTCACACCAATCTCATCAAGTCTTTAACTTAAGGAACAATCTTGAGCCACATCTTCCAAAAGCTTGAGGTAGATTGCTTTTTTGATCTTGTGATTCCTCTCACTAGGACTATCAATGCTAGATCCCTCCGCAAGGCCAAATTTCACTTCATCAATGGAGAATGGGTTTGGGATCCAATGCTCAAGATGAGCCACATGAGGATGTTATGGTCGAAGATGTATCTGTGGCTCAAGTTGCTCCACATTCCTTTTATGCTCTCATGACCTATCTTGGTGGGAAGTTTGTTGTGATGGATTTGAGGTTCGACTCCTTGGATACGAGATTAGTTTCCATGGACACGAGATTGACTAACATAGAGCATCACGTCTCTTTGATGGATATCTCCCTTACTGCCTTCCATCATGTGTGGCGTGGTCATGTTCATGGAGATGAGGAGGAGGAGATCAATGACGATGATGATGACGCGGTGGCTTAGTCTTTGCATATCATATCTTTTAGACTTATTTGGATTTTATTCGCCTATGTTCCTTTGATATTTCCTATGACATTATGCTTGGTTTATGTTTTTGATATTTTGGATATTGTTGGATTTTATGCTTTGGATATTATGCTTTGTATTTAATATTATTAAGGTTTTTATATTATAAAGCTATTTTGAATTATATTGCTATGTTTGCTTTTTATTTACCCTATTGATTTTGATCTAACAAAAAGGGGAGAAGTGGGGTATAAAATTTTTAAAATCTTTTCAAAAACAAATATCCTTTTAGACTTAAAGATAAAGGGAGTGGACTAAAAATTTATTTGGTTTTGTTATATCAAAAAGGGGAGATTGTTAAACCTATATTTTGATTTTGATATAACAAAGACTTAATTGCAAACAAATAAAATTTTATGGTACTTGAATTTACTCACAAACTGACAAACATTAAAACCAAAATAGTTTTCTAAGTCAATATTTTCAATCCTTGTATATTTCTAAGTGTTTTGGTACTCAAACCAACCATTTTGGTAATTGAGTACCGGTACGGCTATATGTGTACCATTATAGGTCTTTGAAACTGTAAACATTTTATTTCAATATGGCTTCTAAGTACCGGTACGATTATACGTGTACCAATACGATCTTTTGATTATGTAAAACCAAAATGTGCACTAAGTGGTACGGAGATCAAATATTTTTTGCCATTAAGACTTGTCAAAATTTTGGAGCCAAACTTAATATAAATTGAACTGAGTACCGATACAAGAATACGCGTACCGATATGCTAAGTTCATAACGTTTTCCAAGGATTCTAGTGAGTAATCTCAGTACTTGTACGATACTTTGCGTGCCAAAACCCTTTTATTTTCTTCACTCCATATCGATACGCTAGACCATATAATGATATCCCTTTGTTGCAACGACTATTTCTATTTTGAGCAGGTAACGATATAGTGATCCGTGTATCAATACGCACAATTGCCAGATAACATTTAATGAGGGAAAATTGTAGCCCAACGGCTCTATTCAATTTCCCAACGCCCCAAACGGCTAGAAATCAATGAATGGGTATAAAAACAAGTCTCCAAAGCTTCTTCAACAATAAGACAACCATTCTAAAGCATTCAAGCAAATATCCAACATCTTTGAGCTTTTATTTTCAAATTCTTGTAACCCACTTGAGTGTTCGTCATTGTATTTTCATTTTCATTCAAGTGTTGGGGTTTAGTGAACTTCAATTGTGCAAACACATTAACTTGTGTGGTTTTCATAGTTTGCTTTTTGTTTTCATCTTTAGGAAAGGGATATTGCTAGACTTTGGGGTATAAGTCTAGGATTTGTAAGGTTATCTCCTTTAGCCTAAAAGGAAAGACAAATTAGTTAATTTGTGGAAATCCTTAGTGTGGATAGCTAAGGTATTGGATGTAGACCTTGTTGAGAAGGTTGAACCACTATAAATCACTCGTGTCATTTTTCTTTCTTTTCGCAATTTGCTTCCACCAAATTTTTAATTGCCAATTCACCCCTTGGCCATCCTTATTGATTGAACAACTCAACAAAAATGTTATAACAAATTTCAGTTAATTCGAAAACCGATCTAATTAATCAAACTTTTTTCAGTTTGGTAAAAATTTTGGAAAAAAAATTGGTTCGGTTAATGGTTTAAACAAAAAAAATCAGTTAATAGATTTTGGGTAATTCGGTTCAGTTGGTTAACCGAACTGACTGAATGCACACCCCTAATTGGAGCAACATTATTTCATGATGGACTTGATGCCACAACATCGCTGTAAAGCTGGAGATGAATCTTTGACCTTTTGACGACTAATTAACGCGTAGACCCCTCTCTTTTATGGGCTTTTAGTGACACGGGAAAGCAAAAATCCTCATTAAAGGATTACTTTCCATGCAAGGGCAAAAACCCTAGGAGAGCCACCTCTATATAAAGACAAGGAGGACATCAATTTACATAAGCTTTATTCAAAGAAAAAATCCTTTGTCTTCAACATCGAAGAACCACCATCGTTGAAGGTCAAGAGGAATCTCCAAACGACAAATAGCTATCGAGAGAGGCTTCGGAAGTTTGGAGCGCTGCAACATCGTTTCGATAGAACACCTTGATTCTCTTTCTTTGTTGCTTTTTTACTGTCATGATTTATTATTTTATTTGGATGGATGTTATTTGCTCAGACATGAGTTAAATACATTTTAGTTGGGTTTATTGTTTAAGATAATTTGTTTAATTATTACTTAATGCTATAACATCCATTGCTTATCTGTTTTGTTCATTGATCTTAATGCTTAATCTTGTAAAAGCTATCGAGAGAAGCCTTTGATTATTGAATTGTGGCTTAATACCGAGAGAGTTAAGTTAGACCGTGTGAACAATAGAGCTTCACCTATTAACTTGAGTTCTAATCCGGCTTAGACATAAGTTTAAAGTTTCAACGACTAATAAAGGGAGCTGAATAGATAATAAGATTGTTAGGGCTAACGCATACATGTATCGCTGTAGCATTCTTTTATCAACTTCTAGCTAGACATATTTTAGTAGTTTATTCGAAAACCCTGTCAAGTAGATAAGTACCGTTCTCGTTGCTATAACATTCGAATGATAGTTAGCATTGTACTTAGAAATAAACCTAACTTCCCATTTATATTAGAAATCTTTTCTACAACATCCGTTTGTTCTTCGACAATTGCTTCACTTTACTTTTCTACAGCATTAGTTTATAGTCTTATTCACCGTACCCTTATTATTCATTATCTTTCTTGTGTTATTACTTTGAGTTATTACTTCAATCCATGTGGAGACGAGACTCGATACATACTATTATATTACTTGTACGATGGGTATACTTGCTCTAATTGCGCATAATATTTCCAACGCACCACTAGACATTTGGTTATTGTTAAAGTTAGTTTTTCTTCTCCTTATATTAATAGGTTATATTAATATGGGTGTAAAACCGAGCTTAAACGAATAGGGTTATGTTTGTTTAACATTCTTGAACGTGTTCATGTAACGTTCACTAACATGTTCATTTAACGTTCATCAACATGTTGATGTAACGTTCGCGAACATGTTTGTTTATAGCTAAAATGGTGAAATTACACTGCTAGTCCTTAGGCTCCTTAGGCTTCTAAGTTTGTGCTCCAAAATTCATATTGTGTTTAATTTAGTCCTTACTTCCACCAATATTTTAAATGTAAAAAAATAAAAGGAAAATGAGAACTTGTGTAAACAAACTTATAAACGAGTCAATAAACAAGCTTATAAACGAGTCAATAAACGAGCTTGTTCATGAACATAAACGAACCGAACACATCTCTGTTCATGTTCGTTCATTTATTAAACGAACATAAAAATTTTGTTCATACTCGTTTATTCAGCTTAATAAATAAATATAAACAAACGTTATACGGTTTATGAATATTTCGTCGAACACTCTGTTCATTTACACCCATTCTTAACACCCTTATAAACGAACTATAAAAAGAAAAAAGAAAAATCCAACAAAAAAATAAAAGATTAAATCTGTCGTGAGTTCATGTGAAATGACAACATCAAGAAGTTACTACTCGAATCGTAAATTTTGTGTTTTTTCATTTGTTAAACCATTTTTGGGTTATTTCCCTCGTTTTCTTTAACTTTGATGATAGGAGAACATCCAATTTTGTGCTAATGATCTTCATTTCTTACTTGAAACTGTTCATATTATAAACACAAAATCTTTCAACTCAATATTGTTAAGCTATTACTGTAAACTTCAAAATAATCTTTCAAGGCAACTAATAAATACATCAGAACTTTCCACCGCTGAATTTGCTTCGCCAATAAGGAGTACAAAAACATATTAATATAAATATTTACATATTTAAAATAACAGATACTCATCTCTCTAAAAGAGTTTAAAGTGCTGTCATGGTGGCTTGACAGACAATACACATAGGGATAGAAGTTCAGTAGGAACGGACTTTAAATTATAGAGATGAACTTATAAAATTTTAGGAGACAAACTTAAAATAATTTAAAGGGCGAAAATAAATTTTCAATAGGATATACATAAAAAAATTATAATTTTTTTAAATCACATAAAAATTTTAAATTTTTAAAGACACTGCTCCCTCCAACCCCGTCTAGGTCCTCCCTCAAATCCTCCCTGAAATCCTGAGGGTTAAGAGATAAAATATAAGGGTCTATTTGGTGGGTTAAGAGATAATTAAATTCAACTTAAAAAAAATGGTGGGTGGGGAAAGCCTCTTCACCAATAACATAAAATTCGTCCCTGAATCCACAACTATCAAATGATTGAAACTGAGAAATTTGTAGTTAACTTCTTTCTTTCCAATCAAAACTTGACCTTTCTTTCCAAGGCAGGAAGCAGATTTCATTTCACCATTAATCTTATTTTGTTCTTCACTTGTTTTGGCAGGCGGCAGAGGAGAATTCAGGCAAAGGAGAAGCGTCGAGTATTATAGACCAAACGAAGGTCCACCAATCGGGATGTCTTGTGGACGGATGAAACCGTCGAGGAATCCAAGGGTCGGGGTGACAGGAAAGGCAAAAGGAAGGCTATCAAAGCTGATGAAACATGCACAACATCTTTTTGACAAATTCACGGCTGAAAAAGCCTAGAACCACTGAAGAAGAAGCCGGAGCAAAAATAAAATTTGATATCCCAGACAGAGATTCAAATCGCGGACCGCTAACGCGATTGCGGCCGCGGAATAGTGGTCACGCCACCCTCCGAAACCGCTTTTAAAGAATTTTACAGCGGGTATCGGATTTACACCGATAGCATTTGTAGCGGCTATAACGGGATGCAATCCCCAAGTTCTGAGTAATTGCGTTCTTGCCGGAGGAGGAAGAAAAAGAAAACTTGGGTTTAAAATTTTGGAAAAAATGGGTTAATTACGTGGAGTGACATTGAACTTTTTAAAGTTTTCAGTTTGGCCTCAATATTTTAAACCGTATTCAAATTGATCCCTTACACTTTCAAAACTTCTTGATTAGGCCTTTAAATTTATATTTTATCTTAATTAAGTCCTTAAAGATTTGATTTTTTGTTAAATCTAGTCCTTAAACATTATATTAATTTTATTTTCCTTTTACTTAATACTAAAATTAGAGTATATATTAAATATAAGTACTAGAAAAGAAAATCAAATAAATGAGAATAAAGACTTATATTTAATGTGGTATAATTGTTTATTAATAATATTATAATTATTTAATTATTTATAATATGTTTATTTAATTTTTATTATTTATTAATATTATTAATTATTTTTATTATATTAATATTTTTATCTTTTTGTTTAGGTTTATCACATGTTTAGTCTTTTATTAGTACAAATTGTTAATTTAGAATATTCATATGATTTTATTATCCAAACTAAACTAAACAAAATCACAATACAATCTAGAATTCTTTAAACAATATCACTCTCTTTCAAATTCATATTAATAAAAGTTCATAAGTGTTAAAAAATACTCTAAAAATCATTGAAATTGAGTTTTTATAATTATAATTACAATTAGTATGTTTACCAATAAATTGTGCAAAATTTTAAAAGAAATCACGACCGCGACACCCGCAATGACTGCAATAGACTCCGTTATATCTGAAAACGCGATAATCGCAACGCGATCGCGACCGAAATTTAAATCCTTAATCCCAGCCATCAACACCTATAGCAAGAACAACTGAAAAATCAAGACAACACAAAAAGCAGAAAAAACCGTAGAGAAAAAAACCTAGAGTGGTAGAAAACCTCCGCCGAGATCAGCCCAGACCAAACCAACAGGAGGAGTTGGGTTTTCTTCTCTCTAAAGGGTCCCAACCTTTAATCATGGTCACTGGGAACAAAATAAACCAACGAACGACCAGAGGGAAATCAAAGAAAACCGTAATAAAAAGGGAAAAACAGACTGCTGGGGCAAAAGAGAAGGCTGAGTGAGCAAAAGGAGGAAGGCCAGCCACCGACAAAAAAACGGTTGATCGACAAAGACAAAAATTAAAAAAATTGAGTCTTATCTAGAGATAAAAAGGTTTAAAAAAACCCTAAGCTATTTAAGGTTTGATCTTATAGTATACATTACCTAGTTTGTGCATATAATTATTTCTATTCAATTGAATTAAAGGTAAATTACTTTTTTCATCACTAAATTTTTATCCCACTCATATATTTGAGTCACTGATTTAATGACTCAAATTTCTGAGTCAACGATTGGGTGTTGACCCGAGTTATAAGCCTTCGTGTTGGATTGAGCCATTGGACCCTATAACACCCCTAAAACCGGTTCATTAGTTATCCAAATTTTCGATGACTAAGACGCCTTTCCGATAATTAAATATAGTCCTTGAATTATTTGACTATATTAATTTTGAATAAGTAAAGTTTAATTTGAAACTTTAAAGAATTAGGACTGAGTTGTGAGAGTTTGAATATTAAAAGAAATGGTAATTTATGAGTAAAGTGTAAATGTGAGAAATTGTGAGAAGTGACTAAAAGGAAATAAAAGAGAAGTTAAAGTATTGCATCTTGAATATATCATTGAATGTATGAATCATACATTCATTAGTTCTTTATGTGACAAATAAGCACTTATATTATAATTTTGATACAATAAATGTGTAATTATATTGGTTAAATATGGATTATATCGTAAAGAGAGTTGGAATTATTTGGGGAGTAAAATGCAAAAGAACAAAATGTTTAGAAATGATTTAGTGACTAAAGTATAAGACATTGGAAGTTGGAAGCTTAAAGAAAAAAGTAGAGAATGGGGAGCCAAAGAGTGGAAACCAAGTGAAAGCATAGTGCAAGAGGTGGAAGAAAAGAAGGACTAATCCTTGAATTGTACCATTTTATAAATATGTTAGATGTGTGTGCACGTGATGAGCTAGGGTGGAGGTGGCCTTTCAAAATGATATTTGGCAGCATGGGGCTGCTTTGAGGGTGAGCTGGCCACTAACAATTAAGACAACAATTTCTCAAAATACTATGCATTAAAGATCGGGAAAAGGAAATAAAAATAAATAAGTGAAAATAGAAGGCGTTGTGTTAATGGAGAAGGGTTTCGGGAAGAACTTGAGGGATACTAACTTTTCTTAGTCAAAAGGAGAACACCACTCCTCTTGCATGGAAGCGGTACCGAGTAAGAAGTAGGAAGGTGAGAATTTTGATCGTTTTAAACTTGTTTTTGGAAAGGAGGTAGATACCGTTGGTTTTAGTGGATGAAATAAATTCAAATATAGTTTATTTAGTGTTCTAATGATTTAAGGTGTAAGTATATTGTAGGGAAAGGTAACCATGCTATGGAAGCAATAATTCGGATAGAATAATTCTTAAAGGCTGTAAATTGCGGTTTAAAACACTAATTTACTGTTGTATATTGTTGTCACATACATCGACAAATGGTACAGTTTACAACATTTGTAATCGAGTTACAAGTGCAAATTAGGATGTTGAGAATATTGGTATTCCTTTTTAAGCATGAAAACAGTAGCAAATCTGGATCTTCAATTCAGAATAAAAAGTATACTTCAGAAGCTACGGTTATGTTGATTAGAAAATTCGATTAAAGGTGAGTATAGTTTACGCTTCAGGATGATATGGTGTCATCTCAATGTATTATTGTTGCATTTGTTTTGATCTCGTGTTATGAGTGGTGACATATTTGGAAGTTCATGTAGAACATTGTTTGGTGGCAACCTATGTTATGGTAAGCTTGACTTTGATCTTCGCTTTGAAGGTATAAATGCTTTGGTTTGCTATGATTTATGTTTTAAATGGAATTATGATCACAGGATATGTCATGGATATGAATTAAAATTAATAGCAAGTTATTATAATATGTTAAACTATGAAGCTTCAAGCTTACTTTGAAAACATGTTACGATATTATGGGGCTATAAGCCCATTTATGAAATAAAGAATGATTAGAGAACAACTTTGGACACAAGTTGACTATGGGTACAATAGGCATGTCATAAAATTTATTGAGCTGATGTGTAGGGTGGGTTACGACCCAATGGATTTCGATCCTTATTGGCGATAGCAGGAGGGATGTTGTATTTGGTCATTGGCGACAGTTGGAGGGTTGCTCATTCTTTGTTAAGGATTACAATCCTATTATCAGTTTATGTGGCGACAGTTGGCTGAGAATTTGTATACCCTATGTGTAATTGTGATCCAAAGAAAAACAAAAGAATACTTATGATAATGAACATGAAAGTATGAGAATAAATTTGAATAAAGAAAATTATGGAATCCTTTGATTGGTTATGGCATAAGTATGAACAAAAGTATGTATATGAATATTGTATGACTAGAAGATTATATTGTTTTGTTATAAATGCTTCGTTGCCACCATTCGATTGGAATTTCTTTTGTATGCATTGATTAAAACATGGTATACTATTTGTATTTATGCTATCTCACTAAGCTATATAGCTTAGTTTGTTTCCTTGAATGCATTTTAGGTATTAAGTCTCTGTAAATGTTTGGGATCGTGTTTAGAGGTTGCAAGCCAATCTTGAGGCATTAAGTAAGTTTTCATTATCAAACTCCTAGATGGTGGCATATGAACTAGGCATGTTAGTTTTGCATTGAAATGAATGAGTTACCGGATTGTCATTATGATTTTGAGTAAGTGTTTTAAGATGGAAACATTGTTAAATGATGTTATGCTATGGCTGTGAACACATGACTATGAATCTATGCAAAACTAGGTATATTAATGAGATACAATATGAATGATGATAAAATGGATTAATATAGATAAGGAATCAGTCTTGCCTATGTCATGATATTAAGTTACATTATGTTTAAGCGGTGTGATCATTGTAAAGTATGTCATGCCTATGTAAATCTAAAGGCTAAACGTTATGTTTGTATGTGTGGTAAGGTAAATACATGGGACATGTAGTAAGTTGTATGCACAAAAGAACTCTATATGAATTATGTAACCTTGGTTTTAAACTTTGACCTTTGTGTTATTGATTGGCTAATCTAAATAAATTGGATATGCGATTCATGTTCATTTAGTCTCAACAAATTAAACTATGTACAAACATGTCTATGGTGTTTTGGAATAGCTTTGGAATTCATGTAAAGTGACATTTCACAAGATTGTTGCAATCTGGTGAAGGGCGTACTGGTACGATATTAACAAGTACCGAAGCGGTCGAGTCAAAAATGATCATTCCGTGCTTAGTGTGTGAAAATAGACTACTGGAATTTGAAAATTTTAATTAGTACCAGTACGGACCTTCGAGTACCTATATAGAAAACAGTTAAGTCACTTATAACAAGTTTAAACTTCTGAATTTTTGTATTTCAGTCCTAAATAAATTAAGTATCAATTGAATAAGTTATAAATGCCCAAATGAGCTAAAATTTGATAAGTATGTTTTGACATGAATTTCACATGTATGTCCTTACTTGTTTTAAGGACCTTGAAATTTCAAAATTTACATTCTAGTCCCAAATATTGAATGTTCTAATTTGATAAGACTTAAAATCAGTAAAAGGAAAGGTTAAAAGACAATTATAGATAAGTTTTTAAACTTTATAAAACTTATACTTTAATCTCCAAACTTTGAAGACCTTAACAAATTGGTCCCTAATGATTAAATAAAAAAATGAGATACTTAAATCCTTTGAAGATTCCTTGATTGCTTTGAAATTAAATATGTTTGATTTTTTTTCTTTAAATCAAATGTTTTGAGTTTGGGTCTTCTTGAGAATAGGCTATGGAGACTTAAAGAGGGACCATTTTGTGACAAATAAGAATTTTGATGATTTCATATTGAGATTTTACCCCTTTTTGAAATAGGGGCTGACCACCCTTTAATATTGGATTGTCGAAAATGGGAGACATGCTTAGCTCACCCTTCCCTTTCACCTTTTTCTCTCTTTTTTCTCTACCATTTTTCTCTAAAAAATATCCATAGCCAAAAACTTAAAAACCCATGCTTTATTTATAATTTCTTCTATTCGAAGTTCAAGAATCAAGTATGTTGATCTATATTTGAAGAGCTTTCTAAAGAGATCAAAATACCCTGAAAAGAAGGTAAGAAACTTTTTGGGGTTTTGGAAAGTTTAGAGCGTTACGGAGTTTTGACGATTTTCTTTGATGGTTGAGGTTGTAAATTCGTAGCTAAGTCTTTAACGATTATCTCAAGTCTTGATTCATTTTTTATGTTTACATGGTAAGATTAGGTGATTTGGGGTTATTCCAAGCTTGGGTAAAGGAAAAGAAGTTGAAGGAGCTATGTGGGTGAGTTATTCTGAGTTTTTTAGCTTAAGGTCAGTACATCTCTAATTCTTATACTTCTTGAAGATCATAAATTAATTGCCTTGCTTCATTTTATGATTTAGGGTTGCTTTTGGGTGTTTGGGTGGTAGAGACCCTCAAATGGTAAAACTCAAATTTGATGTTAAAAGCATGTAAAAATTATAGCAAACCACCATAAATAACTTCTATAAGATGTAAGATCGAACTAAGAGGTTGGTGGTTGCGATTTGGAGGCTTTGGGGATGATTTCCCCATACTAGGAAGCTATTTCTAGACTTTAGTATCGGTACACAGGGAGCCATACCGGTACTACTAAGTGTGAAAAGTACTATATTTCTCCCCTTTTTACTCTTAATTATTGTTAGACTTAGGCTCATCTTAATTGAATTATTAGGTATTCATGCATAATTTCATAGTTTCTTTTGTCGTTAAGCTTGATTACTCAATTTGGTTGATTTTGTGGAAAAAGGTGCTGCTGGTATATGTTTTTATGTGTGCAGAATCTAATTGCCCAAGCAAGTAGGAAATTACTGAGGCATGTCGGGATAAGTCCACCTCATCCGAGATAAACACGAAAAGCAAGGGATAAGCTCCCAAAATCTGGATATTCCACGCAGAAAATGGGGAGATAAAGACTCAGATTTATGAAGAGTTTGAGGATAAAGATAAGAGAGATTAATTATCTCTCTTATCCAATTCAATTTCAACTTAAACTCATCCTTATCAACAACATAATCTGCAGAATTGAAGAGTTTAAACTAGATTAAGATCTTATCTCCATGAAACTCGAATACAATCCAACCTCTCCTACCATCACAAACCGATCATATCATCCCTTATAAATAGAGAGGTTCACGCAGCTAAGAGAGAGGAATTAGAGAAAGAGAGCAGATCGCAAGGCACCATTTTCTTCTTTATTTTTACTTTATGAGATCCATGGCTGGGAAATTTTCCTTTGTATATCTTTCGAACCCAGCCATGAGTTGATGTAAATTGGCTGGGTTTATTTTGGGTTTGTGGTTTTGATAAACGTTTAGATTATTTAGGTTTTTGAGTTGCAATTTAATTTCAAAGTTTGTTCATTCTTGGCTCTTATTTTTACGATTGAATTGGGAGAGGATCTCGTGAATTCATCCATTTGTCTAATATCGAGAGTTAGACTCAAGAAACGAATGAGCATGGTCTTCATACAAACGAATGTTGGTGAAGACTAATTCGACTTAGGAATAAGTAGCGAATTTCAATGGCTAAGAGAAGCGCAATATCGGTTGTTGTCTACCCATGGTTAACGCAGGGATGTATCACCAAGGCATGCACAATTAATAGTGTTTTGAGTTAGGGATATCGAAAAGCCATTGAAGAACGCTTCACCGAACTTTAAAGGTTGACGCCCAATTGTCCAGGCAATCCCTTCATTCCCAATTGCCCAGGCAATCGCAGAATTGCCCAAACAATCCGACTGGATTCAATTGAGCTAATCTAGCACTCAATTACCACGACAGTCCATTCAACTATCACCCCACAACTCATGATAAACCGACCTACTCTCTCTTATTCAATTACTTAATCCTTTATTTCTGTTTACTTAGTTCATTTTACTTATTATTTATCGCCATTCAATCTATCTCTTACAACGCAGTAACTTAAGCAAGTGGCCCAAACCAATCCATATGGAGACGATATCTTTACTATACTATTACTTGCAACGTGTATACTCACCGTTTGCGTTGCACTCAAAACACGCAACAAGTTTTTGGCGCCATTGCCGGGGATTGGCAATTGGTGTTAGTTGTTTTTGTTATTGCATTTTTTTATTTTTACTAACTTTTTTTGTTTATTTTATAAACAAAATTCAGGTACGCTACGAAGTCAAGGGACATCAACATGTGGGGAAATGAAAGTTGATCTATTCGAGAGTTGATGATGGAAGATAGGAATCAATCAAATCAAGAGTTTCTCACACTCACCGATGATTACTTATACCAATCGAGAAAAGCCTAAACCGTGGAAAACACTCGTGCACTTGTTTTGGAGAACATCATGTGTTTAAAGATTGCCCTCACAATCCAGTGCATATGGCTACATGGAGAACCATAGTTGGAACCATCAGTAAAATCCTTCATGGTATGATCAAAATGCTCAATTTTTTTTACCATAACAGTTTTGCTGCTGCAACAGATATACCAAGGCAATATAGTCTGTTTTAAGAGCATTCCAATTCCTTGGAGGAAACGTTGCTAGCTTCTTTGGCTAGAATTGACAAATCAATTGAAGAGATTCGAGAACTATCAAAGTCCATGGATGCGAGGATAGCTAAGTTGGATACACCCTTGAGGGATTCAGAAGATCAATTAAGGAGATCCACATATGCCATGGATAACATGCCCCAACAATCAATTCCTGGGGATACTAAAATCCTAAGGCAAGATGAGAATGAGCAATAAAAAGAGAGATCCTCGATGTGTGAGGATCAATTAAAAACTCCAAGTTAAGAATCTGCCAATGAGAATGACTGCCCGACACTTGATGAGCCTATACAACGAATTGCCACAATAATGATTGAGGAGCCTGAACAGAGCAATGCCGCGAAAATATTCTGAGAGGCTGAAAAGAGTAATGTTACAGCAAATTGCTCTCATCCACCTTTTCCACGGCAATTGTACGACCACATACAGGAGCAACAAGACAACGATACTCTGCTAATGAAATATGTGCAGGTGATGGTTGAACCTTTTGAATTCTTTAAAAACTCAGCTCATCCATTGTAGGTATTCCTTGAGGAACCAATGCTGGAAGATTTGAAGCCATCAAAAGAAGGGTATGATTGTTTGGAAGATAACATTCTATCCATGGTGATTCCATCTGTTATTAGTGTCGTGCCAAAATCTTTATTGACGGAGATGTTTGAGAAGCCTAAAAAAACGGTGGGTGGATGCTTGAAGACTTCAAGAAAGATGGACCTTCACTTGATTTACACAGAATTTTGGCAGAGGATTGCCACGACAATTGGCTGGAGTAGCAATTGCCACGACAACGAAGGCTATATCCAACCATGATAGAATTTGACGAGAATGAGGTAATTAAATGGTTGGATGTTGATATAATTTTTTCTAATGATATATTAATGTTTTCAGGAATAGTAGCACGATGGAAGGTATGCATGGACTACAAGGGAACACAAAAGAAAAACACCTCCACCATGGTAACGCAAATGGGAGTAGTTGTGAGCATATTGGCCCAAATCTTTTTGGGAAATATTGTCACCCGATAGAGGGTGTGAATGGAATATCAGAAACGACAGTCCTCATGCTTTCTCTATATTTTTATTTAATATCGTTGTTTTTATTTTATTTTATTTTGATATTTATCTTTTTGTTTTTATTTTTTAGGATAAGAGTTTCAAAGAAAAATGAGTTGAGCTTAAGCCGATTTCTTACCCATCTTTCTTTATTTCCTTCCCCTCTTGAACTCTTAAGTTTTTCCTTTTTTTACTTAGTTTTTCCAATCAAGAACCCACAAGAACCTCAAAACCATGCCCGGAGTAAGTTCATCCCAAGCACTCGAGTCTTCTTGCCGACGATTTGTGTCTCCACTCATTGAGAGGCGATTTCTAATCGGGAGACATCTCATGGGTAAGAAAATTTTATTCTCATATTTCTAATCGAGATAGCCCTTGTGTTTATGTGCGAGCTAGAGCGATTCTTGTTGATGTCCCTGCCATCAACACATACTTTACAAATCATGGGCGAGGAACCGATGAGAGAACTAACGATACCAAAGAAATCCCATGCTCCGACAATTGCCCAGGCAACCAAATATGCCTCGGTAATTTCTGATGCCTCGACAAGTCCGATACCCAGGCAAGCGAACCTACCTCGGTGAACATGAATCGAATCGAAGAGATGCTCCGCCCACTATCCCATCGATTGAAGCAAATGGAGGCTCGTCAATTGCTATTCATACGGTACATGAAGGACCACAACACAACCATCACTCAAGTGATTTTGGAGAAGTACCCTAATAGCACCGTGCCTTTCTCGGTGTTCCTATAGAACTACATCCCTGCAAGGATTCACCGATTCGGACGAGTCCATCTTCGAACCCGTACCATCACAACTGGTCACACCATCAAAGTTGAAGTGTAAAGCTTTAATTATTGAAGAAACCAATGAAGAGAGTGAACCACACGATGAGACGGCGAAAGTAAAGGTTCAAGTCGCGCCACCAGCCACACGTATTCAACCACCACGACTAGGAAAAAGAAACAAGCAAACAGCTCGAAAGAAATTCATCATTCAAGGTGACGACCTTTCCAACTAACTCATTTACATTTTAATTTTTACTTACATTGAGGACAATTCTTCTCTCGAGCTTGGGGGTATTTGTCTCTAATTAGTTTCATGTTTAGTAGCATTCATCTTTAGTAATCGCATATAGGTTGCATATGTTACTTGTCATGCCTTTGATTGGATTTAATTGCTTAAGACTTGTTGAATATCAAATGATGAATTTTTGCCACCGCACTTAATTTAAACAACCTTTAAATTTAGGATTGCATGGAAAGAACTTAGAATTTTAGTATGATGCTGCATAGTATTGACACGATTGTGGCTTGTTGATTGAAAGAAACTTAGTGAACTTAGGTTGCTTAAAATATTGGCCAAATTAAAATTTAAAAATTTCTTGCTAGAGGTGCCCGAAACCGGCTCTAGTTAAGAATCACTAGAGGTGCCCAAAACTGGCTCTAGTTGTTACACATTAAAGAATCGCTAGAGGTGCCCGAAATTGGCTCTGGTAAACTAAAATTTGATTAAGAAATTGCTTGTTTTGCTAGAGGTGCCCGAAATTGGCTCTAGTAAACTTAAAATTAAATGCCCCGATAATTAAATTGATAAAAGCCTATTGTTCACATAGAATCTTCAAAATCAACTTGTACACTACCACGTACACACATTATTACGAGCATTATAGTTTGGTTCCTAGTAATTTCTGTGCTATCCGAAAAATTCAAAAGGTGATCATACTTTGTGCCACGGTTATGAGGTTTGAAGTCAAGTTTAAAGCATGATTGATGATTGAAGTCTTGGCAGGTAATTGTTAGGTTTGCATTGCTTGAGGACAAGCAATAGTTCGAGTTTGGGGGTGTGTTAAGTGTGAAAAAGTACTATATTTCTACCCTTTTTACTCTTAATTATTGTTAGACTTAGGCTCATCTTAATTGCATTATTAGGCATTCATGCATAATTTCATAGTTTCTTTTACCGTTAAGCTTGATTACTCAATTTGGTTGATTTTGTGGAAAACTATGCTGCTGGTATATGTTTTTGTGTGTGCAGGATCTAATTGCCCAAGCAAGTAGGAAATTGCCAAGGCATGTCAGGATAAGTCTACCTCATCTGAGATAAACACGAAAAGCAAGGGATAAGCTCCCAAAATCTGGATATTCATGCAGGAAAATGGAGAGACAAAGACTCAGATTTACGAAGAGTTTGAGGATAAAGATAAGAGAGATTAATTATCTGTTTTATCCAATTTAATTCCAACTTAAACTCATCCTTATCAACAACACAATCTACAGAATTGAAGAGTTTAAACTGGATTAGGATCTTATCTCCATGGAACTTTAATACAATCCAACCTCTCCTACCATCACAAACCGATTAGATCATCCCATATAAATAGAGAGGTTAACGCAGCTAAGGGAGGGGAATCGAAGAAAGAGAGCAGATCGCAAGACACCATCATCTTTTTTATTTTTACTTTATGCGATCCATGGCTGGGAAATTTTCCTTTGTATATCTTTCGAACCCAACCATGAATTGATGTAAATTGGCTGGGTTTATTTTGGGTTTGTGTTTTTTATAAACGTTTAGATTGTTTAGGTTTTTGAGTTGCAATTTAATTTTAAAGTTTGTTCATTATTGGTTTTTATTTTTACGAGTGAATTGGGAGAGGATCTCGTGAATTCATCCATTTATCTAATATCGAGAGAGTTAGATTCAAGAAACGAATGAGCATGGTCTTCATACAAATGAATGTTGGTGCAGACTAATTTGACTTAGGAATAAGTAGCGAATTTCAATGGCTAAGAGAAGCGCAAGATCGTTTGTTGTCCACCCATGGATAACACAGGGATGTATCACCAAGGCATGCAAAATTAACAGTGTTTCAAGTTAAGGATAACGAGAAGCCATTGAAAAATGCTTCGTCGAATTTTGAAGGTTGACGCCCAATTGCCCAGGCAATCGCTCCATTCCCAATTGCCCAGGCAATCGCAGAATTGCCCAAGTAATCCAACTGGATCCAATTGAGGGAACAATTGAGCTACTCTATCACTCAATTACCACGACAATCCATTCAACTATTACTCTACTACTCACGATAACCTGACCTACTCTTTTTTTTTCGATTACTTTATCCTTTATTTCTGTTTACTTAGTTCATTTTAATTATTATTCATCACCATTCAATCTATCTCTTACAACGCAGTAACTTAAGCAAAGTGGCCCAAACCAATCCCTGTGGAGATGATATCTTTACTATACTATTACTTGAGACGTGTATACTTGCACCGTTTGTGTTGCACTCAAAACACGCAACGTGTACCCTAGTG
Source organism: Hibiscus mutabilis (assembly GCA_019671005.1). Taxonomy (NCBI): domain Eukaryota; kingdom Viridiplantae; phylum Streptophyta; class Magnoliopsida; order Malvales; family Malvaceae; genus Hibiscus; species Hibiscus mutabilis. Next base: position 30,647,401 of record CM033728.1, on the reverse strand, counting down.
TTATGGGTTGAAGAACACTGTTGATTGAAGATGAACTATTAGAGGGTTACCTGTATGGTGCTCAACCTGTATCGGTATGCCATGTGAGACCGTATTGGTACGGATAGACCGTACCGGTGCACCAAGGCTTAAAAAATTACAGTAAGCCAAATTGGTATTGATACGAATGTAAATATTGTACCTAGTGGTACTGTACCAATATGCAAGGACTAGTATCGATATCCACTAGGCATTCTACCCAAAAATGTTGAGTTTGATCCATTAGGGCTAAAAAATTATGGATTATGGTCCAATGAACTTCTAATGAGATAAAAAGGGCTATAAAACTGAGAATTGGGAATTTACTCCTTTATATGAGCAAAATGAGTAACAAATCGGTAACTTAATTGGGCGACTTGTTTATGATAGTAACCATAGAGGTTTGGAAATGTGATGATGTAGTCCTTGTGTGCTGGGTGGCACTTGAGGGTCTGTTGATGTTAAATCGAGATATAACCATGTTGGTTGGTTTTATGCCTTGAGGGAATTTGCTTGATAGCTTGGCTTGGTGTCACTTACCTCTTGGTTAGATGTATGAATGCTTGGGGAGCATGTTTTATCTTATGGTTATTGTAAAAATTTCGAAAGTCATAGAATTAGTACTATGATACTTATATAAAAGGATGTTTACTTAGGGCTGTGTGATCAAGTATATCCGACATACCCGATGGTTGAGTGATTAGGCTGCTATTGGAACCTACTCGATAGTCTAAGTGGGCTCGAGTAACATGATGCTTGAGTGACCTCAGGTAAGGACTACTTGTGGCTAATGTGATTTAAGTATGTCCAAGACATATCCATTGCTATGGTGATCTAGTTATGGTCTATTCAACCCGACGACTATGTGAGCACGAGTAAAGCAGGGCTTCGTTGGCCATTATGTAGATGATTTATGGATTTATTTATGTATGCTATACGCATGCTATAGATGATAGCTATTGTACCTAATGGCTGAGTGATCAGGGTGAGGTATGAAACATACCCGATGGACTGAGTGATCTTGAGTACTTTAAAGCATTGTGGAACATGTAAGACATTTTGTAGGCTTATTGAGGACTTGGATAGGCGATCTAAAAACTCTAACTTATGCTGGCTAGACGATGACTCATAGATATGGAAGCCTTATTTATGCTCTCTAGACTATATTTATCTTGCATGCTTATTTTATAATAATCACGAATTGTTGTAGAGCAAAAATGTACCACTGAGCTTTATAAACTCAACATTCAGAATTGTTGTTTTCATTCGTGGTGAATGTGTAAATAACCTATTTTGCATACCCTCATAGCTTGGCTTTTGCGTGTGTTTAAGCTCATTTAGTTGCATTTAGGAATAGTTTGCATTTAGTTAGGGAGTTACACTGCCTGTGTTGAATTGTTATATATTTTGATGCTTTTAATGGGAAAGGTAATTTTGTGGTACATGTGCCGGACCTATTAGAGCTGGAGGAATACTGGAGTGGAAGAATCACAAATCACTTGGTTGGAGCTAAAGAGGCAAGAAGAGTCGAAGATAAATTTACTTTTGAATTATGTGGGCTCTTCTTATATACGGAACTCATTGACGATAGTGGGAAAGCAAGATCCTTTTAAAAGAGGTTATTTGTGCTTTAGTGTTACAAAACCCTAGCTTCCTCCCCTATATAAGGAAGACCTGGGCTACAATTAAAGAGAGCTCGATAATAGATAGCAATCCTTAGTCTTCAGCTACCGGAGAACCACCACAGTCAACGTGCTAGCGGAGTTTCTAGATGACGAAATCCATCGAGAAAGGCTGAAGGAGTGCAGGACCTACAGTAACAATTAGAAAGCTTGGAGCAGATCATCGAGGACGCTTGACCCTTTCCTATCCCTTGTTTGATAAACCCTATATTTTTAATTGTTTTTATTATATATGTTTTAGGCTCATACATGCGCTAACTACTTTTAATTGGGTTTATTGCTTTATAGGATTTTATGCTTAGAATATTTTATTCTAATGCTATAATTTTTCCTTTATCGATTATGTTCATTGTTTTTCATGCGCAGTTGTTGTAAGAGCTATCGAGAGAGGCCTTTTAAATATTGATTTGTAGCTTAATATTGAGAGTGTTAGGTTAAACAAACATGAAAAGTGGGGCTAAGCTATTAACTTAGTCTTAATCTGGCTTAGACATAAGTTTAGGGTTTCAACGACTAATGAGGAGAACTTAAATAGATAATATAGTTGTTAGGGTTCACGCAGACATGTATTACCTTAGCTTCATTGTTATCAACTTCTAGACATCGAGAGAGTCAGAAGTTCATTAGAAAATCATGTCGAGTAGATAAAGATCTTAATGGTTTATGTAGACATGTATTGCCAGACACTATATCATTGAAATAAGTAATCAAGCATAATTCCTAGGAAATAAACCCAGCTTCCATAATTATCTGTTATTTGTCACAACATCTGTTTGTCTTGATCAATACTATTTTACTTTATTTGCACTTAGTTTTAATAAATCACTATCAAACCAGTACTTGTTCAACCTTTCTTAAGTACGATAACTTCGCATTTATTGATCCAATCCTCGTGGGTTTGACACTCTATTCTATCAATTTATTACTTGATCGATGAGTATATTTTCTCTAAAGTGCATCACTATTCAACAAGCATCAAGTTTTTGGCACCATTGTCGAAGATTGGCAATTGATAGTTACGTTCTAGTGCGTGATCAAATGCACAAACTTAGAACCTATTTTTCCATATAATCTAGAGATGGAGAAGCATTTGTGAGACTTACGCAAAGAACAAAGGATAATGGCAAGACAGAACGGAGAGGACGACTTGAACGACATACGTAATAGTGACATACCACCGATAGTGGTTGTCGAGAATGCAGCCCACTATAGAGGTTAGGAAAGGTCGAATGATTTACCAACACCCCAACCTAGAAGACCCATTCGCGATAACATTGCACCTGTTATCAGCAACCTCAATCCATCGATCGTTGTGCTAGATCTATGGATAGCTTACTTTGAGTTGAAGTACGTTACATTCAATATGCTCAACTCCATTGGATAATTTGGAGGATCAACAAGAGAGGATACTAGAGAACACATTCAAGCTTTTCTAGAAGTTTGTGATTGTTTTAAACAACTAGGAGCCCTTGATGATATGTTGAGACTTAAACTATTCCCCTACTCCTTGTGAGTTCGAGCTCCAGCATGGTTGAAGACTATTTCCTCAAGATCCATTACACCATGGGATGACTTCTGCAAGAACTTTTTACACTAACATGATCCACCGAATGTGCACAATCAGAAACGGAGCCAGATCATAGCATTCACACAACGATATGAGGAATCCATGTTTGAATGCTAGGACAAATACAAAGATATGCTGCACAAGTGCTCGATCCTTGGATTCCATGATTGCCTACAAATAATGACGTTCTATAATAGCGTCAATGCACCAACAAGGATGATGATTGAATCTTCAGTCAATGGTATTTTGCTCAACAAAGATCCTGAAGAGGCTTTCGAGCTACTTGATCAGATAACCAATAATGACTATCAATTCCCTGGGGGAGATTGAAGCCATGACCTAAATCTTCTAAAACACTACAGTTGGATGATTCCCATAGTGTGGCAACTTAACTCTCCACCATTGCAAGTCTACTCAAGAACATGCAGCCGATATCCAACACACTAGTGGCTAAGGTAATTCAATATACATGTGAGCATTGTGATGGGGAACACTAGTTGAATGAATGCCTCCAACAATAGGAATCTGTATGCTACATAGGGAATGCCAATCACAACAAAATCCTTACTAGAACACCTATAACCAAGGGTGGCGACAACATCCAAACTTTGGTTGGGAATGTATTACATGTAATTTAAGAGCGCGACAGAATACTACACCAGAACCTTTTGGATTCTAATAGAAAACTCAGAGGTAGAACTAGGGAGTTTCTAACTCTAACTTGAACTCTTTTTATTATTCTTATCAAAGTTTTATGGATACTACCCAAGTAATAATGTAGGACCAGTCAGCACATTTAAAGAACCGTAGTGACATGCTCTGTAACACCCCAAAAATCGGTCTAGTCAAAATTAGGTTCCGATGATCAAAAAATCTATATCAAAAAGGTCTAAATAATTCATTGATATAAGTTGTGTGGTTAAAAATCCTAGAATTGAACTCTAATTGAGTTATTTTGAAGTTATAGGACCAAATTGAATTCTTAGAAACCGTTTTAGTGACCAAATTGTGAAAATTGAAAGTTTAGGGGCAAAAGTGTAAAGTATGGAAAGTCGAGGGACTACCCTCATAATTAACCCATTTTTTTGAAGTGAGTCACCTCCTTGATTAGGCAAACCCATGTGAACTCCTTGTGATCTTTATAGAAGAAGATGATAGCCATAATTGTTATCAAGATTGTTGGGATTGGAAATAGTTTTAAAATAATTTACCTATCTATGGAGGAAATCATTCGATTGGTCATGTGGAGGTTATGAATTAAAATAAAGTTTACCCTTGATTGTAGGAAAGCTAATGGATAGATTTAAGAAGTTTGAAAACTTGGAAAACATTTCTCAAAAGTGTTCACCGAAACCTTTCCTCATTGCTTTTTCCTTCGTATTTTCTTTAAGAATAAGCAAGCACCTCCATTGTTGTCTTCAACCTTGGACTCAAGCAATCACCCCCTTTGAATCCTCAAGTTTTATTTTATTTCTCTACACCGTTAGATAGTCCTTGAATTCGTAAGTTTAAATCCTCAAACAATTTTGTAATCTTATGAACTATTGAAGTTTAATTCCAAGATTTAAGTCATGAAGGTCATGGTTAAACACGTGCTTTTAAAGCATGAATCCATAGAAGCCTTATTGGTTAAAAGTTCTTCTAAGTACAAGAACTGGTTTTCAATTCATAAGTAAACAATTCTAACATCTTTCCTTTGTTCACCTAGCAAGGGAGTTGGAGAAGGAAGGTCCGTCATCCCTTCAAAAGCTAGAAATAAAGGAATAGTAATTTGAGAGCCGTAGAAGCATCGGAGTTCAAGGTGAGTGTAGTTAGAGTCTCGAGATTAGGCTAGGTGCCTATCCCAAATCATTGATTATTGCTTAATGCATTGCTAATCATTGCATTGAAGATATTACATAAAAACCCTATTGAGAGCCATATTGGTAAGTATGGGTAAGTATTGCGTTAAATCCGTGTCCGTAGCATCATTATTGTTGTCATCGAAACCATTGAAGCATTGTCATATTGAACTATTGAATATTGGACATTGACTATTGCATATTGCTATTGGAACATTGAAATATTGATATTGGACATTGTTATTGATCCATTGATATGAAATTATTGTCATCGATTTATTGATATCAGACCTTGGATTCAAGAAGTATTGGATACAATTGGCATGCCATAGAATTCATGAGCTCATTGGTACGGGTGGGCTACGACCTTTATATTGGTGCGGCAGAGGGATGTTGTGATTTGGTCAAATTGGTGCGGCGGAGGGTATATGGCTAGACCACTATTGATTTTGGTGCGGAGGAGGAATTCGTGTATCCATATACCGTACATCGATCCGAGGAAAACTACTGTTAAATGATAAATATGTTATTGAACATGGACATGGTATTGATTATTGTCATAGCATTTTTATTGATCAATGACACATTGACATTGGATATTGAAGCATAGGTATTGAACATTGATACTTTGAAATTAGACATTGATGCATTGTTATTGAACATTGACATATTGCCATTGGATTATTGATGAAGCATGCATTTGAATGCATATTGATTATTGTCATTGTTTATGACTACCTCACTAGGCAAAGTATGCCTAATGCATTCATCTTCCATTCATTTCAGGTTAAGAAATTTTGAGATCGAGATCAGAGCCGGAGAAGGTTTTTGGCAAGTCACTACATTGATAATGTAAAGTATATCAACCCTATGAACTCCTAGAATGGTGGCAAAATAGTTAGATTAATCACTTTTAGTCCTTTTGTTATGTGTAAATTGTTGGTGGAATGTATGAGCCATAAGGGCCCTAAATGACTTTTAATGTTTGGCTAAAAAGGACTAAATATGAATATTTGGCTTAAAAGGGTGAAATCTTAGTAAATGGACTCATATGATCATGAAATTTGACATGCTAGTAGATTATTTGATATTAATTTGCAGGTAAAATCTCATTGCATTTGGACATTGTTTGATAGGCCAAATAAATTAAAAACCAGAACAAATATGTCATTTTAGTATAGGGCGTATCGATACGGGTGATGGCGTATCGAGATGGGTATGCATACTTGGACATAGTCAACATCCGTCAGCAGGGCGTATTGATACGAAAAGTCAACACTAGAATCTGGAAAATTAAATGCATCGATACGATTTTTAGGGCGTATCGAAAAGGGTCAACCTGGTCAACCCATACTGGTACAGTTCCTCAGCGATACTGATACGTGTATTGTTCATTGGATTCTGATAATTATAAAATATGTATTACGTATCGATATAGGTAGACATCGTATCGATATGGACTTCTTGAATCCTAACTGTTTTAACAGCCATGATACAAGAGTATCGATATGACCTCTTGAGTACCGATACCGATACAGGTAAATCTGTTAAAAGTTAATTAGAATAAGTTTAAAACGTTGCAGATTCATCACTGAACATTTTATAGTTAAATTGAAGAGGTAATTGGACTCAGAGTATCATGAAAATTGGTATGATAATTGAATATAGGTTGAAATTCAGTATAGTAAGGTTAATTTCAGAAAAGAACTTCTAAAATAAAGTAATTACAAGTTAGTCCCTAAAACTTGTAAAAGTTTACAATTGGTCTTGACATGATTAACATAGCTTTGTACCGAATTATTGTATTGTTATTGCATTGTTGTAAACATGACAACATTAAATTATCGAATATTGATTGCACCGAATACCATTATTGTTTCGGTAATGCCTTCTAACCCGATTCTCGACTAGGCTGGGAAGAGGGTGTTACATGCTCACAACGCAAGACACTATGTTGTAGAACCAACAATCTATCCTGCAGAATCACACCACTTTCTTACAGTCCTTGGAAACGCAAGTTGGGCAGATTGCCCAAGTCTTCAAGATGCGACCTCAAGGCGGTTTACCCAGTGATACTGAAGTCACTAAAACTTTTAGTGCAGAGCAATGCAATGCCATCACACTGCGTAGTGGCACCCAATTAACAAAAGATGACAAGTTTGGGGGAGGTTCCCTTGTTGATTCCACTCTAAGCAAGCCATCCACTGATGCTCCAGCACCGAAGAATACGACTCATGTACCTGATATAGTGAGAGACCGTGCTACTGATGGCAAGGATGACAAGACTAAGGAAACCATCACGTCTAGTAAACCACACGATGAGCCCAGACCACCACCTCCTTTTCCACAATGATTGAAGGCTCAAAAACAAGATGTCAAATTCTAGAAGTTTCTAGATATGCTCAAACAATTGCAAATTAATGTTCTATTCGTAGAGGCCATTGATCAGATGCCAATATATGAAAAGTTTTTGAAAGAAATCCTGACCAAGAAAAGGATGGTGGGTGAAGTTGAAACCATTGATACAATGGGCGAGTATGTGGTTGTGCTAAATGATTAACCACCCAAGATGAAGGAATCTGGCAGTTTTAGAATTCCATGTTCCATAGGCCGTAATTATTATTGTCGTGCCTTATGCAATCTCAGTGCAACTGTTAACTTGATGCCGAAATCATTGTTTACAAGATTGGGCATGGAAAGAAGTAAGCCTACATCGGTGACCCTTCAATTGGTCGATCATTCTTAAATCTGACCTAAATGCAGAATTGAAGATGTCCTAGTCAAGGTAGATAGATTTGTCTTCCCAATAGATTTTATCATCCTTGATTGTGAAGTTGATGAGAATGCTCCTATCATCATTGGAAGACCATTCATTTTCACCGAGAAAATTGTGACCGATTGTAAGAAGGGTAAATTTACAGTGAAAATGAATGACCAAAAGATCACACTTAATGTCTTCAGCACTCTTAAGCACATGGGCAACTATGAAGAATGCCAGCTTGTGCAAAGTGAGGAAGCCCTAGTCAAAGAAAATATTCAAGAAATATGGTGCAGCAATGTGCTTAGTGCTGTAGAGCAATCTGAATTCGACGAGGCCATGCAAGAAGCTGAGGAAGAAGGTAAGAAGGAGAGTGAACAATCCAATGTTGTACTTACCAGGCCAGGTACATCTTTTGAACCTTTGGATTATGCTGAGTTTAAATCTCCTAAGCCATCGCTTGAGCATCCAATGGTACTTGATCTTAAACCTCTTCTTCTACAATTGAAATATGCATATTTAGGGGAGAATAATACGATACCTATTGTTTTATCTGCTAGCTTAGCATATAACCAAGAAATTAAATTTTTGCATGTCTTATTTCAACATAAGAAGACTATTGGTTGACTATTGCTGACTTGAAAGGTATAAGCCCTACTTTGCGTATGCATAAGATTTTTCTTGCAGATGATTACAATAGCTCGATAGAGCCACAACGGAGACTCAATCCAATCATGAGGATTGTGGTTATGAAAGAGATCATCAATTGGCTCAACGTTGGAATCATTTACCCTATCTCAGATAGTTCATGGGTTAGTCTCGTTTAGTGTGTATTGAAGAAAGGAGGCATGGTCTTAATCAAGAATAATACCGATGAAATTTTCCTAATAAGAACGGTCATTGGATGACATATCTGTATTAACTATCAAAAGCTGAATAAAGCCACAAAATGGACCACTTTTCGTAGCCGTTTATTGACCAAATGCTCGACAAGCTTGCGGGGAAACCCAACTATTGCTTCTTTGATGGTTACTCCAGGTACAACCAGATTGCTATCGTACCAGAGGATCAAGAAAAGACAACATTCACATGTCCATATGGCACTTACGCCTTTTGCCAAATGACCTTTGGCCTATGTAATGCACTAGTAACAATCCAGCATTGTATGATGACCATCTTTTCAAACATGGTGGATGATTTTCTAGAGATCTTCATGGATGAATTTTCTATCTTTGGAGATTTTTTTGATCAATGCTTAGGAAATCTGGCCAAAGTGTTGAAACAATGTGAGGAAACTGACCTTGTGATTCACTGAGAAAAGTGACACTTTATGGTATCTGATGGCATTGTCCTAGGCCACCGTATCTATGGAAAAGACATCAAAGTGGAAAAATCCAAGATTGAAGTCATAGAGAAACTTCCACCCCCTACTAATGTCAATGCTATTAAAAGCTTTATTTGCCACGTCGGTTTCTACAAGAGATTCATTAAAGACTTCTCCAAAATCTCGGAGCCCTTATGCTTACTGTTGGAGCATAATGGAGCGCTCAAGTTTGATGACCAATGTTGTGCAGCATTCGAAACCTTGAGGAAGGAACTTATTTGTGCATCAGTTTTCATGCCCTTGATTGGTCACAACCATTTGATTTTATGTGTGATGCTAGCGATTATACTATTGGCATTGTTCTTGGTTAGTGTCAAAATAAGGTTTTTCATATTATATATTATGCTAGCCATAACCAAAATGAGGCACAAGTTAATTATACTACCACTAAAACAAAGCTACTCGTTATAGTTTTTGCATTTGATAAATTTAGGGCATACTTTATAGGAACTAAGGTCATTGTGCATACTGATCATGCTGCCATAAAATACTTAGTGACTAAATAGAATGTTAAACCTAGACTAATTAGGTGGATATTACTGCTGCAAGAATTTGATATTGAGGTAGTAGAAAGAAAATGTACTAAAATCCAAGTAGCTGACCATCTTTCTAGGTTTGAGAATGCATGTGATATTGATGTTGCATGTGATATTAAAGAGAATTCCCTGATGAGAAACTTTTGAAATTCACGGCGTTGCCATGGTATGCTGACATTGTTAGTTTTCTTTTTAGTGATATTTTTCCTTGTAATCTTAGTAGCCAGGGAAGGAAGAAATTCTGGCACGATACACGCTACTATTACTGAGACGAGCCCTACCTTTTTCAAGAAATGTGCTAATCAGATGATTAGGAGATGCATAACTGAGGAAGAATAAGAAGACATGATCTACCATTATCATTTCACTCTGTGTGGAGGACATTTTGGAGGTCAAAAGTCTGTTGCAAAGATTCTACAGTCTGGATTCTATTGGCCAACCTTGTTTCAAGATGTTCATACATATTACAAGGCTTGCGATAGATGTTAAAGAATGAGGAACATCTCTCGACGTAATGATCTACCGATGCAAGTCATCCTTGAAGATGAAGTCTTTGATGTTTGGGGTATTGACTTTATGGGACCATTCTCATCCTCCAATAGACAACTATACATGCAACCCCCCTCGACCCGACCTAGTTGCGAAACCAAACCGAGCGAGCTATTAGGTTTACCAAAGTAAACCGTAAAGAATTAAGACTGGAACCCAACCATTTTTTCTTTTATCTTATCTAGTTGCAAAGTTTTTATCCAATATGTGCATACTAATTTCTGGTGAAAACCCAACTAATCGGGCGTCGAAATGACATCTAATTGGTCATATATACGATTTAGGGACCAAATTGCAAATTCTAAAAATTACGTGGACTTAGCCCACTTTTAAGTTACCAACCTTTAATTAGATAGGTTACATGCTTACACGTCCAAAATTAGCTCAAAATGATCATCCGAACTTATTCCATTGCATCCACAATATTCAGGGACCAAAACGCAAGAGATCAAAAACTGAAATCCATGACATTACTGTCAAAATGGCCACCAGTACCGATATGATCGCAGCCGTACCAGTACGGAGTAGCCACCCGTACCAGAACACAGTGTACCATATCGGTACGCACGTTAGCTTGAAAATTAATAAAGCTGTACCGGTATGCGCCCTCAATGTTTTGGTACACGTGTTTTTCCCAAAAAGTAACTTTTCAGTAATGAGTTCCCGTACCGATACACCTTACCCCGTACCAGTATGCCAAGCTTAAATTGCTTAACCGTACCGATACGCATATACCGTACCGATGCTAAACGTCCTGTTTTGCCTATCCGTACCGATACGGTCCCTTGCGTACCAATACGCATAGACCTGTAATGTCATTTTCTACTAGTTTAACATGGTTTCAAGCTTACCAAAACATTCTAACATGCTCCTAACACACAACCAACACAAATTTGAATCAGACTACTACATACATCACAGATTCAACATCAATTATGGCATCTTGCATCAAATGTAAATCTATAGGCATTCAACCTAGAAAACCATTCAAGTAGAACATGAAACTCCAACCCATCACCAAAATCAAACCATAAAGGCAATTTACAACTCAAGAGCAGCTAGACAAACTTGCTCAAATAGAGAGTTCAACTAAACATCTCTAGAATAATAACGGAAACCCACATTGCCCTTACTACTTATAGTCTAACTCAAAAAATACTTTGGTTACCAAGTTTTGTACCGATCCCTTGCTTCCCGCAGCCTTCTAAGCTTTTAATTCTCTGCATTGATGGACAAAAAGAGCGTAAGCACACTAGGCTTAGTGAGGAGTGCTCAAAAGCAACACACCATCAATGCATTAAAACCATTTCTCAACATTACATTGAAATCTCATTTCAATCATCTCTTAAAACGCTATCATGCCTTTAAAACCATGCATATTAAACCATCTGCAACATGTATCTTTAACCAACAGCAAGTCCCATTGCTCAACCTCAGTTTAAGCCTTCCCATGCATAATAACCATATGCAGAGCTTAAAGAGTAAACATGTATAAATCATATTATACAACATAAACTTTTCAATGATACATCAACAATTATATTGGCTCACAAGTGATCATTAACCAAATTCCTTTACCAAAATAGTTCATCAGATACACAGATTCAACAAGTGTTTACCCAACACTTCAACCCATCTCAACCGGAATAGCGATACAATCACAATCGCGGTACCTAAACAATCGGGTACAGTTTCACTCCCAGGGACACCAACCCCTTACCTCAGTTAGATGCTTAATCCACTAACAGGAGTATATGGTATTGTAAAACCCCTATACCGTTAGGGTACTTGGATGGAATTTTTGGTACACGGATCTAAACCCCTCAACATCCAAGGTGACTTATTATAGTGCACTATCAATCTTATGGCCGGCCAACTATATCTGATAACAATTTTAAAACCACATCACTTGCCAATATAATTAACCATTTACCATTACCTCACTGTTTTCAACAAGCATTAACCAAACCAATTTTCCAAAGCAACAACCATGCTTTAAAACACAGGTATAAATCATATACTTAAAGGATCATTTACCGTGTGCATCATTCAGCATCTCATGCTTAGAACTTTAAAACATGCTTAAACAGTAGGCTCAATGTAAATCAAAACAAGTGCATAATAACCATTTCACACAAGCACGACCGAGAGAGAAAAACCACATTTACTTACTTCCAAATTTAAACCAGCGTATCGAGCTAAGTTTAAACTCCCATAAACCACCTTTAAAACATTACATAGCTGGAATCCACGTTCTCTTTCACTGATACGCGAAACCTCAATTCTCCGATGCGAAATCAAGCGCCTAAAGGCTCCAAAGCTTCACCGATCACTTTCGGATCAACCTCCCCTGTTTTAACCACATTACAACAGAGGATTAATGCATCTCAATGCATTCAAAACACTATAACAACAAATTCTCATGAACTTCCACTTTCCTCTCAAAATCACACAACCACAATAACCGAAATCATCATCTAATCCTTTCCAAACACAACCCAGCCACAATCTAACAATCTAACACTTCCTTAATCATCAATTAACGCTTAAAAACAAGATTGATTCATTAATATACTTCCAGCAATTAAACAACCACCACAACTCCACAAAAGCACAATTCTAACAACCTAAATAATTAGAGATTTGAGAGTTTCGGGATTCCATTGTTAAAAACAACTTATCAACATTATTATACATCCAACATATGTTAAAAATCAATCCACACCACTAAAAAATAGATCCAATTCGGATCTTTCACTATTTCATCAATTCCGTCTAATTAAATCAATTAATTCAATATAAAAAAAACACAAAATCAGATTATAAACCATAAATCAAGGATCAAACACTTGGTAATATCAATAAAGAACCATTCAATAGAGGAGATCACAGACCTTTCCCCTAATGTGTGATTTCTCCCTTAGTTGGCTTGTTTAAAGCTAAGAAAGCACAAGATTTCAATAAGGTTTTGTAAATCAAAGTTAAAGAATCGAGTACAAATCAATAATCTGAGTAAAATGATCTCTCACCTCTGGTTTTTTATGAAAACTTGAGTGTTTGGCAGAAAAGAAGTGGAGAAAATAGTTGAGAGAAAAGTTACGTCAATTTTCATTAAAACCAAATAACTAAATTTATTATCTAAAATCTCTTTTTATTATCCTTTAAAACACATGTTAAAATGATTTAATTGAAGTGAGAAATCAACAGCAAAAACTTGGAAGAAAAACTCCTTAAGGATTCTAAGAATTTGATCCTTTTCATTTTAGTCACCTTTATTCATTGTAGTCAACTTTTAAAAACGGTTTTCTAAATTCGCATTTTGGTCACTAGCCAAAATGTCATACTTCCAAATCTCATTTTCAAAAATTGATTTCACCAATATTAATCATATATTAAAAGATGTTTTTAACCATTTCCCATATTTTTATCTTACCAAAAAATATACGGTCCTGAATCTGACTCGAATCTCTAACCTAGTCCACTAGACCGTCTAACAAGCCACAAAACCGCTAGGCCCAAAATCGGGGCGTTACAACTCTCCCCCACTTAATAAATTTTGTTCTCGAAATTTACCCAGAGGAAACAAAAGCAGAAGTTGCTCCAACATCTCTGACTTACGTTCTCACGTGGCTTTCTTAACATCGCTGTGTCTCCACGACACCTAACAAGCTCAACCATTTTGCCACGCAAACCTTACTGCTGGTATCAAGGATCTCCACCGGATCCTTCACACAAGATCACTTAGATCTCAACACAATACCTCCCACTGGCTCAACATGAGAGGAATCCAACCGATACCTTCGCAACATCGCTACATAAAACGCATCAAGGAACCCCTCCAACACAGGAGATAACCTCAAACAATAAGCAACAGGACACACATGCTCAACAATCTCGTATGGTCCAAAAAACCCCGGCTAAGCTTTTTTTCTACCCAAACCATGTCACCTTCTTCCAAGGTGACATCAACATGATCACCCGATCATCATCAACATAGTCTATATTGCTACGCCTCAAATCCGCGTAAGAAAGTGAAGTTGAAAGATACAGTAAGAAAGTGAAGTTGATATGTGAGTGCTAGAGAGCGGCTCTGATCGATAGAAATCCGCGTAGGATTTCTATCGATCCGAGCTGCTCTCTAGCACTCACATATCAACTTCAATTTCTTATTGGTATCTTTCAACACATCAGACATGGGAATGTACTTTTCCCCAACTTTAACCCAACACACGGGCATACAACACTCCCTGCATACTATGCCTCGTACGGTGCCATCTGCATACCTGCCTGATAACTACTTTTAAAGTAATCTCTACCAAAGACATTTGCTTTTCACACGTTCTCTGGAACTCAAAATCTCACAACTCAACATATTCTTCAAAACTTGAATTACACGCTTCGACTGACCATCCCTCTGGGAATGATATGAAGGACTGCATCTCAACCATTCACTCAAGCTCAAAACAAAACCCTAGAACCTCGCTATAAACCACAGATTTCCATCCACACTATAAACATAGGCACATTGCATAAACATACCAACCCAACAATGCACCAATCTGCGAACTATCCAAAGCACACATCACCAACATAGCCACAAAGGTGCACACACTTCACAAATCAATCAACAATCACCCAAATGGAATCCTTTTTGATCGGTGTCAAAGGAAACCCAGACACAAAATCCATGGTGATTCTTTCCCACTTCCATTTCGGTATCCTCAATGGTTGCAACAACCTGAAAAGAAACTAATGCTCAGCTTTCACTCACTGACATACCATGCATTGAGCAACAAACCAATCACATCTTCTTTTAGACCAACCCAACAGCGATCCCCCTTCCAAACCTCGATATATCTTGGTACTACCTGAATGCATAACACAAGAACTGGCATGTGCCTCAAACAAAATAGTACACCTTAACTCAACATCATGAGACACCATTTTCCGATCTTCAAAACACAACACCCTACCATCATTAACATGAAAATCCATTGGATTTCCTTCCCTCAACCTGAACATGCGGTACTAATACATCATCACAAAGTTGCCCTTCTCTAATCAACGGTGACTCGGATGACCCCACTTGCAATTTGGCCATCAAGCCTCTATTACGCATCATACTCAATCGCATAAACAACATCCTCAACTCTATCACAACTCTCATATACAAGGCATCAGCTACAACCTTAGCTCAGACGATATTCAATCATCAAACTATAACTCTTACACAACTCCAACCATCCAATTTGTCCAAGACTCAAATCAACATTCATTTTTTTCTAACCACACATGATTTGTATACACAACACACTTCTCATCATAGAATTGGTGTCTCTAAAAAATTTAAACAATCACCATCGCGGCAAACTTCACATCAACCTGTACATGGAAAGATTATCAATAAGCACAACAACCAACTGACCCAAAAACTCATGGACCACCCAACTCGTCATAACTATGAACGCAACCCATGCATTGATCAAACCAACGGCATAACCAAGAACGCACACTGTCGTAGCCCCTACAGAAGGCAAATCTAAACACAATCAATTCCTTTATATTCAACTGATAACACCCAGACCTTAAGCCAATCTTACAAACCACTGAAGCAACCCTAAACTAATCAACAGAACATCAACTTGTTCAGCTATCGAAAACCAATGCACATCCGTATTGTGCCATCTTTTTTTACACAACAACACCAGCGCAACCCCCGGTGAAACACTAAGCCTAATAAAGCCTTAATCAAGCAACTCCTGAACTTGTGTCCTCAACCTCTTCAACTCTCTTGAGCCATGCACAGAGAGAAATTGACATTAGAACTGTGTTTTTCATACAACTCAATGCCAACCTCAACCTCTCAATCCAATGACTCTGGATTCATACCGTACGAATATCCTGAGCACGAACTTTCTTTGACTCTAGATTCATAACATAGGCTAGGACTACCTTGCAACCAAAATCCTCCAAACGACTCACCTCCAGCGCCAAAACAATATTAAACAAGAATTTAACATTCTCGCATGTGATTACCACCTCGTAATCATCAGCAAGTTTCAAGGCAACTCGCTAGGATTCAAAATCAACCACGGCTTTGTGTTCTAGCCACTAATCCAAACCCAGGATTACATCAAAAACTGTGGAGCAGAAAATCCAACAAAACAACCACATCCTCAAGACCTTAACTCATCAAAGGATAATCTCAAGCATCCTTCTCGCAACAACCGTCTCACCGGAGGAACTAGCCACCTATATTCCCACATCTAACACTTACGAGACGATCATTCAACCCATAATTCCCACAAACATTAACAACGACAAGCACAAGAGTTACACTCCTCATATCAAATGCAAATAATCTCACCTTATGAGATCACATGATCCACATATCCACCATGTATTAAATACTGTTATAGTCTGGATACTCTGACCCAGCGGTCCTCACCTAGTATTATCATCACCTCGCCTCAACTTAGGGTGATATCTTTTATCACGCTACTTTTAAAACTGAACACTATTAGAATTAGATTCCGCAATTCTCTTGCTAGAGCCAGAACCTCCCACACGAAACCAATAAACCCAGGTTTTACTCGGTGTACTTCGCCTGTGTACCAACACGTCAAAAATGGTGTAGTAGGAAGCCAACATATACACCTTAAAATCCTGTACCAATTTATAACAGAATCGGTCACAATGATACTTCTCTATCTGTACCAGTTCAGGAGCATACCAGCTCAACCTAACAAACTGTACCCTAAACTTGGCCACATACACACAGCCCTGAACCCAAGCCATGAAATTTCGCTCCTTTTCATCTAAGTGTCTGTACCCCAAACACTTGTTCTTAAAGACAGCATGGAAAGACTCCCAATCCATATCATGGGGTTCCACGCCCGCAGATACAATTGTCCACCAACTAAAAACATCATCATGCGAAAGGGATTCAACACATCCCAACCTATAGGTGCCAATACACCCCATTTGATCCATAACCTGAACAACACTGATCATACATATCTCATATGCCTCGGGTGACAACCCACGGTACTCAACTCCTTCCAAACTACAAGGATATTCCAACGACAATCTCATTTGCCCAACAACCGGTGCAAACACATACACTCCAACAACAACAGCTTAAAAACTCAAACCATCACCTATATCAAGGCATCATATGACCCAACACTGGCCCAACCGGCACATATGGTACATACCTTAGGGTGAAAACCCCTAGGAGACACAACACTCTCCTCAACCCACTGCCCAAAGGCAACAGCTTCATGCTAGTTCTCATTTCTCCTCTCGGTCGTAACATAACAAATTTTCTAAGGCGTGATAATCATTTCAAAACAATAACTGTCAAGCCAGCTTCAAGCAAGGATCCAAGACTTCCATTTCAAAATCATACATTTCAGACTATAGTAATAAGGTAATGGGTTCCCCAAGTTTCCCTCAACATGGCATAAAGCAATTATCGTGCATATTACAATCACCGTGCACATCAAACATCAGATAACAACTCACAATAACACCACAACAATCAAACCAACTCCCAACTATCGCAAACCTGGCTCTGATACCACCAAATGTAACCCCTCAACCTGGTCTAGTCGCAAAATTGAACTGAGCGAGCTACATTAGGTTTGCCGAAGTAAACCGTGAAAAATTAAGCCTGGAACCTGACTATTTTTTTATTTTAACTTATCTAGATGCAAAGTTTTTATCCTATATGTGTATACTGATTTGTGGTGGAAACCCAACTCATCGAATTGACATCGAATTGGTTATATATACGATTTAGGGACCAAATTGCAAATTTTTAAAATTACGAGGACTTAGCCTACAATTAAGTTACCAACCTTTAATTAGATAGGTTACATGCTTACACGTCAAAAATCAGCTCAAAACAATTATCTGAACTTATTCAATTGCATCTGTAATATTCAGGGACCAAAAAACAAGAGACTAGAAACTAAAATCCATGACATTACCTGTCAAAACGGCCACTAGTATCGATACGATCACAACCGTACCGATATAGAGTAGCCACCCATATTGGTACACAGTGTACCATATCGGTACGCCATGTCAGCTTGCAAATTAATAAAGTCGTACTGATACGCGTCCCCGGTGTTTTGGTACACGGGTTTTTCCCAAAAAGTAACTTTCCAATAATGAGTTCCTATGCTGATATACCTTACCCCGTACTGGTATGCCAAGCTTAAATTGCTTAACCATACCGGTACGCACATACCCATACCGATGTTGAACATCATGTTTTGCCTATCCGTACCGATACAGTCCCTTGCATACCGGTTTGCATAGACCTGTAATGTCATTTATATTGGTTTAACATGCTTTCAACCTTACCAAGATATTCTAACATGCTCCTAACACACAACCAAAACAAATTAGAATTAGACCATAACATACATCACATATTCAACATCAATTTACGGCATCTTACGTCAAATGTAAATCTATAGGCATGCAACCCATAAAAGCCATTCAAGTAAAACATGAAACTCCAAACCATCACCAAAATCAAACCATAAAGGCCATTTACAACTCAAGAGCAGCTAGACAAACTTGCTCAAATAGAGAGTTCAACTAAACATCTCCCAAATAACAACGAAAACCCCATATTGCCCTTATTACTTATAGTCTAACTCAAAACATACTTTGGTTACCAAGTATTGTACCGATCCCTTGCTTCCCGCTGCCTTCCAAGCTTTAAATTCTTTGCATTGATAGACAAAGAGAGCGTAAGCACACTAGGCTTAGTGAGGACTGCTCAAAAACAACACACCATCAATGCATTAAAACCATTTCTCAACATTACATTGAAATCTCATTTCAATCATCTCTTAAAACATTATC
The DNA here is from genome assembly GCA_019671005.1 of Hibiscus mutabilis. Taxonomy (NCBI): domain Eukaryota; kingdom Viridiplantae; phylum Streptophyta; class Magnoliopsida; order Malvales; family Malvaceae; genus Hibiscus; species Hibiscus mutabilis. Next base: position 30,628,183 of record CM033728.1, on the reverse strand, counting down.
ATGACTTTAAAACCATGCCCTTAACATCATTAAAACCAACATATTAAACCATATGCAACATGTATCATTAACCAACAACAAGTCCCATTGCTCTACCACAATTTAAGCCTTCCCATGCATAACAATCATATACAAAGCGTAAACATGTATAAATCACATTATACAACATAAACTTTTCAATGGTACATCAATGATCATATTGGCTCACAAGTGATCATTAACCAAGTTCCTTTACCAAAATAGTTCATCGAATACACGAATTCAACAAGTGTTTACCCAACACTTCAACCCATCTCAACCAGAATAGCGATATAATCACAATCGCGGTACCTAAACAACTGGTACACTTTCAACCCACGGGGACACCAACCCCTTACCTCAGTTAGATGCTTAATTCACAAACGAGAGTATACAGTACTGTAAAACCCCTCTACCGTTAGGGTACTTGGATGGAATTTTTGGTACACGTATCTAAACCCCTCAACATCCAAGGCAACTTATTATAGTGCACTATCAATCCTATGGTCGGCCAACTATATCCGATAACAATTTTAAAACCACATCACTTGCCAATATAATTAACCGTTTACCATTTACCTCACTGTTTTCAACAAGCATTAACCAAACCAATTTTCCAAAGCAACAAACATGCTTTAAAACACAAGTATAAACCATATACTTACACGGATCACTTGCCATGTGCATCCTTCAGCATCTCATGCTTAAAACAGTATCATAAATGCTTTAAAACATGCTTAAACAACAGGCTCAATGTAAATCAAAACAAGTGCATAAAAACCATTTCACACTAGCACGACCGAGAAAGAAAAACCATTTACTTACTTATGAGTTTAAACCAGCGTATCAAACTAAGTTTAAACTCCCATAAACCACCTTTAAAGCATTCCATAGCTGGAATCCACGTTCTCACTCACCGATACACGAAACCTCGATTCGCCGATGCAAAATCAAGCGTCGGAAGCCTCCAAAGCTTCATCGATCGCTTTCAGATCAACCTCCCCTGTTTTAACCACATTACAAAAGAGGGTTAATGCATCTCAATGCATTCAAAACACTGCAACAACAAATCCTCATGAACTTCAACAATCCTCTCAAAATTACCCAACCACAACAACCAAAATCATCATCCAATCCTTTCCAAACACAACCCAACCACAATCTAACAATCTAACACTTCCTTAATCATCGATTAACACTTAAAAACATGATTGATTCATTCATATACTTCTAGCAATTAAACAGCCACCACAACTCCACAAAAGCACAATTCTAACAACCTAAATAATTAGAGATTTGAGAGTTTCGGGATTCCATTGTTAAAAACAACTTATCAACATTATTATACATCCAACATATGTTAAAAATCAATCCACACCACTAAAAAATAGATCCAATTCGGATCTTTCACTATTTCATCAATTCTGTCTAATTAAATCAATTAATTCAATATAAAAAAAACACAAAATCAGATTATAAACCATAAATCAAGGATCAAACACTTGGGAATATCAATAAAGAACCATTCAATAGAGGAGATCACAGACCTTTCCCCTAATGTGTGATTTCTCCCTTAGTTGGCTTGTTTAAAGCTAAGAAAGCACAAGATTTCAATAAGGTTTTGTAAATCAAAGTTAAAGAATCAATTACAAATCAATAATCTGAGTAAAATTATCTCCCACCTCTGGTTTTTGATGAAAATTTGAGTGTTTGGCAGAAAAGAAGTGGAGAAAATAGTTGAGAGAAAAGTTACGTCAATTTTCATTAAAACCAAATAACTAACTTTATTATCTAAAATCTCTTTTTATTATCCTTTAAAACACATGTTAAAATGATTTAATTGAAGGGAGAAATCAACAACAATAACTTGGAAAAATAGCTACTTAATGATTCTAAGAATTCGATCCTTTTCATTTTAATCACTTTTAAAAACAATTTTCAAAAATCGCATTTTGGTCACTAGCCAGAATGTCACACTTCCAAATCTCATTTTCAAAAATTGATTTCACCAATATTAATCGCATATTAAAAGAAGATTTTTAACCATTTTCCATATTTTTATCTTACCAAAAAATGTACGGTCCTGAATCCGACTCCAATCTGTAACCCGGTCCACTGGACCGTCTAACACTTCACAAAACTGCTAGGCCCAAAATCGGGGTGTTACAATACATTTTTCTCACTATTTATGTGTCCAAGTGGGTGGAGGCTATTGCTACAACCAAGAATGATGCCAATACCGTCATGAGGTTTTTGCACAAAAACATCTTCACTCGTTTAGAGTATATCGTGCTATTATTAGTGATGAGGGAAGTCACTTTGACAACAACTTGATTGCCAAGGTGTTGAGTCGGTATGGAGTCCACCATAATATTGCCATGGTATATCATCCGTAGACCAATTAACAAGCTGAAGAGTCTAACCGAGAGATTAAGCAGAACCTTAAGAAAGTTGTCAAGTCAAACCGTAAAGAATGGTCCTTGAAACTGGATGAAGCCTTATGGGCCTATTGGACCATATTTAAAACATCATTGGATATGTCGCCCTATAGACTTGTCTATGGCAAAGCATGTCACCTACCGGTCGAGCTTGAACACAAAACCTTTTGGACTATCAAGAAGATCAACATGGACTGCCAACTAGCTGGAGAAAGAAAATTGCTCGAGTTGAATGAATTAGAGGATCATCATCTGGATGCTTATGAAAATGCCAAGATTTACAAGAAAAAGACTAAAAGATGGCATGATGCTAAACTGAAGCCCCAACATTTCACTGAGGGCCAAAAAGTCATACTCTACAACTCTCGCTTGAAGCTTTTCTAGGGAAAATTGAAGTATCTTTGGTCCGGCCCATTCCAAGTTGTTAGGTGTACCCACATGGTGTTTTGGACATCAAGGATCTCGAAGATGGCCCAATCTTCAAAGTCAATGGACAATGCTTGAAGGCCTACAAAGGAGCATCGGTTCATCATGATAAATCCTTGGTCACGTTACTGGATGTCTAGAATATCCAGTTCTATATTTTTCTTTTTACATATTTTATTTTCTGTATTTTTAGTTTTTGCATTTTAATTTTCACATTTTAATTTTTACGCATTTAATATTCTTTTTGTTTCCTATTAGGATTAGGTTTTATTTAATATGTTTGTTTCATTTTTGGCAGTTATCACAAAGGGATTACTTTACGAGTCCACCCTAGGATTGGAAACAAGGACATCTTGGCAGATTGAGTTAATCTTAGAAAAGAGGGGAAAGAATATTTGTTTTGAAAACATTAACCTTTCCTTATAATCATTATACCGACTTTCTCTTTTCTACTTTACCCTACACACTTTTCCCATGTCGCCACACGTCCTTTCCATTAATCTCACGCCATTAAACCCTTGTTTCCATCCACAACCACACCATTCAAAAGCCTTTCCATCTTTCTATCGACCTATCTTATAAATTAAAGAGATAGGCACGTTTTCCCTTTCTTGCCTTAGTGTTTATTGATCAAACCCTAGAATTCTTTTTTTCTCAAAACCTCTCATCCAAACATTATGCCAAAAACAAGTAATGTCGCTCGTACTAGTGCAAATGCTTCTCCCGCTTCACCAAAACCAATCAGCACCACCCCGACTATAAAACCCTCATTTAAACATCTCGACGCACAACTTCGACACAAGAGTAACTTGACCCTCAGAGGAACTTTTACAACACAGGGATGGAGAAGTGCTATGAGAACTTCCAAAACCGACAAATCATGCCAGAGAAATGGTTGGAATTTTTTGGTGTGCACAAACTCCAATTTGATGACAATATCTGTTATATCATTGAAACCCACAACTGGGAGGAGTTTGTCCGACAGTCGGGGTGGATAAACATTTCTTGGGTTCATGAATTCTACACCCACATCACCAAGACCGATAACACAATGGTGTTTGTTCATGGAAAGATGGTAAATTTATCTGCTAAAATAATTAACAATTTCTTTGACCTGAATAATGTAGAGGATGAGCATGCAGACTTCGCGACGACAACCACCAACGCTGCCTATGATGAGGTGCTTTACAATATGTGCGTTCCGAGAACGGAATAGATATGGAAATCAACCATTGTCAGAGTTGTGAAACAGATTAACTTGTAGCTAAACCCTAATTATTGGGTCCACTTTATGAAAACTTAACTTCGGCCAACAAGACACCACTCCACAATCTCCACCGAGAGGATGCTTCTTCTGTATTCGGTGATGAAAGGACGGCAAATTAATATCGAAAAGATGACATACCAGTCCATATTAGGGAGGGCCATATCCACAGTTACAAAGAGTCATTTACTATTTCCAGGCCTAATAACTACTTTATCTGAAAAGGCCTAGGTTTGTGATGACCCTAATGACCTGGTAATAGAAGCCCAAACAGGGGCACTCCTAAAAGAGATACCAAGGCTCAAGGGACATGTGGTTGGTGCTACACCATTCAGTGTCATGGCTACAAGTACTCTGCGTGCAACCCTACTCAGTTCCATGATAGAGTTTTTCAAGCCATTCTTTGAATATGCTAAAGAAAATAATCTGGCCACCTGAGATTTGTTGAATAGGTTGTCACCTGGGTCCACTGATGTTTTTCCATGTTCCTTGAACAATATTTTGCCTAGCGTGATCTTCTCTTGTCAACCACTCACAGCCAGAAGAAGAGAAAGAAGAAGAGAAAGAGAAAGAAGTAGAGGAAGGAAGAGAAAAAGATAACGAGATAACCTCAGCCCTCCTGTTGTTGCTTCTAAGATAAGAAAGAGAAAGAAAAAGGAGACAACTGTCATTCCTATGCCTCGTCGCCTACAAACAGGACGAGAGCCAAGGACAAGAGTAAGGCCCCATGCACCCTGATAAATCAACTTATGCTAGCCCCATATAGTTGGCTAGTGATGACTCTACTAAGGTGTAACAATTAGAGGGTCGGGCTGCTCCTTTTCCTGACAAGACATCATCCACTCTAACTCCATCTGCTACTACTCCCAGGACTCAAACCAAAGTCACTGCTGGACAAGTCTTGGAGCTTATTGAGGAGCTGCAAGTACACTTTGGGCGTAGGACCCCATTATCTTCCTCCTCAGAGTTTTCAGCTTCCACCACTACCTCTCTACCATTATCTTCCTCTCTACAAGGGAATTCCAGTAGCTAAAGGGTGTACCGATAGAGTTGCCTGTGTATCGACGCTAGTGTTAATTTCCAGCTACGTGTACTGATACAATGCTAGGAGTACCGATACGCCTATGCAATCTTGTACGATTTGAGCCAAGACAGACCACGTATACCGATGCCTAAAGACCCGTACTGGTACAGACTGGCCTGTAATGACCTCTTAGTCGAACATATGACATGTTGGTTCAATCTAACATAATCCAAACATTATCCAACCATTCTACAACAAGTATAGAAACATTTCCACATTCATATAGACATGGTAGAGGATCATTCTCATCATAGCATATCCAAAAAAAGATCCTATAGACATGATCTCTACCCAAGCATGAAAAACATATCCCAACCCCTCAAAGCAAGTTATAAAGCACCATACAAGTCCAAAACATCAAATGTAACTTGTCCAAACCAGGGAGTAACCAAAACAACCCTCCCAATTACAACTTGGTCACATTGCCTCTTATTACAACATAGTATTTATAAAACCATACTTGAATTTGGTTCGCCCTTGGATTGCCTCTTGCTTGATCACTGTCCAAAAAATCTTACTTATCTACATTGATGAGAAAAGAGAGTGTAAGCTTATAAGCTTAGTTTGGGAATCTCGAAAACACTCATCAATGCATTTAAAATCATTTTGTTTCCAAATAAGTATTAAAGGCCAAAACACCACATGCTTCTATAATCTTTACAAATATGCACTTTTAAACAATTGCAACATCTGTATAATGGATTTATAGTATAAACCTCAGTTTAAGCTTTCTCATGCTAAAACCTCAAAAATAGCAAGCTTAAAGAGCTTCTCATGTATAAACAATATTATACAAAACATAATCCATTTCTCATGATACATTATATCATATATTGGCATTCAAGTGACTCGAATCCAAGTTCCATTCTATTTTATAAAAACACATTGGATACAGGAATTTCCCAAGTTGTTCCTTTGACCATTTCACATACATCCTCGAACTGGAGCAGACCTCAATGATTATGATGTATAAATCCACCAGCGGGAGAATTGGCACACTCTTGACCCCTCGACTGCTACAGTTCTCATGGTGGAGCATGGCACCCTCTTGACCCCTCGACACACATGAGGTGACTTATTTATAGTGTACATTAAACCCTATGGCTAGCCAACTATATCCGATAACGTAAAATCTTATCCACTTACAAATATATACTCTATAAAACCATATTACCTCACTGTTTTACATATACATCAAATCAAACCAATTTCCAATGCATTAAACCATGTACTCTAGTATTCTCAAAACAATTTTCATAAACCATTTACCATACACAATAATCATCATATATGTTCATTTGCAACATCTTTCATTTTTAAAACTTGCATATAACAGTAAGTCATCAAAACCATAAACATGCGTATGAGATTGTATTTTTCAAAACCAAAAACGAGAGCAAAATCGACCAATACTTACTTTTGATCTTAGACAAGTGTTTCAAACTTAATATAAACTCCCAAAAGTCATCTTTAAACATTTTAAAAGCAGTATAACACGTTTCCACTCACCGATAGCTCAACGCTCCACTAGCTTATACGAAATCAAGCTTCCAAAGCCTATAGAACCTCTCCATTGGATGAAGGATTCATCTCCCCTGTTTTACCCACACAAAAATAGAATATTAATGCATTTCCAAGCATCTCTAAAGACTACAACACATCTCCTCAACTTCGCCTCACTAAAACCCATCAAACGCTTCCTTAAAACACCTGGAAACATCACCAAACTCAACCTAAACAATGCCTAGCCAAAAACAACAATACATCAACCTTATATCTCTAGCAACCTTTCAAAACTAAGATCACCTTAAAATCTAACTATCACCTTAAAATCTAACTATTTACAACCAAGAAAATTAGCAATTCACTTAGTTTCAGGATTCCTTTTATTAATCTCTTCTCATAACATTAAAACACATCTTATAAATGATCTACATCAATTAGAATCAACACAAAACCAGATCCATATCAAGATTCATCAAATATCTCATTAATACTCAATTAAAATAGTATAATCATGATTTAATCATAAAAATATAACAAAAATCAGTTGTAAAGGATCAAGAACTTGGGAATTTCAATAAAGAATCTTTAATTAGAGGAGATAAACAAAAATCACCTCTAATTGCTAATTTCTCCCTTAATTGGAAAGAGTTGAGTGAAATCTCCAAGAAAACAAATAGAGTTTGATGTAGAAATCAAAAGAATCAATTAGGAAATCAAAAGGAAATCTAAAAGGAATGATTTCCTATGAAATTTGGAGCAAAATTGATAGTTTGGCTGCAGAGAAAGTTGAGAGCAAAAGTAGTTACGTAAGAAAATGAAATTGGTTATTAAAATCCTTTTAATCAAATCTCTTTTATTTTTATTTAATAAACTTTTAAAAACCATTTAAAAATAGCCTTAATTAAGGGAAAATATGATTAAAAATTTTAGTAAATTAGCTACTTAAAGATTCTAAGTTATGACCTTTTTATAATTTTATAACCCCTAAAATTGGGCTTAGATGTTAGACGTATCGATTAGAAGATTCGGGAGGACCGAATTAGGCAATTACAACTTGGTCACATTGCCTCTTATACAAGTCTTAAAACCTCATACAAGTCCAAAACATCAAATGAAACATGTTCAAACCAGGGAGTAACCAAAACAACCCTCCCAATTACAACTTGGTCACATTGCCTCTTATTACTACACAGTATCTATAAAACCATACTTGAAATTGCTTCTCCCTTGGATTGCCTCTTGCTTGATCGTTTTCCAAAATGCTTACTTCTCTGCATTGATGAGAAAGGAGAGTATAAGCGTATAAGCTTAGTGAGAGAAATCTCAAAAATGCTCGTCAATGCATTTAAAACCATTTTGTTTCCAAATAAGTAATAAAGCTCATGTCAAAACATCTCATGCTTCTACAATCTTTACAAATATGCACTTTTAACCAATTGCAACACATGTATCATGGATTTCTAGAAATAACCTCAATTTAAGCTTTCTCATGCTAAAACCTCAAAAATAGCAAGCGTAAAGAGTATCTCATGTATAAACCATATTTTACAAAATATAATTCATTTAACATGATACAATATATCATATATTGGCATTCAAGTGACCCAAAAGCCATTTCAATCTATTTATAAAAACACATCGGATACACAGATTTCCTAAGTGGTTCATTCGACCATTTCGCATACATCCCCGAAACGGAGCTTGGTAGTACTATCCCTCGACGATTATGATGTATAAATCCACCAGTAGGAGAATTGGCACACTCTTGATCCCTCGACCCCCGCGGTTCTTGATAAGTGTTCAAAAGTACTATTTTCTTACCCTTTTTACTCATATTATTGTTAGACTTAGGCTCATATTAGTTGCATAATTAGCCATTCATGCATTAATCCATGTTTCCTTCCATTATTGAGCTTGATTACATAACTTGGTAGTTTTGTGGGAAAAGATGTTGCTTTGGTGTGTTTTGTGTGTATGTGCAGAATCACTTGCCAAATCAAGGCTAGAATTAGTTGCCAGGGCAATGCATGAAGGAGATGCCGAGCTAGTTGCCAGGGCAATGCATGAAGGAGATGCCGAGCCAATTGCCAGGGCAATTGTTGACAAAGAATAAGGTGATATCGTAGTCAAAATTGATGACTAGACAAGCCCAGGATGATGTGGAGCAAAGCTAAATCCCAAAGGAGTTTGATTTCCATGAAGAGGTTAAAGAAGAATTAAATCCCAAGAAGATAGGAGAAGTTCTAGAAGGAATATAAATATAATAAAGAATTTTATTCTTTAAAGATAATTTAATTCCAACTTAACTTCCTCATCAAATAAGGATTTTAACCTAGCCGTATAAATAGATCACTAAGCCGTTAACTTCAAGGGGGAAAGTAGAGAGAATTTTTGACAAACTTCAAGGGGGAGATCTCGACAAGAAGACTTCATCCATCCTTCATCTTTTTCTTTCTTGTTCAATTAGGTTCATGCTAGGAATTCTTTATCGTCTGTTTCTTTGGCTAAGGTTATTGTGTTTTGTGGTTGTGAGAAACAATTGGATTTTGTTTAGGTAATAAGAGTTTGCACTTTTCTATTCAAGGTTTATTCATTCTTGGTTCTTATTCTTGTTGGCGAGGGAATTGGGAGAGGATATTGTAACTTCTTGATGGTGAAGATTAATTCGGCTTAGGAATAAGTTAAGGATTTCAACGGCTAAGAAGAGTGCAAGATTGGTTGTTGTTCACCCTTGATTCACGCCGGGATGTATTATCAAGGCATGCACAAGTAGCTAGAGTTTTGACTTAGGGATAAGAAGAAACCATTGAAGAATGCTCTGCCGAACCTTGAAGTCGCTGCCCAGATGCCCAAGTAGTTGCCGAACTAGTCACCCAGGCAACTATCGATTAGTTGCCAAGGCAACCCCGCTGTGCAAGTTGCCAAGGCAACCCCGTTTCCCTTGCACTCTTTTACCAAGACGATCCAATCGGCTATCACACCTCAACTCACGATAACCTGGCCTATATCTCTTATTTGATCTCATCTATTCTTTTACTTTATTGCTTTCTAGTTTAGTTATTAGTTAAACTCCTATAATCTTTTATTTGTGTTTTTACTTTTTACAGTGCAAGAGATTAGATTCTTGAAGTGGCACCAATCCCTGTGGAGACGATATCTTTTATACTATAACTTGCGATGTGTAAACTTGCACAATTGCGTAGCACTTATTACGCACAACAAGTTTTTGGCACCGTTGTCGGGGATTGGCAATAGCGACTTTGTTATTACTTTCTTGCATTTTTTATTTTTCTTGTTTAAGATTCAAAGGGTTAACAAACTTTGGTTTTGCATTGGTATATGACCAGGGCGAGACCGATTACACCAGAATATCCCTTCGATCCTGAAATCGAACGAACCTTACAAAGACTTAGACGAAGGTTAAGAGTAACAATGGCTAATCAAGACGGCAATATGAATCAAGATGTACCAGCAGTAGGAGTGATTCTTGCACGAAACAGAACTATTCGAGACTATCTTGAAGAAGATCTTGATGGACTTAATCCAGGAGTTGTCACACCTGAAATTGAAGCCGACCACTTTGAGTTGAAACCGGTGATGATTAATATGATCAAAACAATTGGTTAATTTGGCGGCTCAGCAACTGAAGATGCACGACAACATCTTAAATCTTTCCTCGAGATTTGCAACTCATTCAAAATACACGGAGACAACCCCAATGTTTTACGATTAAGATTATTCCCCTATTCATTGAGGGATAGGGCGAAAGCATGGTTGAATAGCATTCCTGCCGGATCAATAGGATCTCGGACCGATCTTTGTCATGATTTCCTTGCTCAGTTTAATCCTATAAATTTGACTGATAAGCTTCGTAAAGACATTACTTCTTTTCGGCAGGCAGATGATGAATCCATGTACGAGGCTTGGGAGCAATACAGAGAACTTCTACACAAATGCCCCCTATACAGATTCCCAGTGTGGACACAAGTAACAATGTTTTACAACGCCGTGAATACACCAACAAGGATGATGCTAGACGCCTCGGCAAACGGCATACTCCTAGATAAGTCACCGGAGGAAGCAATGCAAATTCTAAACAGGCTGGCCAAGAATGATTATCAATTCCTCTCTACTAGAAGATGAGGAGTTAGACGCCAAGCCACAATACATGAACTAGGATCATCTGACTCAATTTCAGCACAATTGGCTACCTTAACCAAGATGGTTAAGAACATGCAGAAACCAAACAACATACATGAGGTCAAGGTAATGGATTCCTTTTGTGAGTTATGTGGTGGAAACCATGATTCTTCTATATGTATGCAGAATCTGGAATCCAACTTCTATGTGGGAAATTACAACCAGAACAACAATGTGATGTCCAATACATACAATCCAGCTTGGAAGAAGCACCCGAATTTTTCATGGTGTAATCCCAACAATACTCTAAACCATAACAATCAGAATGCACAAGCATCAGGATTCCAGCAGAATATGCCACGGCAACAGTTGCCGCAACAACAACCGACAACATCTAGTTCTTTGGAAAATTCTCTCAATGCTTTTATGTTGAAAACTGAATCTTATATGGCTGAGAATAGTAACTTTATAAAAAGAACTGATGCTTTTATTAATAGGATCGAGGTGAGATTACAAAACCAAGAGGCGACAATCAAATCATTGGAAAATCAAGTAAGACAAATTGTTCAAAACCTGAATACTAGACCGCAAGGAGGTTTACCTAGCGATACTGAAGTCAGAAGAGGAACTGACCATGAGCAATGTAAGGCGATCACCACTAGAAGTGGCCAACAACCTAAAGAGGCTCAAGCTCACTCACCAAACAAAACTCCACAAAAAGATCAAGACGAATCCAGTGGCAAAACCTCAGAGGATGAACCAGGAATTGCCGCGGTAACCGACAATAAGCATGCCTCGGCAACCGGCGATAAGCATGCCTCGGCAACCAACGATAGGCACGCCACAGCAACCCCAGTTGATGATGCCTCGACAACTCCAGTTGTTCTAGCAATGCCATCAAACATATTCCAGACCAATGAAAGAATCAAAGATATCCGACTTCCACCACCATTCCCATAAAGGTTGAAGCGACAAAAGCAAGAATATCAATTCAAGAAGTTTCTTGATATCCTAAAGCAAGTCCACATCAACTTGCCATTGGTGGAAGCAATTGAACAAATGCCGAACTATGCCAAGTTCCTTAAAGACATTGTGTCCAAGAGAACAAGGCTAGGAGAGTTTGAAACAGTTGCCGCAACAGAGGGATGCATGGCCACGTTGCACAATCGTATGCCACCCAAGTTGAAGGATCCTGAAAGTTTCACAATACCTTGTTCCATTGGAAACCACTATGTCGGGAAATCATTATGCGACCTTGGGGCTAGAATAAACTTGATGCCTAAATCGGTTTTCCAAAAACTAGGAATTGAGAAGGCAAGACCTACAACATTTATGCTACAGCTAGCCAACAGATCCTATGTGCATCTAGAGGGAAAAATCGAAGACATACTGGTAAAAGTTGATAAATTTATTTTTCTCGCTGGCTTTATTGTTTTGGATTGTGAAGTAGATAAGCATGCTCCTATCATTCTCGGGAGACCATTCATAGTAACAGGGAGAACCTTGATCGATGTTGAAAAAGGAGAACTAACAATGAGGGTGAATGACCAGCAAGTTAAACTAAATGTGTTCCAAACCCTAAGGCATGCCGATGATTCAGAGGAATGCCAACTTCTTCATGCCACAACAGAGTTTAACTTCGACGAGGAATTTAGTTGCCTTGGCAACTACATTACCGATCAAGAGGAACTGGGGGAGTATGAGAACCGATTGATGAGGAACAACAAGAAGAGGCAAATTGGTTAGTCAATCGACCAGGTACATACTTTGAACCACTAGATTACTCAGGTAAGGAAGGTAAAATCGAAAAGCCCTCCATTGAACAACCACCGATTCTTGAGTTGAAACAGTTGCCAGAGCAACTAAAATATGCATACTTAGGAATCGATAATACATTGCCTGTAATTATTTCTTCTAAGTTACATCTTGAGCAGGAAAAGAAGCTGATCAAAATGTTGATGCTACACAAGAAGGCAATAGGGTGGACAATTGCCGACTTGAAGGGAATTAGCCCGACAGTGTGCATGCACAAGATTTTGTTGGAAGATGATCACAAACCTTCAATTGAGGCCCAGAGGAGACTGAATCATGCCATGAAAGGGGTTGTAATGAAAGAAATCATCAAGTGGCTTGACGCCGGCATTATATACCCTATCTCTGATAGTACATGTGTAAGTCCAGTACAATGTGTACCAAAAAAGGGAGGTATAACAGTGGTAAGTAATGAAAACAATGAACTCATTCCAACCAGGACTGCGACCGGTTGGAAGGTTTGTATGGATTATCGAAAGCTAAACACAGCCACTAGGAAAGATCAATTCCCATTACCCTATATTGATCAAATGCTTGACCGTCTTACAGGTAAACCCTTTTATTATTTTCTTGACGGTTATTTAGGTTACAATCAAATTGCCATAGCACCAGAAGATCAAGAAAAGACAACCTTCACATGCCCATATGGTACTTATGCTTTCGGAAGGATGCCGTTCAGATTGTGTAACACCCCGACAACCTTCCAAAGATGCATGATGGCACTCTTTTTAGATATGGTCAAAGACTTCCTTGAGATCTTCATGGATGATTTTTCTATTTTTGGTAATGATTTCGACAGCTGCCTCAGCAATTTAGAGAAGGTGTTGGCAAGATGTGAAGAAACTGATTTAGTCCTCAATTGGGATTAGTGTCATTTTATGGTAGATGAAGGAATAGTGCTCGGCCACAAGATTTCATCCAAGGGAATTGAAGTAAGTCCTCGTTTGCATTTTACTTTTCTTTATTTTTATTTCTCTTTAATTCATGCATTGAGGACAATGCCTCACTTGAGTTTGGGGGGATTGTTATTAGTTAGTTACCATGTTTAGTTGCATTCATCTTAAGTGTTGCATTTAGGATACATAAATTGCTTGCCATGCCTTTAGTTGGAACAAGAATTGCCTAGATTTGATGAATGTCCGATGATGACTTTGCCAATGCACTTAATTGATAGAATTTTTATTCTAGGATAACCATGGAAACACTTAGAATTTTACTATGATTCTAAATTTTGATGAAACACTGTTGTGGTTTGATTGATTTAAAGAATTCTAGTGAACTTAGGTTGATAGTTAAAAAAATTGGGGGATTAGAATAAAAATTGGATAAATGCTAGAGGTGCCCGAAATTGGCTCTAGCATGTGCTAAAAATTTGATTGCTAGAGGTGCCCGAAATTGGCTTTAGTATGTGCTAAACAATTGATTGCTAGAGGTGTCTGAAACCAGCTCTAGTCGAATAAATTAATTAACTTAAGAAAACTAAAAACAAAACACTAGAGGTGCCCAAAATCGGATCTAGTTAAAACATGTTAAAAGAACCCAATGACGTAATTTGAAAACTTGTTGTTTGCATAGAATCCGAAAAATCAACTTGCACACAACTTCGCACACACTCACAAGCATTATAGTCCGATTCCGAGTAACTCCTATGTTTTCCGAAAAATGAAAAGCCAATCATACTTTGTGCCCCAGTTCTGAGAATTGAAATAAAGTTCAAAGCTAGGTTTGTGAAAATTGAAGTCTTGGCGGGTAATTATTAGTTTGCATTGCTTTAGGACAAGCAATAGTTCGAGTTTGAGGGTGTGATAAGTGTTCAAAAGTACTATTTTTCTTACCCTTTTTACTCATATTATTGTTAGACTTAGGCTCATATTAGTTGCATAATTAGCCATTCATGCATTAATCCATGTTTCCTTCCATCGTTGAGCTTGATTACATAACTTGGTAGTTTTTGTGGGAAAAGATGAAGCTTTGGTGTTTTTTGTGTGTATGTGCATAATCACTTGCCAAAGCAAGGCTAGAACTAGTTGCCAGGGCAATGCATGAAGGAGATGCCGAGCTAGTTGCCAGGGCAATGCATAAAGGAGATGCCGAGCAAGTTGCCACGACAATTGTCAACAAAGAATAAGGTGATATGGCAGCCAAAATTGATGACTAGACAAGCCCAAGATAACGTGGAGCAAAGCTAAATCCCAAAGGAGTTTGATTTCCATGAAGAGGTTAAAGAAGAATTAAATCCCAAGAAGATAGGAGAAGTTCTAGAAGGAATATAAATATAATAAAAAAATTATTCTTTAAAGATAATTTAATTCCAACTTAACTTCCTCCTCAAAGAAGGACTTTGACCTAGCCCTATAAATAGATCACCAAGCCGGCAACTTCAAGGGAGAGAGTAGAGAGAATTTTTGACAAGCTTCAAGGGGGAGATCTCGATAAGAAGGCTTCATCCATCCTCCATATTTTTCTTTCTTGTTCAATTAGGTTCATGCTAGGAATTCTTTATCTTGTGTTTCTTTGGAACCTAGCCATGAACTAAATCTATTTAGCTAAGGTTATTGTGTTTTGTGGTTGTGAGAAACAATTGGATTTTGTTTAGGTAATAAGAGTTTGTACTTTTCTATTCAAGGTTTATTCATTCTTGGTTCTTATTCTTGTTTGCGAGTGAATTGGGAGAGGATCTCGTAACTTCAATTATTTATCTAATATCGGGAGAGTTAGATTCAAGAAACGAATGAATATGATCTTTATTCAATCTATTGATGGTGAACTTTAATCTGGCTTAGGAATAAGTTAAGGATTTCAATGGCTAGAAAGAGCGCAAGATTGGTTGTTGTTCACCCTTGATTCACACAGGTATGTATTATCAAGGCATGCACAAGTAGCTAGAGTTTCGACTTAGGGATAAGAAGAAACCATTGAAGAACGCTCTGCCGAACCTTGAAGTTGCTGCCCAGACGCCCAAGTAGTTGCTCAACTAGTCGCCCAGGCAACCATCGATTAGTTGCCAAGGCAACCCCATTGTGCAAGTTGCCAAGGCAACCCCATTGCCCTTGCACTCTTTTACCAGGACGATCCAATCGGCTATCACACCTCAACTCACGATAACCTGGCCTATCTCTCTTATTTGATCTTATCTATTCTTTTACTTTATTGCTTTCTAGTTTAGTTATTAGTTAAACTCCTATAATCTTCTATTTGTGTTTTTACTTTTTACAGTGCAAGAGATTAGATTCTTGAAGTGGCACCAATCCCTGTGGAGACGATATCTTTTATACTATAACTTGCGACGTGTATACTTGCACAATTGTGTAGCACTTATTACGCGCAACAGTTCTCATGGTGGAGCATGGCACACTCTTGACCCCTCAACACACATGAGGCAACTTATTATCGTGCACTTTAAACCCTATGGCTAGCCAACTATATCTGATCACTTTTAATCTCATCCACTTGCCAATATACTTTATAAAATCACATTACCTTACTGTTTTACATATGTATCAAATCAAACCAATTTCCAATACATTTAACCATGTATTCTACTATTCTTAAAACTCTTTTCATAAACCATATATCATACTCAATAATCAACATATATGATCATTTGCAACATCTTTCATTTCTAAAATATGCATACAACAGTAACTAATCACAACCATAAACATGTGCATAGGATTGTATTTTGCAAAATCGAAAACGAGAGCGAGATCAACCAATACTTACTTCCCAGCTTAGACAAGTGTTTCAAACTTAATCTAAGCTCCCAAAAATCATCTTCAAACCTTTTAAAAAGAAGTATACCATGTTTCCACTCACCGAAAACTCAACGCTATACTAGCCTATGTGAAAATCATGCTTCTGAAGCCTCTGAAACCTCTCCAAAAGATGAATAACTCGTCTCCCCTATTTTACCCATACAAAAATAGAAGATTAATGCATTTCCATGCATCTCTAAACACAACAACACATCTCCTCAACTTTGCCTCACTACAAACCATCAATCGCTTCCTTAAAACATTCGAAAACATCACCAAACACAACCTAAACAAAGCCCAGCCAAAACCTAACTATTTTAACATCTTAACATCATCAATTAACATCCAAAAATAACAATATATCAACCTTAGATCTCTAGCAACCTTTTAACGCCAAGATCACCTCAAAATCTAACTATTTACAATCTAGAAAAATAGCAATTCACTTAGTTTAAGATTCCTTTCATTAATATCTTCTCATAACATTAAAACACATCTTATGAATGATATAAATTGTTGCGTAATAAGTGCTCCGCAATTGTGCAAGTGTACACGTCGCAAGTTATAGTATAAAAGATATCGTCTCCACATGGATTGGTGCCACTTCAAGAATCTAATCTCTTACACTGTAAAAAGTAAAAGAACACAAGTAGAAGATTGTAGGAGTTTTAACTAACAACTAAACTAAGAAAGCAAATAAGTAAAAGAAGATGTAATTAAATGAGAGAGAATATGCCAGGTTATCGTGAGTTGAGGTGTGATAGCCGATTGGATCGTCTTGGTAAAAGAGTGCAAGGGCAACTCAATTGTCGTGGCAACTTGCACAGCGGTGTTGCCTTGGCAACTAATCGATGGTTGCTTGGGCAACTACTTGGGCATCTGGCAACAACTTCAAGGTTCGGCAGAGCGTTCTTCAATGGTTTCTTCTTATCCCTAAGTCAAAACTCTAGCTACTTATGCATGCCTTGATAATACATCCCTGCGTGAATCAAGGATGAATAACAACCAATCTTGCGTTCCTCTTAGCGGTTGAAATCCTTAACTTATTCCTAAGCCGGATTAATCTTCACCATCAATAGATTGAATAACGATCATACTCATTCGTTTCTTGAATCTAACTCTCCCAATATTAGATAAATAGATGAAGTTACGAGATCCTCTCCCAATTCACTCACAAACAAGAATAAGAACCAAGAATTAATAAACCTTGAATAGAAAAGTGCAAACTCTTATTACCTAAACAAAATCCAATTGTTTCTCACAACCACAAAACACAATAACCTTAGCCAAATAGATTTAGTTCATGGCTAGGTTCCAAAGAAACACAAGATAAAGAATTCCTAGCATAAACCTAATGGAACAAGAAAGAAAAAGGTGAAGAATGGTTGAGCCTTGTTGATATCTCCATCTTTGATCTTGTCAAAAATTCTCTCTTCTCTATTTCTCTTTGGAGTTGATGGCATGGTCTTGAATTTATAGGGCTAGGTCAAAGTCTTTTTTGAGGAGGAAGTTAAGTTGGAATTAAATTATCTTTAAAGAATATAATTCTTTATTATATTTAAATTCCTTCTAGAACTTCTCCTATCTTCTTGGGATTTAATTTCTCTTTTACCTCTTCATGGAAATCAAACTCCTTTGGGATTTAGCTTTTCTCCACGTCATCTTGGGCTTATCTAGTGATCGATTTTGACTACCATATCATCTTATTCCTTGTCGAATATTGCTTTGGCAACTAGCTCGGCATCTCCTTCAGGCATTGTCATGGCAACTAGCTCGGCATCTCCTTCATGCATTGCCCTGGCAACTAGTTCTAGCCTTGCTTTGGCAAGTGATTTTGCACATACACACAAAACACACCAAAGCAGCATCTTTTCCCACAATAATCACCAAGTTATGTAATCAAGCTCAACGATGGAAAGAAACATGAATTAATGCATGAATGGCTAATTATGCAACTAATATGAGCCTAAGTCTAACAATAATATGAGTAAAAGGGGTAATAGAAATAGTACTTTTGAGCACTTATCACACCCCCAAACCCGAACTATTGCTTGTCCTCAAGCAATGCAAACTAATAATTACCCGCCAAGACTTCAATTTTCACAAACTTAGCTTTGAACTTGATTTCAATTCTCAGAACCGGGGTACAAAGTATGATTGGCTTTTCATTTTTCAAAAAACTTAGGAGTTACTCGAAATTAAACTATAATGCTTGTGAGTGTGTAAGGAGTTGTGTGCAAGTTGATTTTTTGGATTCTATGCAAACATGAGGTTTTCAAATTACTTCATTGGGTTATTTTAACATGTTTTAACTAGAGCCGGTTTCGGGCACCTCTAGTGTTTTGTTTTTATTTTTCTTAAGTTAATTAACTTATTCGACTAGAGCAAATTTCGGGCACCTCTAGCGATCAATTTTAGCACATACTAGAGCCAATTTCGGGCACCTCTAGTGATCAATTTTTTTAACGCATACTAGAGCCAATTTCGAGCACCTCTAGCATTCATCCAATTTTTATTCTAATCCCCCAATTTTTTAACTATCAACCTAAGTTCACTAGAATTCATTAAATCAATCAAACCACAACAGTGTTTCATCAAATTTAGCATCATAGTAAAATTATAAGTGTTTCCATGGTTATCCTAGAATAAAAATTCTATCAATTAAGTGCATTGGCAAAGTCATCATCGGATATTCATCAAATCTAGGCAATTCTTGTTCCAACTAAAGGCATGGCAAGAAATTTATGTATCCTAAATGCAATACTTAAGTTGAATGCAACTAAATATGGTAACTAACTAATAACAATCCCCCAAACTCGAGTGAGGTATTGTCCTCAATGCATGCAATAAAAAAATAAAAATAAAGAAAAGTAAAATGCAAACGAGGACTTACTCCGAGAGTTCGTCATCGTTGATGATTAGATTCTTTTTGGTCCGTGTCTTGATTCTATTGCTTGAACGCGGTGGTTGCTTCCTTGTTGTCGATTGTGGAATCGATCCTCGTACGGGGTTGTCCTCATCGTCCTCTTCATCAATGTCATTGGCTTTTCGCTTGGGTTTGGAGGATTCGATTGGTGCAGTGTAGGCTGCCGTGGAATCATCTGTGGCGGTTACCGTGGTAAGGATTTTGGCAGGAAAGATCGGGAATGACACACAGCTGTCCGGGTACTTTTCCAAGATGACTTGGGTGATGGCATTGTTGTGATCCTTCATGTACCGCATGAACATTAGTTGTCGGTCTTCAATTTGCCTAAGGCGGCTCGCCAATAGTTGCAAGAGTGCTTCAAAGTGTCCTGGGGTTGATGGCCGAGTTGCCCGGGTATTAGGTGCTTGGGCATTAGGCGTTGCCGAGGCGGCAGGGGTTGCCACGGCAATTGGAGGCATTAAGGTATTTACCGGTTCCTCTCCCATTAGCATTCAGATTTGTGCTCGATTCCAACCTGACTTTGGTAGGGCCTTTTCATTAGTGGACTCACTTGGGACATGCATCTCCTTGCAAAGATTGGAAATTAAGCAAGGGAAGAAAAGAGAACCCTTGTCTTTTGAGCTACATACAAAAATCTCATCACAAATAATTTTTCCAATGTTAATGATGTGATTATGCAAGATAGAATGTATGAGCAAAAGACGAGGTGTATCAACGGTAGTATTGTGTGTGGTGGGCATTAAAGAAGTTTTAACAAACTTATTCCATAATTTTGCCTCGGGTTTAAGCCTGGGCGACTAGCTGGGCAACTACTTGGGCGTCTGGGCAGTAACTTCAAGGTTCGGCAGAGCGTCCTTCAATGGTTTCTTCTTATCCCTAAGTTGAAACTCTAGCTACTTGTGCATGCCTTGATAATACATCCCTGCGTTAATCAAGGGTGAACAACAACCAATCTTGCGCTCCTCTTAGCCGTTGAAATCCTTAACTTATTCCTAAGCCGGATTAATCTTCACCATCAATAGATTGAATAAAGATCATACTCATTCGTTTCTTGAATCAACTCTCCCAATATTAGATAAATAGATGAAGTTATGAGATCCTCTCCCAATTCACTCGCAAACAAGAATAAGAACCAAGAATGAATAAACCTTGAATAGAAAAGTGCAAACTCTTATTACCTAAACAAAATCCAATTGTTTCTCACAACCACAAAATACAATAACCTTAGCCAAATAGATTTAGTTCATGGCTAGGTTCCAAAGAAACACAAGACAAAGAATTCCTAGCATAAACCTAATGGAACAAGAAAGAAAAAGATGAAGAATGGTTGATCCTTGTCGATATCTCCTCCTTTGATCTTGTCGAAAATTCTCTCTTCTCTCTCTCTCATTGGAGTTGACGGCATGGTCTTGAATTTATAGGGCTAGGTCAAAGTCTTTTTTGAGGAGGAAGTTAAGTTGGAATTAAATTATCTTTAAAGAATATAATTCTTTATTATATGTAAATTCCTTCTAGAACTTCTCCTATCTTCTTGGGATTTAATTTCTCTTTGACCTCTTCATGGAAATCAAACTCCTTTGGGATTTAGCTTTGCTCCACGTCATCTTGGGCTTATCTAGTCATCGATTTTGACTGCCATATCATCTTATTCCTTGTCGAAAATTACCCTGGCAACTAGCTCGACATCTCCTTCATGCATTGCCCTGGCAACTAGCCCAGCATATCCTTCATGCATTGCCATGGCAACTGGTTCTAGCCTTGCTTTGGCAAGTGATTCTGCACATACACACAAAACACACCAAAGCAACATCTTTTCCCACAAAAATCACCAAGTTATGTAATCAAGATGAACGATGGAAAGAAACATGAATTAATGCATGAATGGCTAATTATGAAACTAATATGAGCCTAAGTCTAACAATAATATGAGTAAAAAGGGTAATAGAAATAGTACTTTTGAACACTTATCTTAAATAAATTAGAATCAACACAAAATCATATCCATATCAAGATTCATCAAATTTGTCATCAAAACTCAATTAAAACATTATAATCATGATTTAATCATAAAAACATAACAAAAATCAGTTGTCAAGGATCAAGAACTTGGGAACTTCAATAAATAACCTTTAGTTAGAGGAGAGAAACAAAAATCACCTCTAATTGTTGATTTCTCTCTTAATTGGCAAGATTTGAGTGAAATCTCCAAGGAAACAAATAGAGTTTGATGTAGAAATCAAAGGAATCAATTAGGAAATCAAAATGATGTCTAAAAGGAATGATTCCTGAGAATTTTAGAGTGAAATTGATAGTTTGGCTGTTGAGAAAGTTGAGAGCAAAAGTTGTTGCGTAAGAAAATAAAATTGGTTATTAAAATCCTTTTAATCAAATCTCTTATATTTCCATTTAATAACCTTTAAAAACCTTTTAAAAATATCCTAAATTAAGGGAAATATGATTAAAAACTTTGGTAAATTAGTTCCTTGAAGATTCTAAGTTTTGACCCTTTTACGATTTAGTCACCAAAATAGTTTTGAAAACTTTACATTTTAGTTACCAGACCAAAATGTCCCAAAATCTTATTTTATTTCTTCAAATTGAGTTTTCAAAAACCCTTAGAATATTAATTAAACATTTTATAATATTTTTCCATATTTTATTTTAACCAAAAACCATTTATTAAGAATTAATTCCCGAAACTAGCTCGAATCGCCTAATCCAGTTCCCCTGAACCATCCAATCAATCTAGCTAACATCTAGGCCCAAATTCGGAGCGTTACAAGGCTTGTGCTCGAAACTCCTCCAACTCATTTAAGTCTAACAACCATTTCTTACCTACAGCTTTCCATTCCATGTTCAACTACTTGGTTGCCCAATAAGCTCGGTGTTCTAACTCCACTAGCAAATGGCATGACTTCCCAAATACAAGCTTGTATGGGGAAGTTCCTAATGGAGTTTTGAAAGCTGTTTTGTATGCCCACAAGGAATTATTTAGCCTCAAAGACCAGTTCTTTTGTGTTGGGTTCACAGTCTTCTCTAAATATTCTTGATTTCCTTGTTCGAAATTTTTGCCTGGCTATTGTTTGAGGATGGTAGGCAGTGGCAATTCTTTAATGGATTTCGTACCTGCACAAAGCTCTACTAATTCATTGACATTTAAAATGAGTACCTTCATCATGAATAATGGCCCTGGGGGCACTGAATCTGGTAAAGATGTGCTTGTGTAGGAACTTGGAAACAACCTTGGCATCATTTGATGGGAGAGAAACAGCTTCAACCCACATCGAGATGTAGTCTTCTGCCACAAATATGTATAAATTGTCAAATGATGTGGGAAAAGGACCCATAAAGTCTATCCTCCACACATCAAATAACTCCACATGCATGATATTCTGAAGTGACAATTGATGTCTGCTAGAAATGTTTATGGTACGCTGGCATCTGTCGCATGCCTTGGAAAAATAATAGTCATCTTCGAATAGTGTGGGCCAGAAATTCTTGACTACATCACTTTGGTTGTTATCCTCATTACAGCAAAGTGACCTCCATATGGTGTTGCATGGCAGAGTTGAATATTTTGTTGTTCATCCTCTAGAATACTTCGACGAATGATTTGGTCAGCATAATGTATGACAAGAATGATTTATCCTAAAAATATTGTCGTATGTCTCTCAAAAATCGCTTCTTGGCATTACTTGCCTAGTCTGGTGGAAAAATTCTATTGACCAGGTAGTTGACTATGTCAGCATACTACCATGGCATGTTATTGACTGCAAGCAAGTATTCATCGGGAAACTCATCTCTAATGGCAGTAGCATTGCCATCCTTATTGTGGTGCTCTAATCAAGACAAATGATCAACTACCAAGTTCTCACCCATTCTTATCTCGTATCTTGAGGTTGAATTCTTATAACAAAAGTGTCTATAGAATAAGTCTACGCTTGGCATCTTTCTTTGCCAAAAGATACTTGAGTGCTGAATGGTCTATATACCACAACTTTACTACCTACCAGGTAAGATCTGAATTTGTCAAACGCAAAGACAATTGCAAGGAAATTCTTATTAGTTGTTGTGTAATTAAGTTAGGCCTCATTCAATGTTCGGCTAGCATAATAGATAGTATGGAAAATTTTGCCACGCCTCTGTCCTAACATAGCTCCAATAGAATAGTCGTTGGCATCGCATGTGAGCTTAAATGGCTCATTCCAATTTGGTTCCACGACTATAGGGCTTAATCAACCTGTCTTTTAATTCCTGAAAAGCTTTCAAACAAGAACCATCAAATGCAAATATGATATTTTGTTCCAAAAGCAAGCATAAAGGTTTAGAAATTTTTGAAAATCTTTAATGAAATAATGATAAAAACCCGCACGTCCCAAGAAACTTCTAATACCTTTGACACTTGTGGGGGTGGAAATTGTTTGATTACCTCTACCTTTGCTTTGTCTACTTGCAGTCCATTCTTGGTCACTTTATGTCCGAGAACTATACCCTTCTTCACCATGCAGTGGCATTTCTCCTAGTTCAGGACCAGGTTGGTTTCATTGCATCTCTAGAGAACAAGTTCCAAACTCTAAAGACATTCCTCGAATATTTTGCCAAACACCAAGAAATCATCCATGAAGACTTCTAAGTTATTCTCAATCATCTCCGAGAAAATCGACATCATGCACCGCTGAAACATTGCTAGGCGTTACACAATCTAAATGGCATTCTTCTAAAAGGGAATGTCCTGTATGGACAAGTGAACATAGTTTTCTCCTAATCTTCTAGTGCGATGGCAATCTGATTATAGCCTCAGCAGATGTCTAAGGTGCAATAAAATGCCTTCCCTACCAATCTATCCAACATCTGATCGATGAAGGGCAGCGGAAAGTGATCCTTTTAAGTGGCATTATTTAGCTTCCACTAGTCCATGCACATTCTCCAGCCCGTAAAGGTCCTTGAAGGGATCAATTTATTTTTGTTGTTTTGTACCACAGTCATTCCTCTCTTCTTTGGCATGTATTGTATCGGGATAACCCACGAGCTGTAAGAAATGGGATAAATTATCCCGACATCCAGCCATTTTATGACTTTTTTCTTAACTACCTCCATCATGCTAGGATTCAATCTCCTCTGGGCCTCGATTGTTTTGCCATGGTAATCCTCCAAAATGATTTTAAGCACACAAATTTTTGGGCTTATACCTTGGATGTAATGCCCCGATTTTGCGTCTAGCGGTTTTTAGGTTCGGTTTGAGGGTCTGGTGGACCGGTATTAGAGGTTTGAGTTAGTTTTCGGATTAAATCGGATTGAATATTTTTGGGAGTGATAAAAATATAGAAAAATGCTCTAAAATCATTATTTAATATATTAATAATTGTGGCAAAATCAATTTTGGAAAATGTGTTTTGGAAATTGAACATTTTGAACTAGTGACCAAAATGCAAACTTTGAAAACTATTTTTAGTGGCTGTTTTGTAAAGGGTCAAAACTTTGAATCTTTAAGGAGCTAATAGCCCAAAACTCTAATTTTTGAATTTATCCTTTAATTGGCTATTTTTAAAAGTGTTTTGTAAAATAAAATAGGTTGAGTAGAATTAATTGATAATTAATTATTTTTAAAAAAAACTCATGTAACTAACTTTCTCAAAAACCTTTTCTCTCAGAATCTGTCCATCCAAACACTATTCTCTTCTTCTAAATCTTTAGGGAAATCTTCTTTTTCTTAAATCTTTTGATTTCTAATGGATTCTTAATGGTTTCTAAACAAAACCTTATTGTTTTAACTTTGTTTTCACATGTAAAATCAGCCAATTAAGGGAGAAAGCACCCATTAGAGGTAAGGTTCGTTCTTCTCCTTTAATGAAAGGTTCTTTACTAAAATTCCCAAGTTGTTGATCCTTTACAATTGTTTCTAATGAGTTTTGATAGTTTAATTGATGAAAATTGGTTAATTGTGTTTTGATTGGTGAAATTAGTAGATTTTCGAATTAGATCTATTTTGTTGGGTTCTTGATCAGGATAGATTATGATTTTGATGTTTAATAATGTTAAAAGATTGGATTTAACATCGTAATCCCAAAACTAGTTGAATCTCTAATGTTAATGGTTGTTAGTTAAGGGTTTTTGTGATGTTATTGGAGTTTAATCATTGTTGGAAGTGAAAGGATGTTTTAAAAGGGTTTTTAGATGTTAATTGTTGAAGTTTGATGTATCGAATCGTTGTATTGTGGCTGGGTTAAGATTGGAAGGTGTTTGAGGCTAATTTCGATAAGTTTTGGATGGTCTTTGAGTGGGCAACTTGTGAGTTACGGGAATTTTCTTTGATGAAATGGTTTGGATGCATTTTGATGCATGTTTCCTCTAGTTTTGTGTGATCAAAATAGGGGATAATCAAGGTGAGGTAGCTTGAAGTGGTTTGAGGCTTGCTGGGAGTTTGATTTGCTTTGGCGAGCAAGGCGAAGTGAAATCGGTGAGTGGAAACTGGTTTTAAATGAATCCTACAGGTTTACAAATGATGTTGGGAGTTTAGGTTAAGCGTTAAACACTTAAATAAGCTCGGACGTAAATTTCTCTCCTTTGCTCTTAATATCGGATTGGATATGAGCATGGTTGATTACATGTTTTGGGTTTTAAACATGGTTTGTTTACTTACTGTAAATGCATGGTTTTGAATACATATGCAAGGGTTTAAAGGTAAATGAAATGTTAGTGAGCATTGGTTTTCATTTTGGTTGGGGAAGGTTTATTGCTTGGGCAATGTGATATGCATATGTGGATTTTGTTTAATGCATTGTAAAACAATGAGTAAATGGTTTGTAAATGATATACTGGCTATGTGACAAGGTAAGAAATATTCGGATATAATTGGCATGGCATAGGATTAAAGTGCACTATAATATATGTTTAAAATTGATTGTGTTCACGGTTCCTTGAGGTATATCGGATTGGCTACTCGGACTATTAGGGTTCTCATTAGAGGTTATGTGGATTGGCTAACCTATGTAAGGTTGAATCTTGCGGATTGGCAAGTTTTGAGGTATCATGCGGATTGGCATGGTATGAGCATGGTGGAGGATTGTACATCATGAGTTATCTGTGTATCCAATGTATGGATGAAGGATTGTTCATCAAAGGATAGAGGATTGTCTATCCAAGGGTAGAGGATTGTCTACCTGAGGTCACTATAAATGCCAATATATGAAAGTTCATGTATGGAACATATGATTTAATGCTTTGGGATTTAAGCATGGTAATATGATTTGATGCTTTGGGATTTAAGCATGTGGTTTACAAAGGTTTTGCATAATGTTAATGCACAAGTTTTGATTTGGAATCAATGTAAATGCTTTGGATTGTAAGCATGGTTTGAAAACAAGTGTTTAGTTTTCAAGGTTTAAATTGCATCATTGTTTTATGAGCATCCTCACTAAGCATGTGTTCTTGCGCTCTCATTTACCAAATGATGCAGAGCATTGAAGTTTTGGGGTAGCAAAGACGAGGCTTAAAGTGATCCAAGAGCAAGACTCTTTTTGAGTATGAACTCAGTTTAAGTTTCTGGTTAATAAGGAAATGTGTTCGCCATATTGTTAGGATTTGTAATTCTATTTTCCCCCTAGTTTTTGGGCATGATTAATGTTGTATTTTGGACTTGGTTTGTTGTTGATAAGCATGTTAACGATTTTACTTATGGTTGATGCTTGGTGGTTGCCTAGGTATGCATCTAGATAGCTTTGGTGGATTGCCATGCTTTGATGATTCTATCATGTTGATTATAGTGATAGAGATAGGTGGGAGTGAAGTTTATGCTAGAAAATGTTCAATTAAGTGTTTTGGTATGTTTGGTGAGTGTTTTAGGGAGCATGCCTATAGATTGATCTTTTGGAAATATTTGAGTGTTATGGTTGCTTAATCTTGGTACAAGTGTTGGATTATGAACAGATGCATGGTTGTTTGTGTGAATGTGGCTCGTTAGAATCCAAATGCATCTAGATTATAGTGAAAAAACAGCTGAAAATAACATTATAGGCCTGAGAGTACCGATACTCGGGGGGTCGTATCGGTACAGCTAGGCAATTTAAGGCAGTGCATATCGGTACGAGCATTGGGGTTTCGATATAGTTTGTGCTACTGGAAACTTACTTTTTGAACCAAGCCCGTGTATCAAAACACGTAGTAGTCGTATTAGTACGGTATTCAAAAAAGTTAATTTAAATTTGGTTTTTATGCAAGCATACCGGTACGGTACACATCGTACCGAAACAAGGTTGATTGGTTTTAAGCTCCGTATCGATACGACTGCCCACGTATCGATACTGGTGGCCGTCAATGCTATTAATGACATGGAATGAAGGTTATGTTTTCTTTCATTTTAGTCCCTAAATCTTGTTTTGGCAATTATGTAAGTTTGGATGGTCGGATTGAGTCAGGAATTAATATACAAGCATACAATCTGACTAATTGAGGATTGGTAACTCTAATTTCAGTGTGGTGCTTAATTTTACAAGTTTTATGTTTTAGTCCCTAAAGTGTATTGTATGCAATTGGTTGCCATTCCGTGGTCCGTTTCCTTTGTAATCTCACCCGCTGCGAGCATGATCACGTAGGATTAATAATACACCTCTAGACAAGATAAAAGGAAAAAATGGACTATTTTTCGTAATCTTTCTCCAGTTTGCTTCGACAAACCTAATGTAGCTCTCTCAGTTCGCTCAGGCTTCTAGGCCGGGTTGAGGGGGTTATATTTGTTGGTATCATAGTCAGGTTTCGAAAGGTTGGGATATTGTTGTTTGTTTGATTACTAATGATTGACATGCACGGTGATTGTGTATTTGTACGGTGATTGTTTTATATTATTTTAGGGTTATGAATTAGGAACACATTGCATATTACCGAGGTTTAAAAATGTTTTGTAAGGTTTATCTTGGATCCTTTGCCTTGTGTTACCTGACTTTAATGTGTTTTGATGCTTTTGCTAGCATGGCTCGTCGTGAGACTCGTTTGATGGCTGGTAACGCTGGGTCTGGTCAGAATAACGACGATGGAGGGAATCACCATATTATCTTACCTCCTCCTCCTCTATTGGTTCCACCTGTTGACGCTAGGGTAGGTGGTGTCCCTTAGGCTCCACAAGGGCCAATTTTTAGAGATTTAACTCTGTTAATCCAAGTGATGACGGAAGCTTTTCAAGCAACAATGGCTGGAGTGCATGTGCAAGCACCGAAACTACTGTGGTGGTTAACCCTGGATTACCGTTGGAGCATCTTTGTAGTTTGGGAGGTGTAGAGTTTAGGGATTGAATCCCGAGGCGGCCGAGGAATTTCTTGAGAGTACGATTCGTATTCTAAATCAGATGGGTTGTAATGATGAG
Organism: Hibiscus mutabilis; assembly: GCA_019671005.1. Classification (NCBI taxonomy): domain Eukaryota; kingdom Viridiplantae; phylum Streptophyta; class Magnoliopsida; order Malvales; family Malvaceae; genus Hibiscus; species Hibiscus mutabilis. The sequence goes on along the minus strand of CM033728.1, from coordinate 30,599,459 downwards.
CGCAAGTTGGGTTATACCATGTCTTTGTTACATGGTGATGCGTATCATTGATGGGTAACCACGATTGCTAATGTTCCGAAAGTGGATGTAACTTGAGAGTTCTTTCAAAGGGCTTTCAAGAAGAAGTACCTTGGTCCTCAGTATTTGGATACAAGAAAGCATGAGTTTATGGCTTTAGAACATGGTAGCATGTTTGTGGCTGAGTATGAGGTAAAGTTTGTCCATATGGGTCAGTATGCGACGGAGTTGGTTCTAGATGATCTTGAGAGGTGTAACAGATTCTGCTATTGTCTTGTAAAGGATATCAAGATGTATGTGTTGGCTACAGATTATATAGATTTTGATGTGCTCGTGAATCATACCAAGGATATTGAGCAGTCCTTGGGTGCGTCCTTGTCAGCAGCAAGTAAGAGCTTATGTAAGAGAGCGGCTGATTCTGGTTATTCTGGGAAGTAGAATAGAAGGTCGCAGAGTACAAGTCAGATTTTAAGCGTGGAGGTGGTGGCCATGGTAATCAAGGTGTGCATATTTTAGCTGAGTGTGAGCGTTGTGGTCGACGTCATACGGGTACATGCTGGGGAAACACCAAATTTTGCTGGGTGTGTGGATCTTCCGATCATATGAAGCATGGTTGTCCTCGTGCAGTGAGAGATGCATCGATACCAGCTGTTGCACCTGTTAGGGGCTGAGGCCGTGGCAGGGGTAATTTTCAGAGGCGTGAGGATGGGCAGAGGGCTATAGCTCATGCAGTTGTTGTGAGACCAAAAATTGGTGGACTGGCCCGGGTTTATGCTCATCGTGAGGGGCGCAATGACACTGATGTGATCGTAGGTACCTTTACCTTGTAATATTTGTCGTTGTTTTCTTTTATTAATTCGGGGTCTACGCATTCGTATATCTTGAGTGAGCATGCATCTTTACTAAATGTTCCTGTTGAGATCTTGGATGTTGGCATGTTAGTAACTAGTTCCTTTGGGGAGATGGTTACGACTAGGAGGTTGTATAGGTGCTGTCCTTTGGTTGTGCAAGGTCATGAGTTTACCGTGGATCTGATGGAATTGCCATTCCATGCTTTTGCCATTATTCTGGTTATGGATTGGTTAAGTGAGCGCAAGGTGGTAGTGGATTATGAATCCAAAAGGATTTCCTTGAGGTTAGCCGATGATTATAAAGTTGTGGTGGTTGGCGATAATGTGAATTTCTTGTCCAATGTTGTTTTGGCTACTCAGACGGAGAAGATAATGTTTGATGGCTGCCAAGCTTATTTGGCTATTGTTATGAATCTGAAAGCTAAGGGTATTCGAGTGTAGGACATTCAAACTATGTGTGAATTTTCAGAGGTGTTTCCTGAAGAGTTATCGGGGTTACCGCCGGATAGAGAGGTCGAATTCAGTATTGAGACATATGAGGGTTCGACTCTTGTCTATTGCTCCTTATCGGATGGCACCGAAGGAGTTGAAAGAGTTGAAGACACAGCTCTAGGAGTTGTTAGATCATGGGTTCATTCGATCGAGTGTTTTGCCTTGGGGTGCTCTGATTTTTTTTGTGAAGAAGAAGAAGGATGGTTCGATGCGTATGTGCATTGATTATCGGCAGTTGAATAAGTTGATGGTAAAAAACAAGTACCCATTACCGCGGATTAATGACCTATTCGATCAGTTTTATAGGGCAGTGGTGTTTTCAAATATTGATTTAAGATCAAGGTATTATCAGTTGAAGGTTAAGGATGTGGATGTGTATAAGACCACGTTTTGTATGAGGTACGGGCATTATGAGTTCCTGGTGATGCTGTTTGGGTTAACGAATGCCCCGACTGTATTCATGGACATGATAAATAGGGTGTTTCATGAGTATCTCAATCAGTTCATGGTTGTATTTATCGATGATATACTTATGTACCCTCGTACCGGGGAACAACATGATCAACATTTGCGGACTGTGTTGCAAGCTTTGAAGGTTAATCAGTTGTATGGCAAGCTGAGCAAGTGTGAGTTTTTGCTCAAGGAGGCTATGTTTCTTGGTCATATGGTTTCTTCGGAAGGTATTCGTGTTGATCCACGGAAAGTTGAGGCTATCCTCAATTAGAAGCAACCTACGTCAGTATATGAGGTTCATAGTTTTCTTGGGTTGGCTGGTTATTATCGATGTTTCGTGGATGGGTTTCCTAGTATTGCGGCTCAGTTGATGAAGTTGTTACAGAAGAATGTTTCGTATGTGTGCATGGAGAAGCAACATCAGAATTTTGAAAAGTTAAAGAAAGTATTGACACAAGCTCCTATGTTGATCTAGCCCGAGTCAGAGAAGGAGTTTGTGGTTTATAGTGATGCGATATATGTTGGTTTGGGTTGCGTGCTGATGCAAGATGGCAAGGTTGTGGCCTATGCATCGAGATAGCTGAAAGTTCATGAGCGAAACTACCCGACTCATGATTTAGAACTTACGGTAGTGGTTTTTGCTTTGAAGATTTAGAGACACTACCTTTATGGTGAAAAGTGTGTGGTTTTTACGGATCATAAGAGTTTGAAATATTTGATGTCTCAAAAGGATTTGAACCTTAGGCAACGAAGATGGTTGGATTTTCTTAAGGATTACGACCTAACGATCGAGTATCATCCTGGAAAAGCCAATGCGGTTGTAGATGTCTTGAGTCGTAAGGTTGCGGTTGAGCTTAGGGCGATGTTTGCAAGGTTGAGTGTGACACGGGAAGGTGGTTTGTTGGATGAGTTGCAAGTTAAGCCTAAGTTGTCACAGATGATTAAAGCTAAGCAACCGTATGATGGTTCTTTGGTTCCTCGTGTTGAGGATATATCGGATGGTAATCTATCGGAGTTTCATTTTGATGATGATGGAGTCTTGTGCTTTAAGGGTCGAATAGTGGTGCCGGACGACTCGGAGCTTAGGCGCACTATTTTAATAGAGGCACACTCTAGTCTTTTTGCTATGCATCCCAGTATGTTTTGACGGAGGCACACTCTGAGATTTAAGGGTCGAATAGTGTTTAGGTATGTTTGGTGACTGTTTTAAGGAGCATGCCTATAGGTTGATCTTTTGGAAGTATTTAAGTTGTTATGGTTGCTTAATCTTGGTACAAGTGTTAGATTATGATCAGATGCATGGTTGTATGTGTGAATGTGGCTTTTTAGGATCCAAATGCATCTAGATTCGTGTGAAAAACTAGCTCAAAATGACATTACATGCCTTGGAGTACCAATACGCGGGGGACTGTATCGGTACAGCTAGGCAATTTAAGGCACTGCATATTGGTACGAGCATTGGAGTTTTGGTACAGTTTTGTGCCACTAGAAACTTACTTTTTGAACCAAGCCCGTGTACTGAAACACGTAGTAGTCGTATCGGTACGATATTCAAAAACGTTAAATTGGATTTGGTTTTCATGCAAGCGTACCGGTATGGTACACAGCGTACCAAAATGATGCTGATTTGTTTCGATCACCGTATCGATACGGCTGCCCGTGTATCGATACTGGTGGCCGTTAATGCTGCTAATGTCATGGAATGAAGGTTCTATTTTCTTTTGTTTTAGTCCTTGAATATTGTTTTGGCAATTGTGTAAGTTTGGATGGTTGGATTGAGTCAAGAATTAATATACAAGCATGTAATCTAACTAATTGAGGATTGGTAACTCTAATTCCAGTGTTGGTCCTTAATTTTACAAGTTTTACATTTTAGTCCCTAAAGTGAATTGTATGCAATTGGTTGCCATTCCGTGGTCCGTTTCCTTTGTAATCTCACCCGCTGCGAGCATGATCACGTAGGATTAATAATACGCCTCTAGACAAGATAAAAGGAAAAAAGGGTTGGTTTTCGTAATCTTTCTCTGGTTTGCTTTGGCAAACCTAATGTAGCTCACTCGGTTCGGTCGGGCATCTAGGCCCGGTCGAGGGGGTTACATTGGATATCACCCAAGGTCCACCCTAAGGCTTTCTTGTGATTTCCTAGTGTCTCCAACAATCTTTCCTCTTGGTTATCATTCAAACCAGTGATAATGATCATTAGAAGTTGAGTCAACACCCAAATAAGCATATTTGAGGTGGCTTGGCAAAGGTTTCAGTTCTAATTATGGTGGCTCCTCAATGGATGATTTGGGTGCATTAATTTCTTTGCCAACCAATTTAAGTGGCTCAGGTCTCCCGAAATAAATCATGAACTCATTCAGCATGGTTGGTCCTTTAGATTCTTCACTCATCGTATCCTCATCATCCTGCTCCATGGCATCATCGTTTGTGTCTTGGCAAAACTTTGTTATCTCCACATTAGAAGTCGATTCCATCATCTCAGCAGCTTTTCATTCCTCAGGTTCATCTATATACTTAAGAGCTTGAAATACGTTGAATGTAACTTGTTGGTCATTCATACGCATAGTATGCTCACCTTTGTGAACATCAATTAAAGTCCTACCCGTGGCAAGAAATGGTCTTCCCAAAATTACTGGGACATTAACATCAGATTTATATTCTAAAATAATAAAATCAGTTCGGAATATAAATTGATCTACCTTTACCAACACATCCTCAATCTTACCTTTGGGATGTGCATAAGATCAATTTGCCCGCTGGAGTGTTACCGTAGTAGGTCTTGCTTCAATGCCAAGTTTTCTAAAAACTGACATTGTCATCAGTTTGATGCTGGCTCCCAGATCGCACAGTGCCTTGCCCATGAATATATTGCCAATCGTACAGGGAATTGTGAAACTTCTTGGATCTTTTAGTTTTGGTGGCAATTTATTGGTGATCATTGCATCCTTCAGTAAGAGTGACAGTCTCAAAATCACCCAGCTTTTAAGAACTTCCAAGAAGAGCTTAAATTGATGGTCTTGCTTGTGTTTTTGGAGCCTTTATGGAAAAGGTGGTGGCAGATAAGTGAATGTTGGTTATGTTGGTTATGCTAAAGTGGTGTTGGCGTCAGATTGATGTCTGACATTGTTAGTGCTCACCTTCTTCTTCTATGTTTTTTTGGTTTCATCTACTGGCATCAACTTCTCATCTTGGCTATTAGTTGACTGTCTAACAGGTGTCTCAGTCTTGCATTGTTTGTCACTCTGAAGAGTTACTGCCTTGCATTGTTCTCTACTTTTTTTGCCGAGCTTCCTCTATATCACTTGGCAAATTTCTCTAGGGTCTATTACTAAGTGCTTAAGCAATTTGCCTCATTTGAACTTCCAAGTTTTGCATAGATGCTAGTAGAATCTAGGCATTTTCATCATTTTGCTCCATATATTAAGTTAGACTATTCCCCTTGGTAGATATCTACCCTTGATGAAAATTCTTTTCTGCTCTCTGTGGCATCATATTTTGATTAAATCCTGGCGGTGCTTTGCCGTTCTGACGTTGGGCATTATATTGATTACCGCCTTGGTTTACCCATGAAAAGTTTGGATGTTGCTTCCAACCTATATTATAGGTATTGAAATGTGGGTTCAAATTACGATTGAAATTGCCAACAAAATTTGTCGATTCAGGGTTTGCTAGGTATTCTTCTACATTATGATCCTTCCCACAAATTTTGAAGAATGGTTCTAATGCCTTTACTTCTTGGAATTTAGTAGGTTTTTGCATTGACTTCACTATATTATTGAGATTGGAAATTTGAGCATTGATAGATGACAGTGCATCAAGTTCTAATTTTCTAACAGTTTTTGTTCCGGTTCCTAGTCTGATAATAGGATATTGGATATCATTGGTGGTAATCCTTTCAAGAATATCAAATGCCTCCTTGTAATTTTTGCCTGGCAACGAACTGTTTGCTGAAGCATCAACCAAAGTCATGGCATGAGCATTGAGTCTGTTATAAAAGGTCTGTATTTGGGTCCAAGTAGGAAATCCATGCATGAGACATCCTCTCTGTAACACCCTCAACTCGGTTTAGAAGAAAACAGAAATTGAAGATGTTACTGAAAGATAATTCGATAACTACGTAACCATCATATAAAAACTTTGAAATTAAACCGAGATTGATTAATAATTTTTTCTTTTTTTCATAGATATAAACTTTAACCAAATATGTATCCACAATAAGACAAGATCATATTGATTAGGATCTCACTATCTTTTTGCTTTTGTCTTTTCGTTATCCTCATTAATGTAAAATCCACTAGGGACAGCTATTTTCTTAATATAGCTACCCTTCTATATGTAAATTATGATTCAAGTTTATCTTATGACATAATCTTTTCAAGGACATCATCCAAACATTGTAGATAAAGTTAAGACAAGATACTGAATACACAAGATTAACTTAATCTAATATAACAAAGCCAAAACTTATAAAATTTTAGGTACAATTAAATATTACCACTTTTAAGATCATATTAAACCATTCATACCTATTAAGATAAATTTAGAACCAACTACCCCTAGGATTCGAAACAAGAAGGGTAAATATGGTTTTAATTAATTTCTTATAACTCAAGTAAGAATTAACTATGGTCAGGTTTTTAAAGAGCATGTTTGTGATCCCAGAAATACTTTTACATTATAAAGATTATACATCAACAAACAAGAATAATCTTTCATTAAGGACCAAGACCATTCGATCAAGTGGTTATACCTTTACATAAGCAATTGATACAAACCTATGCATATACACATGGTTTCTCACTCAATCAGATACTCAATAATCAATAAAAAAGAATGACTCTTGTTATGCAGACTTTAATATAATTCATTGATTTAATAATAACTTTCTTGGTTTTTCCTTATCGTAGATTATCATTATATAAAAGAATACTTGACATACTAGAATTTGAATTGACATATGGTAACATGAGTTACTTGTTAAATGCAGTATCAATTTAGCATATCACAACTTTTATTACTTGTCAAATAAATCTTCAACTATTCGAACCAATCATGTTCATGTATGCACGAATATGTTTCAACGAGTATATATATACAATTAAATGAACACACAATACCAAGGTATTACCAAAGAATGAACCTTCTTCCCAAGGATTTTCAATAAGATCCTTGGATACTTTTTGTTTTTCTTCTTTTATACAACTATTGCAAGGAATCATATGTAACACTCTATCAATCATACAATTGATTCAACCAAAATCAAACAAGCATTTAAGCTCATACCTAAGTTTATTACATTCCATTTTAGCTAGCACATTCATGTGTGATGGCCTTATTCAAACCACTTAACTAGTGTATGTGTATTACTATGACACTTACTCCTTAATTAGTCAAATTGATCAACCAACAATAATTATTTAAAAAATTCATGAAATAGGTAAAACATTCAAACTTTACAATGTTTAATGCAATACTACATCAAAATTATTGTCATGCTTCTATGCATTCACTATGCCACCATCTAAGGAGTTCAACTAAGGAAAACTAAATATATTTGGAACTTTAAGTAGTGACTTGCAAGCTTTAACCCATGATCAAACCAAACAAGCTCATCCAACCTGAAAATGCAGGATAATGAATGCATTAGGCTTATATAGCCTAAGTGAGGTAGTAACTATGAAGAAAAATATACAAGAAAAATGGCAACTATGATCAAGATAGATGCAAAGTGATAAAGCATACGATAGCATAAGCTTTTATGTTAGTCTTAGTTGTACCAAATCTTATTCTAGACATTATACAAATTTTTGTTCAATAACTTGTTCAAATATTTATTAGAAAGCATATATTCTTCATATCTTGTTATGCTAAACATGAGCCTTATCAAAGCTTATCAAAGTTCTTAATTGAAATTTGACAAAGTTCTTATCGAAACCCTTATCTGAGTTTGCATCTGACTTCAAAACATTGCTTATCAAAGTTTTCATTCAAAGCTTAGTAACTGTGTTCATATCTTTTAGAACAATTGCCTTGGATCACATTTGGCCATGGGAAGCATTGGTTCAAGTTTTGACTGTATAGGTCCGTTTTACACATAGCTCAAAGCACATAGCAATGGCTAGTGTCAGAACACAACAAACCTAACTTCTTATCTATCCAACCAACTGTCGCCAAACTTCTTATCATCTCCCCCATTACCTCCTACTGTCGCTAATATATCACATATATAGGGTCGTCACCCTTGAGTCGTAGCTCATGGACCATAGTCCCGAAATATATCTTTGTACCATGCCAAAGTGTCCAAGGATTTCCATTGTTTAGGCAACTTAACTTTTATGCTTCATTGTTGGGAAGAGTATCTTATAGCGCAAGTATCTTACTTGTTTCTTTCCTTAATATCTTATAGCATAAAGTGAGCTTTTAGCTCCTTAGAGTAAGAATTCTTATAATTTTTAAGCTTGACGCTATTACTAGTATTTTATATTGTCAAGGGATTAAGGGTCAATTCCACTTCAAAGCAAAGCATACATATAAAGTTACTTCAATTAAATAATAATTAAATATCGTACTATTGCATACAAAGCATTCATGATGCACATGCAATGCCTACCTTATCCAAGAACTTTAATCCCATGTATGTAACCCAATCCCTGATGCTCTATATAAGGCTTATGCAAAATGGTCATATGTGATCCATACTTAAACAATTAAAATAACAATTCTATAAAAGTAAAGATCGAGGTAACTCTGTGTTACCCGAAATAATTGCGACTACACTCACCTGATATCCCGAAGTTATAGGATACTTGAATCCACACTTTCATACATTCTCAATTTATTTCCCTTTTTAATCTTCATTCCCCTTCCTACTTCCTTATCATGGGATGTGCCTCGAATTAGGTAACAATTCATCAACACCAAATCAATACATTACCAACAATCCCATTGCACACATATACATGTATATAAATTCAAATAAGTCCATTTATGTTCTTAAATATGTAAAATAGTCCATACATTAATTTACATACTTAATAACACAAAACAGCCACATAACTTTTACATCAAGGTAAAACAGTACAACATGTTCCCATTTAATTACACAAAATTGTCCAACTTTCATATGACAGATATATACATTTCAAACACATCAAAACAACCCATCAACATTGTTGTTAAACCTTTGTTAATTTTATGCCCCTAACTTCAATTATTTAATAAGTCAATGACCTTTACTAAGTCTATTGTTACCCTTATCATATGTAATTTAGCACAAAACAGGGCAGCTCACATATATGTACACTTTATTCCCTCAAAATTGTCCAATTTAAACATGTACACACAATTACACTTTGATTATAGTCCATATGCTTTTGTATTTATACAAAGACGGTCCAGAACACATGAATACATTTTTACAAATATCGAAACAGTCCAACAAACATTCATTTTAATGCCAAAATAGTCCCAATTGCAAAACAGTCCCTATATTCATCCTTGAAGCATATCCCCTATTTAAATTGTATAAAACAATCCACTAAAGATTATATATGTGCAAATACAATTTCAGTTCCATATATATTCAGTCACATGTTCAAAGAAGTCCATTAAAGCTTATGTTTAAGTAAAAGCAGTCTCAAAATATCCAACTAGCTCATTAACAGCCCCTAAACCTTTCAAAACAACCCCTCCTTTGAATCTATCATTTCAAAACATACTTTAAACATTGTTCTTATGATCAAACTAACATTTAACAGATTTTCATTATTACAAAACAGCTTGTTCGACACTTTAATTCTTCACAATCTGTCCTCTAATACTAACACTCCAATTGTCCCATTAAACAATGTTTTCACAAATTTTCGAGTCTAATTATTTAACCATCTAACCATTCCTTTGTTAAAATCCTTATCATACAAGACTCATCACCAAACCAATTTAATCCATAATCATGCTGGAAAATTCACCATAATACAATCACTAAACATGTTACAAATTTAACATTCTATGAACAAGTCCCTAAATTCGAATTCAAAAGTTCTACATTTATCCTTGCATGCTTATGAGATACAAACATGGTTTTCTTATCTTATGAAAACCTTAAATTAAAGGAAAGGAAGAATTAAATTACCTTCTCTTATTAACTATTCGAGCTAGCCATGGCCACTCATCCATAAACATGCAATGTTCCAAGCTTCATTTCCTCATTTCTCTTTAATTCTCCTTAATGGAGTATCTCGGCCTTGAGGAAGAAGATGACACATTGTCTATCTTTTCCCTTGGCTGAGTCATGCAATCACACACATGGTAATAGCTAAATTGGACATGTGTACAAGTCAGCTAATTTAGGAAGCCCATAGTCCATCCTGACAAGTAAGAAATGTGCTAACTTAGTGAAACGGTCCACAATGACCTAGATAACATCGTGCTTTGCAAGAGTTAGAGACAGACCACTAACAAAGTCCATTGTGACCATTTCCCACTTCCATTGCGGTAGATGGTTATAGTAATTCGGTAGGGACACGATGATCAGTTTTAACACGTTAGCACGTGAAGTATTTAGACACAAAGTCAACTATGCTTGCTTCATGCCTAGCCACTAATATAATTCTCAGAGATCTTTATACATCTTCACAGAACCCGGGTGTACAAATAAGGAACTTGAGTGAGCTTCTTTTAGGATGTCAGTACATAGAGTTTCATTTTTGGGTACACAGACTCGGTTGCAGAAATACAATAATCCTTCAGGATCAACCCTGAAGTCAAAATTCTCATCGTTGTGCAATCTAGATACAAGGGTTTGAAGCTCTGGATCTTGATTGTGCAATGTTTTAATTCTCAATACAATGGTAGATTGAACCTGGAGTTTAGCTACAAAGCAATGGTACTTCCTTATACGAAAGTGAGCATTAATGGCTCGAGGGGCGGGTAAAGGTTTGCCGCTGAGTGCATCAGCAACAACATTGGCCTTACCCGGATGGTAGTTAATGACAAGATCATAGTATTTGATGAGTTCCATCCATCTCCTTTGTCGGATATTCAACTCCTTTTGAGTCAAAAGATATTTGAGACTTTTGTGGTCAGTAGAGAGATAACATTTTTCTCTGTAGAGATAATGCCTCAAGATTTTTAATGCAAATACAACTACAACCAGTTCCAAATCGTGGGTGGGATAATTTATCTCATGCGGCTTTACTTATCTCCATGCGTAAGAAATAATCTTTCCTTCTTGCATCAGAACACATCCTAACCTAAGATGCGAAGCATCACTATAAATTGTGTAGTCCTTTCCAGACCCGGGTTGGGTTAGGACCAGTGCATGAGTCAAGACTTGCTTTAACCGATCAAAGCTTCTCTATCGATCCTCAGTCGAAACGAACGAAGTTTCTTTTCTCAATAATTTAGTCAAAGGGGTTGCTATTATAGTGAATCCTTTATCAAATCTCCTATAATATCCAGCTAGACCAAGGATGCTTCTGACTTCTCCAACATTTCTCAGTGACTTCCAATCTAGGATAGCTTGAATTTTCTTTGGGTCCACCTGAATTCCCGAAGCTAAGATAATATGCCCAAGGAAGGCAACTTCAGTAAGCCAGAATTCACATTTGGAAAACTTGGCCTACAACTGCTTCTCCCAAACGATTTGAAACACAATACGAAGATGGGCTTGGTGTTCAACAACATTCTTGGAATAGGTCAAAATGTCATCAATGAATACCACTATGAAATTATCCAAGTAAGGTCTAAAAACTCGATTCATCAAGTCCATAAAAGCTGTCAGTGCATTGGTTAGCCAAAAGGGCATTACCAAGAATTCATAGTGGTCGTACCTTGTACGAAAGGCAGTTTTGGGTACATCACATTTTTTAACTTTCATCTGATAGTACCCTGACCTTAAATCAATCTTAGAAAACACAGAGGCATCCTTAAGCTAATCGAATACGTCATTAATTCTTGGCAATGGATATTTATTTTTGATGGTTACCTTGTTCAACTGTTGGTAGTTAATACACAGCCTCATGGATCCATCTTTCTTCTTTATGAAGAAGATCGGAGCTCCCCAAGGTGAAGAACTCGGTCGAATGAAGCCTTTATCCAACAACTCTTAAATCTGAGCCTTTAACTCTCTAAGCTCAATTGCTGCCATACGGTAGGGTGCAATTGAAACTGTAATCACTAATTTTATCCAGGGGGTCAACCTGTTTTTTATTTTTGTGAATGTTTGAATAATGGGCTTTAGTTGTTATTACTTTTATATATTATAATTAATATTCAATTTGTCACAATGTATTATAGGTCTCTATGTTAAAATTTTTAAAATTAGTATAATTTCTTTTATTTCTATACTTAGTTAGATTATCATATCTATTATGCTTATTACTATCGGTTGTTGGTAGTTGTTATGATTTGAAAAACACAAAAAATGTTATTATGAATATTTGCTTTAATTCGTATTATATATTAATATTAATATTTTTATTATATTAATATTCGGGTTATTATTATTACATTATATTAATATTATATTAAATGAAAACTAAAAAACAAATTAAATCAATAAATAACTTTAATTAATACTGATATAAAATATTTATTCGAGTTCTGATTATAAAACTTTTTACATAAAGTATACAGACATACTAAAGTAATTTATTTTTTAAAAGGGTTTTCTAATAAAACTATTCGATATCTAATTCGTATAAAATATATCAAATCAGACTATTTAACACCAAACTGTAGATATAATAATCAATTTTAAACAGTTTATGCCACTATTATAGGCCCCGATAATTACTTTAACAAAATAGACAGATTTATTATATACATGCCACTATCAAAAATACAAAAGACGGATGTCATAATTACCGAAATACCTGTCGATTATCTTCTATACAGAATGATGAAGAAGCAAAGGCCATCATCTACTAATCCCGATCACCAACGTGTATAACATAAATACACGCTGAGTATATCTCAGTGAGGCATAGAAATATGTAACATGTAAAATAATGTATACATTTTTTATAGTACGAAATAGCTGTATTAGGCATGATATTTGGTAAAGCGTGATACTCATGTAATGAACTTGTACTGTAATAAATCCGTGTTGTTACTAAATCTTTACTGAAAAATCATATAGTCTGTAATGCAGGAATATCCATGTAAAAAATTAGTACTATAAAGTCATGTAACTGTACTGTAAAATCTTATGGCCCAAGATAAATATCAAGAGACGAGTAAACGAGTCGTGTACTCTCAGAGTACTAACCAATTCCCTTAGGTGCAAACGGTGGACATAATTAAGTGCCAGATAAACTCTTATGGTATACCACAATACTGTCATACTTAATATTATACTACCAATGACAAACATTTAAAACAATTCCTGCAAGATGACAAGCGATTCCCAATTGCAGTTTATATCATAACATCAAACCTTTATTTTATTAATCAAATATACGTTAAGCCTTTTAACTTAACAGCCTGCATAAATGCGTTTAATGTATTATAGCCCAAAGTACAAAATCATATGATGTTATGGTACGCGAGTCATCACGACACCGTAGTGTCTACGACGCCATAACGTCTGCATCGCTGAAGCGACTGAGATGAGTACGTACTCGAGGACATGCTTTGCTCCTCATAATCGCACAAGTTGTGCTAACAACACCGAAATGTCTAAACAATGTCGTAGCGTCTAAGTCGACGCCAAAGTGTCTAAACATCACCGAAGTGACTGAAACGCACTGTAGTGCTAGGACGCAACTGTTAAGACTGTGGATATCCAACTATACCAAAGATTCTCATGTTGCAATACTTGGGCATTCAGTGGCCTAACTACCTGCATAAAATCATTTCATAAATTATAGCCCAAAGTATAATTTCATGTGAACTTATGGTATACGAGTCATCATAACGACACCGTAGTGTCTGCAACGCCGTAGCATCTGATGGTGAGTACGTACTCGAGGACGCCCTTTACTCCTCATTATCGCACCTTTTGTGCTAGTCGACACCGAAGTGTCTAAAGAACACCGTAGTGTCTACAACGTCGTAGTGTCTAATGTCAACAGTGAAGTGTCTAAACAACACCGTAGTGTATGCAACGTCGTAGCATCTAATGTCAACACTGAAGTGTCTGGAACGCACCGTAGTGCTAGAATGCAGCTGCTATGACTCCATGGATATCCAATTATACCAAAGACTCTCACACTAGTACTTGGGCATAACAATATAATATTTTCACATTCAATATTCAATTCATCAATACTATCATCCATAATTCGGTAATGGGCAGTTCATACCCAAAATCTAAAAATCCGATTTATCTTAGATAAATCATTATGCCATATCAATGTATCACATATGTCATTTAATATTTCATGCCATTTACATAACTTTGATCAACATGCATTTTCATTAATATCAAAGTCGACTTCTTGCAAGTCTCCCTTATTTCATATATATAAAATAAAAAAATACACTCACTCATATCACGTATATAATAAACAAGTAAAAGTGCGCTCACCTTAGCCTTGTAATGAAGTCGACTTTATCACTTGATCTCACTATCGACCTTTTCCTTTCCATTTTTGTTAGTACGATCCCAATTCGTATCGAAAGCTACATTATAAAATATCATATATCATTTCAAGTATATGTTAGAACATATTCACTCTAAATATATTAATGGAAAGTAAATAAAATAACTATCCATTAAATATATATAATTGATCCGATAAAGTTTCTTATATTCGAATCACATTTTTCTCACATTTTACCTTAAGCTTTCAACCTTTACTAAAATACTTATTTTAGTCCCCTAAGGATTTTTTCAAGATTTAAATAGTTAATTTAAGCTTGATCCTTACATTTTTCATCCTTTACACTTTAGGACCTAAACTTTGAAAACTTCCATTTTTGGCCCCTAAACCTCAAGCCGATTTGTCTTCTTGGTCCCCCAAAGGAATGTTTTGATCCAATTAATCCATTTTCTATTTTTCCACAATTTTCCTTTACTTTTTATTAGTAGCCGAATTGGTTTCTTGTATTCTACAAATTGCCGTTTTGGTCCCTAAGTGAATACAAGTTTCTATTCACTTCAAAATCAACATCTAAATCACTTAAATAAATTTTTCCAACATAGTACTCTTCAAATACCAAATTTCCACATTTCAACCCTTTGTTCTCTAATTTGTCGAAATAGTCACCAATTTACAATTCTAGGATTCTAACTTTAAAACTTTGCAATTAGGCCCCCAATCATCAACTACACATCATAATCATCACTTAACATAAAAATTAGAATTTTTCCTCTTCTTATTCACCATTGCCTAATTGGTTATCCACTTTTGACATATTGTCAAAATGGTCACTAGCTCGAATAATCATCGGTTTAGCATTCTAACTTCTTTTTCATGCCTCAAACATCACTAACAGCAAAAATACATTTCGAACTCCAAAAAATCAGAATTAAACCCCTAACTTTAACACTTTGCTGAATTAGTCCTTTAGGGTTTAAATTTAGGGTTTTGATTTCAAACAACAAATCAAGCTTGATAGATTACTAACTCATCATCACAAACCCTAATTCAAGGTTGGATGCCTAAACCCTAATCTTTGTCAAGGCTACTAAATTGTTTAGGGTTTAAATCCTAATTCAAAAACATGAATCCAACATCATTCTTGCTTGATTTCAACATAAAATCGAACATAGATTCATAAAATCATAAAACCCCCAAATTTGAACATAAACCCTAATTTATTTCCCATATCAAATATCATCAATCATGAATGAAATCCATGAATAATTTACATCAATAGATAGAGATTGAAGAGAAGAACAACTTTGTAGCTCGGAAGATCACCTAAAAACTGAATTTTGAGGCATAAATTGAGCTTGTAAGATTTCCTCTTCTTTCTCCTCTTTCTCCACGGTTTGGGAATGAATTTTTGGATGATAAATCTTCATATATCATATGTTTATGCCACTTGTATAAATAAAATGAATTTTTAATTCATTTTATTCCAATTTACCAAAATGTCCCCCAACTGAATTCATATTTACTAGTTTCCCATTTTGTAAAATTCTAACTAAACTTATTTGGATTCCAACCAAACAATATTAATCCATTAAAGAAATCTCAAAATTCCTTCCATGTCCCTTTTGGGTGAAAGGACCAAAATACCCTTTACCAATCAACTTTTTTACAAAATTGGCATTCTAGGCAATTTCAGTCAAATAAATTTAATCCAAACATTTAAATCTCCAAATATCCATAAAATAATATGTTATAACTCTTCCAAAATCTATGGAATCATTTCCAAAATTTTAGCTTGATGCGATTTATCAATAAATGTTGAGAATTTTATCGGATACTAAATAAATTCCTTAATCAAAATAAATCATAGGATTCATCCTGAATCAAACTAAAATATTTCCAACACTTGGAAATGACTTTTATAATCTTCCTCTATCATATGGTAAAATTTCATAATTTTTCAGTTCGATCCGGGTATCCGAATTCCACTTTAACTTTGACTATGATTTCCCAATAATGAAATATCGGATCAAACCAGTAATTCCACATTCAGTCCACACCAATAGGTGCTCTATCTATTTATGAAATAAAACAACTAACTTTTGGGAAATTACAACTTTGGTCTCTCAACTTTTCATATTTCGACTTGTACCATACAAGTTTTGAAAACTTGTCATTTTGGTCGCTAAACTCTAACCTTGAATTCTCATTCCAATTTTCCTTGGATTTTAACCAAATTTTGCGAGTATCCTATTTTACTCGTTCTTTATCACATGTCACCTTAAAACCTCATAAATTTCTTTTCTACAGTCCATAATTGAGAAAATCCTAACTTTTGCATTTTTGTCATTTTAGTCACTAAGTAAGCTTTTAAGCAATTACCTTAGCACTAAATGACCCATAAACAGTACTGTAATTTTTGGGGTATTACAGAAAAGGGCGTATAAAAATGGTGACTACACATGTTGTATATGAGCATTTAGATTACTTATCTCATTGTCGATTTTTTCTACAAGAGCATCGAGGTACCTATATTTCTATATCGAGTGTTGAGATCCTCCTCTCTGATCATAGTGTCGAGATGAACTTTGATCTTATGTCGAGCGTAGAGATCCTGCCTATGATTCATGGCATAGGGACGAATCCGCTCTTCATAAAAAATGCAACGTTGAGCATCGAGATACCTCTACTTACTTATATATAGCATTTTAGATACCTCTACTTCACCTATGGAATCCAACGTCGAGAGCCTCCCCTATTTTAATAGCATTGAGATGTCTTCGCTCCATATTGACGAGTGTCGAAATCCTCTGCCTTAAAGTGGCGTCGAGATTCCACCCCAAAGTGGCATCGAGATATCTTTGTCCTATTCAGAAAGATAAATAAATAATATCTACCAAAATTACAATAACAAATCTCCTAACTGATAGAATCAATGATCTTAACTTCTCACTATTTATGCAAGATAAAGGACATCAAAATGCTCTGACTACTTATCATTGAGATACCTTTTTCCCAATAATTTAATTAAAATTTGAAAGATGTCGAGATGTTTTGCTTATTTAGTATCAAGATACTTCCGTCCCAAATGATAAAAACGGGGTTAAATGATGTCATTCTACATTTTAAGGATTGGCAAATCTAAAACTCATTGATAAGTGTGAAAATGGAAACCACAATGATCATAAACCAAACTTCTATAAAAAGTCTCAATTTATACCACTTTATGGTGTTCCTTCTACCAAGGAAAGACAAATGTTGTACCCGCTTAAGAGTTCCTCAGGAATCAAAGTCCTCCACTAACACTCTTCTACGCATAGAGTCTAGAAGCCTTAAGAAATCTCCTGAGATGCCCCAAGACTCATCTGAATGAAGCCATGTGACATCTTTCGTCTAACTACAGTCTTTGTATGATTGTTGTCAAGTTTGTCTAGCCCATCAATTGACTCTGCTACCTAACTGCCTAGTCTATGACTCTGTCAACCTATCACTAGCCATCATTATTATCTAGTCCTGACATCAACCACCACTCAGGGCATATAAGCATCATCATTGGAAAGACTGAAAATAGGAGGATCTGGGGAGAGCAATCCATCGTTCATCATCTTCTTCATGCCTTCCTTATATCTCCTCTCTCGATCTTTTCTCTTGTCAACCATTGACTGCAGCTCTCTGCCCAAATCAAAAAACGGCGAACCACCTAAAACCACCATCAACTATCAGCATTACGAGGCAGGGACAAATCATGCTTGTATCCACTTATTCACATTCGAGTACATTTTTTTTGAAAATATTGGTGTGATTACAAGATAGTATTTGTTCATTGATCTTAGTCGTTTAATAAGACACACACCATGCAGACAAGTTGTTCGAACTCGAATCTTCTAGGAATAACATCATTCTCATTTCCACTAGGATCACTGAACTTGGTGAGTTCAAACGAGTACATATTTATATTTTATTTGTTCATTTAAAAAAATTATGCCTAATCATACTTTTTTGACAAACCCTAATTCTAATCCTAATCCTACCTAGAGGGGAGGGAAAGGGGAGACTCTAGGGGAAGAAAGGGGGTGTTCCTAGTGGGTCTAGAACCTATGACCTAAGGGAAATGAGGGAACAAAGATGAGTAGCTTGACCTAATCATATTTAAATTCTTAAATAGGTATCGGAATATATTTTTATAAAAAAAAATCTTAATAAAGTGGAAACCATTAATGTCTCTTCTTTATTTTGTTGAAATTCCAATAAGATGAGGAAGCCCTTTGAACTTTATCCAATAATAGATTGTTTGAAAATAAACTCAATTCAAGTACACATTTACAAGGTTAAGAACTTTTTTAAAATTTCTATTCATTGTATATATAAAATTATAGTATCCTTTTGCAGAGAAGTAACATAGGGATACTTGAGGGTCGGTACAGCAAAAACTCACGTGAGTTTTCACTTCAGGAAAGTACAAATTCACATGCAAATGTAACGATGGAAAACAAAGTTTGTAAATCTATAAAGTTAAATCATACGTGTTTTTTTATACATATGCATGCAAATAGAGAAATTCGTGTGCGACAAAAATAAGAATCTATAAAAATATAACACAAAAAATGCACAAAGAGTTCATCTTTGATAATGAAATACTTTAAATTCAAATGACATCAAAAGGTTGTCATTATTGCAAGTTTTGGCACATTTTTTAAATATAACATAAAATGATAATTTGGTGTTATTTTTAAGAAGCAAAATTCTTATTTTTGGTTTTATTAATTTTGTGTAGAATATAAGGGTCGTTTTCGTGGAATATAAATTATCTGCTCCTTTCTGATGTCTCTTTTTATGTCCCACACTAAAAAAATAAGCTTAGAGTTTAGAGTTAAGGTTTGAGGTTAGGATTTAAAGAAATAGGTGTAGGGTGTGTGTTTTATGGTTTAAGGTTAAGACTTAAAAATTAACATTTTAATGATTGAACACAAAAAGATATCGAAAAATGACATAATTTTTGTCCGTTTTCATGAGTCTTCACTGTTTAGAATTTTTAATATCTAATGCTTACAAATTGCTTTGCTGTTATAAAAACAGCAGATAAGCTATTCATGCAAGCAAATTAGCCTTATACTATGACGGTTATAATTATTTGTCTTTTCTTTTGGAAAACTAAATAAATTGTTTTGTTTTGATGTGTATTGACCTTCTGTTTTCTTCTCTATTTTAGTGCTTTCTTCTCCATTTTCTCTGAATATTACAAAATACAAATCTGACCTTTTTTTTCTAAAAAAGGTTGTAGTTAATATGACAACATTGGATGTTCTTTTTGGACAACGGAGCGCATGAGGGAACCAAGGAAATGAGGGCTACCAATCGGAGTTGAAACTTCGACCGGTCAATTTCTATATGTTGAGATTTCTGTTTTGATATAATAATTTAAAAAAAAGTTTTAGACTAATTTGAAAAGATTCAAATGTGTATTAAAGTCCAAACAATTTGAAAATAGGTTTGAAATATTTTAAGAGGCTTTCGGCATGATATTAAACGATTTTTAATAGCCAAATTAGCCATTTCTTTAGCCCCGTACTGATACGGTATATCTCGTACCGATACGCGTAAGGGTTTCAACTATAGTGATTTTCTAGTGTTGAAAACCATTACCGGTATAGGCTCAGACATACCGATACGGAAGGGGTCGTACTGATATGCATTAAGGCGTACCAATACCCCTGTGTTTTAACCACCCCAATGGCTATTTCCATGACAGGTATTGTACCGATACGCATACTTGTGTACCGATACCTGTAAGCTGATCTGTGCCCAACGGCTACTTTTATAAGAAGTAGCGTACCAATACGTATACCCTCGTACCGATACCAAAGGCTCCTGAAAGGAAAATTCAGCATGGAAATCAATCCCCAACAGCTCCAATTCAATCCCAATGGTCTTCAACGGCTAAAAACTCAATTGGGAGTATAAAAGGGACATTCAAGCTTCAGCAACAACTAATGATCTTAATGCCAACATCTCAATGATTTAGAAAAATGTCTTTGTACTTAAATTGTCATTTTCTTTATAGACAAACACTTGTGAGCTAAATTGTCAATGTATGCTCAAGTGTATTAGGTTTGGGTGAGTGAGCTTATTTGTGCAAACAATTTACCTAGTTAGGATTTCTTTGTTTGCTTTCTTTTCTCTTTTGTAAAAGAGTGCTTTACAAGACTTTGGGTATAAGTCTTGTGTTTGTAAGAGTTGCCTCTTTAGTCTGGGAAAAAGGAAGAAATTCTTAGTGAATTTGGAAATCTTTAGTGAGGAAGTTAAGGTAGTAGATGTAGAGCTTGGTTGAAGAATTCGAGCACAATACTATCACTAATTAACAAGGTATTTGGCGAGATCCTTTAATTGACCGAGTGAAGATGTTTATCTACTTTTCACTTTATTCGGGTTCAAATCTATGTTTATATTAAAAATATAAATATTTCTTTATTTGACAAGGGTAAATAGAAACACAAGAAAAAGTAAGCAACATTATTGTGTTTTATGTCATGAATTTTCTAATAAATAAATCCTGTTCTTATCAAATCCCAAAACTTACTCTGTTTTGTTTTAAGAAATAGAAATATCTCTATTTTTATTTTCTTAGAAAATGGAACGAAAAACATTAAGAAAGTATATTTGATGGAAAATTTTACAAAATAATTTTGATAAATAAAAATATATGAAAAATAGAAAATAAAAAAAATCATCTCTTTCACTACAAATGCTATGCTTAGCTTAAAAAAAAGAAAAACAACTTGTAATAACTTTGCAATTTATAGACTGGTCATAAAACCAAATGAGTTTAAAAAGATACTAGAATTCAATTCGATTCAAGTAGTTCACGAGTAATTTTAATTTATTAGCAGCACTCCTTGTACGATATGTACCAAAATGTTTTAGTCAGGAATGTGTTGTGAGAAAGGAAATTAGGTCACGGCGGAGTGTTGTAGCTTGTATGTATAGAAACTGATATTATTTCAGTTCTCACTAAAAATAATATTACCGACACATCCATCATATATAAAACAAATTCTTTACTGAAGAACATATGGAGCAAATCAGAAGTTGCCGGGGCAGGCCTTTGTCACTTCTTTCACATGTCAATGGACGGGAGAACCAGAAATATAGCCATAGCCAGAGGAAGATACAACCAAAACCCATATTATCAAATGGCTTAGCCATGGCCATTTATGCTGTGCACATTTCCTTCTTATGACCAAACAAAGTGGGAAAGCTAGTCATGTAATGATTCTCTAGTTTTGGATACGATACGAAAATACAAAAGGAAAACAATGTGTTTAAGCAAGGCAACAAAACCGACAAAATACATTGGAATCAAAGTTAACATGGCATGTTTACTAGTATCCTATTCTGATTACAATTTTGACATGATTAATGGTTTGCATTGTATCTATATTTGCATGTCACCCACATGTACAGCAACAGTAATAAATGTAGGTAATGCTGGACCGCTCAAAAAAACCCTGATCAAGTAAAAATAAATGGTGAAACCTTGTTTCAATCATGAAGTACTAAAGCCTAAGTTTAGAGACTGAATAGAAAGCATAAAAGAGCTAAAACCCTCATAATGATTGATGATCCAGATACCTTGCAGGTCTAAGAAGGCTTTTTCTTTCGTCCACTTGGTGAGATGCGTTTTAGCCATTGTGACCCTCTTTTAATTCCTCTGTAACATGAGAATTGCACATTGTAATGGCCTCTGAAACTCCAATATATGATGGCAATAAAGTAGGTGTTCAAAAGACTTACCTTTGGTACATGTAAATGAAGAAGTAGAAAAGCGGCAGCAGCATCAAAGTCAAAATGAATAAAATAATGTATACTTCTTCGCTTCTGCGCACATCAGATAGGATGACCTATTAAATCATATGCATTTAAAGAATGGAATACATAAGCTTTTCTATACGAAAAGCCAAAAAGAAGACATAAATGCTACATTAAAATAAACTTTTTTCTGTAAAAGTATATACAAGCTGAGTTGGACTTTATGGTTAGTATGTTCGACAATGTGTGTATGAGCAACATGTGTAAGGAATAAGAAAGTCCAACAATTTAAGTTAACAGTGAAATCTACCTTTCGCCCTTTAGAGAAGGGCTTTGGACTTCCACAGCAAGTGTGGGCATCACAGAATTGGTGAAAGAAGAATTCTATCGATTCAGCAACATCAGGAAAGAAAGCAATGTTACGGGTTCGTAAAATATGTAAACGCAGCAAACAAATAGCAGTTATAGTAGGAAAGACTAAATACCATGAAGACGGATTGATACAGGACCATTGCTGACCGGAAAACAGCTATCAGCAAGACTCTGACTCTGCAAATAAGAGCTGAGATACAATATAAAGAACACCGGAACATATAATTAGACTGATAAATCATTTAGAGGGTACCTCACAAAGATGTTTATTCCTTGCAGCAGCTGCAGGATTACACTTAGTCTTGCGGGGCGAAGAATCCATGACATGGTCACAATGTAATGCACCGCGGAGATCAGCCAGACACCTACCGTGATTCTGATTTCAGCACAATCATGACAATATACAAGGAGTTACATTTGTTAAAACTTAAACAAGGTAACGGGAATTAATTTATCCTATAATGGTCCACCTACAGTATTCAGCAAATCAAAATGTCTGTTGTCAAAATGCTTATCTAGATACTTCTCTTCATACAAATTCTTTCTACAGTACCCACATCGCCATTCATTTATATCTACACGGTGCTTGTGCTGTTCCTGATCTCTGTACAAATCATTGTCAGGGTGAAGCCTACATTCACTTGAAATCTTGTATTGTTCTCGCTCCACAAAGGGCATCAGATACTGAATTAAACATGAAAGGTTACCAACTATAGTCACAAATTCAAAAGCCAAATATTTCAGATGATAGCATCTCAAGAGTTTAAACTCCACGCGCACAATTCCTCTTGAATTACTTTCCACGCGCACAAATGTTTTTATTTGTTGACGCAGTGTGGCGTGTCACAATATTTCTATTTAATATTTTTCAAAAAATTTCATTCTACTTAAAAAAAATTTAAAAGTTCTAAAATTTTTATAAAAAACTCATAAAATTTATAAAAAAATATATTTTTTGAAAAAAAATCTGCAAACGCAACATAATAAAATTGTAGTGTATTTTAAGATCAATAACTTACTTGAATCATCAAGAAAAGTTCATGGATCAAATTGAACCTAAAAATTAAGCTCATGTATCTAATAGGATAAAAACAATAGGTATCAAGTAGAATCTTGAGGTCAAATTTAAGTATTTAATTGGACACAAAAAAACTTAAATACCAAATTACATCTTGAACATGAAAAATCTTTCTCGGAAGAAGTAAAATTGTCATTTTTAACGTAATAAGTATCCAATTGGAAGATGCGGCGTTAGGTCGGAAAAAGGTGAGTTACTCTTATTATTTATTTATGGATAAATATAAATTTTGGTATTTGAACTTAATATGGTAATTAGTTTTTTAATTAGATACATAAATTTAGTCTGAATGTTCAATTAGGTATCTATTTTTTTGGTAAAATTAGGTATTTAAATTTGATTTTTTGGGAGGTTCAAATTGGTACTAGATGGATTCAAGGAAAATATTTATTTGAGCTAATTTGAACTATAAAACCAATCCAGTTCAAATACCTAATTGATCCAAGAAATCTTAAGTACCAAATTAAACCTTAAACTAAGTTGAAGTACAAAAAATATATGCTTACCTTTTATTTAGTTAGTTATTGTTTTTTTTAAGAAATAAAGGGAAAAAGATCAGAATTATTTCTTTAAAATTCGTACTTTTAGTTTAATAACTATTTTCTATTAAACTGATTTTTTATAACTAAGTAATTAACAAAAATCAAAACAGTGGTGTTGATGGTAAATGATGATATATTTTCTTGATGATCTGATTTCAAACATCATTATTTATAAAATATGCATAAATTTTATTCAATATTAAAAATAAAGAATATACTTTTTTAAGCACGAGAATAGATACAACTCAAATTTTAAAATCTAAAATGAATTTTTGGAGTTTCGTTTGGAGCGGCACCTGGAGCGACGGTTGGAGGAAACGACGAATAATAAGGACTGGATTGCTTCTTCTTCGCAAAAGGGTGATTGGACTATGTTTGTTGATAACCTTAGTAAGCGTGTTTCTATAAAGGATTTGTATTATT
Organism: Hibiscus mutabilis; assembly: GCA_019671005.1. Lineage (NCBI taxonomy): Eukaryota > Viridiplantae > Streptophyta > Magnoliopsida > Malvales > Malvaceae > Hibiscus > Hibiscus mutabilis. The sequence goes on along the minus strand of CM033728.1, from coordinate 30,574,879 downwards.
GATAATCCATAATATTTATAATTAGAGTATATCTAGGATTACAATTAAATATACAAGGATAAGAGAAATCAAATATTAAATACAGGATAAGATTTAGATAATAATAAAATTTAGATAAAGATAAGATAAGATAAGATTTGAATGAGATTGACTAAGATTTATCTTATCTTTATCCTTGATACGCCCCTGCAAGGTAGAGGATCCATCAGAGACACCAATCTTCGACCGAAAATGGATGAAGAGATTCTAACCAAGCGTTTTGGTGAGAGTCCGCAATCTGAGCTTTGGAGGAAATGTGTTGAACAAGTAGTGAACCCGCAGCAACTACGTCACGAACAAAGAAGTAATCAAGTGCAAGATGCTTCATACGGGAATGAAATACTGGATTTTTGCAGACATATGTGGCACTGAGATTGTCGCAAAAGAAAGATGGCGGTTTTTGTAATACCACGCCAATTTCTTGAAGTAAATGTTAAACCCAAAGTATTTCGGTAGTTGTATTTGCCACGACAAGATATTTAGCTTCTATGGAGGAACAACAAATAGTTTTCTAACGAGCTAACTTTCAAGAAATAAGTTTAGATCCAAGGTAAATAGCATATCCAGTAGTGGATCTACTGTCCGTAGAGTATCTACCCCAGTCTGCATCGACAAATGCAGTGAGATGAAGTGAAGATGTCAAACAAAAAAGAATGCCATGGCATAATGTTCCTTTCAGATAACGCAAGATGTACTTAGTTGCTGTCGAATGTGCAAGTAAAGGACCATATATGTATTGCGGCAGACGATTCACGGCAAAAGAAATATCCGGACGAGTAAGTGTGAGATACTGAAGGAGACCAAGTAATTGTCGATAACTAGAGATATCAAGTGCCGTGGATGGCTCTGGCAGAGGTAGTTTGTCAGAATAAGACATAGGTGTGGAAATTGCCTTGGCATTTTCCATCTGAAACTGAGTCAAGATGTCAGAGATGTATTGTGCCTGAGATAAAAACAACCCAGTTGGAGTAGAAATAGCCTTAATGCCAAGAAAATGGCTGAGTATGCCCATATTCTTTAGAGTAAACTTCGTAGGTAATAAGTTGGTGAAGTGAGAAATGAAGTCAGTGTAATTACCAGTAAGCACAATATCATCCATGTAGACTATAAAATATAAAATAACTCACCTTGCATTATAGATGAAGAAGGAGGCATCAGCCTTTGATTTTGTAAACCCAAAGTGAATAAAAAATTGATAGAGTTCAATATACCATACCTTCAGAGCCTGATTGAGTCCATACAAGGCTTTACGCAATCGAAAAATATAAGATAGTTTTGTAGAGTCAACATACCCCAGAAGTTGTTCTAGATAGACTTTCTCATGTAAGGTGCCATTTAAGAAGGCATTATTAATGTCAAGCTACTTGATGGGCCATGCATGATGTAGTGAAAGAGTGAAAATAACACGCACAGCAATAGGTTTTATCACAGGACTGAAAGTCTCAAAATAGTCACGACCATATTCTTAAGAATACCATTTCGCTACCAATCGGGCTTTGTATCGATCAACAGAGCCATCAGCATACCATTTCACACAGAATACCCATTCACACCCTACGACAATTATGTAGATCATGGAATAAGATCCCATTTATGGTTGCATAGCAAGGCATTAAACATATCTCCTATGGATTGTATCCATAATGGATCTTTGAGAGCTTGAGTAACAGTCTTTTGCTCTAATGTGGAAGGCAAAGGATGACATATAGTAGCATTAACAAATGAAGGACCAAAGTACCTTGGATTTGGCTGGCGAACTCATTGTTGTGGAGAATTATGTTGTGGCAAGTCAGAGAAGACATCTTATTATGGCAAGTCAGGGGAGATATCTTGTTGTGGTAGATCAGCCAAGAGAACTGGTGTGGCAATGAGATTATCAGGTTATCATGGCAAACCAGCCAAGGGAGCTGGTTTGGCAATAAGATTATCAGGTTGTCGTGGCATATTAGGCACCGAAGTTGGTGTGGCAATAGAAGCATCACATTTTCATGGTATATGAGGCAATAGAGGTATGGAATGTGATGTCGATGCTGCGGGCGACAATACTAGAAGAGGATACCATGACACAGGGAGTATACATCGTATAGAAAAAGGAAAGATATGAGGAACAAAATAAACATGGTGGGAGATATAGATTTTATTAGTGTTCGTCTCTAGGCATTTATAAGTAGACTGTGTCATAGAGTATCCAAGGAAAACACATTTAGCGGACCATGGCTCAAGTTTATGCTTTGTGTATAGTAGCAGCCATTGAAAACACAAGCATCTGAATGATTGAAATTTGTCATAGTTCGGTGTTTGTTGATGAAGTAGAAGGTAAGGAGACATATTATCAGTATTCGTGTTGGCATTCGATTAATGAGATAAATAGCAACCTAAAAAGCATGAGGTCAGTACTCTATATGAGGGATACAAAGTGAAGTAGAGAGAGTCCAATCTCCACTATGTAATTATGTCTCTGTTCAGCAGTCCTGCTGTGTTTTGGAGTATGAGGCGGTGAAGTAAAGTGGGAAATACCTTCCAAATTCAAAATAGGCAAGAGCTTAACAAACTCACCTCCATTATCAGATAATAGAGACACAATGGTCTGATGAAAAAAGCATTCAACAAGCCTTTTAAACTGAGGAAATATTATCGTAACATTAGATTTTTTTTCTTCATCGAGTATAGCTAGATATATTTGGTAAAGTGGTTAACAAACACCATATAATATGAATTCCATCATAAGACATATGTTTAGTGCTCCAAACATCATAATAAAGTAATTCAAGAGGACGAGAGCTTGACATAGTATTTTGACCAAATGGTAATTTATGACTCTTATTAATAAGACAGAAAGAACAATGAATTTTTGTTAAACTAGTTGAGTTGCGTAATATAGAGGCTAAGACTTTATCGGAGGGATGACCAAACTTGTGATGCAGATGATGCACGAACAAGCAATTGATAGAGTTAACTTGGGGATAAAAGGATCGTGGAGCATAATAGACACCACCAATTGTATTGCCTTAAAGAAGAGGAGTTCCAGTGGTCCAGTCTTTAACAATAAAATAAGTCAAAAAATTTAACAAACATATGATTACTCTAACATAATTTAGAAACTGACACCAAATATGTATGTAACTGAGGAACACATAAGACATTTGTGAGAAAAAGAGGCTTGGTAGCTGTGAGAACAGTGTATCGGCCAATATAAGATATAGGTACAGAGTTACCATTATCCAGATGAACTATATTAGGGCCATCATAAGATGAGACATCCTGAAGAGACGTAGTGGTCATTATGGTGTGATACGAGGCACCACTATCAAACATTCAAGGAACAAGGTCTGATTATGAAAGATTAGTAGCAGTGTTGACAACTGATGAATCAGTGGTGACTGCTGATAAAAGTTATTGTTGTGAAGAAATCGAACAAGCTTACGACAATCCTGAACAATATGCCCTGGTAAATTATTGAACTTGCACACAATATCTTGTCGTCTAGAATGGCGAGATTGAGGAACAGGACTACGACTGCCACCAAAAATTGAATGATCAGAGCAATTGTTTGATTGTGTGAGTGCTTGGCAAAAGGGTGAAAAATGTACTAGAAATGTATGAAAACAATGCCAAGACTAAGTCTTTTGCGTGCAAGTATACACGGTCTACAAGTAATACAACAGTAAGCTAGTTATCGATCCCACAAGGATTGGCCAAGAGTTTATTTGCCTTGCTTGTTTACTCGTCAAAGGGAAAGTGTTGTTAATTTGAAGTGGGTTTTGAAAACAGTTTAAAAGAAAAGAAATAAAAGGAAAACAACATTGGCACAAGGAGAGTTTAAATGAGTGATGAGAGCGTTGGCAAAGGATGCATGTTTTTCACGTTTTTTATGACAACCTTTAATAATTTTTGACCTTGATATTATTTACCGAGTAGATTTAAAGTTAGAATTGCCTCTCTCGTTGGCAATGCCTGAAATTAACCATGTAAAAACCCTTACATCTCTATAATAAAGGTTTTTCATAAATCAATTTGATTAAGTCCCAATCTATACTCCTAATGGGTAGACTCACTCCCCAAGTAAGTTCATCTACTTGAACATCTTCCGTCGAAGCATCTCGCCTTAGTATTTGGCAATGGATCATTTTCCCCTAATTCTACTAAGATATTAAAGAGCAATAAGCAAACAATGCCAGCGGTTGCTTGGCAAAGAATTTAGAAAACTGAAGAATATGCCAGTTATGGGAAATAATGCCAAGGCATTTTTTATTATTAAAAACAAAACATAAAAACATTGTTCAACGTAAACATCCCCCGAAAACTATTAAATTAGTTCATGGTGAGGATATCAAACCAAAAACCTTTATCATTTTCTAACAAAATCATCATTTAAAAATAAAAGTAACTAGACAAAGAAAATAGGCTAGAAAGGTTCGATCGATGTAGCCCTTCAAGGTCTAGGCTCCCGGTCAAGCTGGTCGAACCATGTCTCCTTGGTGCAACCTTCCCAAGCCGATCATTGATGATTGGTGAATGTCGATTATATTCTTTCTTGAGTTCTTTAAATAGGTGTACAAGGATAACCTAGGATAAGCCTTGAAAATTGAATTTTGAATGCTCAAGGGATAAGGGATGTGATCATCTTATCCTATATTTGAATCCTAGGGCTGACGACATCAAGGTTCAGTAGATACTTGGCCGGACATCAAACTCTTCTTCACTGCCAACCGGTGCTTTGGTAATTTGTGGTCAATCGCTGCCAACAGCAACTCAGCATGCTCTCTGGCATTCCTTCCTTTCTACGTTGCACTATTCTGCCATGGCTGCAATAATGCCAACAAAGCAACCCTTCATATTGGCATAGCACAATTCCTAACTCCTTATACAAATGCATGAATTTTAAGGCTGAATGCAACTAAATGTACTTAAAGGCAAGCAAAGACGATGTGAAATAACCATAAGATTTAGTACTTTCGAGGAGTTAACACACCCCCAAACCTAGCTCATTGCTTGTCCTCAAGTAATGCAAGTAAGCTAAAAGCAAAAATAGTGAAAATAGTACCTCCACAAAATTTAGGTCGAAATGTCAACACATGCTGGCAAGCAGAATTTGGCTCTAGTTCTATCCTCAAATATCCTAGTGCAGTAATGCCAAGCAGATAAGCAAATTCAAGTGCAGCATATATAACTCTAGTCTAAGGGAATGAAGAGTGAACGATGTGTAGGCAATATGCATCAAGTATCCTTTTACTCCTTTAGTCAAATTTACTATATAAACCCAAATTTTTTTTTATTCCTGCCAAGGGTTTCTTTTTTTTCTTCTGACATTAAAAGTAGGTTGGCGTCATAATGTTGGTTGGCGTGAGAAGTACGAGGGAGCATACCACGAACCCCCATGTTAGTCTAGACTAATCACTAAGCTAACCTATTACACTCTTACCCTTAAAGTTTTTGGCCTGAGCACTAACGAGGGAGTTCCACCAAGCCCCAAGCTACCTATTATCTCTGAGGCAGATGAGTATTCCATTTCTTCTTGCCTTGGCAAAACATTGTTGCCTTATTAATTTCTTTTACCCTGGCATAATATTTTATCTCTCTTTTTTTAGCTTAGTTTCAAAAATTCTAAGTTTGCTTAGGAACTAGATGCATAGTACATGGTAAGTGAAAGTTCAATTCCCTAAACTAGAGATCAATTGCCAAGCAGACCTGGCATTGCTATTCTGCTGGCATAGGCAAGCTAAGGATTAAATTTATTCATCGGACAAACTATTCTAGAATAATTTCAAATTGCCTAACAAAGTGTTAGCATACTTCAAAATTTGACCGAGGTAAATTTTTTTCTTTTTTAGGGGTTCGGTATGCATGGCTACAACCTAGGCATGACAACAAAAATGTGCATTATCCTCAACGCATGAAAACAACACATATTTAAAAATAACAGAAAAAATGCATGAACATGTGAAATGCAAAGGAATGAAATGCAAATGAGTTTAGGAAAAAAATGACTCCCTTGTGGAGACTTTCTCTCGTCTGACGCGTGTTTTTCTCTTGATAAATGTCTCATGATCAGGGGCCATTCCTTTCATGCTTGGTTTTGAGGTAGTAGTGGAAGCTCCAACTTCTTTGACAATCTGCAATGGCCTCGATACGGCAGGCGTCGTAGCAGACGAGGCTGGGATAGTAGGTGTTGTGGCAGACTTCTTCTGACTCTGGTGGCGTTTCTGACTTGACAAATTCAACTTGAGCTGGCGAGACTAGGATGGTGGCATTTGAGAGTGTCGGGGTATGAACTGATCGAGGACTGGCTGGCATGGCATCATCGTTGGCAAAGATTTCTATAGGAAAATCTGGGAAGGCTGGCAGAAAGTCCAAGGACAATCTTTCAAGGGTTTCTTTGATGGTAACATCCCTGGCATGAGTATAGTGCCACAGTTTGACATTTTTCTCCTCAGCTCTCTAATTTTTGGAGAATTATCTCATGGAGATGGTGGATCTAGGAGAGTAATACCACGGAATCAGCTGGGATAGGACCGTTAGGCTCTACCTTCGACACTTTGGGCTTTGGAGTTGATTCTTTTACTTTCCTTTTTCCCTTGTCCTTTGACTTGATGGCAGTGAGTTGCCTCCATATGGCTGGCGTGATTGTGGTGCCCTTAATTTCTTTGTCTTTGTCTGAGTCAATCTTGGGCACACCATGGCTCATGAAAATGTTAGAAATTAACAAAAGACAGAACAAACTACCTTTAGGCTTACCAGCACATTTATATGTCTCATCGATGATGATCTGGAACACATTGATTTTTCGGCTAACAATGATTGAGTGTAGAAGCGTCAGCCGTTCCTTCAACATCATTTCGTTGTGGGTGGTTGGCATTAGATTTTCCTTCAAAAAGTGGTTCCACCCCTTTGATTGAGATTTTAGTGCCAATCTCTTGATTGTTCGGTGTCCGTTGGCACACTCAATCCATTCCGTGCCTAGTTCGTACAGAACTGCTAGTAATTTCTTCCTCTTGGCAGCAGTCATTGACTCTGCATACTCTAGACGTTCCTCCTCGGCATCTCCCAATTTGAACATGGCATTGATATAATACTCATCAAAGCGCACGCATGTGCCTCGAATCATTAAGAAAGGGTTATCCTTGGTGGTAAAGTGGGTATAAAATTCTCGGATAATATTCGACCTCTCCCTTTTGTTGGCAAAAGAGTTCCACTTGTGCTTGTTTACGACCGCCATGAAGTCTGGTGGAAATCCCACGGCTGGCTCATCTTTGAAGTCAAAGTGCTTCTCATAGCAAAATGATCTTGAGGCAAAGTTCGCTTCATATTTTTTGCAAATCTCTTCATTGAAAAAGATTTTGAAGGGCATGGATGAGGAAGCCATGGAAACAAGTTGAAAGCTTGACCGGGTTGAGGAAAAAAAGAGAAGAGAATGAATTATTGTAAAAAAAGAGAAGAGAATGAATCATTGTGTTCTTTCATGATAAAGAAAAACAAAAAGAAAAGTGAAGGGTCTTTAACTCTTTGAACGGCTAGGGTAGGTTAAAAGTAAAAAGGTTGAGTTTTTAATGGGGATATTAAAGTGACCGATTTAAGAGGGGGAATGATGGGTAATTGCGTATATGGGAAAAATAAAAAGGGTTTAAGTGATACGAACGATGTGATAAGGGTTTAAGTGATAGGGTAGGTTTAAAAGAGTGAAGTGATAAGGATTTAGGTGATAAGGGATTAAGTTGAATTTATGTAATACCCCAATATTTGCTTAGTGACTAAAACGTAAAGAGTTAAAGATTGGTGGTTTTAGTTTAGTGACCAAAACGTAAATTTTTAAAGTTGAATGAATAAAGTGAAAAATTGAGAAAAGTTTAGGGACAAAGATGGAAATTTTCCCCAAAAATTATTTTATACCCATATATGAAAAGTTTATCCCGGTATAAGAATTTTGGTGGGAATCGGATTTTTGGTACGAGATTTGTGTGAAAAGTTATAAAAAGAATAAGTTTTGGTAATTAGTTCGTATGATTATTTGAATTTGGAAAATTATGAAAATTTTATGGAAGTCTTAGGAAGACTTGAAGAATATGATATTATGGTTTTGAATCATTTTTGTTCGGTTTGAATTCGATTCTATACAGTATTTGGTGTAGTAGATGGAAATGACAATTTTGAAGATAAGTTGTTTCATTAGTGGCAAAATGGTCATGTTACCTATACTTTTTGAATATATTTGATTATGGAAAAGAATATTGCACATGTGACAACATATGATTGGTTATAATTCAAGGGCAAAATAGTCATTTGACTATTAAAAGGATTTTTATTTTTAAATAAGGCTTTTAATATGCCATTTGGCATATAATCAAGAAATAGAATTTTGTGGAAATTTTCTCATCTTCATCCTCCTAGCCGTGGGGTTCCAAGAAAGGGTAATAAAATTTCAATTCAAATTTTTAAGCTTAATGGATTGGATTTGTGGTTTAAATATGAAATAAGAAGTTGTTCAGTAATAACCCAATAATTGGTTAGTGACTAAATTGCAAAGAATTAAAAGTTGGTGGTTTTAGTTCAGTGACTAAAATGTAAAATGTTAAAGTTTGGTGACCAAAGTGAAAATTTGAGAAAAGTTTGAGGACCAAATTGAATATAAAATTGTTGGTTCGATCTGATGTTTCTATTATTGGGAAATTACAGTTATAGTTTAAATGGAATTCGGGTAATCGTATGAGCTCGGAATGTGATGGAATTTTGAAGGGAGTTGTAAGAGGACTTGAAGAAGATGACATTTCACTTTGGAATTGTTTTTGATCACTTTGGATTCGATTGGATGCAGTATTTTAAAATAGTGCACAAATGACATTTTTGTAAATACATGGATTCATTAATGGCATTTTAGTCATTTTGCCCATGCTTTTTAATTAAAAATGATTATGGAAAAGTGATAATGTTATGTGTCAACACCTAATTAGTCCTAATTAAGGGGTAAAACGATAATTTTGCTATTAAGGGAGATTTTTTTATTATATTAAGCTAAATAATGTCATTTGGCATTATAATCAAAATTAGAAAAAGCTAGAATTTTGCTCATCTTCTTTCCTCTTGGCCGAAACACCCTAGACAAGGTAAGAAAAATTTTTGATTCAATTTTTGGCTTGATTTGATTAGTTTTTGGGTTGAAACATGAAATAGAGAATTAATCTCTATTGAATTCTCTTTCATTTGGTATAATTTTTGCATAGTTTTCGTGCTTATATGTTGAGATTGGAGGTTAGGGTTTATGAAGAATAAGTTTGGGATTTCATGTTTTAAGGATTGTTTTAATTGGATTTGAGGTTGTGATGATGAAAATCCCATGGATTTTGTTTTAGGTGTTATTTGGGAATATTTAAAAATTAGGGGAAACTCTTGCAAAATTTTTATTTGAATTGGAAATGATGTTAGAAGCTTGAAAATGATGTATGAAGGTTGAATTTATGCTTGAATCAAGTTGGAAAAATTTGGAGAAAGTGACCCTTGGTATTCGGCTTTTAGAGGAAATTAGGGGAAAATTATGGAAAATTTTCCTAAGGCTAGAAATGGTGTAAGGATGATTTTGTAAGCTTTTGAATATTAATTGGACTAGTATGTGTAATCACTCATTTTTTACCGGGTTTTAGTGTTATTAGTATTATTTTAATAATATTATTATTAATATAAAATTAATGAAAAATAAAAAAAATAATAAAAAAAAGTTATTTAAAAAAAGGAAAGAAAATACCTGGAGCATGTTGCTCCACGTCACCCTAAATTATCCGCACCCCTTTGAAGATTGCCTATAAATAGGCAGGGGTTCACGCAGGGGAAAGGGGGAATCGGCCATGGCAAGGCCTAATAAGGGGCATTAGCTCCCGCCTAGCCAAGGACCGGGGTAGTGCCCTCGGTCTTGGTTGGTTTGATCGGGGTACTATTTTAGGTCCGATCTAGTTAATATTTTTGGAGAGGTCGCGGTAGATCTCGGTGGGGTTCAGTCGGGGTTCGTTATTCGAGCTCCTAGTTAGGTATATTTTCTTCCCTTTTTATTTGTGTTGTAATTTTTATAATTTAATGAAGTATTAGTTATTTTAAAATTGTATTCTTATTTTTTAGTTTGTATGTTTATGTTTTAGGTTAGTATTTAATATGTTTTAAATTTATGTTTTATATTAATATTTTATTTATGTTAGATTCGTTTTTATTTACGTGTTAGATTAATATTTATTTGTGTCTTAAATTAATATTTATGAATGTTAGCATTTTATTTATAATTTGTTTTTATTTATGAGTAAGATTAATATTTATGTATGTACGTTTTAGATTAGTATTTTATTTATGTTAGATTAATATTCTATTATGTTAATATTTATTTGCATTGTGTTTAAATTATTTGTCATATTTTATCTTTTGCTAACTAAGTTTGCATAATGGAATATATAATGTCAATGCGGTGCCCTTTTATCCGAGCATAAACGGGGCCAGTATCAGGCGTAGTGATAGTGGTTGGGCGTTTACTTTCGGATAACGGGGCCTTTAAAATTTACTCGTACTTATAATCAAATTTTAATTTAATCGTCACTTTAATCCGGAAAGTTTAATATTAATAAAGCGGTAATTATTAAAGTACCAATTTTGGGCGGTATGGGGGTGCTAATTCTTCCCTATCCGTAACCGACTCCCGAACCCAAAGTTTTTGAATCTCTGGTTTTATGGTGTCCGACCTACCTAAGTGGCCGGTGGCGACTCCAATTTCTAAATAAAATGCGGTTTTTTAAAACCCCTGCAGAATAAATATTTTAATATCCAAAAAACCACAAACACTTCGAAAATTCATTTTTTTAGCGAAACAGACATCGCTACAGATGGCGACTCCACTGGGGAACATTTTTGTTTTTAAAAAAACAAAAAGACAGTCGAGCTTTTTCAAATAATTACCGTTTTAATAATATTAGAAGTTCTTAAAGTGTTTATTAAATTAACATTTGGTTATAATTGCGCATTTATTTTAACGCATTTAAAATATGGCATATAAACCTGTTTTTTTTTAAGTGGGGGGAAAACGCTAATGCTTTCGTGGAGATATCGTTCTCCCGTGTCGGCCTAGCAAGTACCTTCGGGGCTCGAGTACCTTATGCTTTCGTAAGGATATCGTTCCTTCGTGCCGGCATAAGCGAATGGGTCTCCCTGAATTGAACCCGGTTGAAAGGAGCCTATAATGGGTGATGATCGGGGGCCTTGCTACTCTTAGTAGAGGACAACAAGGACAATTCGGGTACCTCCTAGCACCAACACTGTATGTAGAGAACATATAGAAACCCACCCCTTTAGAGCCATGCGGATAACCTTACGTGTTTTAGACGGGATAAATAGGTTTTTTTTTTGTTTACCTTATTTAATTTATCCTTTTATTTATGTATTTATTATTTTTATCCGGTACTAACCCATTTTTTGTGTTTTATTTTTATTTTACACATACTTTTGTTGCATTATCATTACATCCACATTACATAGAGGCGTTGATTCAAGTGGTTTGCTCGATTAGAAAATCTTTCATCATGGAAAAAATGTGTCTTAGGAAGGACGGCATCGATCCAGTCACACGACATCGGTCAGAGATTAATCAACAAATCCGAAGTAATGATTTGCCGAGCAAGCGTGTAGTGCCAAAGTATACACACGAGACCCTGATGGTGGACATACAACGAGCTACAAGGTGTGTGAATGACTTAGCTACCGAAGCCGCGACTCTCAGACCTTTCGTAACCCCGGACATGGAAGAAGCACCAAGGTTTACCAAGTTGCTCAGAGCTGTCGAGGAGCTAGGAGGTAGAGCTAAGGCTTATGTGTAGAATTTTATTTTGTAATTAAGACTTTTTGTAATAGAGACTCTTTTTGTAATAGGGACTCCTTTTGTAATATGGATTTTTTTTGTAATCTGGACCCTTTAATTCCCATGAAAGTCGTTCGAAAGGGTGATTACCAGCGGAATCAACGCCTTTATTTGCATTCATGTTGCATATCATGACATGGTGTTGATTCAAGAACAATTCATTAAAATGCTTTCAAAATAGAAAAAGTCTGCTTTGCCGAGAACGATAATATTACAGTATCAAGTTAGGCCGAGCAAAGACCAATCGAGAAAGAAGACGGTACGATAGTAAGGCACGTACGACGTAGAAGATTCAGTCAGGGCCGTAGAACCCCAATTTTAAATCTTCACATTTGACCATTTTGTAAAAGTCTCAGATTTTAATTTAACTCATTTAAAAAAAATTGAAAATATTATTATTTTGCTTGAATCTTTTTCCCTCATAAAACTTTCAGAATAATAATAGTAAAAAAGAAGAAACCTAAAAGTTTTATTTTTTAAAGTAAGTTAAAACCTTTTAATAAAAAAAGGGGAAAATTTTTAAACCAAATGATCTTTGAGAATTTTAATTTAATCCCTAAAATTTTTAAAGTACTCCCCTAGGACCGATAGAATCCATCCCTGTTTAGACGTATTATTCGTTTGCACCCAGATCTACAGAAGAAAAGATCTTGTCTGCCCTTGTTGATGTTCTTTTTAGAAGCCACAAAAATAAAGATCATGACGTCACGAGTCCATGGAATAGAATAAAGGGAGAAGACGAAGTCATCCATCATCCTGAAGACGACGTCGAGACGTGGAGCACAGGTTTTGCTTTCCGAAGTCAACGTCTCTAGAATAAATCCAACTGTTACTTGTAATTCATTATTAAGTTCTAAACAGACATTTTCTCTATTGAAAGTTTTTTAAAGACTGTTCGAGAATCAACATCGTATTTGCATGCATTCTCGCATTTATAGGGTATTGATTCTCGAAGTGGTTCCTCAAATCTTAGAAATCGTTCATAATTGGCAAAGGGTTGTCTGGTCAGATATTAGAGGGCATGGATCCAGGGTTTTGTCCCAGAACAAGATTGAAGACAATAGAAGAGGAACCATCTGAAGACTTCAGGTCAGACATAGTAAGGAGACACGGTACTAATATTGAGCAAAGTAAGGTGCAAGAGTTGAATTCAAAGCAGAGGGAAGAAGTGATGAATCGGATGAAGACTTTGATGAAAGGTAAGCGATCTATCGAATCGAAAGAAGAACCCATCAAGGATCAGAATAGAGAGCGGGATAGTCAGAATTCTACCTCTAAGCCAGCTAAATACAACAAATTGAACCTTTTTGTGATCCGCATCAATAAACAGGCAGAAGGTATGTCTGAGTCAGGCTTTCAAAAAGTAGAGCTCAGTCTAGAAGAAACCCAAGAAGCAAGTAATGAAAAGAAGTATATCTCAATTCTTGTGAGGTACACCGAACTACTCCTAATGTTCATCGAGAAGAGTTTTATTACCTCGGTGAAGTCTCTAGCGAAGAGACCGTCTTATCCGAAAGATTACGACACCGTTTAGGAAGTTTGGGTCACAGTATTGAGGATTGTGGGGCCATGAGGAACAAGTTCAAGATCTTATCACGATGAGAATTTTGGGTTTCAAAGACGGAGCTCCCCAATTCTATAGTGAGCTAACAATCACCCGAGGGGCAAAGTTGAGGAAGAATCGATATCCAGGACAAAGTTCAAGTAATGCCGAAGTGGGTCACTCAAGTGAGTTAAATTTGAAGATAGGAGATAGGGGCATCCCAGGAGAGGGATATTCTTTCGAGTTCAGCCAGCTTAGATAAGGAAGAGATAACTTTGATAAAATTGAATTTTCAGAATGATCACCCGAAGCTCCACTGAGTGTTTAAGAATATCAGATTGGGTCACCTTTAAAGAGTAAATGAACGGTGTTGTTCAGTTGAAGGACGACTCAGAATATTGGAAGAAGAGAAACTATTCAAGCGAGAATCAAGTTAGGCTGTTATCAGATAAGTTTGAGGAAATTGAGAATATGTACGACAGTCTCCAGAGATGAGCTATATAATAACTTAGCCATTAACAAGAGTTTTGGAAACAAGTTTACGACAGAGCAATGACAATCCAACACTCTTCAGTAGGAAATGACAATTTCCAAGCTTCGAAAGACTAAGCATAGGACAGGCGAAGACCCGAAGATCGATATTACTCGAGCAGGTAAGGCGGCTCAACAAGGTGGCAGGCTTAGTCAGAACATGGACCAAGTATTGGACTACAGAAGGCAAGCTGACCAGACTACTGGATGAAGTTAAGAAAGTAAACACTGAAGCATATCAGTAACTGTAAATATCTAATATCTGATATAATGAAACCTTTTGGCCTCAATGAACGTCGTTCTATGGGGATCAATTTTGGAATCAATACCTTATTGTTTTCATGTTTTAGGATTGCATCGCATTGCTTTCCATGATCCTGCCATGTTTTACATAACATTATCATTACCTTGCATTATTATTACCTTGCATAAATTTTATAAGGAGTAAGTCAAAGACCAATTAGGGTTTTATCATGGATAAAAGAATCGAAGACACTCAAAAATCAAGATTCGAGTAGTTAAAAGATGGGCTTGAGAGAAAAAAAGAAAGAAAGAAAGAAGTTTGATATCTTTGATGCAAGAAAGCTCTGTTTGAACCCTGATTTGGTCGTTCCTCCAGATTCCAAAGACTCCAGATTTGCGCATGATAACGGAATAAGATGCCCCAAGATTCACGTGACAATATTCTACCAAAAAAAATAGGGGGCTGTATTGAAAAATTGCCGATCCACTACTTCCCCGACAGTCTAGCAGGACCTACCGTGATATGATATGCTTTGGACCCAACACCAAGTCGTCAGTATCTCCAGGGTACGAAGATGAAACCTGATGAAAGCTTCAAGGAATGTGCTTTGAGGTGTCTATGTTTAGCAACCCAGGTGCAGCCTCCTGTAGATGAAGAGGAGGGTGACTTCCATGCTACCTTTCTTATTTCTTCTTTGATAAGGTTCTTGGGAAAATGAATGCCAGCTTTGAGGACTTCATGACAGTCGGAGAGAGAATCGAACATGCACTCCGGAACCTAAGTTTAACATACCAGACATGCCTAGGAGCAGAATGAAAGAAAGAGATAAATGGGTACCACTTTCGAAGGTTCTCGTGATCGTAAGAGAAGAAGACAGGCAGATTCCTCTGAATCACCGAGAAAAATACCTCGAACAAGTACATATTTAGAGATATTCGGAGTAGTCTATCTCGGACATATGACCTTATCTGGTCAAGGTATATGTGAGTTCTACATTGAGGCGCTGGAGCATAATACTAAGAAATTTAGGGTCGTTAATAGAAAAATCAAGAAGCTGGTTGACGAGGGAGTCATGACAAAAAATGATCCAGCAAGGAAAAACAAGAGAACTGGCACAAGCCTACACTACAAAGGATCGAAATGAGTTAGTACTCGGGAGGTAGTCCGGAGGTCCCTATGGTTTTCCCATCAGTTCACAAAGAAATTCTCAATGCTTTGGAAAAAGAAAAAGAAGAAAAAAACTCCCAAACAGATATTTTTTAGAATTAAAAATCACATTTCCATTTAGAAAAGCATTTTTACATTCTTGATTCTTTAAACATTGTATTTTTATGGGGTAGTTTTTGTTCTCCCATATGCATATACACGCATTTTTAAACGGACATATGTATATATCATTTCTATACTAGGTCCTCGAATTTTGAATGCAACAGTACATTTGCTTCAGATCCAAAGATCAACTCTAAGTTGCATATATTTAGAAGAGATTGAATATTGTGGGGATACTGTAAATGTGAGTATCTTCTAGTTTACTTAGGCCAACAGAGGAACAAAGCGAGTGTTTAGAAAATGGGCAGTTCCCGCTTTAAGAATTTATCTTCTCAGGCACTTGTCGTTTAAGATCCTTGAAACAAAAGTTGACCCTAAACCTCTACCCCCTGAAGGCATTCTCAGGACATATGTGAATTTGACAACGAATGATATTCTTTTACTTTACCAGAAGACAGAGATGAGTCCAGACAGATTGGATACGAAGATCAGAAAATCATCAGAAGAAAGTGGTTGAAAACAAGGATATGCCCAAACGAGAAACCAAAGAAAAGAAGAAAAATGGTAATCAGAAGGCCTAAGCAATCCAGATCGAGTAAATATCAGAAGAGCTGCAGAAAGGCAAGTATATTCGAGCAGAAGATATCATCATTACCTAGTATAGATACGTGTTGATTCGAGGATACATTTATAGACTCGAATAAGAAGAAAGAGATTCAAGGCTAAAAACCCAAAATGGGCAGACTAAAACAAAAAACAAAACAAAACAAAAAAGAGAAGAAAAGAAGAAATAAAATAAAAAAAAGATGAAAGAGAGAGAAAAAAAAGAAGAAAAAAAAGAAAAGAAAAAGGAAAAAAGAAAAAGAAAGAAAGAATATTGTATATGTTTCACACACAGATCAAACAATACAAGAACGAGACTTCAACTATGAGCAAGAGGCAGAAGGAATCCACATTTCAAGTAAACATCAGTTTTGAAAATTAGTATAGAAGCTCGAATTGAAGCCAAGTCAAGACAAGTCGGCCCGAAGATTGCCAATTTCAAAAAAGGAAATGACCTCTAGGGTGAAAACCCAAAAATGGGCAGTCTAGAGTGATCCCGAAAATGAAGAAAAAGAGTAGTCTGCCTGAGCCTGCTGGCATCGATATCCAACCAAAATACACTTATATGAAGGTACATAAGAAGGAAGTGACCTCTAGGGTGAAAACCTAAAAATAGGCAGTCCAGAGCGATCCAAGAGAAAAAGTGAAAAAGAAGAAAAGAAAAAAAAGAGAAAAGAAGAAAGAATAATATTTCATCTAGGCGTGCCAATCACAAGAATTCCCAGAAATGTATTCATAGTCCTTTATTCAAGAAATCTCAGTTTCGAGGAGTATTGAAGGATCAAACATTATTGAACAGAAAACGAACATCAGTATATAGCCAGAATGCAAGACAACCTACAATAAAAAGAAAGGAAATGAGCTCTAGGGTGAAAACCCGAAAACGGGCAGTCTAGAGTGATCCAAAAAAGGGAAGGAATAATGGGCATATCCAAGTTACACAAGTACAGAAATACTGTTTCACTTAACCATAAACCAAAGTCTACATTACAAGCCCCCAAAGACTATTCTGGTCATCCATAGATATCCAAGTTGAATGAAAATGTCTTCAGATTTCATTCCGCCTATAAGGGTTAACTTTGCTTCAAGGAACGTCAAACTTCGAAGTGCTTGGTCGACAGCCCAAATGAGGGAAGGATGGGGCATGGTGAGATAGTGAGATTAAGAGAGCCACCTTAAACGGGGTAGAAACTAGGTAGGGTTGTTCCTCCCAAAAGCATATTAGACCAGAAGAAACTATACATTGGCATATATCTCCACAATGGTCAAGATCTTCTAAACATGCGCTTCATTAGAGTTGATCTCTGGCAACTTGAAGCAGATGCGCTATGGTGTTTGATATTTCAGGGGAAAACATGTTTTAAAAGGTTTGACATTTTCTCCTAAAGTTTTGATGTTTACCATTTTCCCCAAACATTAGTTTTTAAAATGTTTGGCAATATACTTCGAATTTTGTTTACCATTCTCCAAACATTATTTGGTCCTTAAAAAAAGAAAAGAAAAGAAAAAGATGTTTACTATTTGTTCCAAACAATGTTTTCAAAATGTTTGGTATCCCCTCCAAGTTGTGATTTTCAAAATAACTGTTATCTTTTCAAACAATCATTATTTTTTGAAATATACGCAAGTAAATTGCCGTTTGCATTATTTTAAAAATGAATGATGATAAGATTTAAAGCATAGGGACCGAGAGTTAGTTACCATCGAAGTGCTACGAGAAGATCAAGGATGAGCTCAGGGGATGGAAGCATTTTGGCTTACCCTAGTGACTAGAAATAGATCAAGGCTCTGTATGATGGGTCAGAAAATTCAAAGCAGTGGAGCCCGTGGTTGAATGGGGCAACGCCAAGCGAAGAAGATGACAATGGTTCTTATAAGAATAATATAAGAACCAGAGGATCATTTATGAAGATGGGTGATAACCCCGAAAATAAGAAAATCCTTCCGCACAAAAGGTTTAAAAGCATGTTCAAATGAGGATTTAAGAGCATACAGTGAAGAAGTAAAGAGATGAAGAAATTCGAGGAACGACCTTTCAGGGTGTAAGACTTTAGGACAAAAAGAGAATGAACAAAAAACAGAAGAAAAACGAAGAAATAAGAAAAAGAAAGAAAAGAAAGTGAGAAAAATGATGATAAAAAGAAGAAAAAAA
Organism: Hibiscus mutabilis; assembly: GCA_019671005.1. Classification (NCBI taxonomy): domain Eukaryota; kingdom Viridiplantae; phylum Streptophyta; class Magnoliopsida; order Malvales; family Malvaceae; genus Hibiscus; species Hibiscus mutabilis. Next base: position 30,556,620 of record CM033728.1, on the reverse strand, counting down.
AACAAGAAAAAGAGAAGAAAAAGAAGAAGAAAGCACGACATTGCATGCATCATATAGATAGGGGCATGTCAATTTTTGCTTGGACAGGTACTTGAAGAATTATCAAAGAGTATTAAGAAGTGGATTCAAAATTTAAAGAAAGTTATGGCAGCCATTTTCGGTGTGAGTCCCCAAATTTATAGAAAGTTTTGGCAGCCATCTTCGACGTGAGTCCCCAAAATTTGAAGAAAGTTTGACAGCCATTTTCGGCGTGAGTCCCCAAATTTAAAGAAAGTTTTGGCAGCCATTTTCGGCGTGAGTCCCCAAATTCAAAGAAAGTTTTGGCAGCCATTTTCGGCGTGAGTCCCCAAATTTGAAGAAGGTTTGGCAGCCATTTTTGGTGTGAGTCCCCAAATTTGAAGAAACATCGGTAGCCATTTTCGGCATGAATCCCCAAATTGAAGAAAGATTTCGACAGCTATAGTAGCGTGAGTCCTAGAAGATCGGTAGCCATTTTTGGCCTAAATCTCCAAATTAAAGAAAGATTTCGGCAGCTATAGTAGCGTGAGTCCTAGAAGATCGGTAGCCATTTTCGGCGTGAATCCCCAAGTCTGAAAAAAGTTTGGCAGCCACTTTCGGCGTGAGTCCCCAAAATTTGAAGAAAGTTTGGCAGCCATTTTCGGCGTGAGTCCCCAAAATTTGAAGAAATTTTGGCAGCCATTTTTGGCGTGTGTCCCTAAATTTGAAGAAAGATTGGCAGCCATTTTCGGCGTGAGTCCCCAAATTTGAAGAAAGATCGGTATCCATTTTCGCCGTGAATCCCCAAATTTGAAGAAAGGTCAGTAGCCATTTTTAGCGTGAATCCCAAAATTTAAAGAAAGGTTGCGGCAGCCTTAGTAGCGTAAGTCCAAAGATATCAACAGCCTTGTTAAAAAAATGAAAATGAGATAGAAAAAAGATAAGAGAAAAATGAAAAAGAAAAAAAAGCAGAAAAAGAAGGAAAAAGAAAAATGAAAAAGAGAAAAAAGCAGAAAAAGAAGGAAACAGAAAAAAGAAAAATGGAAAAGAGAAAAAAGCAGAAAAAGAAGAAAAAAGAAAAAAAGAAAAATGAAAAAGAGAAAAAAGCAGAAAAAGAAGGAAAAAGGAAAAAAAGAAAAAAGAGAAAAGAAAAATTCGAAGATAAAGGTTCTATATAGGAAGGCCTATATTTTCAAGCTCCCGTAGCAAGAGGTTCTATGTAGGAAGAATCCGCCGCTCCGAGGCTTCAGGAGCTGAAAGTTTTATATAGGAAGGGCTTGCAGCTCTAGGGTGAAGACTAGCAGTTCTATATAGGAAGAACTCCCAGCCGAAGGAATTCACCCATGACACATAAGGTTTTATATAGGGAAAACCCGTTGTGTTGAAGGCGAAGAGTCCTATATAGGAAGGGCTCCGAGCTTTACTATCTTAGAGTGAAAGGTTCTATATAGGAAGAACCTGTAGCTCCAAGATTTCAGAAGCTAAAAGTTCTATATAGGAAGGACTGGCGGCTCCAGGGTTTGAAGACTAGCAGTTCTATACAGGAGGAACTCCCAGTCGGAAGAATCCATCAGTGGCGCAAAAGGTTTTATATAGGAGAAACCAGCGTTGAGGGTGAAGAGTTCTATATAGGAAGGACTCCAACTTTACCGTCTCAGAATGAAAAGTTCTATATAGGAGGGACTCGTAACTCGAGACTTCAGAATGAAGGGTTCTATATAAGAAGGACCTATAGTTCCAAGATCATAAGGTGAAGAAGTTCTATACAGGAAGAACTTACAAGCTTGAAGATTCAGCTAAGGAAGAGCAGAGAGTTCCAGAAGAACACGTGATTCCGAAGCCAAAGACGAGAAAGTAGGTAAAAAATGAGTGCTTTTGATCTTTGCTTTGTCCTCGTTTCACAAGAACAAGCAAAGAGGGGCAACTTTAATCACTCATTTTACCGGGTTTTAGTGTTATTAGTATTATTTTAATAATAATATTATTAATATAAAATTAATGAAAAATAAAAAAATAATAATAATAAAGTTATTTAAAAAAAGGAAAGAAAATGCGTGGAGCATGTTGCTCCACATTGCCCTAAATTATCCCCACCCCTTTGAAGATTGCCTATAAATAGGCAGAGGTTCACGCAGGGGAAAGGGGGAATCGGCCATGGCAAGGCCTAATAAGGGGCATTAGCTCCCGGCTAGCCAAGGACCGGAGTAGTGCCCTCGGTCCTGGTCGGTTCGATCGGGGTCCTATTTTAGGTCTGATCTAGTTAATATTTTTGGAGAGGTCGCGGTAGATCTCGGTGGGGTTCAGTCGGGGTTCGTTATTCGAGCTCCTAGTTAGGTATATTTTCTTCCCTTTTTATTTGTGTTGTAATTTTTATAATTTAATGAAGTATTAGTTATTTTAAAATTGTATTCTTATTTTTTAGTTTGTATGTTTATGTTTTAGGTTAGTATTTAATATGTTTTAAATTTATGTTTTATATTAATATTTTATTTATGTTAGATTCATTTTTATTTACGTGTTAGATTAATATTTATTTGTGTTTTAAATTAATATTTATGAATGTTAGCATTTTATTTATAATTTGTTTTTATTTATGAGTAAGATTAATATTTATGTATGTATGTTTTAGATTAGTATTTTATTTATGTTAGATTAATATTCTATTATGTTAATATTTATTTGCATTGTGTTTAAATTATTTGTCATATTTTATAGTTTGCTCACTAAGTTTGCATAATGGAATATATAATGTCAATGCGGTGCCCTTTTATCCGAGCGTAAACGGGGCCAGTATCAGGCGTAGTGATAGTGGTTGGGCGTTTACTTTCGGATAACGGGGCCTTTAAAATTTACTCGTACTTATAATCAAATTTTAATTTAATCGTCACTTTAATCAAGAAAGTTTAATATTACTAAAGCGGTAATTATTAAAGTACCAATTTTGGGCGATATGGGGGTGCTAATCCTTCCCCATCTGTAATAGACTCCCGAACCCAAAGTTTTTGAATCTCTGGTTTTATGGTGTCCGGCCTACCTAAGTGGCCGATGGCGACTCCAATTTCTAAATAAAACGCGGTTTTTTAAAACCCCTGCGAAATAAATATTTTAATATCCGAAAAACCAAAAACATTTTGAAAATTCGTTTTTTAGCGAAACAGACATCGCTACAGTATGGAAGTTTGTAAAGTGTTGAGGACTAAATTGTAAAGTTGGGGAAATATGTGATTAAAGTGGAAAGTTGTTTTGAAAATGAAGTTGTGTGATAAAGGATTATTTTGAAACATTTGGAAGTATAAGGGTTAACATTGATGTTGTGAGATAAGATTAGTAATAAAAGAATTTGTAGGAAAATTATTATTATTCCTAATGTATATTAAAGTTAGAATGATACTAACATATACTTTAAATCGTATTTGTTGCTAAATGTTATTGTAGATCGTGAGCGTGACCAAAACCGGGAATCCAGCAGTCCCAAAGGCGAAGAAAAAGCGTAATAGTAAATTTTTATAGTTAGGCAACATGTGAGTGCATTCATACTTATTTTTATTATGATATGAGGTAGACTTGCGATAAGTCAACCTTGAGTGTTGAAAACAAAAATGATTTGAATCGTAAATTATATACATATTAAATGGCTTTGAAACTATAAATGACTTTGGGTATGAACTGCCCAATGCATTTTTCTTATATATGTTATAGTGACATGTCTTTATTTATTGATATTATTGAATAAGTGAAGAGATCATAATAGTGAATTGGTTAAAAGCCCATTATATGATTACTGAGATTCTTGGTATAATTGGCATGCCAATGAGGTAGAGTATAGTGATATAGTGACGTTGTGTTCTACAACTATGACCAAGTGATATAGTGATGCTGTTAAATTACAGCAGTGATACAGTGATACAATAATTTATTATGGCACAACAAATTAGTTGATGCCGCAGATGTGCATACTCAACAGTGACTCACATACCAAGCATTCTCATTTACTTTACATTGGGCTATAATTTAATTAAAAGTGAAAGTGCAAAGAATGATCCAAGTGAAATGAAATTTTCAAATAAAGAATTGCTTTAGTATAACCTGTCTTACATATATATATATGAATTTTGAGATTTTACAGGTTACATAATAGTGGATCGACTTTGACAAAGTCAGTTTTTATGATTTCGTAATCCTATATGATATACATATACATGTATATATTGTATTTTGTTTGTTTATGTCTCTTCTTTACAATGAAATTGTTTAAATTATTTTATGTTGCCTCACTAAGTGTATACTTACGTGTGAATGTTTCACGCGTAGGTAAAAGAGTGCAAGGAGTAAGGGCAGCTGCAGAAGACATCATCTATTTTGAAAGCGAAACATAACTACCAGTATGACATCTTGGGTTTTACTTTTGATATTATTAGTTAGCATATAAATTATAAATGTTTTGAGCTGCTCTGATATGAACATGTTTAGTAAGGAGATAATTTAATCGTATTTTATTTGATATCCAAATGATTTTTAATTTAGGCAGTTTTTAGGCAGTTCTATTAATTATGTGAAGTAGAAGTAAACTGCCTAGTTGCTGCTTGAGTCTACGTTCGAATTTAACAAATTTTACGCGATTAAGTGTTATTTTAGTTAAAGAATAAATTGTTTATATTTTTAAAGAAACAAAATTTTTCCGATTTTTGAATTAAGAACTATTGTACAAGTGTCATGTGACATATGTAACTCGTATTCAGTGATGGATACGAGTATGGGGTGTTACATGTTCTTCATTGAATTTTCTATTATTTGGTATAAGTTTTACTTGATTTCCATGCTCTTAAGTTGATATTGATGATTAGGGCGGTTGAAAGACATGTTGGAATCTTATGTTTTAAGGGTTGTTCATTTTGGAATTGAGGTTGAGATGTTGTTCTTATGATTAAAGTGATGAAAATCCTATGAAAAATGGTTGAGTGAGCATTCGGTTATGAGAATAAATTTAGGGGAAATATTGGAAAATTTATTTTGATGATGGAAATGATAAGAATGGTATTTTACATGCTTGATTTTGTTATTTGGACAAAGAAATGTTCATGTTCTTGAAAATAAGAATTAGGGTTCATGTTAAAGTTTGGAATTTTAGGACATGATTGAAGGAAGATTGGTTTCATGTGCTGATATAAGGTGATTAGAACAAAAATCCCTAATTAGATTGTATTAGGGATTAAAGTGTAACCTTTGTAAAGTTTAGGGATTTGATTGTTGAGCTTGTAATTAAGGAATATTATATGGGAGAATTAATTCAAGTGATTTGAATATTGATTTTGAAGTTCAAATCAATATTTGGTATCAATAGGACCATTCGACTACTTTAGGGATCAAAGTTAAATATTTTAAAAGTTGGGGTCCTAAAGTGCAAAGGATGAAAAATGTAAGGACTAGACTTGAAAATTATGGTTGGAAGCTTAAAAGATTCCTTATGGACTAAAATAAGTATTTTGGTAAAAGTTGAAGATTTGAAGAGAAATGTGATTCGAATATAGAAAGTTTTATCGGATCAATTTTGTGCATAATGGATATCTATTTTATTTACTATCCATTATTATATAGTGGATACATATGTACTAACATATACTTGGAATGATATATGTTATTTTTATGTAGATTCTGATGTAAACCAAGGTCGTTCCAGTTGAAAAGGAAAAGAAAATGATTGGAAGTGAAATCAAGTAGCAAAGTTAATTATCAAGGCTAAGGTGAGTGCATACATGCATTTAAAAGTATGTTTAATAACATACATATTATAGGGAGATTGTGATAACTCAACCTAAAAGGTAAAGATTTTTATATAGCATAACATGTTTGCATGATACATTATTTTACTGATTTAAAGATTATGGCATATCTTTATTATTACAAACAGTTCATAGCATGATGTATATGACAAGCTATTTTATATAGTTTTTAAATGGAATGTATACCATGGATTATATTGAATGTATTGGAGTATGAATTGCTCCAGTATGAATATGTTTTACATGATCTAAATGAATATTGGGTTGCTTGACATTTAGCTGGAATTGTTTTAAGTTTGCCCTTGGTAGTATAATATTAAGTTGGACAATATTGTGGTATACCATTAGAGTCTTATAGTCATCTGACACTTGATTGTGTCCTACAATCATCTGATACTTCATTGTGTCTGACAGTTTATTGTGTCCTAGAGTTATCTGACACTTAAATGTGTCCACAATTACAGAAAAGGATCGTGCTTTTAAAGTACGCGACTCATTTATTCGTCACTTGATATTTACCTTGGGCTATATGATTACACAATACAATTGTATGATTTCTTATACAAATATTCATACATTACAGATTATATGAATTAAGGATTATCATGCTTTTGAAATATCATCCATTATAAAGTATTTTATATATGTTCTCATCTTATGCCTCGCTGAGTTATTCTCAGCGTGTATTTTCATCATACACGTAGGTAAACGGAATTAGGAGCGGACGGATTTTGCATCACTTTCTCTTTTGGGAGTAAAGAACCGATAGCTTAATTTCAGTACTTATGACATCCATGTTTTGTGTATTTAGTAGTGGCATGTACTAGATAAACCTGTCTTTTTGTTAAATACTTTAACTGGATATGTAATAGTTTTATAAACCTTTCATATATGTTAAACATATTAATGCTTATTATTACATGTTTTGATATGATTACATTATTTACACAAAAAGTTCTACTATCGGGTATTAAATTACTATTTTATTTCTAAATTAGATAAAGTTAAGCATGCTTGGATTAAGGAGATCTCAAGATGGGTGACCACTTGGGAAATTATTTGAAATTTTTTAAATTACCCTAGTTTTTAGATTAAAACGAGAAGGGGGTGTTACATTTATTGGTATTAGGGCTACAAGTTTAGCCAGTTCTAGAGTTAATATGAACTCGATAAGAGTGTCAAAGTGTGTACATGCCACTAGGATGTCCTATTTACTTGAAAATGATACTTGTTTGATCGATGCAATTGCTTATTAGTTTAAGTGTATGTTATAAGTACAGATGTCGGAGGGAATAGGATCCCGACATGCTACTCAACAAGTGAGGCCCGAGAATGCTCCAGAGGTCGAAGATGAAGTACAACAGCCTGTACAATAAGAGGCTGGTGCAGCTGCACAGGAAATGTCGGTGCAAGACTAGGGTACAGTTCTGCAAGCCTTGGACGTGATAATTAATAGACCTCCTCGAGTTTCTGTTCATAAAGAGTTTAAGAAACTGCACGCTCCTGATTTTCGAGGCGACATTGATGGAGATCCTATTTCGATAGATTTTTGGTTGAATGACATACAAACAATGTTGGCTCGGATTGAGTGTGATGATTAAGGAAAGCCGGAAGGAGTTGTCTCCTTATTGAGAGAGCAAGCATTAGTATGGTGGAATAATGTCTCTGCTCGTGTACGAGAAGAAGTGAACTGGCAGTTTTTCCTTCGCGAGTTTAGGAGGAAATATATTGGAGATGCTTTCATTCGAGAGATGAGACAACAGTTCTTGGACCTTAAATAAGGAGAACGTTCGGTGTATGAGTATGAGTGTGAGTTCAATAGATTGTGTAGGTTTGCCTCTGAATTGCTACTGGATGAGAGAGCCATCACTGACAGCTTTATAAGTGGATTAAATGCTAGATACCAAGAGGTGCTGGTGGCAATTACTCCAAGGACTTCCAAGAAGCAGTCAATAGTGCTAAAGCAATGGAGAATGTTCGAGAGAAAGCTAAAAAAGAATCACAGAGCCGGAGAAGGAGTGCTAAAACATCTTTTGTGTCACGATCATCAAAGTGGGGCAAAGGATATTCGCAGTAGGGGAAATCTGTATTTTCAGCACCTCGAGGACAAACAAGTCAAGTCATGAAGTCTAAAAATACCTTGACATTAGCAAAGAGTTTTGGAAAGAAACAAGGACCTTTCCAATGCAAGTTTTGTAATAAAAAACATCATAGAGAGTGCCAGATGATCACTGGAGCCTGTTTCCGTTGTGGTGAAACTAGACATTTTATGCGTGATTGTCCAAATAGAGATGATAGATCTGTTCAGATCGAAAGATCTGTTGGAATACAAAGAGGCAAAGGCTGTGGACCTGTAGGATCATCTGGAATGGGTTCTCGAAAGGAGACTGAATCTTTGGTGGGTCGAGATGATAGAGCTTCAGCAAGGGTATATCACATCCGTATGCAGGATGATAGAGATGACAGAGAAGAAGCTGACATTGTTATAGGCACTTTTCAAATCTATGGTTAACCTATAATTGTTTTGATAGATATTGGATATACACATTCATATGTTAGTTCGAAGTTAGTTTAGGAAAGAGAATTTCCTTTAGAACTGATAAGTGTTCAAAAGTACTATTTTTGTTACCCTTTTTACTCATATTATTGTTAGACTTAGGCTCATATTAGTTGCATAATTAGTCATTCATGCATTAATTCATGTTTCTTTCCACCGTTGAACTTGATTACATAACTTGGTGATTTTTGTGGAAAAAGATGTTGCTTTGGTGTGCTTTTGTGTGTGTGCAGAATCACTTGCCAAAGCAAGGCTGGAACCAGTTGCCAGGGCAATGCATGAAGGAGATGCCGAGCTAGTTGGCAGGGTAATGCATGAAGGAAATGCTGAGCTAGTTGCCAGGGCAATTTTTGACAAGGAATAAGATGATATGGTAGTCGAAATTGATGACTAGATAAGCCCAAGATGACGTGGAGCAAAGCTAAATCCCAAAGGAGTTTGATTTCCATGAAAAGGTTAAAGAGAAATTAAATCCCAAGAAGATAGGAGAAGTTCTAGAAGGAATTTAAATATAATAAAGAATTATATTCGTTAAGGATTATTTAATTCCAACTTAACTTTCTCCTCAAAAAAGACTTTGACCTAGCCCTATAAATTAAGGATCAAGCCGTCAACTCCAAGGGGGGAGAGAGGAGAGAAATTTCGACAAGATCAAAGGGGGGATATCGACAAAGAGGCTTCAACCATTCTTCATCTTTTTCTTCTTCGTTCCATTAGGTTTATGCTAGGAATTCTTTGTTTTGTGTTTCTTTGGAACCTAGCCATGAACTAAATCTATTTGGCTAAGGTTATTGTGTCTTGTGGTTGTGAGAAACAATTAGATTTTGTTTAGGTAATAAGAGTTTGCACTTTCACTTTAAGGTTTACTCATTCTTGGTTTTTCTTCTTGTTTGCGAGTGAATTGGGAGAGGATCTCGTAACTTCATCTATTTATCTAATATCGGGAGAGTTAGATTCAAGAAATGAATGAGTATGGTCTTTATTCAATCTATTGATGGTGAAGATTAATCTAGCTTAGGAATAAGTTAAGGATTTCAACGGCTAAGAGGAGCGCAAGATTGGTTGTTGTTCACCCTTGATTTATGCATGGATGTATTATCAAGGCATGCACAAATAGCTAGAGTTTCAACTTAGGGATAAGAAGAAACCATTGAAGAACGCTCCGCCGAACCTTGAAGTAGCTGCCCAGCCGCCCGGGTAGTTGCCCAGCTAGTCGCCCAGGTAACCATCGATTAGTTGCCAAGGCAACCCGCTGTGCAAGTTGCCACGACAATTGAGTTGCCCTTGCCCTCTTTTACCAAGACAATCCAATCAGCTATCACACCTCAACTCACGATAACCTGGCCTATTCTCTCTCATTTGATTACATATTCTTTTACTTATTTGCTTTCTAGTTTAGTTGTTAGTTAAAACTCCTACAATCTTCTACTTGTGTTCTTTTACTTTTTACAGTGCAAGGATTTAGATTCTTGAAGTGGCACCAATCCCTGTGGAGACGATATCTTTTATACTATAACTTGCGACGTGTACACTTGCACAATTGCGGAGCACTTATTACGCGCAACAAGTTTTTGGCGCCGTTGCCGGGGATTGGCAATAGCAACTTTGTTTTTATTTTCTTGCACTTTTTATTTTTCTTGTTTAAGATTCAAAGGGCTAACAAACTTTGGCGAGACCGATTACGCCAGAATATCCCTTTGATCCAGAAATCGAACGAACCTTGCAAAGACTTAGACGAAGGTTAAGAGTAGCAATGGCTAATCAAGACGGGAATATGAATCAAGAAGTTCCAGCAGGAGGAGGAGTGATTCTTGCACGAAACAGAACTATTCGAGACTATCTTGAAGAAGATCTTGAAGGACTTAATCCAGGAGTTGTCACGCCTGAAATTGAAGCCAACCGCTTTGAGTTGAAACCTGTGATGTTTAATATGATCAACACAATTGGTTAATTTGGCTGTTCAACAACTGAAGATGCACGACAACATCTTATATCTTTCCTCGATATTTGTAATTCAATCAAAATACAAGGAGTCACCCCCGATGTTTTACGACTAAGATTATTCCCCTATTCACTGAGGGATAGGGCGAAAGCATGGTTGAATAGTGTTCTTGCCGGATCAATAGGATCTTGGACCGATCTTTGTTGTGATTTCCTTGCTCGATTTAATCCTACAAATTTGACTGATAGGCTTCGTAACGAAATTACTTCTTTTCGGCAGGCAGATGATGAATCCATGTACGAGGCTTGGGAGCGATATAGAGAACTTCTGCACAAATGCCCCCTACATGGATTCCCAATGTGGACACAAGTAACAATGTTTTACGACACTGTGAATACACCAACAAGGATGATGCTAGATGCCTCGGCAAATAGCATACTTCTAGATAAGTCACCGGAGGAAGCAATGCAAATTCTAAATAGGCTTGCCAAGAATGATTATCAATTCCTCTCTGCTAGAAGAGGAGGAGTTAGACGCCAAGCCACAATACATGAACTGGGATCATCAGACTCAATTTCGGCAGAATTGGCCACTCTAACTAAGATGGTCCAGAACATATAGAAACTAGACAACACACAAGAAGTCAAGGTAATGGTTTCCTTTTGTGAGTTATGTGGTGGTAACCATGATTCTTCTGAATGTATGAAGAATCCAGAATCCAGCTTTTATGTGGGGAATTACAATCGGAACAACAATGTGATGTCCAATACATACAATCCAGCTTGGAAGAAGCACCCGAATTTTTCATGGAGTAATTTGAACAATGCTCTAAACCAACACAATCAGAATGTACAAGCATCGAGATTCCAGCAGAATATGCCACAGCAAGAGTTGCCGCAGCAACAACCGACAACATCTAGTTCTTTGGAAAATTCTCTCAATGCTTTTATGTTGAAAACTGAATCTTATATGGCTAAGAATAGTAACTTCATAAAAAGAACTGATGCTTTTATTAACAGGACCGCGATGAGATTGCAAAACCAAGAGGCAACAATCAAATCATTGGAAAATCAAGTCGGACAATTTGCTCAAAACCTGAATACTAGACCACAAGGAGGTTTACCTAGCGATACTGAAGTCGCAAGAGGGACTGGCCATGAGCAATGTAAGGCGATCACCACTAGAAGTGGCCAACAACTTAAAGAGGCTCAAGCTCGCTCATCAAACAAAACTCCACAAAAGGATCAAGACGAACTCAGCGGCAAAGCCTCAGATGCTGAACCAAGAATTGCCGCGGCAACCAGCAAAAAGCATGCCTCGGTAACCGGCGATAAGGATTCCTCGGCAACCAATGATAGGCACGCCATGTCAACCCCAATTGACAATGCCTCATCAACTCCAGTTGCTCTGGCAATGCCATCAATCAGGTTCCAGACCAATGAAAGGATCGAAGATATCCGACTTCCACCACCATTCCCACAGAGGTTGAAGCGACAAAAGCAAGAATATCAATTCAAGATGTTTCTTGATATCCTAAAGCAAGTCCACATCAACTTGCCATTGGTTGAGGTGATTGAACAAATGCCGAACTATGCCAAGCTTTTGAAAGACATTGTGTCCAATAGAACAAGGCTAGGAGAGTTTGAAACAGTTGCTACAACAGAGGGATGCATGGCCATGTTGCACAATCGCATGCCACCCAAGTTGAAGGATCCTGGAAGTTTCACAATACCTTGTTCCATCAGAAACCACTATGTTGATAAAGCATTATGCGACCTTGGAGCAAGCATAAACTTGATGCCTAAATCGGCTTTCCAAAAACTAGGAATCGGGAAGACAAGATCTACAATAGTTATGCTACAGCTAGCCGACAGATCCTATGTGCATCCAGAGGGAAAAATCGAGGACATATTGGTAAAAGTTGATAAATTTATTTTTCCCGCTGACTTTATTGTTTTGGATTGTGAGGCAGATGAACATGCACCTATCATTCTCGGGAGACCCTTCCTAGCAATAGGGAGAACCTTGATCAATGTTGAAAAAAGAGAACTCACAATGAGGGTGAATGACCAGCAAGTTAAACTAAATGTGTTCCAAACCCTAAGGCATGCAGATGATCTGGAAGAATGCAAACTTTTTCATGCCACGACAGAGTTTAACTTCAACGAGGAATTTAGTTGCCTCGACAACTACATTGCCGATCAAGAGGAACCTGAGGAGTATGAAGAATCGATCAATGAGGAACAACAAGAAGAGGCAAAATGGTTAGTCAATCAACTAGGTACATACTTTGAACCACTGGATTACTCAGGTAAGGAAGGTAAGCTCGAAAAGCCCTCTATTGAACAACCACCGATTCTCGAGTTGAAACAGTTGCCAGTGCAACTAAAATATGCTTACTTGGGAGCCGATAATACATTGCCTGTAATTATTTCCTCTAAGCTACAGCCTAAGCAGGAAAAGAAGCTGATCAAAATGTTGATGCTACACAAGAAGACAATAGGGTGGACAATTGCCGACTTGAAGGGAATTAGCCCGGCAGTGTGCATGCACAAGATTTTGTTGGAAGATGATCACAAACCTTCGATTGAGGCCTAAAAAAGACTGAATCATGCCATGAAAGGGGTTGTAATGAAAGAAATCATCAAGTGGCTTGACGCCAACATCATATACCCTATCTCTATAGTACATGGGTAAGTCTGGTATAATGTGTACCGAAAACGGGAGGTATAACGGTGGTAAGTAATGAAAACAATGAACTTATTCCAACCAGGACTGTGACCGGTTGGAGGGTTTGTATGGATTATCGAAAACTAAACAAAGCCAATAGAAAAGATCACTTCCCATTACCCTTTATTGATCAAATGCTTGACCGTCTTGCAGGTAAACCCTTTTATTGGTTTCTTGATGGTTATTCAGGTTACAATCAAATTGCCATAGTACCAGAAGATCAAGAAAAGACAACCTTCACATGCCCATACGATACTTATGCTTTCTGAAGGATGTCATTCGAATTGTGTAATGCCCCGGCAACCTTCTAAAGATGCATGATGGCACTCTTTTCAGACATGGTCGAAGACTTCCTTGAGATCTTTATGGATGATTTTTCCGTTTTTGGTGATGACTTCGACAACTGCCTTGGCAATTTAGAGAAGGTGTTGGCAAGATGTGAAGAAACTGATTTAGTCCTTAATTGGGAGAAGTGCCATTTTATGGTAGATGAAGGAATAGTGCTCGACCACAAGATTTCATCCAAGGGAATTGAAGTAGACAAAGCCAAGGTGGACGTGATCGAGAGATTACCCCCACCAAGTTCGGTTAAAGGAATCCGAAGCTTTCTTAGACATGCAGGTTTTTACAGGAGGTTTATTCATAATTTTTCTAAGATTACTAAACCCTTGTGCAATTTGCTTGAACAGGATAAAACCTCCAATTTTGATGATTCTTGCACCCAAGCATTCGAAACCCTAAAGGAAAAGCTTGCCTCGACACCCATTGTCGTTCCACCAGATTGGACGCTACCTTTTGAGCTCATGTGTGATGAAAGTGATTTCGCGATAGGAGCAGTCCTAGGCCAACGCACAGGTAAAACCTTTCATGTAATATACTACGCTAGTAAAACTCTTAATAGTGCTCAAGTGAATTACACAACAACGGAGAAAGATTTACTAGCCGTATTTTTCGCATTTGACAAGTTCCGATCCTATGTGATTGGTACAAAGGTAATTGTTCATACGGACCATTCGGCAATTAAGTATCTATTTGCAAAAAAAGATGCCAAAACTCGTTTGATTCGTTGGATATTGCTTTTACAAGAGTTTGACATTGAAATTAAGGACAAGAAAGGAACAAAAAATAAAGTGGCTGATCACTTATCACGCTTAGAACGCAATAGGGAGGAGGACACGGATTTAGAGATATGTGATGCATTCCCGGATGAGCAACTGTTAGTTGCCTCGGCAACCATAGATGCGCACGCCTCGGCAACCATGGATGCGCATGCCTCGACAACCCTCGACGATTCAGCAACTCTCGACGCGCACGTCGCGGCAACCACTGATACGCATGCCTCGGTAACCATGGACGCGCACGCCTTGGCAACCCCTGACACCTCGGAAACCAAGGACACGCACGCCTCGGTAACCCCTGACGCCTCAGCAACCATGGATGCTCATGCCTCCGTAACCCTCGATGCCTCAGCAACTCTAGACGCGCACGCCTTGGCAACCATAGAAGCAGTTGCCACGGCAGCACATGCCTCGGCAATACCCTGGTATGCGGATTTAGTTAATTTCCTTGTTTGTGGTATTTTACCTTATGGCCTTACTCACCAAGGGAAGAAGCGGTTCCGCCATGATGCTAAACATTACTTTTCGGACGAGCCTCTTTTGTTTAAACAATGTGCAGATCAGGTTATACGCCGATGTGTCCCTGAAGAGGAGCGTCAGAATGTACTCCAGTAATGCCATTCTTCACCCTTTGGAGGACATTTTGGAGGAGCACGTACCACGGTCAAAGTTTTGCAATCTAGTTTATATTGGCCAACACTGTACAAAGATGCCCAAGAGTTTTACAAGCAATGTGATCGTTGCCAGAGGATGGGCAATATCTATAGACAACATGAGATGCCACTCCAAAACATCATCGAGGTAGAACTATTCGATGTATGGGGGATTGATCTTATGGGACCTTTCCCATCTTCATTCGGTAACCCCTACATTCTACTTGTCGTTGACTACGTGTCTAAATGGGTTGAGGCAGCTGCAGTTCCCACCAACGATTGCAAAATCGTGCAAAGATTCTTGCAGAAAAATATATTTACACGGTTTAGGATGCCGAGAGCAATTATCAGTGATGAAGGCAAGCATTTTGAAAACAAACTCATTGCCAAAATGTTACAATGCTTTGGTGTATCTCACAAGATTGCCACGTCATATCACCCACAAACCAATGGGCAGCATAAATTTCCAACCAGGAATTGAAGGGTATATTCGAGAAAGTTGTAAATCCCTCTAGAAAGGATTGGTCAGTAAGACTAGATGACGGACTTTGGGCATATCGCACTGCATTCAAAACATCCTTAGGTATGTCTCCCTTCCGACTTGTCTATGGCAAAACATGCCATCTACCGGTGGAAATCGAACACAAGGCATATTGAGCAATCAAGACCGTGAATATGGATTGGGAAAGTGCCGGACAAAAGCATTTGTTGGACCTCAAGGAGATAGAAGAATTGCGTGCACTCGCCTATAACAATGCACGAATCTACAAGGAGAAAACAAAGCAATGGCATGTCAAGAAACTATTGTTGCGGCAATTCATACCAGGGCAACTAGTTCTCTTATTCAATTCTCGGCTAAAGCTTTTCCCGAGAAAACTGAAATCAAGATGGCCGAGACTATTCAAAGTTGTCAAACTATTCTCCCATGGTGCCGTGATAATCAAGTCCATTACTGACGAACATGAATTCAAAGTTAATGGACAAAGATTGAAGCACTACAACAGTGCCCATGTGGAACGTAACAAAGAAGTGGTCACCTTAGGAGATGCATGAGCATGCTCGCCTTTCAATATTTTCTTTTTTCTTTTTATTTTCATTTTAGGAGATATTTTATTTTATTTTTCTTCATTATCTTTAGTTTTCAAGTTTTCTTTTCTTTTCCACAACAAGACTCACAACCACCATGCTAAGGAAATTCACCGCCGACTACTTGTCACGACAACCGCAACAGAGGATGCCCCTGCAACTACCTCAGTAGTTTCCACGGCAACAAAAACTAGTGAAGCCCAAGCAAGTGAACCTACCTCGGCAAACATGGATCAAATTAAAGCAATGATATTCACGCGGTACCAGCCACAAGCATTCAACCACCGACCGGAATATGAATCAAGCAAAGGGCATGAAGGATACTTATTACTCGAGGTGATGACCTCTCTGACTAACTCATTTCATTTAGTTTCTTTTAAATTTTGTTTCACTTTTACATGCATTGAGGACAATGCTTTTCTCGAGTTTGGGGGATGTTGGTTTCTAGTTAGTTTCATGTTTAGTTGCATTCATCTTTGGCAATCACATATAGGTTGCATATGTCACTTGCCATGCCTTTAATTGGATTTAATTGCTTAAGACTTGTTGAATATCCAATGATGAATTTTTTCCACTGCACTTAATTGAAAGAACCTTTAATTTTAGGATTGCATGAAAATAACTTAGAATTTTACTATGATGCTGATTTTTTTATACGGTTGTGGCTTGTTGATTGAAAGAAACTTAGTGAAATTAGGTTGCTTAAAATTTGGGTAAATTTAAAATTGAAAATTAAAAGTTAAATTCTTGCTAGAGGTGCCCGAAACTGGCTCTAGTAGTTAATGTATATTAAAGAATGGCAAAAGGTGCCCGAAATTGGCTCTAGTCAACTAAAATATGAGAAATTGCTTACTTTTCTAGAGGTGCCCGAAATTGGCTCTAGTGAAAATAAAAATAAATGCCCCGGTAATTAAATTGATAAAAGCCTATTGTTCACATATAATTCCTATAATCAACTTGTACACAACTACACACACACATTGCCACAAGCATTATAGTTCGATTCCGGGTAATTTTGTGATATTCAAAAAATTAAAAGGTGATCATACTTTGTGCCACGGTTCTGAGGTTTGAATTCAAGTTTGAAGCATGTATTTGATGATTAAAGTCTTGGCGGGTAATTATTAGTTTGCATTGCTTGAGGACAAGCAATATTTTGAGTTTGGGGGTTTGATAAGTGTTCAAAAGTACTATTTTTATTAACCTTTTTACTCATATTATTGTTAGACTTAGGCTCATATTAGTTGCATAATTAGTCATTCATGCATTAATTCATGTTTCTTTCCACCGTTGAGCTTGATTACATAACTTGGTGATTTTTGTGGAAAAAGATGCTGCTTTGGTGTGCTTTTGTGTGTGTGCAGAATCACTTGCCAAAGCAAGGCTGGAACCAGTTGCCAGGGCAATGCATGAAGGAGATGTCGAGCTAGTTGGCAGGGCAATGCATGAAGGAAATGCTGAGCTAGTTGCGAGGGCAATTTTCGACAAGGAATAAGATGACATGGTAGTCGAAATTGATGACTAGATAAGCCCAAGATGACGTGCAGCAAAGCTAAATCCCAAAGGAGTGTGATTTCCATGAAAAGGTTAAAGAGAAATTAAATCCCAAGAAGATAGGAGAAGCTCTAGAAGGAATTTAAATATAATAAAGAATTATATTCTTTAAAGATAATTTAATTCCAACTTAACTTCCTCCTCAAAAAAGACTTTGACCTAGCCCTATAAATTAAGGATCAAGCCGTCAACTCCAAGGGGGAGAGAGGAGAGAAATTTTGACAAGATCAAAGGGGGGATATCGACAAAGAAGCTTCAACCATTCTTCATCTTTTTCTTCTTTGTTCCATTAGGTTTATGCTAGGAATTCTTTGTTTTGTGTTTCTTTGGAACCTAGCCATGAACTAAATCTATTTGACTAAGGTTATTGTGTCTTGTGGTTGTGAGAAACAATTGGATTTTGTTTAGGTAATAAGAGTTTGCACTTTCACTTCAAGGTTTACTCATTCTTGGTTTTTCTTCTTGTTTGCGAGTGAATTGGGAGAGGATCTTGTAACTTCATCTATTTATCTAATATCAGGAGAGTTAGAATCAAGAAACGAATGAGTATGGTCTTTATTCAATCTATTGATGGTGAAGATTAATCCGCCTTAGGAATAAGTTAAGGATTTCAATGGCTAAGAGGAGTGCAAGATTGGTTGTTGTTCACCCTTGATTCACGCAGGGATGTATTATCAGGGCATGCACAAATAGCTAAAGTTTTGACTTAGGGATAAGAAGAAACCATTGAAGAACGCTCCGCCGAACCTTGAAGTTACTGCCCAGCCGCCCGAGTAGTTGCCCAACTAGTCGCCCAGGCAACCATCGATTAGTTACCAAGGCAACCCCGCTGTGCAAGTTGCCACGGCAACTGAGTTGCCCTTGCACTCTTTTACCAAGACTATCCAATCGGCTATCACACCTCAACTCATGATAACCTGGCCTATTCTCTCTCATTTGATTACATCTTCTTTTACTTATTTGCTTTATAGTTTAGTTGTAGTTAAAACTCCTACAATCTTTTACTTTTTACAGTGCAAGGATTTTGATTCTTGAAGTGGCACCAATCCTTGTGGAGACGATATCTTTTATACTATAGCTTGCGACGTGTACACTTGCACAATTGCGGACCACTTATTACGCTCAACAAGAACCAAATCAGAGTGATGTGATAGCCATAAACCCCTTAGGCCAAAGTGCTCGGGTAACTAAAGTAAGTAGGAAATGCCCATTTATAGTTCAGGGAATTGAATTCCCATCTGATTTGTTGGAACTGCCATTTAGTGATCTTGAGATCATTTTGGGTATAGATTGGCTTCATGCCTATGGATGCTACAGTAAGGTGTCACGAACAACAATTGATTTTAAAGACTGTATATGGCTCAGATATTATAGTATTAGGCAAAGGGTCTCAATGTATAAAGAATGTGATTTCAGCTTTTAAAGCCAAGAAACTATTAGAGATGGGTTGTAAGGCTTTTCCAGCTTATGCGGTGGATACTAAGAAGATTAATAATAACCTTCGTGCGATTCTGATAGTTCAAGATTTTCCTGAGGTATTTCTGGAAGAGTTACCAGGGTTACCTCTAGAGAAAGAATTATAGTTTGAAATTGAGGTTATTCCTGGTACTGAGCCGATATCTATGACTCCATATAGAATGGCACCTCCAGAATTGATGGAGTTAAAATCATAGTTGTAGGAGTTATTAGACAGAGGATTTATATGTCCTAGTACATCACCATGGGGAGCTCCGGTGTTATTTGTCAACAAGAAAAATGGTTCACTGCGACTGTGCATTGATTACCGGTAGCTGAAGAAGGTGACCATAAAGAACAAGTATCCATTGCCGAGAATAGAATACTTATTTGAGCAACTGAAAGGAGTAGCAGTATTCTCTAAGATTGATCTTCGGTCTGGTTATTATCAACTGAAAGTCAAGGAGGAAGATATTCCAAAAATAGCATTCTGAACGAGGTACGAGCATTATGAATTTGTAGTGATGCCATTTGGCCATACAAATGCTCCAGCAGCATTTATGTATTTAATGAACCGAGTATTTCAGCCGTATCTCGATCGGTTTGTTGTAGTCTTCATTGATGATATATTGGTATACTCGAAGACTAAAGAAGATCATGATGCACATTTGAGGATAGTATTATAGATTTTGAAAGAAAATAAGCTATATGCTAAGCTCTCAAAATGCGAGTTCTGGTTATCTAAAGTGGCTTTCTTGGGTCACATTGCTTCAGCTGAAGGAATCAGAGTGGATCCTAAAAAGATACAATCTATTGTGGAGTGGAAAGTTCCCAAGAATATTGCTGAAGTTCACAGTTTCTTGGGGCTTGCTAGATATTATCGAAGGTTTGTGAAAAACTTTTCGAATAATAGCTGCTCCACTTACAAAGTTATTGAGAAAAGATGTTCCATTTGTTCGGACTGAAAAGTGTCAGGAAAGTTTTGATCAATTAAAGAAAATTTTGGTAGAAGCTCCAGTTTTAGTACAACCAGAATCAGGAAAGGAGTTTACTTTGTACAGTGATGCATCTCATAATGGATTGGGATGCGAATTAATGCAAGATGGAAAATTGATTGCTTATGCTTCCCGACAGTTAAAAACCGCATGAAATGAACTATCTGACTCATGATTTAGAGATGGCAGCTGTTGTTTTTTCTCTAAAAGTGTGGCGACATTATCTTTATGGTGAACGTTGTCACGTTTATACTGATCATAAGAGTTTAAAATATTTGATGACATAGAAAGAATTGAATCTACGACAACGAATGTGGTTGAAACTGATAAAGGATTATGATTTGATTATTGATTACCACCCAGGCCGAGCAAATGTTGTAGCAGATTCCTTGAGTCGGAAAATATTCGCTACATTACGAGCTTTAAATGCACAATTAAAAGGGAGACTAGATGTTCATTATTAGTGGAGCTGCAATTAAGATCATCATTGATAAACCGAATTAAGAAAAGTTAGCAACAAGATGAAGACTGTGTAGTCAAGATGAAACAAGTGGAATCAGGTGAAATTAAAGATTTCAAAATTAAACCCGATGGATGTCTTTACTACAAAGATAGAGTGTATGTTCCTAAAGATGCTGAGTTAAAGCGAGATTTTCTTTTTGAAGAACCCTACAATCCTTTGACTATACATCCTAGGGGAAATAAAATGTATCAAGATTTGAAGAGTCGATACCGGTGTCCTGGTATAAAAAGAATGATAACAGAGTTTGTTGCCAAGTGTTTGACTTGCCAACAGGTAAAAGCTGAACATCAAGTGCCATTAGGAAAGTTACAACCTATTTCTATTCCATAGTGGAAGTGGGATAGAATTACCATGGATTTTGTGACAAGACTACCATTGACCCCTAGCAAGAAAGATTCTATCTGGGTAATAGTGGATAGATTAACCAAATCTGCTCACTTTATACCAGTTAGAATGGATTATCAGATAAGCAAGTATGTTGAGTTGTATATCAAGGAAATAGTTCGATTGCATGGGGTGCCGATATCTATAGTATCAGATCGAGATCCAAAGTTTACATCAAGATTTTGGAAAGCATTACACAGAGCTTTGGGGACACGATTGAACTTCAGTACTGCATTTCATCCTCAAAATCATGGTCAGTCAAAAAGAACAATCCACTCTATGGTCGAAAGTGCAGATCACCGTTAAATTGGTTTGATTTACATGATCACAAGCTGGTTAAGCTAGATTTGTTGCTAGAAATGGAAGAAAAATTTAAGATTATGTAAGACAATCTTAAAAACGCCGCTGATCGACAAAAGTCTTATGCAAACTTAAAAAGAAAAGACATTCAATTTGAAGTTGGAGAAAAAGTATTTTTGAAAGTCTCTCCTTGGAAGAAAATAATGTGTTTTGGGCGTAAAGGAAAACTAAGTCCCAGGTATATTGGACCATATGAAATTTTAAAGAAAGTTGGGCTTGTGGCATATCAGTTAGCTCTTCCACCAGAGATGAGTAAAATTCATGATGTTTTCTATTGCGTGTAATAAGTGCTCCGCAATTGTGCTAGTGTACACGTCGCAAGTTATAGTATAAAAGATATCGTCTCCACACGAATTGGTGCCACTTCAAGAATCTAAATCCTTGCACTGTAAAAAGTAAAAGAACACAAGTAGAAGATTATAGGAGTTTTAACTAACAACTAAACTAGAAAGCAAATAAGTAAAAGAAGATGTAATTAAATGAGAGATAATAGGCCAGGTTATCGTGAGTTGAGCTGTGATAGCCGATTGGATCGTCTTGGTAAAAGAGTGCAAGGGCAACTTAATTGCCGTGGAAACTAGCACAGCGGGGTTGCCTTGACAACTAATTGATGGTTTCCTGGGCGACTAGCTGGGCAACTACTCGGGCGGCTGGGCAGCAACTTCAAGGTCCGGTGGAGCATTCTTCAATGGTTTCTTCTTATCCCTAAGTCGAAACTCTAGCTATTTGTGCATGCCTTGATAATACATCTCTGCGTGAATCAAGGGTGAACAACAACCAATCTTGCGCTCCTCTTAGCCGTTGAAATCCTTAACTTATTCCTAAGCCAGATTAATCTTCACCATCAATAGATTGAATAAAGACCATACTCATCCGTTTCTTGAATCTAGCTCTTCCGATATTAGATAAATAGATGAAGTTACGAGATCCTCTCCCAATTCACTCGCAAACAAGAAGAAAAACCAAGAATGAGTAAACCTTGAATTAAAAGTGCAAACTCTTATTACCTAAACAAAATCCAATTGTTTCTCACAACCACAAGACACAATAACCTTAGCCAAATAGATTTAGTTCATGGCTAGGTTCCAAAGAAACACAAAACGAAGAATTCCTAGCATAAACCTAATGGAACAAAGAAGAAAAAGATGAAGAATGGTTGAATCTTCTCTGTCGATATCCCCCCTTTGATCTTGTCGAAATTTCTCTCCTCTCTCCCTTGGAGTTGACGGCATGGTCTTGAATTTATAGGGCTAGGTCAAAGTCTTTTTTGAGGAAGAAGTTAAGTTGGAATTAAATTATCTTTAAAGAATATAATTCTTTATTATATTTAATTTCCTTCTAGAACTTCTCCTATCTTCTTGGGATTTAATTTCTCTTTGACCTCTTCATGGAAATCAAACTCCTTTGGGATTTGCTCCACGTCATCTTGGGCTTATCTAGTCATCGATTTTGACTACCATATCAACATATTCCTTGTCAAAAATTGCCCTGGCAACTAGCTCGGCATCTCCTTCATGCATTGCCCTGGCAACTAGCTCGGCATCTCCTTCATGCATTGCCCTGGCAACTGGTTCTAGCTTTGCTTTGGCAAGTGATTCTGCACATATACACAAAAACACACCAAAACAGTACCTTTTTCCACAAAATTAAGCAAAATATGAAATCAAGCTTGTCCACCAGGGAAACGATGCAAACATCAATGAATGACTAATAATGCAACTAATATGAGCCTAAGTCTAGCAATAACAAGAATAAAAAGGGTAATAAAAATAGTACTTTTGAACACTTAACACACCCCTAAACTCGAACTATTGCTTGTCCTCAAGCAATGCAAACTAATAATTACCCGCCAAGACTTTAATTTTCACAAACTTAGCTTTGAACTTGATTTCAATTCTTAGAACCGGGGCACAAAGTATGATTGGATTTTCATTTTTTGGACAACTTAGGAGTTACTCGGAATCAAACTATAATGTTGTGAGTGTGTGCGGAGTTGTATGCAAGTTGATTTTTCGGATTCTATGCAAACTACAGGTTTTCAAATTACTTCATTGGGTTCTTTTAACATGTTTTAACTAGAGCCGATTTTGGGCACCTCTAGTATTTTGTTTTTAGTTTTCTTAAGTTAATTAATTTATTCGACTAGAGCCGGTTTTGGGCACCTCTAGCAATCAATTTTTAGCACATACTAGAGCCAATTTCAGGCACCTCTAGTGATCAATTTTTATCACATACTAGAGCCAATTTCGGGCACCTCTAGCATTCATTCAATTTTTATTTTAATCCCCCAATTTTTTAACTATCAACCTAAGTTCGCTAGAATTCCTTAAATCAATCAAGCCACATAGTGTTTCATCAAGTTTAGCATCATAGTAGGATTCTAAGTGTTTCCATGTTTATCCTAGAATAAAAAGTTCTATCAATTAAGTACATTGGCAAAGTCATCATCGAATATTCATCAAATCTAGGCATTTCTTGTTCCAACTAAAGGCATGGCAAGCATTTTATGTATCCAAAATGCAATAATTAAGATGAATGCCACTAAACATGGTAACTAACTAATAACAACCCCCCAAACTCGAGTGAGGCATTGTCCTCAATGCATTTAACAAAGAAAAATAAAAATAAAGAAAAGTAAAATGCAAACGAGGACTTACTCTGAGAGTTCGTCATCGTGGATGATTAGTTTCCTTTTGGTCGGTGTCTTGATTATTTTGCTTGAACGCGGTGGTTGCTTCCTTGTTGCCGATGGTGGAATCGATCCTCGTACGGGGTTGTCCTCACCATCCTCTTCATCAATGTCATTGGTTTTTCGCTTGGGCTTGAAGGATTCGATTGGTGCGATCTTTGTTGGTGCGATGGAGGACTCGTCCGAATCTGAAAAATCAGACAATGATTCCGTACGAGTTGCTTCGGGCATAGGTGCTTTACCTTTGGCTTTTTGCAGTGGTTGTCGGGGCGTCTTTAGTTTTGTTTTCCGTGATATCTTCAGTGTTGGTTGCCGTGGCAACTGCTTGGGCAAGCGCGGTGTAGGTTGTCGCGGTATCATCTGTTGCAGTTGTCGTGGCAACTGCTTCATTGATTGTCGTAGCAAGGATTTCGGCAGGAAAGATTGGGAATGGAACACAGCTATCTGGGTACTTTTCCAGGATGACTTGGGTGATGGCATTGTTGTGATCTTTCATGTACCACATGAACATTAGTTGCCAGTCTTCAATTTGCCTAAGGCGGTTCACCAATGGTTGTAAGAGTGCTTTAAGTTGTCCTGGGGTTGATGGTCGTGTTGCCCGGGTATTAGGTGCTTCGGTATTAGGGGTTACCGAGGCGGCAAGAGTTGTCACAGCAATTGAAGGCATTGGGGATTTTACCGGTGCCTCTCCCATTAGCTTTTGGATTTGTGCTCGATTCTAACCGTACTTTGGTATGGCCTTTTCATCAGTGGACTCACTTGGGACATGCATCTCCTTGCAAAGATTGGAAATTAAGCACGGGAAGAAAAGAGAACCCTTGTCTTTTGAGCTACATACAGAAATCTCATCACAAATAATTTTTCCAATGTTAATGATGAGATCATGCAAGATAGAATGTATGAGCAAAAGACGAGGCGTAGCAACGGTGGTATTGTGTGTTGTGGGCACTAAAGAAGTTTTAACAAACTTATTCTATAATTTTGCCTCGGGTTTAAGTCGAAGGCAATTTGTCGTGCTCTTGTATTTACCGTCGTTCCATTGAGTTCCAAGTAAAGTGAGTTCTTGAAGCACCTTGTCGAGTTGCTTGGGCGTGAGTTGATCAACAAAGGTTTAATGCTCGTCCTTCTCAATGTAGAGCCCGTAAAAGGTGTTGAGGTTTTCGGGGCTTATGAGTATAGCCTTGTCAAGAACAAAAAACATAAGGATTATCCGGGTTAGGTGAGTGAGCATAGAATTCTCTTACCCATGAGATGTTACCCGGTTTCGATTGATGGCAAAAGATTTTCCACTTTTGATGTGAAATCCTTTCGAAGATGAATGGTTCAAGGCCAAAATCTTGATGAGAGTTGGAGTATTCAAGCCTTGTTCTTCGCAAATCTTCTGGCTTTCAAACTTGGAGTGAAATCTTTCTTGAACCACCGGTGTAGCAAACATCTTGTATCTTGGTTCTTTGGAGGAACTTGGATGAACCAAAAATTCAATTTTTGATGCCATGGATGATCTTGGTTGGGAGTTTGGTAAAAACAAAGAAAAGAAAGCAAAAGAAACTAAAGAGTTGCAAGATGACAAGTAGGAATAGGTTTCTTGGAAGTTAAGGGTGATGGGTTAAATGGAAAAGATAGGTAGTAGATATGGTGGGTGGGATTAATTTTGGAATAAAGAAGAAGGGGTTTCGATTTAGGGGAAGGGTGACGGCTAGGGGGTTTATTTAGGGTAAGTTGGAGGCTTTATATAAGCCTTAGATTCAGCCCATTAATTTCCTTGTTGAAGAAGTTTCCTTCTTGAATCAAAATTCCTCTTTTATCTTGAACTCTTTTTCCTACAATTAAAAAACAAATAAAATAAGGATTAAAATTAAAGATAAACTAATAAAAGAAAATAAATAAAGATGAAGTTTTAATCTTAAAGAAAATAAATAAATTTATCCTAAAAAGAAAAAAATACCAAAATTAAATAAAAAAAATATATAGTTAAAAAAAAGAAAAAGAAAAAAGAAAATATCGAAATGAGAGCATGCTCATGCATATCCTAAGGTGATCACTTTTTTGTTACGTTCCATATGGGCACCGTTGTAGTGCTTCAATCTTTGTCCATTAACTTTGAATTCATGTTTGTCAGTGATGGACTTGATTATCACGGCACCATGAGAGAATGGTTTGACAACTTCGAATGGTCCTGACCATCTTGATTTCAGTTTTCCCAGGATAAGTTTTAGCCGAGAATTGAATAAGAGAACTAGTTGCCCTGGCATGAATTGTCGCAGCAATAGTCTCTTGTCATGCCTTTGCTTTGTTTTCTCCTTGTAGATTCGTGCATTGTTATAGGCGAGTGCACGAAATTCTTCTATCTCATTGAGGTCCAACAAACGCTTTTGTCCAGCACTTTCCTAATCCATATTCACGGTCTTGATTGCCTAATATGCCTTGCGTTCGATTTCCACCGATAGATGGCATGTTTTTCTATAGACAAGTCGGAAGGGGGACATACCTAAGGGTGTTTTGAATGCAGTGCGATATGCCCAAAGTGCGTCATCTAGTCTTACTGACCAATCCTTCCTAGAGGGATTTACAACTTTCTCGAGTATACCCTTCAATTCCCGATTGGAAATTTCTACTTGTCCATTGGTTTGTGAGTGATATGCCGTGGAAATCTTGTGAGATACACCAAAGCATTGTAACATCTTGGCGATGAGTTTGTTGTCGAATTGCTTGCCTTCATCACTGATAATTGCTCTCGGCATCCCAAATTGTGTAAATATATTTTTCTGCAAGAATCGTTGCACGGTCTTAGAATCGTTGGTGGGAACTGCAGCTGACTCAACCCATTTAGACACGTAGTCAACGGAAAGTAGAATGTAGAGGTTGCCGAATGAATATGGGAAAGGTACCATAAAATTGATCCCCCATACATCGAATAGTTCCACCTCGATGATGTTTTGGAGTGGCATCTCATGTCGTCTAGAGATATTGCCTGTCCTTTGGCATCGATCACATTGCTTGTAAAACTCTTGGGCATCTTTGTATAGTGTTGGCCAATACAAACCGGATTGCAAAACTTTGGCCGCGGTACGTGTTCCTCCAAAATGTCCTCCATAGGGTGAAGAATGGCATTGCCGGAGTAGATTCTGCTGCTCTTCTTCAGGGACACATCGGCGTATAACCTGATCTGCACATTGTTTAAACAAAAGAGGCTCATCCCAAAAGTAACGCTTAGCATCATGGCAGAACCGCTTCTTCCCTTGGTGAGTAAGGTCATAAGGTAAAATACCACAAACAAGGAAATTAACTAAATCCGCGTACCAGGGTATTGCTGAGGCATGTGCTTCCGTGGCAATTGCTTCCATGGTTGCCAAGGCGTGCGCCTCTAGAGTTGCTGAGGCGTGAGCATCCATGGTTGCTAAGACAACTAACAGTTGCTCATCCGGGAATGCATCACACATCTCTAAATCCGCGTCCTCCTCCCTATTGCGTTCTAAGCGTGATAAGTGATCAGCCACTTGATTTTTTGTTCTTTTCCTGTCCTTAATTTCAATGTCAAATTCTTGTAAAAGTAATATCCAATGAATAAAACGAGGTTTGGCATCCTTTTTAGCAAATAGATACTTAATTTCCGAATGGTCCGTATGAACAATTACCTTTGTACCAATCAAATAGGATCGGAACTTGTCAAATGCAAAAACTACGGCTAATAACTCTTTCTCCGTTGTTTTGTAATTCACTTAAGCACTATTAAGAGTTTTACTAGCGTAGTATATCACATGAAAGGTCTTACTTGTGCGTTGGCTTAGGACTGCTCCTACCGCGAAATCACTTGCATCACACATGAGCTCAAAAGGTAGCATCCAATCTGGTGGAACGACAATGGGTACTGAGGCAAGCTTTTCCTTTAGGGTTTCGAATGCTTGGGGTGCAAGAATCATCAAAATTGAAGGCTCTATCCTGTTCAAGCAAATTGCACAAGGGTTTAGTAATCTTAGAAAAATTATGAATGGCCAAGAAAGCTTCGGATTCCTTTAACCGAACTTGGTGGGGGTAATCTCTCGATCACGTCCACCTTGGCTTTGTCTACCTCAATTCCCTTGGATGAAATCTTGTGGCCGAGCACTATTCCTTCATCTACCATAAAATGGCACTTCTCCCAATTAAGGACTAAGTCAGTTTCTTCACATCTTGCCAACACCTTCTCTAAATTGCCGAGGTAGCTATCAAAGTCATTACCAAAAATGGAAAAATCATCCATGAAGATCTCAAGGATGTCTTCGACCATGTCTGAAAAGAGTGCCATCATGCATCTTTGGAAGGTTACCAGGGTGATACACAATCCGAACGGCATCCTTCGGAAAGCATAAGTACCGTATGGGCATGTGAAGGTTGTCTTTTCTTGATCTTCTGGTGCCATGGCAATTTGATTGTAACCTGAATAACCATCAAGAAAACAATAAAAGGGTTTACCTGCAGGATGGTCAAGCATTTGGTCAATAAAGGGTAATGGGAAGTGATCTTTCCTAGTGGCTTTGTTTAGCTTTCGATAATCCGTACAAACCCTCCAACTGGTCACAGTCATGGTTGGAAAGAGTTCATCGTTTTCATTACTTGCCACCATTATACCTCTCTTTTTCGGTACACATTGTACCAGACTTACCCATGTACTATCAGAGATAGGGTATATGATGCCGGGGTCAAGCCACTTGATGATTTCTTTCATTACAATCCCTTTCATGGCATGATTCAGTCTCCTCTGGGCCTCAATTGAAGGTTTGTGATCATCTACCAACAAAATCTTGTGCATGCACACTGTTGGGCTAATTCCCTTCAAGTCGGCAATTGTCCATCCTATTGCCTTCTTGTGTAGCATCAACATTTTGATCAGCTTCTTTTCCTGCTTAGGCTATAACTTAGAGGAAATAATTATAGGCAATGTTTTATCGGTTCTCAAGTAAGCACATTTTAGTTGCTCTGGCAGCTGTTTCAACTCAAGAATCGGTGGTTGTTCAACAGAGGGCTTTTCGAGCTTACCTTCCTTACCTAAGTAATCCAGTGGTTCAAAGTATGTACCTGGTCGATTGACTAACCAATTTGCCTCTTCTTGTTGTTCCTCATTGATCGGTTCTTCATACTCCTCAGTTCCTCTTGATCGGCAATGTAGTTACCGAGTCAACTAAATTCCTCGTCAAAGTTAAACTCTACCGTGGCATGAAGAAGCTGGCATTCTTCTGGATCATCGGCATGCCTTAGTGTTTGGAACACATTTAGTTTAACTTGTTGGTCATTCACACTCATTGTGAGTTCTCCTTTTTCAACATCGATCAAGGTTCTCCCTGCTGCAAGGAATGGTCTCCCGAGAATGAAAGGTGCATGTTCGTCTACTTTACAATCCAAAACAATAAAGTCAGCGGGAAAAATAAATTTATCAACTTTTACCAGTATGTCTTCGATTTTTCCCTCTAGATGCACATAGGATCTGTCGGCTAGCTGTAGCATAACTATTGTAGGTCTTGCCTTCCCGATTCCTAGTTTTTGGAAAACTGATTTAGGCATCAAGTTTATGCTTGCTCCAAGATCGCATAATGATTTCCTAACATAGTGGTTTTCGATGGAACAAGGTATAGTGGAACTTTCGGGATCCTTCAACTTGGGTGGCATGCGATTGTGCAACATGGCCATGCATCCCTCTGTTGCAGCAATTGTTTCAAACTCTTCTAGCCTTGTTCTCTTGGACACAATGTCTTTCAGAAACTTGGCATAGTTCGGCATTTGTTAAATCGCCTCAACCAATGGCCAGTTGATGTGGACTTGCTTTAGGATATCAAGAAACTACTTGAATTGATATTCTTTCTTTTGTCACTTCAACCTCTATGGGAATGGTGGTGGAAGTCGGATATCTTCGATCCTTTCATTGGTCTGGAACCTGATTGATGGCATTGCCGGGGCAACTAGAGTTGTCGGGGCATTATCAACTGGGGTTGTCATGGCGTGCCTATCGTTGGTTGCCGCGATAATTCCTGGTTCAACATCTGAGGTTCGTCTTGTTCTTTTTTGGAATTTTGTTTGATGAGCGAGCTTGAGCCTCTTTAAGTTGTTGGCCACTTCTAGTTGTGATCGCCTTACATTGCTCATGGCCAGTCCCTCTTGCGACTTCAGTATCGCTAGGTAAACCTCTTTGCGGTCTAGTATTCAGGTTTTGAGCAAATTGTCCGAGTTGATTTTCCAATGATTTGATTGTTGCCTCTTGGTTGTTGGTTGGTTGTTGGCTGTTGCTGCGGCAACTGTTGCTGGTTGTCCCAACAAACCTCCTTGAGAGAATTTTCCAAAGAACTAGATGTTGTTGGTTGTTGCTGCGACAACTGTTGTCGTGGCATATTTTGCTGAAATCCCGATGCTTGTGCATTCTGATTATTCTAGTTTAGAGCATTGTTGGGATTACTCCATGAAAAATTCTGGTGCTTCTTCCAAGCTGGATTGTATGTATTGGACATCACATTGTTGTTTCGGTTGTAATTCCCCACATAAAAGCTAGATTTTGGATTCTGCATACATTCAGAAGAATCATGGTTACCACCACATAACTCACAAAAGGAATCCATTACCTTGACCTTTTATGTGTTGTTTGGTTTCTACATGTTCTGGACCATCTTGGTTAGAGTGGCCAATTGTGCCGAAATTGAGTCTGATGATCCCAGTTCATGTATTATGTCTTGGCGTCTAACTCCATCTCTTATAGCATATGGGAATTGATAATCATTCTTGGCAAGCCTATTTAAAATTTGTATTTCTTCCTCCGGCGACTTATCTAGGCGTATGCCATTTGCCGAGGCATCTAGCAACATCCTTGTTGGTGTATTCACAGTGTTGTAAAACATTGTTACTTGTGTCCACACTGGGAATCCATGTAGGGGGCATTTGTATAGAAGTTCTCTATATCGCTCCCAAGCCTCGTACATGGATTCATCATCTGCCTACCGAAAAGAAGTAATTTCGTTACGAAGATTATCAGTCAAATTTGTAGGATTAAATCGAGCAAGGAAATCACGAAAAAGATCGGTCCAAGATCCTATTGATCCGGTAAGAATACTATTCAACCATGCTTTTGCCCTATCCCTCAGTGAATAGGGGAATAATCTTAGTCGTAAAACATCGGGGGTGACTCCTTGTATTTTGAATGAATTGCAAATCTCGAGGAAAGATTTAAGATGTTGTCGTGCATCTTCAGTTGCTGAGCCGCAAAATTGACCAATTTTGTTGATCATATTAAACATCACCGGTTTCAATTCAAAGTGGTCGGCTTCAATTTCAGGTGTGACAACTCCTGGATTGAGTCCATCAAGATCTTCTTCAAGATAGTCTCAAATAGTTCTGTTTCGTGCAAGAATCGCTCCTCCTCCTGCTGGAACATCTTGATTCATATTGCCGTCTTAATTAGCCATTGCTACTCTTAACCTTCGTCTGAGTCTTGCAAGGTTCGTTCGATTTCTGGATCAAAGGGATATTCTGGTGTAATCGGTCTTGCCCTGGTCATATACCAATGCAAAACCAAAGTTTGTTAACCCTTTGAATTTTAAACAAGAAAAATAAAAAAATGCAAGAAAATAAAAACAAAGTCGCTATTGCGAATCCCCGGCAACAGCGCCAAAAACTTCTTGCGCGTAATAAGTGCTCCGCAATTGTGCAAGTGTACACGTCGCAAGTTATAGTATAAAAGATATCGTCTCCACAGGGATTAGTGCCACTTCAAGAATTTAAATCCTTGCACTGTAAAAACTAAAAGAACACAAGTAGAAGATTGTAGGTGTTTTAACTAACAACTAAACTAGAATGCAAATAAGTAGAAGAAGATGTAATTAAATGAGAGAGAATAGAGCAGGTTATCGTGAGTTGATGTGTGATAGCCGATTGGATCATCTTGGTAAAAGAGTGCAAGGGAAACTCAGTTGCCGTTGCAACTTGCACGGCAGGGTTGCCTTGGCAACTAATCGCTGGTTGCCTGGGCGACTAGCTGGGCAACTACTTGGGCGGCTGGGTAGCAACTTCAAGGTTTGGCGGAGCATTCTTCAATGGTTTCTTCTTATCCCTAAGTCGAAACTCTAGCTATTTGTGCATGCCTTGATAATACATCCCTGCATGAATCAAGGGTGAACAACAACCAATCTTGCACTCCTCTTAGCCGTTGAAATCCTTAACTTATTCCTAAGCCAGATTAATCTTCACCATCAATAGATTGAATAAAGACCATACTCATTCGTTTCTTGAATCTAACTTTCCCGATATTAGATAAATAGATGAAGTTACGAGATCCTCTCCCAATTCACTCGCAAACAAGAAGAAAAACAAAGAATGAGTAAAACTTGAATTGAAAGTGCAAAATCTTATTTCCTAAACAAAATCCAATTGTTTCTCACAACCACAAGACACAATAATCTTAGCCAAATAGATTTAGTTCATGGCTAGGTTCCAAAGAAACACAAAACAAAGAATTCCTAGCATAAACCTAATGGAACAAAGAAGAAAAAGATGAAGAATGGTTGAAGCTTCTTTGTCGATATCCCCCCTTTGATCTTGTCAAAATTTCTCTCTTCTTTCCCTTGGAGTTGACGGCATGGTCTTGAATTTATAGGGCTAGGTCAAAGTCTTTTTTGAGGAGGAAGTTAAGTTGGAATTAAATTATCTTTAAAGAATATAATTCTTTATTATATTTAAATTCCTTCTAGAACTTCTCCTATCTTCTTGGGATTTAATTTCTCTTTGACCTCTTCATGGAAATCAAACTCCTTTGGGATTTAGCTTTGCTCCACGTCATCTTGGGCTTATCTAGTCATCGATTTTGACTACCATATCATCTTATTCCCTGTCAAAAATTGCCCTGGCAACTAGCTCGGCATCTCTTTCATGCATTGCCCTGGCAACTGGTTCCATCTTTGCTTTGGTAAGTGATTCTGCACACACACACAAAAACACACCAAACAGTACCTTTTTCTACAAAATTAAGAAAAATATGAAATCAAGCTTGTCTACCAAGGAAACGATGCAAACATGCATGAATGACTAATAATGCAACTAATATGAGCCTAAGTCTAGCAATAATAAGAATAAAAAGGGTAATAAAAATAGTACTTTTGAACACTTAACATTTTCCATGTTTCGATGCTTCAGAGATATGGATCAGATCCATCACATGTGATTGTACTAGAGGAAATTGAGTTGCAATCAGATTTGACATATGAAGAAGAACCGGTAAAGATACTAGCATATGGTGTCAAAGAATTAAGGAACAAGCAAATACCATTGGTGAAAGTTCTTTGGCGCAATCACAGAGTGGAAGAAGCAACATGGGAAGCTAATGATGCAATGGAAAAACAATATCCACACCTATTTAAAACATGTACGTTTTGAAAATTCGAGGATAAATTTTCTTAAGGGGGAGAGAATTGTAATACCCCAATATTTGCTTAGTGACTAAAACGTAAAGAGTTAAAGATTGCTGGTTTTAGTTCAGTGACTAAAACATAAATTTTTAAAGTTGGATGACTAAAGTGAAAAGTTAAAAAAAGTTTAGGGACAAAGATGGTAATTTTCCCAAAAATTATTTTATACCCATATATGAAAAGTTTATCCTGGTATAAGAATTTTTGTGGGAATCGAATTTTTGGTACGAGATTTGTGTGAAAAGTTATAAAAAGAATAAGTTTCGGTAATTAGTTCGGATGATTATTTGAATTTGGAAAATTATGAAAATTTTATGGAAGTCTTAGGAATACTTGAAGAATATGATATTATGGTTTTTGAATCGTTTTTGTTCGATTTGAATTCGATTCTATGAAGTATTTGGTGTAGTAGATGGAAATGGCAATTTTTAAGATAAGTTGTTTCATTAATGGCAAAATGGTCATTTCACCTATACTTTTTGAATATATTTGAATATGGAAAAGAATATTGCACAAGTGACAACATATGATTGGTTATAATTCAAG
The DNA here is from genome assembly GCA_019671005.1 of Hibiscus mutabilis. Taxonomy (NCBI): domain Eukaryota; kingdom Viridiplantae; phylum Streptophyta; class Magnoliopsida; order Malvales; family Malvaceae; genus Hibiscus; species Hibiscus mutabilis. The sequence continues at coordinate 30,522,832 of CM033728.1, read as the reverse complement.
GGAAAAATAGTCATTTAACTATTAAAAGGATTTTTATTTTTAAATAAGGCTTTTAATATGCCATTTGGCATATAATCAAGAAATATAATTTTGTGGAAATTTTCTCATCTTCATCCTCCTAGCCATGGGGTTCCAAGAAAGGGTAAGAAAATTTCAATTCATTTTTAAGCTTATTGGATTGGATTTGTGGTTTAGATATGAAGTAAGAAGTAGTTATTCATTGAATTCTGTATCATTTGGTATAAGTTTTACATGGTTTCCATGCTCCTAAGTTGATATTGATGATTAGGGTGGTTGAAGGACATGTTGGAATCTTATGTTTTAAGGATTGTTCATGTTGGAATTGAGTTTAGATGTTGTTCTTATGATTAAACTGATGAAAATCCTATGAAAAATGATTGAGTGACCATTATGTTATGAGAAGAAATTTAGGGGAAATATTGCAAAATTTATTTTGATGATGGAAATGATAAGAATGGTATTTTACATGCTTGATTTTGTTATTTGGGCAAAGAAATGTTCATGTTCTTGAAAATAAGAATTAGGGTTTATGTTAAAGTTTGGAGTTTTAGGACATTATTGAAGGAAGATGGGTTTCATGTGTTGATATAAGGTGATTAGAACGAAAATCCCTAATTAGATTGTATTAGGGATTAAAGTGTAAACTTTGTAAAGTTTAGGGATTTGATTGTTGAGCTTGTAATTAAGGAATATTATATTGGAGAATTAATTCAAGAGATTTGAATATTGATTTTGAAGCTCAAATCAATATTTGGGATCAATAGGACCATTCAGCTACTTTAGGGACCAAAGTGAAAGATTTTTAAAGTTGGGGTCCTAAAGTGCAAAGGATGAAAAATGTAAGGACTAGACTTGAAAATTATGGTTGGAAGCTTAAAAGAGTCCTGAGGGACTAAAATAAGTATTTTGGTAAAAGTTGAAGATTTGAAGAGAAATGTGAGAAAATGTGATTCGAATATAGAAAGTTTTATCGGATCAATTTTGTGCATAATGGATAGTTATTATATTTACTTTCCATTATTATATAGGGGATAAATATGTACTAACATATACTTGGAATCGTAAATGTAATTTTTTATGTAGATTCTGATATAAACCAAGGTCGTTCCACCAGAAAAGGAGAAGAAAAGGATTGGAAGTGAAATCAAGTAGCAAAGTTAATTATCAAGGCTAAGGTGCGTGCATACATGTATTTAAAAGTATGTTTAATAACAAACATATTATAGGGAGACTGTGATAAGTCAACCTAAAGGGTAAAGATTTTTATATAGCATAACATGTTTGCATGATACATTATTTTACTGATTTAAAGATTATGACATATCTTTATGCTTACAAATAGTTCATAGCATGATGTATATGACAAGCTATTTTATATAGTTTTTAAATGGCATGTATACCATGGATTATATTGAATGTGTTGGAGTATGAATTGCTCCAGTATGAATATGTTTTACATGATATGAATGAATATTGGGTTGCTTGCCATTTTGCAGGAATTGTTTTAAGTTTGCCCTTGGTAGTATAATATTAAGTTGGACAATATTGTGGTATACCATTAGAGTCTTACAGTCATCTGACACTTTATTATGTCCTACAGTCATTTGACACTTCATTGTGTCTGACAGTTTATTGTGTCCTACAGTTATCTGACACTTAAATTTGTCCACAGTTACATAAAAGGATAGTACTTTTAAAGTACGCGACTCATTTATTAGTCACTTGATATTTACCTTGGGTTATATGATTACACAGTACAATTATATGATTTCTTATACAGATATTTCTGCATTACAGATTATATGAATTAAGGATTATCATGCTTTGAAATATCATGCGTTATAAATTATTTTATATATGTTCTCATCTTATGCTTCACTCACTTGTTCTCAGCGTGTATTTTCATTATAAACGTAGGTAAACGGAATTAGGAGCGGACGACTTTTGCATCACTTTCTCTTTTGGGAGTACAGAAACAACAAGTTAATTTCAGTACTTATGACATCCATGTTTTGTGTATTTAGTAGTGGCATGTACTAGATAAACCTGTCTTTTTGTTAAATACTGTAACCAGATATGTAATAGTTTTATAAAACTTTCATAGATGTTAAACATATTTACTGCTTATTATTACATGTTTTGATATGATTATATTATTTACGCAAAAAGTTTTACTATCGGGTATTAAATTACTATTTTATTTCTTAATTAGATAGAGTAAAGCGTACTTGGATTAAGGAAATCTCAAGATGGGTGACCACTTGGAAATTATTTTAAAATTTTTAAATTACCCAGTTTTTAGATTAAAAGATATTTTTAAAAGCCTATAACATCTTTGACTCGTGTCCGTTTACGGATACTAGAAGGGGTGTTACATTTATTTGTATCAAGGCTAATGTTTAGCCGATTCTAGAGTTAATTTGAACTCGATAAAAGTGACAAAGTGTATACATGCCACTAGGATGTCGTATTTACTTGAAAATGATACTTGTTTGATCGATGCAATTGGTTATTAGTTTAAGTGTATGTTATGAGTATAGATGTCGGAGGGAATCGAATCCCGGCATGCTACTCAACAAGTGGGGCCTGAGAATGCTCTAGAGGTCGGGGAGGAAGTACAACAGCCTATACAACAGGAGGCTGGTGCACCTGCACAGGAAATGGCAGTGCAAGACTAGGGTACATTTCTGCAAGCCTTGGATGCGATAATTAATAGACCTCCTTGAGTTTCTATTCCTAAAGAGTTAAAGAAATTGCACGCTCCTGATTTTCAAGGCGGCATTGATAGAGATCCTATGTCGGCAAATTTTTGGTTGAATGACATACAGATAATGTTGGCTCGGATTGGGTGTGATGATCAAGGAAAGCTGGAAGCAGTTGTGTCCTTATTGTGAGAGCAAGCACTAGTATGGTGGAATAATGTCTCTGCTCATGTACGAGAAGAAGTGAACTTGAAGTTTTTCCTCCGTGAGTTTAAGAGGAAATATATTGGAGTTGCATTCATTCAGAAGATGAGACAACGGTTCCTTGACCTTAAACAAATAGAATGTTCGATGTATGAGTATGCGTGCGAGTTCAATAGATTGTGTAGGTTTGCCTCTGAATTGCTACCGCATGAGAGAGCCATCACTGACAGCTTTATAAGTAGATTAAATGTTAGATACCAAGAGGTGCTGGTGGCAATTACTCCATGGACTTCCAAGAAGCAGTCAATAGAGCTAAAGCAATGAAGAATGTTCGAGAGAAAGCTGAAAAAGAATCACTGAGCCAGAAAAGGAATGCTGAAACATCTTTGGCGTCGCGATCACCAAAGCGGGGCAAAGGATATTCGCAGTAGGGGAGATCTGGATTTTCAGCACCTCGGGGACAAACAAGTCAAGTCGGGAAGTCCAAAAATACTTTGACATCAGCAAAGAGTTTTGGAAAGAAATAAGGACCTTCCCAATGCATGTTTTGTAGTCGAGAACATCATGGAGAGTGTCAGATGATCACTGGAGCCTGTTTTCGTTATGGTGAAACTAGACATTTTATGCATGACTATCCAAATGGAGATGATAGATCGGTTTAGACCGAAAGATCTATTCGAATGCAAAGAGGCAAAGGCCTTGGACCTACAGGATCATCTAGAATATGTTCTCAAAAAGAGAGATGAAGCTTTGGTGGGTCGAGAAGATAGAGCTTCAGCAAGGGTATATCATATCCAGACGTTAGGATGATAGAGATGTGAGAGAAGAGAACGACATTGTTACATGTACTTTTCAACTCTATGGTCAACCTGTAATTATTTTGATAGATCTTTGGATCTACACATTCATATGTTAGTTCAAGAAAGAGAAATTCCTTTAGAACCAACTCAGAGTGATGTGATAGCCATAAACTCCCTAGGCCAAAGTGCTCGGGTAACTAAAGTAAGTAGGAAATATCCGCTTATAGTTCAGGGAATTAAATTCCCAGCTGATTTATTGGAACTGCCATTTAGTGATCTTGACATCATTTTGGTCATAGATTGGCTTCATGGCTATGATTCTACAGTAACGTGTCACCAACAACAATTGATTTTAAAGACTATAGATGGCTCAGAAATTATAGTATTAGGCGAAGGGTCTCAATGTATAAAGAATGTGATTTTAGCTTTTAAAGCCAAGAAACTATTAGAGATGGGTGTAAGGCTTTTCCAGCTTATGCGGTGGAGGCTAAGCTCTCAAAATGCGAGTTCTAGTTATCTGAAGTGGCTTTCTTGGGTCACATTGCTTCAGCTGAAGGAATCAGAGTGGATCCTAAAAAGATACAATCTATTGTGGAGTGGAAAGTTCCTAAGAATATTACTGAAGTTCGCAGTTTCTTGGGGCTTGTTGGATATTATCGAAGGTTCGTGAAAAACTTTTCAATGATAGCTGCTCCACTTACAAAGTTATTGAGAAAAGATGGTCCATTTGTTTGGACTGAAAAGTGTCAGGAAAGTTTTGATCAGTTAGAGAAAATTTTGACTGAAGCTCTAGTTTTAGTACAGCCAGAATCAAGAAAGGAGTTTACTTTGTACAGTGATGCATCTCATAATGGATTAGGATGCGTATTAATGTAAGATGGAAATGTGAATGCCTATGCTTCCCGACAGTTTAAACCGCATGAAAGGAACTATCCCACTCATGATTTAGAGCTGGCAGCTATAGTTTTTTCTCTAAAAGTGTGGCGACATTATCTTTATGGTGAACGTTGTCATGTTTATATTGATCATAAGAGTTTAAAATATTTGATGACATAAAAAGAATTGAATCTATGACAACGAAGGTGATTGGAACAGAGAAAGGATTATGATCTGATTATTGATTATCGCCCAGGCCAAGCAAATGTTGTAGCAGATGCCTTGAGTCGAAAAATATTCGCTACATTACGAGCTTTAAATGCACAGTTAAAAGGGAGGCCAGATGGTTCATTATTAGTAGAGCTACAATTAAGATCATCATTGCTAAATCGGATTAAGAAAAGTCAACAACAAGATGAAGACTGTATAGTCAAAGATGAAATAAGTGGAATCAGGTGAAATTAAATATTTCAAAATTAAACCCGATGGATGTCTTTACTACAAAGATAGAGTGTATGTTCCTCAAGATGCTGATTTAAAGCGAGATTTGCTTTTTGAAGCACACTACAGTCCTTTGACTATGCATCATGGGGGAAATAAAATGTATCAAGATTTGAAGAGTCGATACTGGTGGCCTAGTCTGGAAAGAATGATAACAGAGTTTGTTGCCAAGTGTTTGACTTGCCAACAGGTAAAAGACGAACTTCAAGTGCCATCAGGAAAGTTACAACCTATTTCTATTCCACAGTGGAAGTGGGATAGAATTACTATGGATTTTGTGACAAGACTACCATTGACCCCTAGCAAGAAGGATTCTATATGGGTAATAGTGGATAGATTAACCAAATCTGCTCACTTTATACCAGTTAGAATGGATTATCAGATAAGCAAGTATGCTAAGCTGTATATCAAGGAAATAGTTTGGTTGCATGGGGTACCGATATCTATAGTATCAGATCGAGATCCAAAGTTTACATCAAGATTTTGGAAAACATTACACAGAGCTTTGGGGACACGATTGAGCTTCAATACTGCATTTCATCCTCAAACTGATGGTCAGTCAGGAAGAACAATCCAAATATTGGAAGATATGTTATGAGCTTACATAATTGAATTCGAAGGATCATGGGAAAAGTATTTATCATTAGCAGAATTTGCTTACAATAACAGTTATCAAGCAAGTATTCAAACGGCACCTTATGAAGCCCTCTATGGTCGAAAGTGTAGATCACCATTAAATTGGTTTGAATTACATGATCGCAAGCTGATTAAGCCAGATTTGATGCTAGAAATGGAAGAAAAAGTTAAAATTGTGCAAGACAATCTTAAAAAGGCCGCTGATCGACAAAAGTATTTTGCAGACTTAAAAAGAAAAGATATTCAATTTTAAGTTGGAGAAAAAGTATTTTTGAAAGTCTCTCCTTGGAAGAAAATAATGATTTTAGGGCGTAAAGAAAAACTAAGTCCGATGTATATTGGATCATATGAAATTTTAAAAACAGTTGGGCCTGTGGCATATCAGTTAGCTCTTCCACCGGAGATGAGTAAAATTCATGATGTTTTCCATGTTTCAATGCTCTAGAGATATAGATCAGATCCATCACATGTGATTGTACCAGAGGAAATTGAGCTGCAATCAAATTTGACATATGAAGAAGAACCGGTAAAGATACTAGCATATGGTGTCAAAGAATTAAGGAACAAGCAATTACCATTGGTGAAAGTTCTTTGGCGCAATCACAAAGTGGAAGAAGCAACATGGGAAGCTAAGGATGCAATGGAAAAACAATATCCACACCTATTTAAAACATATGCGTTTTGAAAAAATTAAAGGAGGGGAGAATTTTCCCAATATTTGCTTAGAGACTAAAATTCTAATACCCCAATATTTTCTTAGTTACTAAAACGTAAAGAGTTAAAGATTGGTGGTTTTAGTTTAGGGTGATGGTAATTTAAAACATAAATTTTTAAAGTTGGATGACTAAAGTGAAAAGTTGAGAAAAGTTTATAAAAGAATAAGTTTTATAATTAGTTCGGATAATTATTTGAATTTGGAAAATTATGAAAATTTTATGATGAAGTCTTAGGAAGACTTGAAGAATATGATATTATGGTTTTTGGATCATTTTTGTTCGATTTGAATTCGATTCTATGAAGTATTTAGGTGTAGTAGATTGAAATGGCAATTTTTAAGATAAGTTGTTTCATTAATGGCAAAATGGTCATTTCACCTATACTTTTTGAATATATTTGATTATGGAAAAGAATATTGCACATGTGACAACATATGATTGGTTATAATTCAAGCGTAAAATTGTCATTTGACTATTAAAATGATTTTTATTTTAAATAAGGCTTTTAATATGCCATTTGGCATATAATCAATAAATATAATTTTGTGGAAATTTTCTCATCTTCATTCTCCTAGCCATGGGGTTCCAAGAAAGGGTAAGAAAATTTCAATTCAATTTTTAAGCTTATTGGATTGTATTTGTGGTTTAGATATGAAATAAGAAGTTGTTCTTCATTGAATTCTCTATCATTTGGTATAAGTTTTAATGGTTTCCATGCTCCTAAGTTGATATTGATGATTAGGGTGGTTGAAGGACATGTTGGAATCTTATGTTTTAAGGATTGTTCATGTTGGAATTGAGGTTGAGATGTTGTTCTTATGATTAAAGTGATGAAAATCCTATGAAAAAATGATTGAGTGACCATTATGTTATGAGAAGAAATTTAGGGGAAATATTGCAAAATTTATTTTGATGATGGAAATGATAAGAATGGTATTTTACATGCTTGATTTTGTTATTTGGACAAAGAAATGTTCATGTTCTTGAAAATAAGAATTAGGGTTTATGTTAAAGTTTGGAGTTTTAGGACATGATTGAAGGAAGATGGGTTTCATGTGTTGATATAAGGTGATTAGAATGAAAATCCCTAATTAGATTTATTGGGGATTAAAGTGTAAACTTTGTAAAGTTTAGGGATTTGATTGTTGAGCTTGTAATTAAGGAATATTATATTGAGAATTAATTCAAGTGATTTGAATATTGATTTTGAAGCTCAAATCAATATTTGGGATCAATATGACCATTCACTACTTTAGGGACCAAAGTGAAAGATTTTTAAAGTTGGGGTCCTAAAGTGCAAAGGATGAAAAATGTAAGGACTAGACTTGAAAATTTTTATTTGGAAGCTTAAAAGAGTCCTGAGGGACTAAAATAAGTATTTTGGTAAAAGTTGAAGATTTGAAGAAAGAGAAAATGTGATTGAATATAGAAAGTTTTATAGGATCAATTTTGTGCATAATGGATAGTTATTTTATTTACTTTCCATTATTATATAGGGATAAATATGTACTAACATATACTTGGAATCGTAAATGTTATTTTTTATGTAGATTCTGATATAAACCAAGGTCGTTCCCATTTGAAAAGGAAAGAAAAGGATTGGAAGTGAAATCAAGTAGCAAAGTTAATTATCAAGGCTAAGGTGAGTGCATACATGTATTTAAAAGTATGTTTAATAACAAACATATTATAGGAGACTGTGATAAGTCAACCTAAAGGGTAAAGATTTTTATATAGCATAACATGTTTGCATGATACATTATTTTACTGATTTAAAGATTATGACATATCTTTATGCTTACAAATAGTTCATAGCATGATGTATATGACAAGCTATTTTATATAGTTTTTAAATGGCATGTATACCATGGATTATATTGAATGTGTTGGAGTATGAATTGCTCCAATATGAATATGTTTTACATGATATGAATGAATATTGGGTTGCTTTGCCATTTTGTAGAATTTTTTTAAGTTTGCCCTTGGTAGTATAATATTAAGTTGGACAATATTGTTGGTATACCATTAGAGTCTTTGATCATCTAACACTTTATTATGTCCCTACGGTCATTTGACACTTCATTGTGTCTCGACAATTTATTGTGTCCTACAGATTATCTCGACACTTAAATTTGTCCATGGTTACATAAAAGGATAGTACTTTTTAAAGTACGTGACTCATTTATTAGTCACTTGATATTTACCTTGGGTTATATGATTACACAAAGACAATTATATGATTTCTTATACGATATTTCTGCATTATAGATTATATGAATTAAGGATTATCATGCTTTTGAAATATCATGCATTATAAATTATTTTATATATGTTCTCATCTTATGCTTCACTCACTTGTTCTAAGTGTGTATTTTCATTATAAACATAGGTAAACGGAATTAGGAGCGGACGACTTTTGCATCACTTTCTCTTTTGGGAGTACAAAAACAACAAGTTAATTTTAGTACTTATGACATCCATGTTTTGTGTATTTAGTAGTGGCATGTACTAGATAAACCTGTCTTTTTGTTAAATACTGTAACCAGATATGTAATAGTTTTATAAAACTTTCATAGATGTTAAACATATTTACTGCTTATTATTACATGTTTTGATATGATTATATTATTTACGCAAAAAGTTTTACTATCGGGTATTAAATTACTATTTTATTTCTTAATTAGATAGAGTAAAGCGTACTTGGATTAAGGAAATCTCAAGATGGGTGACCACTTGGAAATTATTTTAAAATTTTTAAATTACCCCAGTTTTTAGATTAAAAGATATTTTTAAAAGCCTATAACATCTTTGACTCGTGTCCGTTGTACGGATACTAGAAGGGGGTGTTACATTTATTTGTATCAAGGCTAATGTTTAGCCGATTCTAGAGTTAATTTGAACTCGATAAAAGTGACAAAGTGTATACATGCCACTAGGATGTCGTATTTACTTGAAAATGATACTTGTTTGATCGATGCAATTGGTTATTAGTTTAAGTGTATGTTATGAGTATAGATGTCGGAGGGAATCGAATCCCGGCATGCTACTCAACAAGTGGGGCCTGAGAATGCTCTAGAGGTCGGGGAGGAAGTACAACAGCCTATACAACAGGAGGCTGGTGCACCTGCACAGGAAATGGCAGTGCAAGACTAGGGTACATTTCTGCAAGCCTTGGATGCGATAATTAATAGACCTCCTTGAGTTTCTATTCCTAAAGAGTTAAAGAAATTGCACGCTCCTGATTTTCAAGGCGGCATTGATAGAGATCCTATGTCGGCAAATTTTTGGTTGAATGACATATGAGATAATGTTGGCTCGGATTGGGTGTGATGATCAAGGAAAGCTGGAAGCAGTTGTGTCCTTATTGTGAGAGCAAGCACTAGTATGGTGGAATAATGTCTCTGCTCATGTACGAGAAGAAGTGAACTTGAAGTTTTTCCTCCGTGAGTTTAAGAGGAAATATATTGGAGTTGCATTCATTCAGAAGATGAGACAACGGTTCCTTGACCTTAAACAAATAGAATGTTCGATGTATGAGTATGCGTGCGAGTTCAATAGATTGTGTAGGTTTGCCTCTGAATTGCTACCGCATGAGAGAGCCATCACTGACAGCTTTATAAGTAGATTAAATGTTAGATACCAAGAGGTGCTGGTGGCAATTACTCCATGGACTTCCAAGAAGCAGTCAATAGAGCTAAAGCAATGAAGAATGTTCGAGAGAAAGCTGAAAAAGAATCACTGAGCCAGAAAAGGAATGCTGAAACATCTTTGGCGTCGCGATCACCAAAGCGGGGCAAAGGATATTCGCAGTAGGGGAGATCTGGATTTTCAGCACCTCGGGGACAAACAAGTCAAGTCGGGAAGTCCAAAAATACTTTGACATCAGCAAAGAGTTTTGGAAAGAAATAAGGACCTTCCCAATGCATGTTTTGTAGTCGAGAACATCATGGAGAGTGTCAGATGATCACTGGAGCCTGTTTTCGTTATGGTGAAACTAGACATTTTATGCATGACTATCCAAATGGAGATGATAGATCGGTTTAGACCGAAAGATCTATTCGAATGCAAAGAGGCAAAGGCCTTGGACCTACAGGATCATCTAGAATATGTTCTCAAAAGGAGACTGAAGCTTTGGTGGGTCGAGAAGATAGAGCTTCAGCAAGGGTATATCATATCTGTACGCAGGATGATAGAGATGACAGAGAAGAACCTGACATTGTTACATGTACTTTTCAACTCTATGGTCAACCTGTAATTATTTTGATAGATACTGGATCTACACATTCATATGTTAGTTCAAGAAAGAGAAATTCCTTTAGAACCAACTCAGAGTGATGTGATAGCCATAAACTCCCTAGGCCAAAGTGCTCGGGTAACTAAAGTAAGTAGGAAATATCCGCTTATAGTTCAGGGAATTAAATTCCCAGCTGATTTATTGGAACTGCCATTTAGTGATCTTGACATCATTTTGGTCATAGATTGGCTTCATGGCTATGATTCTACAGTAACGTGTCACCAACAACAATTGATTTTAAAGACTATAGATGGCTCAGAAATTATAGTATTAGGCGAAGGGTCTCAATGTATAAAGAATGTGATTTTAGCTTTTAAAGCCAAGAAACTATTAGAGATGGGTGTAAGGCTTTTCCAGCTTATGCGGTGGAGGCTAAGCTCTCAAAATGCGAGTTCTGGTTATCTGAAGTGGCTTTCTTGGGTCACATTGCTTCAGCTGAAGGAATCAGAGTGGATCCTAAAAAGATACAATCTATTGTGGAGTGGAAAGTTCCTAAGAATATTACTGAAGTTCGCAGTTTCTTGGGGCTTGTTGGATATTATCGAAGGTTCGTGAAAAACTTTTCAATGATAGCTGCTCCACTTACAAAGTTATTGAGAAAAGATGGTCCATTTGTTTGGACTGAAAAGTGTCAGGAAAGTTTTGATCAGTTAGAGAAAATTTTGACAGAAGCTCTAGTTTTAGTACAGCCAGAATCAAGAAAGGAGTTTACTTTGTACAGTGATGCATCTCATAATGGATTAGGATGCGTATTAATGTAAGATGGAAATGTGAATGCCTATGCTTCCCGACAGTTTAAACCGCATGAAAGGAACTATCCCACTCATGATTTAGAGCTGGCAGCTATAGTTTTTTCTCTAAAAGTGTGGCGACATTATCTTTATGGTGAACGTTGTCATGTTTATATTGATCATAAGAGTTTAAAATATTTGATGACATAAAAAGAATTGAATCTATGACAACGAAGGTGATTGGAACAGAGAAAGGATTATGATCTGATTATTGATTATCGCCCAGGCCAAGCAAATGTTGTAGCAGATGCCTTGAGTCGAAAAATATTCGCTACATTACGAGCTTTAAATGCACAGTTAAAAGGGAGGCCAGATGGTTCATTATTAGTAGAGCTACAATTAAGATCATCATTGCTAAATCGGATTAAGAAAAGTCAACAACAAGATGAAGACTCAGATAGTCAAAGATGAAATAAGTGGAATCGGTGAAATTAAATATTTCAAAATTAAACCCGATGGATGTCTTTACTACAAAGATAGAGTGTATGTTCCTCAAGATGCTGATTTAAAGCGAGATTTGCTTTTTGAAGCACACTACAGTCCTTTGACTATGCATCATGGGGGAAATAAAATGTATCAAGATTTGAAGAGTCGATACTGGTGGCCTAGTCTGGAAAGAATGATAACAGAGTTTGTTGCCAAGTGTTTGACTTGCCAACAGGTAAAAGACGAACTTCAAGTGCCATCAGGAAAGTTACAACCTATTTCTATTCCACAGTGGAAGTGGGATAGAATTACTATGGATTTTGTGACAAGACTACCATTGACCCCTAGCAAGAAGGATTCTATATGGGTAATAGTGGATAGATTAACCAAATCTGCTCACTTTATACCAGTTAGAATGGATTATCAGATAAGCAAGTATGCTAAGCTGTATATCAAGGAAATAGTTTGGTTGCATGGGGTACCGATATCTATAGTATCAGATCGAGATCCAAAGTTTACATCAAGATTTTGGAAAACATTACACAGAGCTTTGGGGACACGATTGAGCTTCAATACTGCATTTCATCCTCAAACTGATGGTCAGTCAGGAAGAACAATCCAAATATTGGAAGATATGTTATGAGCTTACATAATTGAATTCGAAGGATCATGGGAAAAGTATTTATCATTAGCAGAATTTGCTTACAATAACAGTTATCAAGCAAGTATTCAAACGGCACCTTATGAAGCCCTCTATGGTCGAAAGTGTAGATCACCATTAAATTGGTTTGAATTACATGATCGCAAGCTGATTAAGCCAGATTTGATGCTAGAAATGGAAGAAAAAGTTAAAATTGTGCAAGACAATCTTAAAAAGGCACTGATCGACAAAAGTATTTTGCAGACTTAAAAAGAAAAGATATTCAATTTTAAGTTGGAGAAAAAGTATTTTTGAAAGTCTCTCCTTGGAAGAAAATAATGATTTTAGGGCGTAAAGAAAAACTAAGTCCGATGTATATTGGATCATATGAAATTTTAAAAACAGTTGGGCCTGTGGCATATCAGTTAGCTCTTCCACCGGAGATGAGTAAAATTCATGATGTTTTCCATGTTTCAATGCTCTAGAGATATAGATCAGATCCATCACATGTGATTGTACCAGAGGAAATTGAGCTGCAATCAAATTTGACATATGAAGAAGAACCGGTAAAGATACTAGCATATGGTGTCAAAGAATTAAGGAACAAGCAATTACCATTGGTGAAAGTTCTTTGGCGCAATCACAAAGTGGAAGAAGCAACATGGGAAGCTAAGGATGCAATGGAAAAACAATATCCACACCTATTTAAAACATGTACGTTTTGAAAATTCGAGGACGAATTTTCTTAAGGGGGAGAGAATTCTAATACCCCAATATTTTCTTAGTTACTAAAACGTAAAGAGTTAAAGATTGGTGGTTTTAGTTCAGTGACTAAAACATAAATTTTTAAAGTTGGATGACTAAAGTGAAAAGTTGAGAAAAGTTATAAAAAGAATAAGTTTCGGTAATTAGTTCGGATAATTATTTGAATTTGGAAAATTATGAAAATTTTATGGAAGTCTTAGGAAGACTTGAAGAATATGATATTATGGTTTTTGGATCATTTTTGTTCGATTTGAATTCGATTCTATGCAGTATTAGGTGTAGTAGATTGAAATGGCAATTTTGAAGATAAGTTGTTTCATTAATGGCAAAATGGTCATTTCACCTATACTTTCTGAATATATTTGATTACGGAAAAGAAGACTGCACATGTGACAACATATGATTGGTTATAATTCAAGCGTAAAATTGTCATTTGACTATTAAAATGATTTTTATTTTAAATAAGGCTTTTAATATGCCATTTGGCATATAATCAATAAATAGAATTTTGTGGAAATTTTCTCATCTTCATTCTCCTAGCCGTGGGGTTCCAAGAAAGGGTAAGAAAATTTCAATTCAATTTTTTAAGCTTATTGGATTGTATTTGTGGTTTAGATATGAAATAAGAAGTTGTTCTTCATTGAATTCTCTATCATTTGGTATAAGTATTAATGGTTTCCATGCTCCTAAGTTGATATTGATGATTAGGGTGGTTGAAGGACATGTTGGAATCTTATGTTTTAAGGATTGTTCATGTTGGAATTGAGGTTGAGAAGTTGTTCTTATGATTAAAGTGATGAAAATCCTATGAAAAATGGTTGAGTGACCATTCGGTTATGAGAAGAAATTTAGGGGAAATATTGCAAAATTTATTTTGATGATGGAAATGATAAGAATGGTATTTTACATGCTTGATTTTGTTATTTGGACAAAGAAATGCTCATGTTCTTGAAAATAAGAATTAGGGTTTATGTTAAAGTTTGGAATTTTAGGACATGATTGAAGGAAGATGGGTGTCATGTGTTGATATAAGGTGATTAGAATGAAAATCCCTAATTAGATTTATTGGAGATTAAGGTGTAAACTTTGTAAAGTTTAGGGATTTGATTGTTGAGCTTGTAATTAAGGAATATTATATTGGAGAATTAATTCAAGTGATTCGAATATTGATTTTGAAGCTCAAATCAATATTTGGGATCAATATGACCATTCGACTACTTTAGGGACCAAAGTGAGAGATTTTTAAAGTTGGGGTCCTAAAGTGCAAAGGATGAAAAATGTAAGGACTAGACTTGAAAATTTTATTTGGGAGCTTAAAAGAGTCCTTAGGGACTAAAATAAGTATTTTGGTAAAAGTTGAAGATTTGAAGAGAAATGTGATTCGAATATAGAAAGTTTTATAGGATCAATTTTGTGCATAATGGATAGTTATTTTATTTACTTTCCATTATTATATAGGGGATAAATATGTACTAACATATACTTGGAATCGTATATGTTATTTTTTTATGTAGATTCTGATATAAACCAAGGTCGTTCCAGCTGAAAAGGAAAGAAAAGGATTGGAAGTGAAATCAAGTAGCAAAGTTAATTATCAAGGCTAAGGTGAGTGCATACATGTATTTAAAATTATGTTTAATAACATACATATTATAGGGAGACTGTGATAAGTCACCCTAAAAGGTAAAGGTTTTTATATAGCATAACATGTTTTCATGATACATTATTTTACTGATTTAAAGATTATGACATATCTTTATGCTTACAAACGGTTCATAGCATGATGTATATGACAAGCTATTTTATATAGTTTTTAAATGGCATGTATACATGGATTGTATTGAATGTATTGGAGTATGAACTGCTCCAATATGGATATGTTTTACATGATATTAATGAATATTGGGTTGCTTTCCATTTTGTAGGAATTTTTTTTAAGTTTGCCCTTGGTAGTATAATATTAAGTTGGACAATATTGTTGTATACCATTAGAGTCTTACAGTCATCTAACACTTCATTGTGTCCTACAGTCATCTGACACTTCATTGTGTCTGACAATTTATTGTGTCCTACAGTTATCTGACACTTAAATGTGTCCATGGTTACAGAAAAGGATAGTACTTTTAAAGTACGTGACTCATTTATTAGTCACTTGATATTTACCTTGGGCTATATGATTACACAGTACAATTATATGATTTCTTATACAGATATTCCTGCATTATAGATTATATGAATTAAGGATTATCATGCTTTTGAAATATCATGCATTATAAATCATTTTATATATGTTCTCATCTTATGCCTCATTGAGTTACTCTAAGTGTGTATTTTCATCATACACATAGGTAAACGGAATTAGGAGCAGACAACTTTTGCATCACTTTCTCTTTTGGGAGTACAAAATCTACAGGTTAATTTAGTACTTATGACATCCATGTTTTGTGTGTTTAGTAGTGGCATGTACTAGATAAACATGTCTTTTTGTTAAATACTTTAACCGGATATATAATAGTTTTATAAACCTTTCACAGATGTTAAACATATTTACTGCTTATTATTACATGTTTTGATATGATTATATTATTTACGCAAAAAAATTTACTATATGGTATTAAATTACTATTTTATTTCTAAATTAGATAAAGTTAAGCGAGCTTGGATTAAAGAAATTTCACGATGGGTGACCACTTGGGAAGTTATTTTAAAATTTTTAAATTGCCCAGTTTTAGATTAAAAGATATTTTTAAAAGCATGTAACATCTTTGACTCGTGTTCGGTGTATGGATACGAGAAGGGGGTGTTATAATTTAATTTCAACTTATCCCATTTGGGCGGCTAGGGTAAAGGTTCAAAGACTATTTTCACTTTCTCATGGGCCAACTTTTCACCAAACTAGGGTAAATCTTTTTTCTTCCAAATTTCCAATCGCCGCATGCCAAACCCCTAACCTGCCATTGTATCTCGTACACAGAATTCTCCCAATTTGCAATTGTAATGCCCCGGTTTTAGGGCTTAGCGGTTTTGAGGTTTATTAGACGGTCTGGTGGACGGGTCAAATTCTTAGAATCCTTAAGGAGCTAAATTACCAAGTTTTTGCTGGTGGTTTTTCCCTTCAATTAAATTATTTTAAACATGTGTTTTAAAGGGTGATTAAGAGGGATTAAAATATCTAAGTTAGTTATTTGCTTTTAAAGAAAATTTACGTAACTTTTTCCTAAACCTTTTCTCTCATCTTCCTTTCTGCCGAACACTCAGAATTTCATCAAAATCTAGAGGTGAGCGATTCTTTTCACTCAGATTAATGATTCTAACTTGATTCTTTAACTTTGTTTTACAAAATCCTATTGAAATCCTATGTTTCTTAGCTTTAACAAGCTAATTGAGGGAGAAATCACATAACAGCGGTAAGGTCTGTGATCTCCTCTGTTAAATGGTTCTTTTTTGATATTCCCAAGTATTTGATCCTTGATTTATGGTTTATAATCTGATTTTGTGTTTTTATATAGATTTAATTGGGTAAAATTGATGAAATGATGAAAGATTCGAATTGAATTTGATTTCTAGTGTTGTGGATTGTTTTTGAACATATTTTGGATGTTTAATGATGTTGATAAGTCAATTTTATCAAATGAATCCCAAAACTCTTGAATCTCTAATTGTTTAGGTTGCTAGATTGGTGTTTTTGAGGTGTTATGGTGGCTGTGTGTTTGCTGAAGGTGTTAGGTTGATTTTATTCTGTTTCTAGATGTCTATTGATGATAAAAGTGATGTTAGATTGTTAGGTTGTGGCTGGGTTGTGTTTGGAAATGATTAGTTGAAGTTTTTGGTTGTTGTGGTTGGGTAATTGTGAGGTGAATGCAAGAATCCGTGAGGATCTATAGTTGTAGTGTTATAAATGCATGGAGATGCATTAATCCTCTGTTGTTATTTGGTTTAAACATGGGAGGTTGTTTTGGAAGCGAATGGTGTAGCATTGGAGGCTTCAGACGCTTAATTTCGCATCGGCAAATCAATGCTTCACGTATCGGTGAGTGAGAATGTGGATTCTAGCATTGGAATGTTCTAAAGGTGGTTTATGGGAGTTTAAACTTAGCTTGATACGCTGGTTTAAACTCAAAAGTAAGTAAAAGTGGATATTCTCTCTCGGTCGTGCTAGTGTTAAAAGGTTTTATGCACTTATTTTGATTTACATGTTACCTACTGTTTAAGCATGTTTTAAAGTATTTGATATACTGCATTTGAATATTAAATGCTGAAGGATGCACACGGTAAGTGATCCTAGTAAGTATGGTCTATACTTGTGGTTTAAAGCATGGTTGTTGCTTTGGAAAAAATGGTTTGGTTAATGCTTGTTAAAAACAGTGAGGTAAATGTTAAATGGTTAATTATATTGGCAAGTGATGTGGTTTTAAAATTGTTATCAAATATAGTTGGTCGCCCATAAGATTGAGTGCACTATAATAAGTCACCTTCGATGTTGAGAGGTTTAGATCCGTGTAACGAAAACTCCATCCGAGTACCCTAACGGTACAGGGGTTAAACGGTACCGTAAACTCCCGTTAGTGGATTAAGCGCCTAACCGATGATTGGGGTTGGTGTCCCCGTGGGTTGAAAGGTGTACTCGGTTGGTAATGTACCACGATTTTTATTGTATCGCTATTCCGGTTGAGATGGCTTGAAGTGTTGGTTGAACACTTATTGAATCCATGTATCCAATGAACACTTTTGTTAATGGACTTGTTTAATGATCACTTGTAAGCCAATATAATTGTTGATGTATCATTGGGAAGTTTATGTTGTAGAATGTGATTTATACATGTTTACTCTTTAAGTTTTGCATATAGTTGTTATGCATGAGAAGGCTTAAATTGAGGTTGAGCAATGGGGCTTGCTATTGGTTAATGATACATGTTGCATACGATTTAATATGTTGGTTTTAAAGATGTTAAGTGCATGGTTAAAAGGCGTGATGATGTTTTAAATGTTGTTGAAACACGTTTTTAAGATGGGACTTCAAAAAGTTGTTAAGATATAAATTTAATGCATTGATGGTATTTTGTTTGTGAGTGCTCCTCACTAAGCCTTGTGTGCTTACGATCTTATTGTCCATCAATGCAGAGAATTGAGAGCTTTGGAGGCAGCAAGGAGCAAGGGATCCTAGCAAGACTTGTTTACCAAAGTATGCATGGATTAGACTATAAGTAATAAGGGAAATGGGGTACTCATTTTGGTTTTGGGAGATGTTTTGATAAACTCTTTGTTTGAGCAAGTTTGTTTGATTGCTCTAAAGTTGTAAATGGCCTTTATGGTTTGGTTTTGGTGATTGTTTGAAGTTTCATGTTTTACTTAAATGGTTTCTAGGTTGCATGCCTATAGATTTACATTTGGTGCAAAATGCCATAAATTGATGATGAATTTGTGATGTTGTATGGTGGTTTGATTCTAGATTATGTTGGTTGTATGTTAGGGGCATGTTAGAATGTTTTGGTAAGGTTGAAAGCATGTTAAACCAGCTAAAAATAACATTATAGGCCTAGGCGTACCGATACGCGGGGGACTGTATCGGTACGGGTAGGCATATTCAGGCACCTAGGATCGGTATGAGTATGTGCGTACTGTAATCACTCATTTTTACTTGTAAATATATTAATATTGCATGTATAGTTATTATATGAATGTTACTAATATAAGGTGATGTGTGCATGTATAAGTTATGTATACGTATTAGGGGTATATGTATGTCGCATATGTATTTGATTAATATATAAATGTTATGTTAATTATATGTATGATTATATATACTAGAATATTATTAATTAATGATCGTATAATATAAAGTATATATTTTCGTATGTACATGTACAGCTATTATAATTATTATTATTATTATTGGGCTGACTAAATGAAAAATTAAATATATATATTAAACCCAAGTAAAAAGCCCGAGTCCAATTACAAAATCCAATTACAAAGCCCGTTTGGCCCAAATCTGAATCCTATCTAATTACAATGTGCAGGTAACTATGGGCCGTTGGATCAAGATCTGATCCAACGGCCACGATGCAATGGAAGTCGAAAATATCTGCCAGGCGCGTACTCCACACGTATGGACCGTTCGAGTGCCACGCGCGGACGCTTTATTATCCCACGCGCGCGTAAGATCCACGCGTTCTGACTCCTCGACTGCGGTGCTCCACGTGGCGAAATCTGAAGCCGTTTCATCAGATCGAGGCTTCATCCAGGCCGATCGTTCTTCAAGCCATCTCGACCGTTAGATCAGATCTGATCTAACGGCCGAGAATGCGTCTGGCCTCTGGCAGAATGGCCACACCGCCACCGCGCCGATATTCAGTCCCCGCGTTCAGATTATGCCAAAGACAACAAGCAAATGTCAGATCTGGAAAAGAAGATACAAGTTGCAACCAAAATACAGAGACAGTGATATATATGAAACGGGGGCTGTTGTAACGGGATAGTTTTTAGAGGAGTGAGCAAAAAAAACAGAGAGAGTAATAACACAAAAAAAAAACAGAAAGCTTGTAAAACCAGAAATTTGTAACCAGTCAAGATAATCAAAAAGGCAGTCCAGTGGTAATTTTTTGTCTCTTTTTTTTCTTACCTGTTTTCATTGCATGTATATACGAAACACAAAAAGAAAAAAAAAGAAAACAAGTAAAGAAGTCTTACCGGCTTTGTCCGTGGGTCTTCCCTTCCTCTGTGACAAGCCTTTCGGCTTCTACAAGCCAGATCTGGTGAACAAAGGGAGGGGAAGACCCCTTGTGGTCTCGTTTTGGTCTAAAGAAAATATATTTTTGGGTTCGTATTTCTTAGATCTAGGGTAAATAAAATGGGATCCTCTGAATCCAACCATGGATTCATGTTGAGGATGACAAGAGGAAGGTTTTGGTGTATTTTGGGAGCCTACCGGCGCTGGTTAGCGGCGGCCGGCGGCGGAGAATACGGCGGCCGGCCGCCGAATTCTGGGTTTCTCAAGAACATTTGAGAGAAAAGATGAACGCTGGTTATTTGAGAAACTGAAGAATGAAACGAAAATGGGGAAAACTTGGTTTCGGTCTGAAAATAGCCCTTATATAGATGTTATTATTTTACTAAATGGGTAAATTACACACTTAATCCCACCACGTTTTCAATATTTTCATTTTTGTCTTGCCGCATGGTATAATCACAGTCCCAGTCCCCCTGAATTTTCAAAAAGTCACAATTTAGTCACTAAATTACACCAGATCAGTTTCTGAATGGTAATATTACGCCCTTAACCATCCCGCGTTTTTGAATTTTTCACTTTGAGTCTGCCCCTTGGTATAATTACAATTCTGGTCTTTATAGGTTTTGTTTGTCTTTCAATTTCGTCCCTAAATTACATGTTATTGCTCTTTAATTTCTGTTACTGACTTTCGTTTTCCTTTCATTTCAGTCCTATTTTCTTTATAAATATTACTGTTCGTATTATAATCGTACATGCTGATATTATTTTATTTTATGCCTCCCCATATGACTCGTTTTATGTTTTATGTATGTGTTAAATATAATATTTATGTTTTTTTATCCGGTTATCCGTACCAAGCATGTTATGTTTTAGTTAATTCGTACATGGCATACTTAGTATTTTTATATATGTGTATGCTTTCTTATTTTTAGGGCCGCATGTTAGTAAATTTACCCTTTTTATACGATATGTGAATCCGTATATGTTGAAATATGTTTTATTATCAGTATGCATGTCTTTTTGAAATACTTGTTCGTATATATATGCATTTATTCCTGCCTTATTATTTTGACATATGATAGTTGTTTTTATCTATTATTTAGAGTAATATGTATATATATACATGCTTTAGTCTAAAATATCATTCCTGATAAATTAATGTTCTGGTATGTCAATATTTATTATATTTAAATGATTTGTCATGTTTTATGTTTTTGCCATTAAGATTGCATATCGAGATATAAATTGTTAATGCGGTGTCCTTTTATCCGAGCGTAAACGGGGCCAGTATCAAGCATAGTGATAGTGGTTGGGCATTTATTCTCGGATAACGGGACCCTTAAAATATATTCGCAATTATGACCAAAATTTAAAATAATCGTCACTTTAATCCGGAAAATCCAATATTAATAAAGGGGTAATTATTAAAGTACCAATTTTTTGGGCGGTGTGGGGGTGCTAATCCTTCCCCATCCGTAACCGACTCCTGAACCCTGTCTTTTTGAATCTCTGGTTTTGTGGTGTCCGGCCTACCTAAGTGGCCGGTGGCGACTCCATTTTTATGAGGTTTTTTTTTGAAAACCCTGCGGAATAAATATTTTATATCCAAATACCTTTCAAAAATCCTTCGAAAACTCCATCGTTTTTTTTATTTAGCGTGCCTTCGCTACAGATGGCGACTCCGCTGGGGACATTTTTGTTTTTAAAAAAAAACAAATTAGAGTCGAACTTTTTCAAATAATTACCGCTTTACTAATATTGGAAGTTCCGGATTAAAGTGACTATTAAATTAACATTCGGTCATAATTGCGCGTTTATTTTAACGCATTTAAAATATGGCATATAAACCCGTCTTTTTTTAAGTGGGGGGAAAACGCTAATGCTTTTGTGGAGATATCGTTCTCCCGTATGGGCCTAGCAAGTACCTTCGGGGCTCGAGTACCTTATGCTTTCGTAAGGATACCGTTCCTTCGTACGGGCATAAGCGAATGGGTTCCCCTGAATTGAACCCGGTTGAAAGGAGCCTATAATGGGTGATGATCGGGGGCCTTGCTACCCTTAGTAGGGGACAGCAAGGACAATTCGGGTACCTCCTAGCACCAACACTGCATGTAGAGAACATAGAAACCTACCCTGTTAGAGCCATGCGGATAACCTTAGGTTTTAGACGGGATAAATAGGGTTGTTTTGTGTTTATTACATTTAATTTTGTCATTTTATTTATATATTTATCAATTTTATCCGTATTGACTTGTTTTTTTCTTTTCGCTTTTTGTTCTTTTTTCTCATACATCTTTGCATTTGCATCGCATAAAGGTCTTGGATCAAGTGGTTTGCCTGATCGTAAAGTCTTTCACTATGGAAAAAAGGTGTCTTAGGAAAGAAGAGCTTAATTTGTCGATCGGACATTGGTCGAGGTCAACCAGAAAATCCAAGGGGGACACCGCCTAACGAACGCGTAATAGCTGGATACACCTATGTGAGTCTCCAATGTAAGCGATTTGTGGGATCTTCAAAGCATTTGGGAAAGATGGGACCCAAGGCTACAAGACTTATTTAGCGATAGTTATGGCGACATCGCGCAGCTATTATATGTTCGATTAACCAGCCCCTACTCCGAGCTATAGTCCGTTTTGGAATCCGGCTTTTTGTCGCTTCACCTTCAATGGGCAAGACATGATGCCTACGGTAGAAGAGTACATCGCTTTACTTAACCAGAAAAATATTCAGAAGATTGGATCTACGCGAAGCCTCCAAGGAATCAATTACACTGCGAAACTCAAAGCCTTTGCAGGAATGAGTGATGATTGGGTTAGTGGCCTCCTTCAAATCCGAGGAGATAATCTGATCTTTGCATGGGAGAGTATTCGGGACATCATATCGACACATCCGCACGAGGCAAAGAAAATGGACTTATTCGCTTTAGGAATATATGGCTTGGTGATCTTTCCCAGTACTCGGGAACATTGACATAGCCATTCGGATTTGTTTGAGCGGGTGAAACGGAGAGCAAACACGGTACCAGCAATCTTGGTCGAGACTTTCATTTCTTTAAACGCTAGCCGGAAGCATGAAGAAGCGTTTTTGAGGATGCGCACAGCTATTACAAGTATGGATCCGAGTCACATGTGGAAAAAGCGCCGACGCTGGGTCCGCCGGGGATATCCTTCCGAGGTTTTTCGCCTTTACGAGAATACTTAGCAAAGGAATGGCGAGAAGATTTAAAAACAAAAATGTGGACCAGTTTCTTCAGGAACATTCAAGATGAAGACATAGCATGGAGGGTCCCATGGCTCGGTAAAGTTAATTATTTTCTATACAGTTGTGGTGACTTCAACTGGCTGATGATGTTAGGATTACATGGAGGGATCGCTTGTGCTCCACTTTTAGTGTCTCGGCAGTTCGAATCACGGCAGTTCATTCCCAATACCGCCGGATTAAACCAAACTGAATTTCTTTTCAAAGGAGAGTTCAAAGGAAAAATTCAGACCATCATGAGGGCCTGGGATCATTGTTATCGGATCAGGGTGGAAGGAGACACCGAGCACATGACTACCCCAGATTACGATCTTTGGAGACGTTTGAGGGTTAATAATGTGATTCCTGAATCTGATCAAGGACCAACAGTGTCACTCGAAGAGCTTACAAGGGTGGTACCGTCCGAAGCCGACATCTTAAGGAGTGAACTCGAAGAAATTAAAAGGAAAATGGACATTCAACAGACCCAACATGCGAGCGAACTCTATAAGGCAAGCTTAGAAGTTGATGAGCGGGACGGGATCATCAGGCAATTGAAGAAATTGAATGCAGATTTAAGTGACAAAAATACTCTTTATCAAAAAGATGCCCTCCTATTACAGGCAAAAATACAAAAGGCGGCGAGAGTCGGTTCACAATTTGTGGAAAGAGAAAGAATGAACGACATCCATTTGGTGGAAGAAGAACGAGAAGTTAACAAAAGAGCGATCGAGAAAGAGATTGAAAGCTGTCGTTTGGCTATGGAGGAAGAAAAACGGTCCGTCAAGAAGGCCATTGATCAAGAGAGAGAAAGATTCAGACAAGAAATCAGCAAAGGAAAACAGGCTGTTCATCATGAGAGAGAAAGTGTCGCCGTATGGAAAAGAAAATCCATGAATAGCCAAAAAGATTGTTAGAAATGCGTAAACTGTACGATGACACTCTTCAAAGTTTGGGGCAAAGCCAAAGTCAAAATGATGAATTAAAAGAAAAGATGGCGGAAGCCGAACACTCACTTCGAATGTCTTGCCAGAGGAATAATTTATTTGAGCTGCAAGAAAGAGAACCTTGAAGTGGGTGTGTTACAAGTACGAATCGGATCCCTCAAGCAGTTGTGGAGGATTACAAGGAAAGAATTAATGTGTTCGAGGAAGCTGCAGCGGGGGGACACCTATTGGCGTAAGAGATTACGCGACGCTGCTCGAATGGTACAGACAGAGACGATTACGCAAATCTAATGGTGGACATACAAATGAGTCGCCGGACACGTAAATGATTTAGCTGTCGAGGTGAGACACTCCAACCTTTTATAGCCCCGGGAATGGAAGAAGCTCCTAGGTTCCTCAAGCTGCTCAAGGCAATTGGAAAGTTAGGGGGGATAGAGCTAGAGTCTATCTATAGGACTCGTGTTATAATTAGATCTTTTGTACTAGGGATCTTTACTTTGTAACACTAATTTTGTTGTAATCAAGACCCTTTAATTCCCGTAAAAGTAATTCAAAAGGGTGATTACCAGTGAACGATACCTTGTCTGCATGCATTCTTGCATTTGCATCATAACATTCGCATCATCGTACATGCATTTATTTTTTACAACCATATTAACAAGTATGAATATTGTGGCATTCCGGTGTGTTAACCCGCAATCATTCATCACATATACTTTACCGGCTACAAAGAAAGCTCATGGAAGAAAGAATAATCAATCTAGAAAGAGGGCAGAGAGAGCTCGAGTCAAGGCTTGAAGAAGAGGCCGAGAGAAGCCTTAGTGATCAGATTGCACAGATTACAAACTTCAATAGTATCGACATAACGGCATTTTTGGCAAAAAGTCTCGGAAAACGAGTAGAAGGAGAAAATATCCAGAGCAGGAAGGTACCCGGCTCACTTCAAGGTTCAACCAACTGCACCAAACCAGGCTAGGAAGGTGTATATTGACCCTACAGGAATGTCTTCCAGCTTTCAAGTAGGGGCACATGAGACTCAACCCCTTGATACCAAAGCACTGTATGAAGAAGAAGTGTGCAGACCTAAACATGGTCGAAAAGATCGGGAATGAGGTAGAAAGAAAGTGGGAAGAAAGATTTCGCCTCATGGAAGAAAAAAATTTAAAGCGTTACAATCAAATGAAGAATCAGGAAACAACGCAGTGATCTAAGTCTAGTGTCCGATCTTGTCTTGCCACCAAAATTCAAAACGCCGGAGTTTGATAAATATGACGGAACCACATGTCCTTCTGCACACATAACGATGTATTGCAGAAAAATGGCAGCTTACCATAAAGATGAAAAGCTACTGATCCACTGTTTCCAGGATAGTCTAACTGGAGCGGCATTACGTTGGTATACTCAGTTAAGAAAAGCAAATGTCAAGACATGGAAAGATTTGTCTAAAGCATTTTCCGAGCAATACAAACATGTAACAGACATGATCCCTAGCAGAATTATGCTAGAAAATATGGGGCAGAAGACCAATGAAAGCTTGCGACAATATGCCCAAAGGTGGAGAGAAGTGGCCGCCCAAATCCAGCCACCTATCCCGGAGCATGAAATCACGCCATTATTTGTCAATACTCTGAAAGGGGCACTCTTCGATCGCCTCATCAATAACACAACACAGTGTTTCGCCGACTTGATCAGGACTGGGGAGTCTCTAGAACTGGCAATCAAGAGCGCGGTAATTGATGGTGGGGAAGGGTCTCGAAAGTACAACAAGAGAAGTGAAGTAAACGCCACCAGCACCTATACCGCCTCGAAGAACTTCACAGTCTCACAGCCCCAAGCACTGTGGGAAAAACACAAAATTGAATCAAAGAGATGAGAGAGTCACGAGAAAGGATAAAGAGAGGAGAACTTTCACTCCCCTACCGGTTTCATACTCGAGCTTTATTCCCGGTTGTATGAAGCAGACTTGGTCCGACCATACATCGTTAATCCTGTCAATCCACCCTTCTCGCCTTGGTATAATCCAAGCGCACATTGCGACTATCACGGCGGTACCCCGACACCCACCGAGAACGCCTTGCCTTCAAAAAAAGCATGCGTAACTTAATTGATTCCGGGATATTGAAGTTTGAAGAGCCTAGCGTAGCCAACAACCCATTTGCCTAGTCATGGGAGCAGAGGGGTAAATGCTATAGAAGAAGGTTTTACAGGAGGATAAAGGATGACATGTCAAGTCAAGTCTCCTTTACGGTGGGTATTTCAATGATTATGCATGGCTCGTATGATCAATAAAGGCATGATAATAAGGCGTAAAGAATGTGGAAAGTATTGCGAATTCCATCGATCAAGGGCATGATATCCAAGAATGTGATGAGTTCAAGAAATTGGTGCAGAAGTTGATGGATGGAAAACAAATTGAATTCTTTGAGGAACCCATGGGGAAGGGATCAGGCGTACACATGATGAGATAGCCCCAAAACCAGATACGGGAAGGATAGACCTTTTATCATCTCTCCGGGGTAGGGAATGCGGTGTGTCTCCCAAGGAGAAACCAGCAAGATAAATCCCAAGATCGTCATTTCAGCACCATCTCCATTCCCATTCAAAGACATGCGACAAATTCCCGGAATTATGCCGAATGTGACCATGCCAGAAAAATCAAAACACGAACAGGTAAAAAGAGCTCATATTTGGAAGACCAACAAAGCCAAAATAATGTGAACGTTGGTGAGGCAGGCCATTTCACCAGGAGCGGCCGATGTTATTCCTCCGAGGCTTTGAGAGCAGCTGAAAAAGATAGGGGGAAGAGTACAACAGTTAGCCCTGCACAGATATTGGGAGAAGAACCTCCCCAAAAGATAAATGAACCGGTAACTGAGGCCCAGGCCAAAGAATTTCTAAAGTTCTTGAGACATAGCGAGTACAGCGTAGTGGAACAACTACGGAAACAACCGGCCAGGATCACAGTGCTAGAATTGCTCTTGAGTTCAGAAAAGTATCGGGAGACGCTATTGAAAGTGCTGAATCAAACTTTTGTGCCCCAGGACATTTCTGTAACAAACCTGGACATGATAGTGGGGCATATTACCGCTTATAATCATATCACATTCAGTGATGATGAGATCCCGGAAGGAGGAAGGGGGTCCACTAAAGCCCTTAACATCACTACCCACTGCAAAGGGTATGTATTACCAGGCGTACTGATCGACAACGGGTCAGCATTGAATGTCTTGCCTATGGTAACCCTGCAAAAATTACCAATAGATAGTTCGCACCTAAAGCCTTGCTACAACTCGGTAAGAGCTTTCGATGGTACGCAAAAAGGAACAATGGGGAAAATTGAGATACCCCTATTGATCGGACCAACTTAATATGTGATCGATTTTGTGGTAATGGACATAAAACCATCTTACAGCTGCTTATTGGGAAGACCGTGGATCCACTCCGCAGGGGTTGTCCCATCATCATTGCATCAGAAATTAAAATTTGTAGTTGAAGGCAAATTGGTCACCGTAGAAGCGGAGCATGAATTTGTTGCTTCTGTGACATCAGACACCCCCTACATTCAAAATGATGAAGATGCTGCAGAATGCTCATTCCGAGCTTTAGAACTAGTAAATGCCACATTCATTTCAGAGGGAAACCGGATCCCTTACCCCAGGTTATCTAATTGTACCAAGATGACCATCGCAGAAACTCTGGGCCGAGGAGCCAAAATAGGAAAAGGACTGGGGAAGGAATTACAAGGAAACCTGAGATCCAAGAATATCATTACCAAGAAGGATCGTTTCGGGCTGGGTTACCAACCAAGTGTCCAACAGAAGAAAGAAGAATATAAGAGAAAAGAGGAACAAAGAAAAGCTAGATCTAAAGGAGAAGACATTCCGTGGAGGTCGATGTCCTTTCCTAGTTTAAAAGCCACTTTCATCTCCGGAGGGTTCTACCGGCCAGGTCAAGATATTGGAGAGACAATGAATAAAAATGATGAACTTAGCCAGGAGGAAATGTTCAGTAAAGCATTTGAAGGGATGTACATCAACATGATAGCTGAAGAGGACCGAGGTAGCAAAATGTTGACCAATATCCGCCCTTGCCATCCCGGGGAGACACTTGATAACTGGAGCTGCATTGATCTACCTGTAGTTTTTAGGAATAGATCAGAGTAATGCTCCGAATCAACCTTTTGTTTTTGCCCATAGACAATGGGGATCTCTTGTATGGGGCACCTATGTTAACTTTTTGATTGAAATGAAAATATCCCCACTTTCTTAAAAATGACCAAAGTCTCATTTATTCCATTCATGCATCCTTCATATTCATTCCCTTCATGTAAAACCGTCTCTTTCCCAATACAATTCATTCTCATTTAATGCAGGTCGCTCATGATTGACGATATGAATGATCTTTGGATCCAATCTCGAGTAAATTTGAAAGCCCCGAGGTCTCGGAGGAAACGGAGGGAGGATATGATGAAATAGAAATTGAGGTCCCGAAGAATTAAAGAGAATGGTGGACGACGAAGAAAGGCGATTATGCCCCACCAAGAAGAAAAAGAAATTGTCAACTTAGGGATCAAGAAGCGAGAAGAGAAATAAAAATAGGAACGACGATTTCCTCAAAAACCAAGCATGAACTGATAGCCCCGCTTCAAGAATTCAAGGATGTCTTCGCCTGGACTTATCAAGATATGCCAGATTAAATACCGACATAGTGGTGCACAAATTGCCAACAAAGTCGGAGTGCAAACCAAGACAACAAAAACTTCAGAGAATGAGGCCGGATATCTTTGTTAAAGATCCGAGAAGAAGTGAAAAAGCAATTTGATGCTGGATTCTTGAAGTAGCCAAATACCCGAGTGGGTTGCAAACATTGTACCAGTACCAAAGAAAGACGGAAAGTTCGTATGTGTGTAGATTATAGGGATCTGAATCGAGCTAGCCCAAAAGACAACTTCCCTTTGCCACATATTGACGTTGGTTGACAACACCGCAGACATTCATGGTTTTCCTTTATGGATGGCTTCTCAAGATACAACCAGATAAAGATGGATCCTAACGACATGGAGAAAACCACATTCATAACCATGTGGGGCACTTTTTGTTATCAAGTAATGCCATTTGGGATAAAGAATGCAGGGGCAACATACCAAAGAGCAATGGTGACTCTTTTCCATGACATGATGCACAAAGAAATAGAAGTATACGTCGATGATATGATTGCCAAATCCCGAACAGAGGAAGAGCACCTACAGAACTTAAGGAAACTATTCCAAAGACTACGGAAGTACCAACTGAGGCTCAATCCTGCCAAGTGTACCTTCGCCGTTACTTCTGGAAAACTCCTAGGGTTCGTAGTAAGTAGAAGAGGGATTGAGATTGATCCCGATAAAGTGAAAGCCATCCAGGACCTTTCACCACCCCGCACACAAAAGGAAGTTCGCGGTTTCCTAGGGAGGCTGAATTATATCTCTCGTTTCATTTCCCAATTAACCAATCAATGCGACCCGGTCTTCAGACTTCTTAGAAAGAATAATCCTGGCGTGTGGGATGAAGAATGTCAAAAGGCCCTAGAAAAGATCAAAAAGTACCTGACAAATGCTCCAATTTTAGTCGCACCGGTACCCGGTCGACCACTAATTCTCTACTTAACAGTCTTCGAGAATTCAATGGGATGTGTACTGGGGCAGCACGATGAGTCAAGAAAGAAGGAGCAGGCCATCTATTACCTAAGCAGGAAATTCAACGATTGCGAAACACGGTACCGCCAAAGGCGTAAGGCGTGTTGCGCTCTAGTTTGGGCTACCAAGCGACTCAGGCAATACCTGTTGTACCATACTACCTGGTTAATATCCAAGCTAGACCCATTGAAGTTCCTAATGGAAG
Source organism: Hibiscus mutabilis (assembly GCA_019671005.1). Lineage (NCBI taxonomy): Eukaryota > Viridiplantae > Streptophyta > Magnoliopsida > Malvales > Malvaceae > Hibiscus > Hibiscus mutabilis. Next base: position 30,492,667 of record CM033728.1, on the reverse strand, counting down.
CGCCAGCACTAACGGGAAGGATGGCCCGATGGCAGATGCTCTTATCCGAATTCGACATCGTATATGTTAATCAGAAAGCTATAAAGGGGAGTGCCGTAGCAGATTTCCTGGCAAGTCATGCTTTGGATGACTATGAGGCATTGAACTTTAGTTTCCCAGACGAAGACTTGATGTGCATTACAACCGAAGAAGAGATTTCAGATGATGTGTCATGGAAACTTTACTTCGACGGAGCCTCCAACGCCCTCGGAGATGGGATAGGGGCAGTGCTAATTTCACCTGAGGACGTCTATTATCCTTTCACCAGCAGATTGGAATTCTTCTGCACAAACAATATAGCTGAATATGAAGCTTACATCATGGGACTGAACTCAGCCATCGAAAGAAAGGTTAAGAAACTTCGAGTGTTCGGAGATTCGTCCCTAGTCATTTACCAATTGCGCGGGGAGTGGGAAACCAGAGACCCGAAGTTGGTCAAATATCACAAATTAATCCAAGAGCTCGTCAAAGAGTTCGAAAAGGTCAGCTTCAATTACCTACCCCGAGAAGAAAATCAGATGGCGGATGCGTTGGCAACCTTGGCATCCATGTTTAAAACAAACACCTGGGCGGAAATGAAACCCATTGAGATGTAGACGTTTGAAAAGCCTGCTCATTGTTGTAGTATACAGGAAGAGATTGACGAAAATCCATGGTACTATGATATCCTGCAATATGTTAAGCTTCAAAAGTATCCAGAAAGGGCAAACGACAATGACAAAAAGCGCCGTAAAACGGCAACAAAATATGTCCTAGATGGGGAGATCCTATATAGGAAAAGTCATGATCAAACATTGCTGAGATGTGTGGATGCCCGGGAGGCAAAGGAAATCTTAGCCAAGTACATGACGGGATCTGTGGAACGACGCCAACGGGTTGTCTATAGCCGAAAAATTATGAGATACGGTTATTTTCGGTTGACCATGGAGGAGATTGCATCGATTACGCCAGAAATGCCACAAATGCCAAATTTATGCTGACAAAATTCATGCACCCCCATCGCCTCTACACACCATGAATTCTCCGTGGCCTTTCGCAGCATGGGGCATGGACGTCATCGGGCAAATCCATCCGAAATCCTCCAACGGACACCGTTTCATTTTGGTCGCTATAGACTACTTCACTAAATGGGTAGAGGCAGCGTCTTACGCCAATATCACCAGGACTACAGTTTGTAAGTTCTTAAAGAAGGAAATTATTTGTCGATACGGATTGCTAGAGAGGATCATCACCGACAATGCTTCTAATCTGAACAACAAAATGATAAAGGACGTGTGCACTCAATTCAAGATAACACACCATAATTCCACAGTCTATTGTCCTAAAATGAATGGAGCAGTGGAAGCGGCAAACAAAAATATAAAGAAGATCATAGCGAAAACTACGGATACCTACAAGGATTGGCATGAGAAGTTGCCTTTTGCCCTTTTCGCCTATAGGACGTCCATTCGCACATCAACGGGGGCAACGCCCTATTCCTTGGTGTATGGTACCGAAGCAGTACTCCCAATTGAGGTAGAGATTCCGTCCCTCCGAGTCTTAAACGAAGTAAAACTGGAAGAAGCTGAATGGGTGCAGGCCAGACTCGACCAGCTAAATCTCATTGATGAAAAAAGACTAAAAGCCATTTGTCATGGTCAGATGTACCAAAAGCGGATGGTTCAGGCTTACAACAAAAAGGTGCGCCCAAGAGAATTCAAAGAAGGGGATCTGGTACTCAAGAGAATCCTCCCAATCCAGAAAGATCCTCGAGGAAAATGGATGCCCAATTGGGAAGGACCATACGTCGTAAAGAAAGCCTTCTCAGGAGGAGCCCTGATCCTAACAGAAATGGACGGGGACGAGCTGAAAAATCCCGTAAATTCTGATGCCATCAAGAAATACTATCTCTAAAAAAAAATGGAGAGCTCAGGATGAAAACCCGAAACCGGGCGTCTTGAAGCAAAGGAATGACTCGAGTTGAAAACCCGCAAAGGGCGGTTCGGGTAAGTTGAAAAGTTAAATATCTGGGGAGAAGGGTATCCCTATGAGCATCATGAAGAGGAAGCTTTAGGCAAAAATTCTACACCAGTTGACAGGATCATGTATCATTCATATCGAAGATAATGAGAGATCTTGTGTTTAACTTATACGTGTCATACCTTTCTTTCTAAGATATCTCAAAGCCCTTAATCCTAATAAAACCGTGTTTTGAGCATCCATTCCTAGCCTCCTTGTCAATTTCAGTCAGATAAGATAACATAGGCTTATAATGAAACAAGAGATTTCGAAGCATTACTATGATTTAACCTTGAAAATTGCAGGTAATCAAAGAAAACGGTTAACTCCGTCCTTTAAGTTCCCTAAATGGCTGTCGATCGGGAAGGGGAAGCTTCAAATAACCTGATAGGATAACCGATGGCACATGTCCTATCTATTCAAGAAAAGCGCACGAGATAACAAAAGAAATCTCCCGGGTGAAAACCGAAGGGCACCCTTTAAAAAAAAATCTCTCTAAAGTGAAAACCCGAAGGGCGCTTTTAAAATTCCAAGTCGTAATTGAAAAAGAGAAAGATCGAGACAGTTGGTTGAACTTGGCGGTGAAGAAGGGTATCGATGCCCGTAACAAAGGAGAAAGCGAACGGCAAAAAGGACCAAAACAAACCCACCATGATATTGAAGCTCATGCATCATGAATAGTCAGACATCACTAGGATTAGGAGCATGTCAATTCATTCATTTGTCATAGCATTTTGTTTTCATCTCAGGTATTTGCAGATCCAAAGAGACATCAAGGGTCATCACGATGTGAATCCCAAATGAGGAGACAATGTTTTTACATAAAGGCACATGTTTTCAAGCTCTGGAGAGAGGTTCTATATAGGAAGAGCTCTCCTCTCCGAGGCTTCAGAAGCTGAAAGTTCTATATAGGAAGGACTGACAGCTCTAGGGTGAAGACTCGCAGTTCTATATAGGAAGAACTCCCGGTCAAAGAAATTCACCCATGACACGCAAGATTATATAGGAAATCCTGCTATGTCGAAAGCAAAGAGTCTTATATAAGAAAGACTCCGAGCTTCATTGTCTTAGGGCGAAGGGTTCTGTGTCGAAAAGAACCTGTAGCTCTGAGATTCCAGATGCCAAAAAGTTCTATATAGGAGGAACCGATGGCTCCAAGGTGAAGACTCGCAGTTCTATATAGGAAGAACTCCCAGTCAAAGCAATTCACCTATGACACAGGGTTATATAGGAAACCTTTTGTGTCAAAAGCAAAGAGTCTTATATAGGAAAGACTCCGAGCTTCATTGTCTTAGGGTGAAAGGTTCTGTGTCGAAAAGAACTTGCAGCTCTGAGACTTCAGACGTCAAGAGTTCTATATAGGAAGAACTTACATGCCTGAAGATTCAGCCAAGGAAGAGCGAAGATGTCCAAAAGAATTCGTTTTTCCAAAGCTACAGACAGGGAAGTATAATAAAAATGAGAGCGAAGGGTTCTGTGTCGAAAAGAGCCTGTAGCTCCAAGGTCGGAAGGTGACGAAGCTCTATATAGGAAGAACTTACAAGCCTGAAGATTCAGCTAAAGAAGAGCGGAGATGTCCAAAAGAATTCGTTTTTCCAAGGCTACGAACAGGGAAGTCTGATAAAAATGAGTGCTTATGAATCTTTGCTTTGTTTCCCATCCCATGAAAACAAGCAAAGAGGGGCAACTGTAATCACTCATTTTTACTTGTAAATATATTAATATTGCATGTATAGTTATTATATGAATGTTACTAATATAAGGTGATGTGTGCATGTATAAGTTATGTATACGTATTAGGGGTATATGTATGTCGCGTATGTATTTGATTAATATATAAATGTTATGTTAATTATATGTATGATTATATATACTAGAATATTATTAATTAATGATCGTATAATATAAAGTATATATTTTCGTATGTACATGTACAGCTATTATAATTATTATTATTATTATTGGGCTGACTAAATGAAAAATTAAATATATATATTAAACCCAAGTAAAAAGTCCGAGTCCAATTACAAAATCCAATTACAAAGCCCGTTTGGCCCAAATCTGAATCCTATCTAATTACAATGTGCAGGTAACTATGGGCCGTTGGATCAAGATCTGATCCAACGGCCACGATGCAATTAAAGTCGAAAATATCTGCCAGGCGCGTACTCCACACGTATGGACCGTTCGAGTGCCACACGCGCGTATGGTCCACGTGCGGACGCTTTATTATCCCACGCGCGCGTAAGATCCACGCGTTCTGACTCCTCGACTGCGGTGCTCCACGTGGCAAAATCTGAAGCCGTTTCATCAGATCGAGGCTTCATCCAGGCCGATCGTTCTTCAAGCCATCTCGACCGTTAGATCAGATCTGATCTAACGGCCGAGAATGCGTTGTAAAACCAGAAATTTGTAACCAGTCAAGATAATCAAAAAGGCAGTCCAGTGGTAATTTTTTGTCTCTTTTTTTTCTTACCTGTTTTCATTGCATGTATATACGAAACACAAAAAGAAAAAAAAAGAAAACAAGTAAAGAAGTCTTACCGGCTTTGTCCGTGGGTCTTCCCTTCCTCTGTGACAAGCCTTTCGGCTTCTACAAGCCAGATCTGGTGAACAAAGGGAGGGGAAGACCCCTTGTGGTCTCGTTTTGGTCTAAAGAAAATATATTTTTGGGTTCGTATTTCTTAGATCTAGGGTAAATAAAAAGGGGATCCTCTGAATCCAACCATGGATTCATGTTGAGGACGACAAGAGGAAGGTTTTGGTGTATTTTGGGAGCCTACCGACGCCGGTTAGCGGCGGCCGGCGGCGGAGAATACGGCGGGCGGCCGCCGGATTCTGGGTTTCTCAAGAACATTTGAGAGAAAAGATGAACGCTGGTTATTTGAGAAACTGAAGAATGAAACGAAAATGGGGAAAACTTGGTTTCGGTCTGAAAATAGCCCTTATATAGATGTTATTATTTTACTAAATGGGTAAATTACACACTTAATCCCACCGCGTTTTCAATATTTTCATTTTTGTCTTTCCGCATGGTATAATCACAGTCCCAGTCCCCCTAAATTTTCAAAAAGTCACAATTTAGTCACTAAATTACACCGGATCAGTTTCTGAATGGTAAAATTACGCCCTTAACCATCCCGCGTTTTTGAATTTTTCACTTTGAGTCTGCCCCTTGGTATAATTACAATTCTGGTCTTTATAGGTTTTGTTTGTCTTTCAATTTCGTCCCTAAATTACATGTTATTGCTCTTTAATTTCTGTTACTGACTTTCGTTTTCTTTTCATTTCAGTCCTATTTTCTTTATAAATATTACTGTTCGTATTATAATCGTACATGCTGATATTATTTTATTTTATGCCTCCCCATATGACTCGTTTTATGTTTTATGTATGTGTTAAATATAATATTTATGTTTTTTTTATCCGGTTATCCGTACCAAGCATGTTATGTTTTAGTTAATTCGTACATGGCATATTTAGTATTTTTATATATGTGTATGCTTTCTAATTTTTAGGGCCGCATGTTAGTAAATTTACCCTTTTTATACGATATGTGAATCCGTATATGTTGAAATATGTTTTATTATCAGTATGCATGTCTTTTTGAAATACTTGTTCGTATATATATGCATTTATTCCTGTCTTATTATTTTGACATATGATAGTTGATTTTATCTATTATTTAGAGTAATATGTATATATATACATGCTTTAGTCTAAAATATCATTCCTGATAAATTAATGTTCTGGTATGTCAATATTTATTATATTTAAATGATTTGTCATGTTTTATGTTTTTGCCATTAAGATTGCATATCGAGATATAAATTGTTAATGCGGTGTCCTTTTATCCGAGCGTAAACGGGGCCAGTATCAAGCGTAGTGATAGTGGTTGGGCGTTTATTCTCGGATAACGGGACCCTTAAAATATATTCGCAATTATGACTGAAATTTAAAATAATCGTCACTTTAATCCGAAAAATCCAATATTAATAAAGCGGTAATTATTAAAGTACCAATTTTTTGGGCGGTGTGGGGGTGCTAATCCTTCCCCATCCGTAACCGACTCTCGAACCCTGTCTTTTTGAATCTCTGGTTTTGTGGTGTCCGGCCTACCTAAGTGGCCGGTGGCGACTCCATTTTTATGAGGTTTTTTTTTTGAAAACCCTGCGGAATAAATATTTTATATCCAAATACCTTTCAAAAATCCTTCGAAAACTCCATCGTTTTTTTATTTAGCGTGCCTTCGCTACACGTACCGGTACGGTTAAGCAATTCAAGTTTGGCGTAACGGTACGGGATAAGGTGTATCGGTACGAGAACTCGTTACTGGAAAGTTACTTTTTGGGAAAACTCGTGTACCGAAACGTTGAAGGCTCGTACCGTTACGACATTTAAATTTTGCAAGATGACATGACGTACCAATACGGTACACTGTGTACTGATACGGGTGGCTACTCCATATCAATACAGCTGTGGTTGTACCGGTACCGGTGATTGTTATTTCTGTTAATGTCATGGAAATGATGTCCTATTTCCTTGCGTTTTAGTCCTTGAATATTGAGGATGCAATTGGCTAAGATCCGATAGTCGTTTTGAGCTAAAATTGTATGTGTAAGCATGTAACCTATCTAATTAAAGGATTGTAACTTAAATTTGAGCTAAGTCCTTATAATTTTTAAAATTAACAATTTGGTCCCTAAATCGTAGGTATGACCAATCGGATGTCAATTCGATGCCCGATTGATTTGGGTTTTCACTAGAGATTTGTATGCTCACATAGGCTAATTATTTTGAATCTAGACAAGATAAAAGAAAAAAATGGTTTATTTGCGGGTTGATCTCTTTGAGGTTTACTTCGGTAAACCTAATGCAGCTCATTCGGTTCAGTCTTGCGACTAGGCCGGGTCGAGGGGGTTACATTTGGTGGTATCAGAGCCAGGTTTGCGATAGTTGGGAATTTGGGAAACCCATTGCCTTATTATTATAGTCTGAAATGTTATGATTTTGAAATGGAAGTCTTGGATCCTTGCTTGAAGCTGGCCTGACTGTTTTGCTCTAAAATGATTATCATGTCTTAGATATATTTTAGCACGATGGGATCGAGGAGAGAGTTGTAATCTAGTACGATTGTTACTACCACTGGGAGGATGTTGTAACTCCTAGAGGGTTGCCACCGTCCCCACCTATTCCACCTGAGGGAGTGGAGCAAGTACCACCTGCGCTAGCTGGGCCAGGGATAGGTGATATGGCACTGTTGATTCAGGCCATGACCGCTGCTTTTTAGGCAGCAGTTGCAGGTGTTCATGTACCGGCACTACCGGTTGTTGGGTAAGGTTTGTCACTTGAGCGACTTTGCAGTTTTGGCGGAGTTGAATTTTGAGGCTTGTCCCCTGAGGCTTCAAAGGGATGGTTGGCCAGTACTGAGAGGATACTAGGCCAGATGGGGTGTACCGATGCCCGTAAGTTGGGTTGTGCTATGTCCCTATTATAAGGTGATGCCTATACATGGTGGACTACCATGATTTCCGGTATGACGACTGATGATATGACCTGGGAGTTCTTCTATGGTGCTTTTTAGAAGAAGTATCTGGGAGTCCGATATCATGACGATAGGAAGCGGGAGTTCATGGCTTTGGTGCAGGGCAATATGTCTGTGGCAGAGTATGAGGTGCAGTTTGTGAGGCTAAGTTAGTACGCACCTGAGTTGGTCCCTGACGAGCGTTAGTGATGTGATCATTTCCGCTACGGGCTCGTGTAGGAGGTTAAGACATACATGCTTGCTGCTGATTACACCGATTTTGATGTGTTGGTTTCACGGGCCAATGATGTGGAGCAGAATCTTGGTTTAGCTTCTGGGTCACGAGGCTTTAGCTTGGGTATGAGAGCTGCTGATTCTGGTTCTAGCGATGGTCGGGCTAAGAGACATTGTGACAAGAGGTTTCGCCCGGAGCCGAGGCATGGCAGAGGTGTTGTGGGACGTAGATTTAGGGTCGTATATTTTTCGGCAAGATAAAAATGTGGAAAATAGTTAAAAATCGTCTTTTAATATATATTGATTTTTGGTGGAATCAATTTCGGAAAATGGAATTTGGAAATGTGACATTTTGATTAGTGACCAAAATGCGATTTTTGAAGAATTGTTTTTAAGTGACTAAAATGAAAATGGTCAAATTCTTAGAATCCTTAAGGAGCTAAATTACCAAGTTTTTGCTTGTGGTTTCTCCCTTTAATTAAATCATTTTAAACATGTGTTTAAAGGGTGATTAAGAGGGATTAAAATATTTAAGTAAGTTATTTGCTTTTAAAGAAAATTTACGTAACTTTTTCCTAAACCTTTTCTCTCAACTTCTTTTCTTCCAAACACTCAGAATTTCATCAAAATCTAGAGGTAAGAGATTCTTTTCACTCAGATTATTGATTCTAACTTGATTCTTTAACTTTGTTTTACAAAATCTCATTGAAATCCTGTGTTTTCTTAGCTTTAAACAAGCCAATTGAGGGAGAAATCACATAATAGGGGTAAGTCTTGTGATCTCCTCTGTTAAATGGTTCTTTATTGATATTCCCAAGTATTTGATCCTTGACTTATGGTTTATAATCTGATTTTGTGTTTTTATATAGATTTAATTGGGTAAAATTGCTGAAATGATGAAAGAATCAAATTGAATCTGATTTCCAGTATTGTAGATTGTTTTTGAACATATTTTGGATGTTTAATGATTTTGATAAGTCAATTTTATCAAAGGAATCCCAAAACTCTTGAATCTCGAATTGTTTAGGTTGCTAGATTGGTGTTTTTGAGGGGTTATGGTGGTTGTGTGTTTGCTGAAGGTGTTAGGTTGATTTGATTCTGTTTCTAGATGTTAATTGATGATAAAAGTGATGTTAGATTGTTAGGTTGTGGCTGGGTTGTGTTTGGAAAGGATTAGTTGAAGTTTTTGGTTGTTATGGTTGGGTAATTGTGAGGTGAATGCAAGAATCTGTGAGGATCTATTGTTGTAGTGCTGTAAATGCTTGGATATGCATTAATCCTCTGTTGATATGTGGTTTAAATAGTAGAGGTTGTTTTGGAAGCGAACAGTGTAGCATTGGAGGCTTCGGACGCTTTATTTCATGTTGGCAAATCAAAGTTTCGCGTATCGGTGAGTGAGAACGTGGATTCCAGCATTGGAATGTTTTAAAGGTGGTTTATGGGAGTTTAAACTTAGCTTGATACGCTAGTTTAAATTTGGAAGTAAGTGAAAGTGGATATTCTCTCTCGGTCGTGCTAGTGTTAAATAGTTTTATGCACTTGTTTTGATTTACATGTTACTTACTGTTTAAGCATGTTTTAAAGTATTTGATATATTGTATTTGAGTATTAAATGTTGAAGGATGCACATGGTAAATGATCCTTGTAAGTATGGTCTATACTTGTGGTTTAAAGAATGGTTGTTACTTTGGAAAAATGGTTTGGTTAATGCTTGTTAAAAATAGTGAGGTAAATGTTAAATGGATAATTATATTGGCAAGTGATGTGGTTTTAAATTTGTTATCGGATATAGTTGGTCGGCCATAGGATTGAGTGCAGTATAATAAGTCACCTTGGATGTTGAGGGGTTTAGATCCGTGTACCAAAAACTCCATCCGAGTACCCTAACGGTAGATGGGTTAAACAGTACTGTCGACTCCTATTAGTGGATTAAGCGTCTAACCGATGATTGGGGTTGGTGTCCCTGTGGGTTGAAAGGTGTATCTGGTTGGTAATGTACCGTGATTGTTATTGTATCGCTATTCCTGTTGAGATGGCTTGAAGTGTTGGTTGGACACTTGTTGAATCCGTGTATCCGATGAACTCTTTTTTTAATGGACTTGTTTAATGATCACTTGTAAGCCAATATAATTGTTGATGTATCATTGGGAAGTTTATGTTGTATAATGTGATTTATACATGTTTACTCTTTAAGCTTTGCATATAATTGTTATGCATGGGAAGACTTAAATTGAAGTTGAGCAATGGGACTTGTTGTCGGTTAATAATACATGTTGCATACGGTTTAATATGGTGGTTTTAAAGATGTTAAGTGCATGGTTAAAAGGCATGATGATGTTTTAAATGATGTCGAAACACGTTTTTGAGATGAGACTTCAAAAAGTTGTTAAGATATGAATTTAATGCATTGATGGTATTTTTTGTGCTTACGCTCCTCACTAAGCCTTGTGTGCTTACGCTCTTATTGTCCATCACTGCAGAGAATTGAGAGCTTTGGAGGCATCAATGAGCAAGAGATCCTAGAAAGACTTGTTTACCAAAGTATGTTTGGATTATACTATAAGTAATAAGGGCAATGGGGTACTCATTTTGGTTTTGAGAGATGTTTTGATAAACTCCCTGTTTGAGCAAGTTTGTTTGATCGCTCTAAAGTTGTAAATGGCCTTTATGGTTTGGTTTTGGTGATGGTTTGGAGTTTCATGTTTTACTTGAATGGTTTATAGGTTTCATGCCTATAGATTTATGTTTGGTGTAAAATGCCATGAATTGATGATGAATTTGTGATGTTGTATGGTGGTTTGATTCTAGATTATGTTGGTTGTATGTTAGGGACTTGGTAGAATGTTTTGGTAAGGTTAAAATAATGTTAAACCAGCTAAATATGACATTACAGGCCCAGGCGTACCAATATGCGGGCATCGTATCTGTACAACTAGGCATATTCAGGCACCTGGGATCGGTACGAGTATGTGCGTATCGGTATAGTTAAGCAATTCAAGCTTGGCGTACCAGTACGGGAACTTGTTACTGGAAAGTTACTTTTTGGGAAAAATCTGTGTACCAGAACGTTGAAGGCTCGTACTGGTACGACATTTAAATTTTGCAAGCTGACGTGGCATACTGATATGGTACACTATGTACCAGTACGGGTGGCTACTCCGTAACGCTACATTTGTTGTTGTACTGGTACCGATGGCTATTATTTCTGTTAATGTCATGCAAATGAGGTCATGTTTCCTTGCATTTTAGTCCCTAAATATTGAGGATGCAATTGGCTAAGATCTGATAATCGTTTTGAGCTGAAATTTGATTTGTAAGCATGTAACCTATCTGATTAAAGGATGGTAACTTAAATTTGGGCTAAGTCCTTGGAATTTTTAGAATTTACAATTTGGTCCCTAAATCGTAGTAATGACCAATCGGATGTCAATTCGGCGCCCGATTGAGTTGGGCTTTCACCAGAGATCTGTATGCTCACATAGGTTAATTATTTTGCATCTAGATAAGATAAAAGAAAAAAATAGTCGGTTTGCAGGTTGATCTCTTTGCGGTTTACTTCGGTAAACCTAATGCAGCTAGCTCGGTTCAGTCTTGCGACTAGGCCGGGTCGAGGGGGTTACAACAATCACTTCTTTCTAGGTCCCTGTCTTGGCACTATGCCTGGCACACTAAATCTTTACATTCTCAAAGAAATCCTCTCAATGCTGAAAACTCAAAATAAAAAGAAAATTTTAAAACTAATAAGAAAAAAAAGAAATGAAATTTACTTAAAAGAAAAACATCTAACCTACTATGTACAAAAATTTCAAAACCTGATGATAATGTTACGGTACCTCTGCCAAGAGGATAACCTTTTTAGCATTCCTCGGATTGCCTTCCAAATAGTACTTTAACCGTTGATCGTTTACCTTGAAAATTTCTTCCGACTTCAAATTTTTAATGACCACAGCACCATGGACATATGGATTTGCAACTTCCAACGGGCCTGACCACCTTGACTTAAGCTTGCATGGAAACAATTTAATCTTTGAGTTAACGAATAGAACACGTTGGCCTACCTCAAATTGTCTTGCCATTATCCTACTGTCATGCCAGTGTTTGGTCATCTCCTTGTAGAGTCTGGCATTTTCATAAGCTTGTGTTATGAACTCTTCAAACTCATTTAGATCTAGTAGTCTTTTTTCTCCAGCAGCTCTCCATGCCATATCAAGCGTTTTGATTGTCCAATATGAACGGTGCTCCATTTCCACCGGTAGGTGGCATGCTTTTTCAAAGACGAGCCTGAATGGTTAAGTACCAAAGGGAGTTTTAAAAGATTTCCTGTAAGCCCAGAAGGAGTTATCTAGTCTCAAGGACAGTCCTTCCTAGATGGATTTACAGTCTTTTCAAGGATACTCTTGATCTCCTTGTTTGAAATCTCAGCTTGCCCATTTGTTTGGGGATGGTATGCCATGGCAATCCTTTACTGAATTCCATATCTGCACAAAGCTTTAGAGATTAGATTAGGTTTAAAATGGGTACCCTCATCATGAATAATCACTCTGGGGGCACCAAATCGAGTAAAAATATGTTTGTGCAAGAACTTGGCAACGACCTTAGCATCATTCGTTGGCAATGCAACAGCCTTAACCCATTTTGAAACGTAGTCAACAGCCACGAGGATGTATAAGTTACCAAATGATGGAGGAAATGGACTCATGAAGTCTATCCCCCATACATCAAATAAGTCTACAAGCATGATGTTTTGGAGAGGCAGTTGGTGTTTGCCAGAGATGTTTCTTGTCCGCTGGCATCAATCACATGCCTTGGCTTAGTTATGGGCATCTTTGTATAGTGTGGGCCAAAAGAACCCTGACTGCAGCACCTTGGCAGCAGTCTTCATCCCAGCAAAGTGACCCCTATACGGTGTGGCATGGCATAGTTGCAAAATGTTGTGTTGCTCATCCTATGTCACACACCGTCTTATCACTTGGTCGGCACACTGTTTGAACAATATTGGCTCGTCCCAGTAGTATTGCCTAACTTCTCACAGAAATCTTTTCTTGGCATTGTATGCCAGATTTGGTGGCAGAATATTACTTATCAGGTAATTGACTATGTCAGCATAACATGGCAGGACATTGACTGTAAGCAAATACTCATCTGGAAATTCATCTCTTATGGCAACGTTCTTACCATCTTCAAGGTGATGCTCTAAACGTGATAGGTGGTCAGCTACTAAGTTTTCACTGCCCTTCTTGTCTCAGATCTCGAGATCAAATTCCTGTAGTAGAAGCGTCCATGGATTAGTTTGGGCTTGGCTTCCTTCTTTGCCAAAAGGTACTTTAGTGCTGAATGATCTATAAACACCACAACCTTGTTACCAACTAAATAAGATCCGAATTTATCAAAAGCGAATACAACTGCAAGAAATTCTTTCTGGGTTGTGGAATAATTTAGCTAAGCTTCATTTAGTGTCCGGCTGGCATAGTAGATGATATAAAAAACTTTGCCACGTCGCTGTCCCAATATTACTCTGACGGTATAATCGCTGGCATAACACATGAGCTCGAATGGCTCATTCCAGTCTCGTGCCATGACTATAGGGGCATTAATCAACTTCTCCTTAAGTTCCTAAAATGCTCTTAAACAAGAATCATCAAATGCAAAAGTGGCATTTTGTTCCAAAAGCAAGCATAAAGGTTTAGAAATTTTAGAAAAATCTTTAATGAAACGATGGTAAAAACCTGCATGTCCCAAAAAACTTCTAATACCTTTTACACTTGTTGGCGATGGCAATTGCTTGATTACCTTAATTTTTGCTTGGTCGACCTCCAATCCCTTCTTGGTTACCTTGTGTCCAAGAACAATGCCCTCATTCACCATGAAGTGGCATTTTTCCCAGTTCAACACTAGGTTTGTCTCAATTCATCTCTTCAAGACTTGCTCCAAACTCTGAAGGCAGTCCTCAAGTGTTTTGCCAAACACTGAGAAATCATCCATGAATAATTCCAAATTTTGTTCAATCATGTCAGAAAAAATAGACATCATGCAACGTTAAAATGTTGCTAGGGCATTACACAACCTGAATGCCATTCTTCTAAAGGCAAATGTCCCATATGGACACGTGAACGTGGTCTTCTCTTGATCTTCTAGAGCTATGGCAATTTGGTTATATCTTGAATAACCATCTAGAAAATAGTAAAATGTCTTATCTGCCAGTATGTCCAACATCTGATCAATGAAGGGCAATGGAAAATGGTTTTTCTTGGTGGCATTTTTCAACTTCCTATAATCCATTCACTCTCAATCCGGTAACAGTTCTAGAAGAAATTAACTCATTGTTGCTATTTTGAACCACGGTCATACGACCTTTCTATGGCACACATTACACCGGGCTGAGCCATGAGCTGTCAAAAATAGGATAGATTGTCCCGGCATCTAGCCACTTGATAATCTTCTTCTTAACAACCTCTTTCATGCTCGGGTTCAATCTTCTCTGACCCTCAATGGTCTTCCCATGATATTCCTCCAAGACCATTTTGTGCATGCAAATGGTTGGGCTTATTCCTCAGATATCAGCCAAGGTCCATCCCAACGCTTGCTTGTAATTGCTTAGAACTTCCAAAAATCATTCCTCCTGATCATTAGTGAGATCAACAGCAATGATCATTGGCAAGGTTGAATGTTTACCTAAGTAAGCATACTTGAGATGGTATGGCAGTGATTTGAGCTCCAGTTCGAGTGGCTCCTCAATGGATGATTTTGGTGCCTCGATCTCTCTACCAGCCAACTCTAATGGTTTTGGTTGTCTAAAATAGCTTATTTCTACTAAGGTTGCTCCTTCAATGTCCTCACTTGTTTCACCTTCACTGTTACTTCTGTTGGCATCATCATCAGTATCTTGGCATAGCTGTGCCATGTCCACCTTAAAAATGGACTTCATCTTATCATTTGCTTGGCATTCATCTAATTCATTTGCACATTTCAAAGCTTGAAACACATTAAATGTAATATGCTGATCATTCATGTGCATAGTTAATTCACCTTTATGAACATCAATCAAGGCTCTTCCTATGACGAGGAACGGTCTGCCCAATATAATTGGGACATTTAAATCACCAAATAATCTAAGAAAATAAAGTCAGCTGGGAATATGAATTTATCTACCTTTACCAACACATCCTCAATCTTACCCTTAGGGTGTGCAAAGGATCTGTCCGCCAACTTCAGTATCACCATAGTAGGTCGTGCTTCTATGCCAAGCTTCCTGAAAATAGCCATTGGCATCAATTTGATGCTAGCTCCCAAATCACACAGTGCCTTACCCATGAATCTATTGCCAATGGTATAAGGAATAGTAAAACTTTTTGGATCTTCCAGCTTTGGTGGAAACTGCTAAGTGTCAAAGTACTATATTATTCACCCTTTTTATCCATATTATTGCTAGACTTAAGCTCATATTAGTTACATTATTAGCCATTCATGCATGTTTGCATTGTTTCCTTGGTGGACAAGCTTGATTTCATATTTTGTTGAATTTTGTGGAAAAGGGGTGCTACCGATAGTTGTTTTTGTGTGTGTGCAGAATCACTTGCCTAAACAAGGTTGGAACCAGTTGCCAGGGCAGTGCATGAAGGAGATGCCGATGCAGTTGCCAGGGCAATGCATGAAGGAGATGTCGAGCTAGTTGCCAAGGCAATTGTCGATAAGGGATAAGATGATATGGCAGTCGAAATTGATGACTAGTTAAGCCCAAGATGACGTGGAGCAAAGTTAAATCCCAAAGGAGTTTGATCTCCATGAAGAGGTCAGAGAGAAATTAAATCCCAAGAAGATATGAGAAGATCTAGAAGGAATTTAAATATAATAAAGAATTATATTCTTTTAAAGTATTTAATTCCAACTTAACTTCTTCCTCAAGAGAGACTTTGACCTAGCCATCTCCTATTTAAAGGAGATCAAGCCGTCAACTCTAAGGGAGAGCAAAGGGGGAGAGTTCAATTAAAAGAGAGAGCAAAAGGGGAGAGATTTTGACAAAGAGACATCTCCATCTTTTTCTTTCTTGTTCGATTAGGTTTATGTTAGGAATTCTTTGTTTTGTGTTTCTTTAGAACCTAGCCATAACTAAATCTATTTGGCTAAGGTTATTGCGTTTTGTGGTTGTGAGAAATAATTGGATTTTGTTTAGGTAATAAGAGTTTGCACTTTCAATTTAAGGTTTACTCATTCTTGGTTTTTATTCTTGTTTGCGAGTGAATTGGGAGAGGATCTCATAACTTTATCTATTTATCTAATATCGGGAGAGTTAGATTCAAGAAACGAATCAGTATGGTCTTTATTCAATCTATTGATGGTGAAGATTAATCTGGCTTAGGAATAAGTTAAGGATTTCAACGGCTAAGAGGAGCGCAAGATTGGTTGTTGTTCACCCTTGATTCACGCAGGGATGTATTCTCAAGGCATGCACAATTAGCTAGAGTTTTGACTTAGGGATAAGAAGAAACCATTGAAGAATGCTTCGCCGAACCTCGAAGTTGTTGCCCAGGCGCCCAAACAGTTGCCCAGGCAACCGTCGATTAGTTGCCAAGGCAACTGAGTTGCCCTTGCACTCTTTTACCAAGACGATCCAATTGGCTATCACTCCTCAACTCACGATAACCTGGCCTATTCTCTCTCATTTGATTACATCTTCTTTTACTTTATTGCTTTCTAGTTTAGTTGTTAGTTAAACTCCTACAATCTTCTTCTTGTGTTCTTTTACTTTTTACAGTGCAAGAGATTAGATTCTTGAAGTGGCACCAATCCCTGTGGAGACGATATCTTTTATACTATAACTTGCGACGTGTACACTTGCACAATTGCGGAGCACTCAATACGCACAACAAGTTTTTGGCACCGTTGTCGGGGATTGGCAATAGCAACTTTGTTTTTATTTTCTTGCACTTTTTATTTTTCTTGTTTAAGATTCAAAGGGTTAACAAACTTTGGTTTTGCATTGGTATATGACCAGGGCGAGACTGATTACACCAGAATATCCCTTTGATCCAGAAATCGAACGTTAAGAATATCAATGGCTAATCAACACGACAATATGAATCAAGATGTTCCAGCAAGAGGAGGAGTGATTCTTGCACGAAACAGAACTATTCGAGACTATCTTAAAGAAGATCTTCAAGGACTTAATCCAGGAGTTGTCACACCTGAAATTGAAGCCGACCACTTTGAGTTGAAACTGGTGATGTTCAATATGATCAACACAATTGGTCAATTTGGTGGCTCAGAAACTGAAGATGCACGACAACATCTTAAATCTTTCCTCGAGATTTGCAATTCATTCAAAATACAAGGAGTCACCCCCGATGTTTTACGACTAAGATTATTCCCCTATTCACTAAGGGATAGGGCGAAAGCATGGTTGAATAGTATTCCTACTAGATCATATAGCGATATACGTTTCGCTAAAAAAACTATTTTTATTTGGTTTATTTTAAAAATATCTTCCGCGTGGAGTTTTGTAAAACCCGTGTTTTATTTAAAAATGGAGTCACCACCGGCCACTTAGGTAGGCTGGACACCATAAAACTAGAGATTTGAAAACTTGTTGGGTTCGGGAGTCGGTTACGGATGGGGAAGGGTTAGCACCCCCACACCGCCCAAAATTGGTACTTTAATAATTACCGCTTTATTAATATTAAATTTCCAGATTGAAGTGGTGATTAAATTAAAATTTGGTTATAAGTGCGAGTAAATTTCAAAAACCCCGTTATCCGAGAGTAAACGCCCAACCACCATCACTACGCCTAATACTGGCCTCGTTTATGCTCAAATAAAAGGGCACCACATTGACAATTTATATATCTCGATATGAAATCTTAGTGTGCAAAATATAAAACATACAATTTACATTGACATGGTGAAAGACAAAATAAATAATGAAAACACGAATATCACAAAATTAAACAAAGATAGCAAAATGCATTGGCATGATTAACAAAACATATCACAATAAAAACAAAGCATAAACAAGTGAGAAAAAACATACCTCAAAATTAAAAGAAAAGAAAACATGCTTCAAAAATTAATAGATCAAATATATACATATAAAGATGCAACATATGCATGATATACACGTAACATGGTATTAAACTAACAAATCAAAGCAAAAAGCGAACATGTATTTAATGCTTAACACGTGACATAATTCACATACATAAAATAAAACATGGTATTATACATGACAAAAGAAAACACACTAACGTATGACCTAGAAGCGAAGAGAACATACAATACATGCTAAAAACAAAAACATGCTATAAACGAGTCAACTAAAAAACGAATCGAACATGTATGACACGAATAATCGAACGAAAATATAAAAGCACATAACATCATACACTAAACATATATATAAAAACTGAGAACATGAAACATAAAAAACAGGAAACACACAAAAAAGGCCACATTAACAGTTTAAAAACATGATAAAAACATGAATATTTAAATATGAAAAGAGGACTGAAATGAAAAATTGATAACATAGAAAACAGAAATTAAAAGTATGATTTAGGGACTTCTTTGGAAACTGGAATAAACTGGGAAGGACTAGATGTGTAGTATGACCAAAGGGCACACTCAAAATGGAAACTTTGAAAACGCGAGATGGTTCAGCATGTGATTTTACCATTATAAGTCTGATTTCGGTTAATTTAGTGACCAAATTGAAATAAAACATAAAAGAAAAAGGACAGAAATTGCAATTGGCCCATGCGGTGAGCTCAAAACAAAAATATTAGGGACAAGGGTGATTTATGACGCATTTAGACCATTTTATTTTTATTTCGGGTCTATAAAACCCAATTAGCTGGCCCCTATTTCTTTTTCCCTTCATTTTTTTTGCTCTTTGAACCTAATCTAGCCTTCGATTTTAGGAAAACATTTGTTTCTTCCTAGATCTAGGAAAGAAAAAGAAACCGAGACTATTTTTTTTAAAATAAACCCCTCCCCTTTTGTGTAAGCGCGACCATTAGGCTCACCTTCCACGGCTCGAAGAAGACCGTGAGGCTTATCGCCGACGGCCGCAGGGCGAAGGTAACAAAAAATTTCACTCTCTTCCCCTCTAGTTTTTGTTGTTTTTTTATACATCTTATGGTTGCATGCATGAAAAAGAAAATGAAGGAAAAAAGCTTTACTACAGAGACTGATTTTTTTTGAAACTCTCCATTTTTTTTTGTTTTTATTTCTGATATGATATCTGAGTACAAAGAGGGGTAAATCTCATCATATATGCTCTCTTTTTTGCTGATCTTTTTTTTCTTACAAGATTTGTCCAAATAAATGTTATTACAGTGGTTGATTTTTGGATCTATCTTCTGAGCTTTTTCTGATTTTTGCATGTCTGGGCGGTACGGCCGGTAAGGGGTGACATGCATGGCAGCAGAGGGTGTTGGAGAATTATCGGCCAGATCTGCTCTTGACCGTTGGATTAAATCTGATCCAACGGTTGAGGATCTTCGAAGATGAATGGCTCAGATTAGATCCTGACGATAACGAGGTGGTCCTGGATCGTGCCACGTGGAGCTCAGCAGCCGAGGAAATCGAAGGGTCCACGTGTGGATCATACGCACGCGTGGAAGCCGAACAGTCTGGCCGTGTAACACACGCGGCCAGCTGGACAGCCCTCCCCCTTTGATCGCGGTTGTTGGATCAAAATTTGATCCAACGGCTCCTGGTTGGCTGCGCAGACAAAAAGACAATATTAGGGTTATTTTATCCAATATTGATTAGGGTTTTTAGGATGTTGGGCTGGCCGATTTGGCTTTGTAAATATTTTTGGGTTTTGGTTTGTAACAATGGACTTGGACATTATTTAACAAATAGTTTGGGTTTTCAATATGATCTGATCTGTTCTTTTTTTAAATTTAAACCCAATAGTAATAGTAATAATAATAATAATAATAATAATACTATAAAATACATAAGTATACATTCGTACATATGATATACGTACATGCAATCACAAACATTTAAACATAGTACATGCAAGTGTGCCTATCTATACACACGCCTAATATAAACGTACATACATTATTCACATATATCACAATAATTACTAACACGTACACGTATCATGCACACATATTACATACATTAACAACACATAATATAATAAACACGTAATATAACATAAGTGTACATGCCCTAATAGCATATAACAATTACACTAATATATTAACATTATATTTAAAAACCATACAAAAATGAGTGATTATAGTTTCCCCTCTTTGCTTGTTCTTGTGAAACGAGAACAAATCAAAGACCGAAAGCACTCATTTTTATTCGACTTCCCTGCTCACGACTTTAGAATCACGTGTTCTTCTGGAACTCTCCGCTTTTCCTCGGCCGAATCTTCAGGCTCGTAAGTTCTTCCTATATAGAACTTCTTCACCTTTAGTTCTTTTTTGAGATTCTGGAGTTAGGGCTCTTCCGATATGGAGCCTTTCACTAGGGGGCTCGAAAATGTAAGCTTCTCCTTCATATAACCTTTTTCTTTGATTTTTCTTTTCTCTTTTTCTTTTTCTTCTTTTTTCCTTTTTTTCTATTTCCTTCTTTCTATGCACTTTTTATCTTTTTTCTCTTTTCTTCTTTTCCTCTTTTTTTTTGCTTTTTCTCTTTTTCTTTTTCTTTTTTTTTCTTTTTCTCTTCTCTCTTTTCTATCCCTTTTTTTTTCTTTTTCTTTTTTACGAGGTTGTTTGATATCTTTGGACTTACGCTTCTAAGGATGCCGCATCTTGCCCGAAGGACTTATCACCATGCTCGAAAGACTTAATGGTGGCCCGAAGGACTTAACACCATGCTCGAAGGACTTACCGATGACCCGAAGGATTTAACATCTGGCCTCACGCCGCTAGGCTGCCGTCATCTGGACTCATGCTACTATGACTGCCGCATCATGCCCGAAAGACTTACTGATGGCCTGAATGACTTATCACCATGCTCAAAAGACTTAATGGTGGCCCGAAGGACTTAACACTATGCCCAAATAACTTATCAATGACCCGAAGGATTTAACATCTGGCCTCACGCCGCTATGGCTGCCGTTATCTGGCCTCACGCTACTAAGGCTGCCGCATCATGCCCGAAGGACTTACTGATGGCCCGAAGGACTTATCACCATGCTCGAAAGACTTACTGGTGGCCTGAAGGACTTAACACCATGCCTGAAGGACTTACCAATGACTCGAAGGATTTAACATCTGGGCCTCACGCTGCTATGGCTGCCTATCTTTCTGGACTCACGCTACTAAGGCTGCCGCATCATGCCCAAAGGACTTACTGATGTCCTGAAGGACTTATCACCATGCTTGAAAGACTTACCGGTGGCCCAAAAAACTTAACATCGTGCCTGAAAAACTTATCGATGACCTGAAGGATTTAACATATGGGCCTCACGCTGCTATGGCTATCGATCTGTCTAGACTCACGCTACTAAGGCTACCGCATCATGCCCGAAGGACTTACTGATGGCCCGAAGGACTTATCACCATGCTCGAAAGACTTACTGGTGGCCCGAAGGACTTAACACCATGCCTGAAGGACTTACCAATGACTCGAAGGATTTAACATCTGGGCCTCACGCTGCTATGGCTGCCTATCTTTCTCGGACTCACGCTACTAAGGCTGCCGCATCATGCCCAAAGGACTTACTGATGTCCCGAAAGACTTATCACCATGCTTGAAAGACTTACCGGTGGCCCAAAAAACTTAACACCGTGCCTGAAAAACTTGTCGATGACCTGAAGGATTTAACATATGGGCCTCACGCTGCTATGGCTATCGATCTTTCTAGACTCACGCTACTAAGGCTACCGCATCATGCCCGAAGGACTTACTGATGGCCCGAAGGACTTATCACCATGCTCGAAAGACTTACTGGTGGCCCGAAGGACTTAACACCATACCCGAAAGGACTTACTGATGACCCGAAGGATTTAACATCTGGCCTCACGCTGCTATGGCTGCTGTTATTTGGCCTCACACTACTAAGGCTGTATCATCATGCCCAAAGGACTTACTGATGGCCCGATGGACTTATCACCATGCTCTAAAGACTTAATGGTGGCACGAAGGACTTAACACTGTTCCCGAAGGACTTATCGATGACCCGAAGGATTTAACATCTAGCCTCACGCCGCTGTGGCTGTCATCATCTTTCCTTTCTTTAGTAAATTCTTTGACAATTCTTCAAATACCTGTCTAGAAACCAGCAAAAATTAACATGCCTCTATCTATATGATGCATGCAATTACGTGCTTTCTTTTTCTTCTTCTCTTTTTCTTTTTTTTCTTTTTTCTTTTTCTTCTCTCATTTCTCTCTTTTACCTCTTTCTTCTTCTTCTCTTTTTATCATCATTTTTCTCTCAGTCT
Organism: Hibiscus mutabilis; assembly: GCA_019671005.1. NCBI lineage: Eukaryota > Viridiplantae > Streptophyta > Magnoliopsida > Malvales > Malvaceae > Hibiscus > Hibiscus mutabilis. The sequence goes on along the minus strand of CM033728.1, from coordinate 30,470,467 downwards.
TTTTTCTTTCTTTCTCTTATTTCTTCTCTTTTCTGTTCTAAAGTCTTACGCTCTAGAAGGTTATTTCTCAGATTTCCTCTTTTCTATTCTGTTGCAATATGCCCTTTGATCAGTTATTTATCTTATTCATGTCTTTTAACCCTTTCGCGATATAATTCTCTCTCTTTTTTCGTTCTTTTTCTCTTTTTTATTTTTAGACATGTTTTAAAATCATATGCCCTGAGAAGTCATTCTTCAGATTTCTCCGCTTCCTTTCTTTTTTGCAGTATGCTCAGTTTTGATCTTCATTTATGTCAATTTTTGTTAAATGAGTACCCGCTCTTGTTATTTTGCATGAGCACTTGCGTTTCTTCTTTGGGGTCTCTGCCCGCTCCACAAACAAACTCTATGCATGTGCAAAGATTCTTACCATTCTTCCTGTTTTGCATTGCCCCACTCGATCATGAGCCCGGCTATCTTCCAACTCCTTTGACCCAACAATCTGAGTATTTGTTAGTTTCGTCATCGGGGTGAGCAAAATGTTTATATGTTCTGAACTTAATCTCAATCTTCTTGCTGCCTCTTGACGGGAACCATTTCTCGATCCCTGTGCTGTAATAATTTTTTATTTTTTTTTGGAGACTCAATGTTTTCCTCTTACCATACCTCATATTTTGTAATCTCATTCTCGTCCTGGTTTGTCCTTCATTTTCTTGAACCAACCAATGCATCATGGCTGAAACCCGCTTCTTATTCTTGAGCTGTCTGACACATATGCTCTTGTCATCATCTTCATCCTATACATTGTGAGGTCGTTTCTGGTTAGGTGCTCCAATAATATCCGCGACCTTGTGTTCTGGATCTTATTTTTGAAGTAATACATGGAAATCTTTGTTGCTTTAACTTGTTAATTTATTGTTTTGCATTCCACTGAAGGGTATCATTTAGATTAACACACAGGATCTTGAAATCACAAAATAGGAGCTCTGGATATCAAGTCCAAGAGCGTCTTAGAATCAACTATTCAGTAATTAAAGGCTGTGAAGTCTTCCCAGGTGACTTAGTTCATCCTCATGATTACCGCGTTGTTGTAGAATACTACTCTTTCTCAATTCTCATTATCTGCTCTGCCCCCAAAAAGGGTGGGCTTGTATGACCACTTGAGCGCATAAATATTACTCTAGGAATAGAGTTCTAGGTGGTGCGAGTTTTAATTTTACCTATGCTATCGTTTATTTTCTCTTTCTTTCTCCTCATTTTTCTTTTTCCCCCTTTTCTTCTTTTTCTCTTTTTTTTTTTCTTTTCGTCTTCTCTTTTTTATATATATTTTTATCATTATTTGAGGAAATCAATTCGTCACAGTCCTTTGTCTTGAGGACAACGATGGAGCAAACAACATTGCCCCAAGTTACTCGGCATAGTCACGATTTGAAAATATTACCATTACTCATGAAGCTAAGGTTTCTTGAATTGGATGGTGTATTGCCACCTTATCACTTCAGCGGAGTGCCCCAAAATTCCCACACTCTTATCCGAACAAGCCTATTACCAGGTTTCGAACATAGGAGTGCTTTTTATTGTTCTTTTCTCTTTCTTTTTCATTCTTTCTTTTTCTTCCTTTTTCTCTTCCTTTTTTCCGTAAATTCTTCCCTTTTTTTAATTCTTATTTTTTTTAATTCTTTACTACCTAGAAGATTATGCCTAGAGTTTTAATTTCTAGCAACTCTACATGGTTGACATTCAGAGCTTTTCCGTCCTTGAACATCATTGAAAGAGAAGTAATCTTGCTTTGCTGACCAGAGTCTGGTAGGGAAGATCACACCTCATCGTTGTCACAACATCCATCTAATGTCGCATCTTGCAATTGATATCCAGTGTCCTACAACGGCGAGAGAATATACATCTATGTGCTTTCAAGAACATTGTATGTTAAGTGAAATGTGTTCTTCATTGGAATAAAAATCAACAAACATGCCCCTTCACAAAAGATCTTTACTACATGTGGGCCACAGGTAGTAAAGTTGATTCCTTGTATTACTTCAGGAAAGTCTTTTAATGTAAAGACATCTCTGGCTTCCTCATCACTATGCAGACTTGCCCCTCATCCTTGGTCCTCCACTGTTGGATCAGCTTATTGATCTCCTCCAATAAAGGTCTACATTTTCTGGTAGGATGCCCCAATGCCCCTATATGGAATTCCCATGTGCTACTCGAGTCAAAACTATGGGCAGATGGATCAGGTGCAATCTTCATCGATCTAGGAGCAAGATAGTGACCCCCCACCAAATGAGGCCATATGTCCGGGATAGATGCTCTGAACACTTCCAAATTTGCGTTCGTCCGAGGAATTTTCCTTGAAGACCCCGAGGTGTCAGCTTGTCTTCTTCTTTTACGGCCATGCAAACCCGGGAGGTGACACTCATTTACCTCTCCGTCTTTATCTATCTTATCTTTGATTCAGTCTTTGGACTTAGACCCCAATTTTCCTTCTTTGACTGCGTATTCTATCCTTTCTCCAATCGTCATGAACTCTTCGAATCTGTTTCTCAATTTTTCCAACATCACATCGAAGAAAAGAGAGGGAAGCGTTGCATGGAACAGGGGAGTCAACTCTTCTTCCGCTATAGGAGGCTAGACTTTAGTCGCCAAACATCGCCACCTTAGTGCATATTCCCTGAAGCTTTCATTTGGTCTCATTTTCTCATTCTGAAGAAACTGACGACGGGGCGCTAAACCTAAAGCATATCTGTATTGACTCAAGAAGGCACTAGCAAGGTCACCCCATGACCTAACTTGGTTTCTGTTCAAACAGTTATACCACACTGCTGTAGGTCCCGTCAGACTACGTGGAAGCAGTGGATCAACAACTCTTCATGCTTCATGTATCCTTCCATTTTTCTACAAAACATGGTCAAGTGAATCTTTGGGCAGCTGGTTCCGTCATACTGCGCAAATCTGGGAATCTTGAAATCTAGAGGAATGACCAAATCAGGGACTAGGCAGAGTTCCCTCGTATTGAAAACATTTATCTTTTCTTTCTTCTTCAGCTCTTTCTCGATTCTTTCTTCTAGCTGGTCAAGCTTCGACTCTATAGTTCGTTCTATTTTCCAAGTAATTATGCCATCAAACCCCAAGTATTAAATGATGAAGTGCCATGCGATGATAAAACTATTAAACAATACGAAGGACGTAATGCAAATGCAATGCATGAATGCAATAAGGCATCGATTCCGTAAGTGATTTGTCCCTATAGGACATCTTTCATTCAGACCAAAAGGTTTCATTACATCCGATATTAGGGGTTTACAGATAGCGGTGAGCCCTGGCACCTAATTTCTTGACCTCATTCAATAGTCCCGTCAGCTTTCCTTCGCAGTCCAACATTGGATCCATATTCTGGCTTATCGGCGCTGCTGCATCGACTAAGTCTGCTACCTATTGAGCTACTTATCGGGCTTGAGTCATAACGATCTTCATGTCTCGATCTTTCTCCTATATTGTCTGCTCGGCCTTTTGTAGCTTGACGGTCACTGCCTCAGCACGAATTTCGTTGGTACGTAAAGAAGTTTTGAGCCTCACTATTTGTTCCTTGAGTGTTGCGTTTTCCATTTGGAAGGCTTGTGATTCCTCTCTTTCCTGCTGCAGACATGATTTCAGGATATCGTCCATGGCCAGACTACTTTCCAACTCACTTTGGAGAACGTCGCAATGGCTCTCAGCTTCTTTCATCTTTTGTGACAATGATTTAGCTGTATTTTAACCAGTTTTTCATTTCTACCTCCAGCGTTCTAAAGTGTTTCTCAACCGAATCATACCGTTAATCCATTCTTCAGCGGTGTCACCCAGACTGACATTCTTGAATTCAAAGTGCAGCTTCTGTACTCGTCTTGTATGCTCTTCAATTTCATGCTCAGACCGTGCCTCTCATGCTCGAGCTGGCCGTACTTGTATTCAAGTTCATCTTCTGAGACACTTTTATTCTTGACTCCTGAATTTATCTCGCTCGAATGACCCACTTCTGTGTTATTCGAACCTTGGACTAGGCATTGACCCTTCTTCGACTTTGCCCCTCTAGTAACGGCTAGCTCGCTGTAGAATTGGGGTTGCCCGTCTTCGAAACCCAAAACTCCCCTTCTGATAAGATTTTAAACTCTGTCCTTCAGGGCTCTACAATTCTCAGTGTGATGACTCAAATTGCTTATGTGTTAGCTGCACCAGACATGATTGTTGTAACCGTTCAGATAAGGAGGTCTCCTTGGTACAGACTTCACCGGTACGATAAGGCTCCTTTCAACAAGCAACGGAAGTAGCTCGGTGTATCTCATGGGTATAGGATAATTCCTTCTGATGTCATTGGATTCTCGAGCTTCCCCTAGTCTTGCCTCTGTTCCCTTGGTATCTACCCCAGATACATCGCTTGTCTGTTTCTTGAGATTGATCACAAAGTGATTCGATTTGTCGTATTTAACGGTGTTGTCTGTCTTGACATTCTGACCATTCTGTTCAGCATTCTGATCCCTGCTCGATTCTTTTCTGAGTTCGACAGTCTGCTTGTCTTTCATCATAGCATTCATCTGGTCCATCATCTCGGCCATTTGCTTCTTTAATTCTTGTACTTCATCTCGCTTGTTACCAGAACTGACACTGCTTGCCGAATCTGTCCTTGAGTCCCTGAACGATCCTTCTTCTACTGTCCCTGGCCTAGTCTCAGGATGGAACTCTAGAACTGGACCCCCTTTCTTTAGGTCAAAGAACCTTTGGTCCATCATGAATGATCTTCTATTATGGGAGAAATCACTTGGGAATCAATACCCTATGTAATGTGAATGTGATGATATATGCAAAAGCAAAACAAAAAAGGAAACAAGTCAGTACCGGATAAAAATAATAAATACATAAATAAAAGAACAAAATAAGGTAAACAAACAAAGCAATCCCATGTCTAGGACACCTAGGTTATTCACATGGCTCTAACAGGGTGGGTTTCTATGTATTCTCTATATGCAGTTTTGGTTCTAGGAGGTACCCGAATTGTCCTCATTGTTCTCTACTAAGAGTAGCAAGGCCCCCGATCATCACCCATTATAGGCTCCTTTCAACCGGGTTCAATTCAGGGGGACCCATTCGCTTATGCCTGCACGAATGAACGATATCCTTACGAAAGCATAAGGTACTCGAGCCCCGAAGGTACTTGCTAGGCCTACACGGGAGAACGATATCTCCATGAAAGCATTAGCGTTTTCCCCCCACTTAAAAAACGGGTTTATATGCCAAATTTTAAATGCGTTAAAATAAACGCGCAATTATAACCGAATGTTAATTTAATAGTCACTTTAATCTGGAACTTCTAATATTATTAAAGCGGTAATTATTTGAAAAAGCTTGACTCTCCTTTTTGTTTTTGAAAAACAAATAATAGTATCCCCAGCAGAGTCGCCATCTGTAGCGATTTCTGTTTCGCTAAAAAAAACTATTTTTATTTGGTTTGTTTTAAAAAATGTCGTCCGCGTGGAGTTTTGTAAAACCCATGTTTTATTTAAAAATGGAGTCGCCACCGGCCACTTAGGTAGGCCAGACACCATAAAACCAGAGATTTGAAAACTTGTTGGGTTCGGGAGTCGGTTACAGATGGGGAAGGGTTAGCACCCCCACACTGCTCAAAATTGGTACTTTAATAATTACCGCTTTATTAATATTAAAATTTCCAGATTGAAGTGACGATTAACTTAAAATTTGGTTATAAGTGCAAGTAAATTTTAAAAACCCCGTTATCCGAGAGTAAACGCTCAACCACCATCACTACACCTGATACTGGCCTCATTTATGCTCGGATAAAAGGGCACTACATTGACAATTTATATGTCTCGATATGAAATCTTAGTGAGCAAAATATAAAACATACAATTTACATTGACATGGTGAAAGACAAAATAAATAATGAAAACACGGATATCACAAAATTAAACAAAGATAGCAAAATGCATTGGCATGATTAATAAAACATATCACAATAAAAACAAAGCATAAACAAGTGAGAAAAAACATACCTCAAAATTAAAAGAAAAGAAAGCATGCTTCAAAAATTAATAGATCAAATATATACATATAAAGATGCAACATATGCATGATATACACGTAACATGGTATTAAACTAACAAATCAAAGCAAAAAGCGAACATGTATTTAATGCTTAACAAGTGACATAATTCACATACATAAAATAAAACATGGTATTATACATGACAAAAGAAAACACTCTAACGTATGACCTAGAAGCAAAAAGAACATACAATACATGCTAAAAACGAAAACATGCTATATACGAGTCAACTAAAAAACGAATTGAACATGTATGACACGAATAATCTAACGAAAATATAAAAGCACATAACATCATACACTAAACATAAATATAAAAACTGAGAACATGAAACATAAAAAATAGGAATCACACAAAAAAGGCCACATCAACAAGTTAAAAACATGATAAAAACATGAATATCTAAATATGAAAAGAGGACTGAAATGAAAAATAAATAACATAGAAAACATAAATTAAAAGATATTAAAAGTACGATTTAGGGACTTATTTGGAAACTGGAATAAACTGGGAAGGACCAGATATGTAGTATGACCAAGGGGCACACTCAAAATGGAAACTTTGAAAACGCGGGATGGTTCAGCATGTGATTTCACCATTATAAGTCTGATTTCGGTTAATTTAGTGACCAAATTAAAATAAAACATAAAATAAAAAGGACTGAAATTGCAATTGGCCCATGCGGCAAGCTCAAAACGAAAATATTAGGGACAAGTGGGGATTTATAATGCATTTAGACCATTTTATTTTTATTTCGGATCTATAAAACCCAATTAGCCGGCCTCCTATTTCATTTTCCCTTCATTTTTTTGCCCTTTGAAATATAACTCTCCCTCAAACGCTCAAACTCTCAAACGACCACCTCTATTCCCAGAAACCACCGAGTCTCCGCCGTATGCTCTGTCGCCGGCCGCCACTCGCCGGCACCGGCGACTACAAAAAACCCCCAAATGACACCCCTTCGTATTTGGAAGCCTAATCTAGCCTTCAGTTTTAGGAAAACATTTGTTTCTTCCTAGATCTAGGAAAGAAAAAGAAACGAGACAATTTTTTTAAATAAACCCCCATTTTGTGTAAGCGCGACCATTAGTCTCACCTTGCACGGCTCAAAGGAGACCGTAAGGCTTATCGCCGACGGCCACAGGGCGAAGGTAAAGAAAAATTTCACTCTCTTCCCCTCTAGTTTTTGTTGTTTTTTTATATCTTATGGTTGCATGCATGAAAAAGAAAAGGAAGGGAAAAGGCTTTACCACTAAGAATGATTTTTTCGAAACTCTCCCTTTTTTGTTGTTTTTATTTTTGATCTAATATCTGAGTACAAAGAGGGGTAAATCTCATCATATATGCTCTCTTTTTGCTGATCTTTTTTTCTTACAATATTTGTCCAAATAAATGCTATTACAGTGGTTGATTTTTGGATCTATCTTCTGAGCTTTTTCTGATTTTTGCATGTCTAGCGGTACGGCCGGTGAGGGGTGGCATGCACGGCGGCAGAGGGTGGTTGGAGAATTATCGGCCAGATCTGCTCTTGACCGTTGGATCAGATCTGATCCAACGGTTGAGGCTCTTCGATGATGAATGGCTCAGATTAGATCCTGGCGATAACGAGGTGGTCCTGGATCGTGCCACGTGGAGCTCAGCAGCCGAGGAGTTCTGAAGTGTGGGATGCACGCGCGCGTTGGAGATCGAAGGGTCCGCGCATGGATCACACGTGCATGTGGCAGCCGAACATTCTGGGCGTGTAACACATGCGGCCAGCTGGATAGCCCTCCCCCCTTGATCGTGGCCGTTGGATCAAAATTTGATTCAACGACTCCTGGTTGGCTACGCAGACAGAGAGGCAATATTAGGGTTATTTTATCCAATATGGATTAGGGTTTTTAGGATGTTGGGCTGGCCGATTTGGGCTTTGTAAATATTTTTGGGTTTTAATTTGTAACAATGGACTTGGACATTATTTAACAAATAGTTTGGGTTTTCAATATGATATGATATGTTCTTTTTTTTAATTTAAACCTAATAGTAATAATAATAATAATAATACTATAAAATATATACGTATACATACGTACATACGATATACGTACATGCAATCACAAACATTTAAACTTAGTACATGCAAGCGTGCCTATCTATACACACGCCTAATATAAACGTACATACATTATTCACATATATCACAATAATTACTAACACGTACACGTATCATGCACACATATTACATACATTAACAACACATAATATAATAAACACGTAATATAACCTAAGTGCACATGCCCTAATAACATATTAACAATTACACTAATATATTAACACTGTATTTACAAACCGGAAAAAAAAATGAGTGATTACAGATCAATAGGATCTTGGACCGATCTTTGTCGTGATTTCCTTGCTTGATTTAATCCTACAAATTTGACTGATAAGCTTCGTAACGAAATTACTTCTTTTCGGCAGGCAGATGATGAATCCATGAACGAGGCTTGGGAGCGATATAGAGAACTTCTACACAAATTACTAAACCCTTGTGCAATTTGCTTGAACATGATAAAGTCTTCAGTTTTTATTATTCTTGCGCCCAAGCATTCAAAACCCTAAAAGAAAAGCTTGCCTCGGTACCTATTGTCGTTCCACCCAATTGGACGCTACCTTTTGAGCTCATGTGTGATGCAAGTGATTTTGCGGTAGGAGCAGTCCTAGGCCAACGCACAGGTAAGACCTTTCATGTGATATACTACGCTAGTAAAACTCTTAATAGTGCTCAAGTGAATTACACAACAACGGAGAAAGAGTTACTAGCCGTAGTTTTCGCATTTGACAAGTTCCGATCCTATTTGATTGGTACAAAGGTAATTGTTCATAAGGACCATTCGGCAATTAAGTATCTATTTTCTAAAAAGGATACCAAACCTTGTTTGATTCGTTGGATATTGCTTTTATAAGAGTTTGACATTGAAATTAAGGACACGAAAGGAACAGAAAATCAAGTGGCTGATCACTTATCACGCGTAGAACGTAATAGGGAGGAGGACACGGATTTAGAGATATGCAACGCATTCCCGGATGAACAATTGTTAGTTGCCTCGGTAACTATGGATGCGCATGCCTCAGCAACCCCTGATGCCTCGGCAACCATGGATGCGCATGCCTCGGCAACCCTCGATGCCTCGACAACTCTAGACGTGCATGCCTTGGTAATTCTAGACGTATATGCCTCGGCAACCACTGATGCGCATGCCTCGGTAACCCTTGACGCTAATGCTGCGGCAATTCTAGACACGCACGCCTCAGTAACCATGGAAGCAGTTGCCACGGCAACACATGCCTCGGCATTACCCTGGTACGCGGATTTAGTTAATTTCCTAGTTTGTGGTATTTTACCTTATGGCCTTACTCACCAAGGGAAGAAGCGATTCCGACATGATGCTAAGCATTAGTTTTGGGACTAGCCTCTTTTGTTTAAATAATGTGCAGATCAGGTTATATGCCGATGTGTCCCTGAAGAGGAGCAACAGAATGTACTCTGGCAATGCCATTCTTCACCATATGGAGGACATTTTGGAGGAACACGTACCGTGGCCAAAGTTTTGCAATCCGGTTTGTATTGGCCAACACTGTACAAAGATGCCCAAGAATTTTACAAGCAATGTGATCGTTGCCAGAGGACGGGCAATATCTCTAGACGACATGAGATGCCGCTCCAAAACATCCTTGAGGTGGAATTGTTCGATGTATGGGGGATCGATTTTATGGGACCTTTCCCATCTTCATTCGAAAACCTCTACATTCTACTTGTCGTCGACTACGTGTTTAAATGGGTTGAGGCAGCTGCAGTTCCCGCCAACGATTCCAAGACCGTGCAAAGATTCTTACAGAAAACATATTTACATGGTTTGTGATGCTGAGAGCAATTATAGTGATGAAGGCAAGTACTTTGACAACAAACTTATTGCCAAGATATTGCAACGCTTCGGATGTCACACAAAGTTGCCACGGCATATCACCCACAAACCAATGGGCAAACAGAGATTTCCAATCGAGAATTGAAGGGTATACTCAAGAAAGTTGTAAATCCCTCTAGGAAGGATTGGTCAGTAAGACTAGATGATGCACTTTGGGCATATCGCACTGCATTCAAAACACCCTTAGGTATGCCTCCCTTCCGACTTGTCTATGGCAAAACCTGCCATCTACCGGTAGAAATCGAACACAAGGCATATTGGGCAATCAAGACCGTGAATATGGATTGGGAAAGTACTGCGCAAAAGCGTTTTTTGGACCTCAACGAGATATAAGAATTTCGTGCACTCACCTATAACAATGCATGAATCTAAAAGGAAAAAACAAAGTAATGGCATGACAAGAAACTATTTCCCTGGCAATTCATGCCAGGGCAACTAGTTCTCTTATTCAATTCTCGGCTGAAACTTTTCCCGGGAAAACTGAAATCAAGATGGTCGAGACCATTCGAAGTTGTCAAACCGTTCTCCCATGGTGTCATGATAATCAAGTCCATCATTGACGAACATGAATTCAAAGTCAACGAACAAAGATTGAAGCACTACAACGGTGCCCATATGGAACGTAACAAAGAAGTGGTCACCTTAGGATATGCATGAGCATGCTCTCCTTTTGATATTTTCTTTTTATTTTTATTTTCTTGAACTATTTATTTTTTTGTTTATTAATTTCGGTTATTTTTCTTTTTTGGATATAAATTTATTTATTTTCTTTAAGATTAAGACTACATCTTTCTTTCATATTTATCTAATTGTTTTTAAATTTTAGGTTTAAGAATTTCTTTGCACATCTATATTTATTTTTTTATTAGTTTATCTTTAATTTTAATCCTTATTTTATTTGTTTTTTAATTGTAGGAAAAGAGTTCAAGATGAAGCGAAATTTGATTCAAGAAGGAAACTTCTTCAACAAGGAAATTAATGGGCTAAATCAAAGGCTTATATTAAGCCTCCAATTTACCCTAAATAAACCCTACATAGCCGGCCAAACCCTTCCCCTTCCCCCAATCAAAACCCTTGTTTTCTTTCTTTCCAATTAATCCCACCCACCATATTTACTACATATCTTTTCTATTTAACCCATCACCCTTAACTTCCAATAAACATATTCCTACTTTTCATCTTGCAACTCTTTAGTTTCTTTTGCTTTCTTTTCTTTCTTTCTACCAAACTCACAACCAAGATCATCCATGGCATCCAAAATCAAATTTTTGGTTCATCCAAGCTCCTCCAAAGAACCAAGATACAAGAAGTTTGCTACACCGGTGGTTCAAGAAAGATTTCACTCCAAGTTTGAAAGCCGAAAGATTTGCGAAGAACAAGGCTTCGAATACTCCAACTCTCATCAAGATTTCGGCCTTGAACCATTCATCTTCAAAAGGATTGCACATCGAAAGTGGCAAATCTTTTGCCATCAATCGGAACCGGGTAACATCTCATGGGTAAGAGAATTCTATGCTCACTCACCTAACCCAGATAATCCTTATGTTTTTGTTCATGACAAGGCTATACTCATAAGCCTCGAAAACATCAACACCTTTTACGGGCTCTACATTGAGAAGGACGATCATCAAGCCTTTGTTGATCAACTCAAGCCCAAGCAACTCGACAAGGTGCTTCAAGAACTCACTCTACCAGGAACTCATTGGAACGACGGTAAATAAAAGGGCACGGTAAATCACCTTCGACTTAAACCTGAGGAAAAATTATGGAATAAGTTTGTTAAAACTTCTTTAATGCTCACAACACACAATACCACCGTTGATACACCTCGTCTTTTGCTCATACATTCTATCTTGCATAATCGCATCATTAACATTGGAAAAATTATTTGTGATGAGATTTTTGTATGTAGCACAAAAGACAAGGGTTCTCTTTTCTTCCCTTGCTTAATTTCCAATCTTTGCAAGGAGATGCATGTCCCAAGTGAGTCCACTGATGAAAAGGCCGTACCAAAGTTCGGGTGGAATCGAGCACAAATCTGAAAGCTAATAGGAGAGGCACCGGTAAAATCCCCAACGCCTTCAACTACCGCGGCAACTCCTGCCGCCTCGGCAACTCCTAATGCCCAAGCAACTGATGCCCAGGCAACTCAGACAGTAACTCTGAGACAACTTGAAGCACTCTTACAACTGTTGGAGAACTGCCTTAGGCAAATTGAAGACCGTCAACTAATGTTCATGCGGTATATGATGGATCACAACAATGCCATAACCCAAGTCATCCTGGAAAAGTACCTGGACAGCCACGTGCCGTTCCCCATCTTTCCTACCAAAATCCTTGCCACGGCAATCAATGAAGCAGTTGCCACCGCAACCGCAATAGATGATGGCGCGGAAACTACTTCATTGGTTGCCATGGCAAGTATTTCAGCAGGAAAAATAGGAAACGACACATGGTTGTTCGGGTACTTTTCCAGGATGACTTGGGTGATGGCATTGTTGTGATCCTTCATGTACCGCATGAATATTAGTTGACGGTCTTCAATTTGCCTAAGGCGGTTCTCCAACGGTTGTAAGAGTGCTTCAAGTTGTCTTAGGGTTGCTATCTGAGTTGCCCGGGCATCAGTTGCTTGGGCATTAGGAGTTGCCGAGACGGCAGGAGTTGCTGCGACAATTGAAGGCGTTGAGGATTTTACCGGTGCCTCTCTCATTAGCTTTTGAATTTGTGCTCGATTCCACCCGGACTTTGATAGGGCCTTTTCATCAGTGGACTTACTTGGGACATGCATCTCCTTGCAAAGATTGGAAATTAAGCAAGGGAAGAAAAGAGAACCCTTGTCTTTTGTGCTACATACAAAAATCTCATCACAAATCATTTTTCCAATGTTACTTATGCGCTTATTGAAGATAGAATGTATGAACAAAAGACGAGGTGTATCAACGGTGGTATTGTGTGTTGTGGGCATTAAAGAAGTTGCGCGTATTGAGTGCTCTGCAATTGTGCAAGTGTACACGTCGAAAGTTATAGTATAAAAGATATCGTCTCCACAGGGATTGGTGGCACTTCAATAATCTAATCTCTTGCACTATAAAAAGTAAAAGAACACAAGAAGAAGATTGTAGGAGTTTAACTAACAACTAAACTAGAAAGCAATAAAGTAAAAGAAGATGTAATCAAATGAGAGAGAATAGGCCAAGTTATCGTGAGTTGAGGAGTGATAGCCAATTGGATCATCTTGGTAAAAGAGTGCAAGGGCAACTCAGTTGCCGTGGCAACTTGCGCAGTGGGGTTTCCTTGGCAACTAATCGACGGTTTCCTGGGCAACTGGCTGGGCAACTGTTTGGGCGGCTGGGTAGAAACTTCGAGGTTCGGCGGAGCATTCTTCAATGGTTTCTTCTTTCCCCTAAGTCGAAACTCTAGCTAATTTTGCATGCCTTGACAATATATCCCTGCATGAATCAAGGGTGAACAACAACCAATCTTGCGCTCCTCTTAACCGTTGAAATTCTTAACTTATTCCTAAGCCGGATTAATCTTCACCATCAATAGATTGAATAAAGACCATACTCATTCATTTCTTGAATCTAACTCTCCCGATATTAGATAAGTAGATAGAGTTACGAGATCCTCTCCTAATTCACTCGCAAACAAGAATAAAATCCAAGAATGAGTAAACCTTGATTTGAAAGTGCAAACTCTTATTACCTAAACAAAATCTAATTGTTTCTCACAACCACAAAACACAATAACCTTAGCCAAATAGATTTAGTTCATGACTAGGTTCCAAAGAAACACAAAACAAAGAATTCCTAACATAAACCTAATCGAACAAGAAAGAAAGAGATGGAGAATAGTTGAAGCCTCTTTGTCGAAATCTCTCCCCTTTTGCTCTCTCTTTCAATCGAACTCTCCCCCTTTGCTGTCCCTTGGAGTTGACGGCTCGGTCTCCTTTAAATAGGAGATGGCTAGGTCAAAGTCTCTCTTGAGGAAGAAGTTAAGTTGGAATTAAATACTTTAAAAGAATATAATTCTTATTATATTTAAATTCCTTATAGATCTTCTCCTATCTTCTTGGGATTTAATTTCTCTTTGACCGCTTCATGGAAATCAAACTCCTTTGGGATTTAACTTTGCTCTACGTCATCTTGGGCTTATCTAGTCATCAATTTCGATTGCCATATCATCTTATCCCTTATCGACAATTGCCCTAGCAACTAGCTCGGCATCTCCTTCATGCACTGCCCTAGCAATTGGTTTTAGCCTTGTTTAGGCAAGTGATTCTGCACACACACAAAAACAACTATCGACAGCACCCAAGTCATCCTGGAAATATACCCAGACAGCCGCATGTTGTTCCCTATCTTTTCTGCCAAAATCCTTGCCACAGCAACCGCAATAGATGATGCTGCGGCAACCTACACTGCGCCTGCCCAAGCAGTTTCCACAGTAACCAAAACTGAAGATGTCGCGGCAACCAAAGCTAAAGATGCTCCAACAACCACTACAAAAGCCAAAGGTAAAGCACCTATGCCCGAATCAACTCGTACTAAATCATTGCCTGGTTTTTTAGATTCAGACAAGTCCTCCATTGCACCAACAATGACCGCACCAATCGAATCCTCCAAGCCCAAGCGAAAAGCCAATGACATTTATGAAAAGGACGATGAGGACAACCCCGTACGAGGATCGATTCCACCATCGACAAAAAGAAAGCAACCACCGCGTTCAAGCAAAAGAATCAAGAACCAGTCAAAAGGAAACTAATCATCCACGACGAAGAACTCTTAGAGTAAGTCCTCGTTTGCATTTAACTTTTCTTTATTTTTATTTTTTTTCTTTGTTGCATGCATTGAGGACAATGCCTCACTCGAGTTTGGGGGGATTTTTATTAGTTAGTTACCGTGTTTAGTTGCATTCATCTTAAGTATTGCATTTAGGATACATAAATTGCTTGCCATGCCTTTAGTTGGAACAAGAATTGCCTAGATTTGATGAATATCCGATGATGACTTTGCCAATGTACTTAATTGATAGAACTTTTTATTCTAGGATAAACGTAGAAACACTTAGAATCTTACTACGATGCTAAACTTGATGAAACACTGTTGTGGCTTGATTGATTTAAGGAATTCTAGCGAACTTAGGTTGATGGTTAAAAAAATTAGGGGATTAGAATAAAAATTGAATGAATGCTAGAGGTGCCCGAAATTGGCTCTAGTATGTGCTAAAAAATTGATCGCTAGAGGTGCCTGAAATTGGCTCTAGTATATGCTAAAAATTGATCGCTAGAGGTGCCCGAAACTGGCTCTAGTCGAATAAATTAATTAACTTAAGAAAACTAAAAACAAAACACTAGAGGTGCCCAAAACCGGCTCTAGTTAAAACATGTTAAAAGAACCCAAGGAAGTAATTTGAAAACCTCGTCTTTGCATAGAATCCAAAAAATCAACTTGCACACAACTCTGCACACACTCACAAGCATTATAGTTTGATTTCGAGTAACTCCTAAGTTTTCCAAAAAATGAAAATCTAATCATACTTTGTGCCACGGTTCTGAGAATTGAAATCAAGTTCAAAGCTAAGTTTGTGAAAATTGAAGTCTTGGTGGGTAATTATTAGTTTGCATTGCTTGGGGACAAGCAATAGTTCAAGTTTGGGGGTGTGTTAAGTGTCTAAAAGTACTATTTTATTCACCCTTTTTATCCATATTATTGCTAGACTTAGTCTCATATTAGTTACATTCTTAGCCATTCATGCATGTTTACATTGTTTCCTTGGTGGACAAGCTTGATTTCATATTTTGCTGAATTTTGAGGAAAAAAGGGTGTTGCCGATAGTTGTTTTTGTGTGTGTGCAGAATCACTTGCCTAAACAAGGCTGGAACCAGTTGCCAGGGCAGTGCATGAAGGAGATGTCGACGTAGGTGCCAGGGTAATGCATGAAGGAGATGTCGAGCTAGTTGGCAAGGAAATTGTCGATAAGGGATAAGATGACATGGCAGTCGAAATTGATGACTAGATAAGCCCAAGATGCATGGAGCAAAGTTAAATCCCAAAGGAGTTTGATTTCCATGAAGAGGTCAAAGAGAAATTAAATCCCAAGAAGATAGGAGAAGATCTAGAAGGAATTTAAATATAATAAAAAATTATATTCTTTTAAAGTATTTGATTCCAACTTAACTTCTTCCTCAAAAGAGACTTTGACCTAGCCATATCCTATTTAAAGGAGACCAAGCCGTCAACTCCAAGGGAGAGCAAATGGGGATAGTTCGATTGAAAGAGAGAACAAAAAGGGAGAGATTTCGACAAAGAGGCTTAAACTATTCTCCATTTTTTTCTTTCTTTTTCGATTAGGTTTATGTTAGGAATTCTTTGTTTTGTGTTTCTTTGGAACCTAGCCATGAACTAAATCTATTTGGCTAAGGTTATTGTGTTTTGTGGTTGTGAGAAACAATTGGATTTTGTTTAGGTAATAAGAGTTTGCACTTTCAATTCAAGGTTTACTCATCCTTGGTTTTTATTCTTGTTTGCGAGTGAATTGGGAGAGGATCTCGTAACTCTATCTATTTATCTAATATCGGGAGAGTTAGATTCTAGAAACGAATTAGTATGGTCTTTATTCAATCTATTGATGGTGAAGATTAATCCGACTTAGGAATAAGTTAAGGATTTCAACGGCTAAGAGGAGCGCAAGATTGGTTGTTGTTCACCCTTGATTCATGCAGGGATGTATTGTCAAGGCATGCACAATTAGCTAGATTTTTTACTTAGAGATAAGAAGAAACCATTGAATAACGCTCTACCGAACCTTGAAGTTGTTGCCCAGCCGCCCAAACAGTTGCCCAGCCAGTTGCCCAGGCAAACGTCGATTAGTTGCCAAGCCAAACCCGCTGCGCAAGTTGCCACGGCAACTGAGTTGCCCTTGCACTCTTTACCAAGACGATCCAATTGGCTATCACTCCTCAACTCACGATAACCTGGCCTATTCTCTCTCATTTGATTGCATCTTCTTTTACTTTATTGCTTTCTAGTTTAGTTGTTAGTTAAACTCCTACAATCTTCTTCTTGTGTTCTTTTACTTTTTACAGTGCAAGAGATTAGATTCTTGAAGTGGCACCAATCCCTGTGGAGACGATATCTTTTATACTACAACTTGCGACGTGTAAACTTGCAAAATTACAGAGCACTCAATACGCGTAACAGCAACCGATTGAGTATCATTGCACTAAATCCCTTAGTGAGAGCTACAGTTTCAAAATCACCCAGCTTCCTCTTTTTGGACAAGATGTCCTTCATGAATTTGACATAGTTGGGCATTTACTCGAGAGCTTCCATGTAACACCCCCACCCAGTTTAGTAGCAAACCAGTTCGAGAGCGTTACCGATAACACTGGAATTACAAATAATTTAAAACTTTTCAAGAACTCATCTCTAATAGGCGAGATGAGTGATTAGCAAGAAAGCAATCTAGACAATTACTTTTGATCATACAAGCAAGACATGTTTATCATTCTTGTTCATTATATGCCAACCCCTGATTAGTCACTTTTTTAAGTTACATTCAAAGATTAATAACTACTTAGTCATGTAGTCATATGTAACATTCAAATAGCATTCTTAACTAGCAAGGCATTCAGAATCAAGTATACAAGCATGGCTATTATATTATTCATCTAGGTTACCACTTAGCTTATTCATTTTCAAATCTACATTCATGCGATCATATAAACTTTCAATTAGCATATCTAGACTAGCATGTTTCATTTTAACTCAATCTCAACACATTCAAGAGATGTAAATATTTCATGTAAGTTTGACTAAACACAATCATATATACATGAAGTCGAACATATCTCAAGCAAGCATATCATGTTTCATAGACATTATAGGTCATTAATGGGATTGATTACCTTTAATTGTTCATTCAAGGTTAATTGCTATTTAGGCATGTGAACAAGCAAGGCATTCGAATGGCCTATATAGACTAGAACATTTTCGATTCAATCCAACCTTCCATTCAAGTCATATAAATGTTTCATGTAGGTTTAACTAGTCATACTTTTATGTACGTACATTCAAAAATAACTTTAAGTAAGCATGTGACATATCACTCCTTACCTACATGGCATTAACAAACTCAAGTATAACAGTAAACATTTCCATCGTTCATTTTAGTACATATATGCGCAGCAAGATTTATTCATTCACATGAAATTTTAACATTTACACATAGAGTTCTAGCCACCAAGTTGACAACATTAAAGGCCAACTTCATACATATATACAAAAGATCTTTCAAGTATCAAAATGCATGACTTAGCTTAACCATATACAAATCTAGGTGCCACCAACTACTAGGAGCATTACAAACAAGTATGGATTCATACTTATGCTTTGCTTGTGCCTTACTTCAAGCTCGAGAAATCTGACTTTAGGATCAAGCAATTTACCTTGAAGCACCTAACCTATGGTTTGGGAAGAGAGGAAACGAGAGTGATAAGTACAATATGTACTTAGTGAGGTAGTACTAGTTCTAACCAATTATTATTTGTCATGTCTCCATTAATCAAGTGGCCCTATTAAGGTTTATAGCATTCCAAGTCAAGCAAAAATCATGAACTCATGTATCATCATACTTATGGCAATCAAATATCAAGACAAGCAAATGTTAAGTAACCATTTTATCAAGCAAATAAAGCATCATGGTAAGCTTATCGAGTAATTATCAAGTAAACACTTTCTAGTATCATTCGAATAGCAAGATAGCATGACAAGAAAAATCATAGATCACCATTCAATCTTCAATTATTTCAAGTCAATCAATAGCATGTTTAGGCAAATCACAACATTTCCATGTCAAGTAACATAATCACAATTTATTTCAAACTTATCGCTTAAGATATGTTCACAAGTTATACACATTGATTCAAGTGAGAGTATAAGTCCAGTTCGAGTAGCATTTCATGTGACAAGTTTATCAAGTGTACAAGTATACATTTTGAGTAGCATGTAAGCCTTAAGCCTTAATTATTGCTTGTTACTTTATTTAATTTAAGCCTTATTACTTAGTTGTCCATTATACATTCTTGCAATGCAAAACATTTCATATTTTCATTTAGTCTAGCCAATTCAATCATATAGCATGTACACATAATTGACAATGCCAAAACAGTCCATATTTTCATTTAGTCTAGACAATTCAATCATATAACATGTACACATAATTTACAATGCCAAAACAGTCCATATTTTCATTTACAAGATGTACTTGGCAGCAACACTCATTAATTCAAGTAAGATCGAGATGTTTTTCAAGTAACAATCGTATAACAAGAAATTCGAGTATACAAGTCAAGTAATATGTTCAAGAAATCAAGTTTGCATGTCAAGCAATTTAAGCAAACCAATCAAGTAAACATTAGCTCCAGTGAAACCATAAGCCCTTCCAAGTAGCAAGTCATGCAATACAAGGTCCAAGCTTAGGCAATTATCATTTCAAGAGTTTCATGTCAAAAATCAAGCATTACATGTCAAAGAATTTGAGTATTTCAAGGATTCGTGTCAAGTGATTCAAGTGTTCAAGATTTCTTATCAAGTTATTTAAATATTTCAAGATATAATTCAAGTATTCAAGATTTTCTTTTGAATTTCTTATTCAATTTCTCAATAAGGTTCATATCTTTTTTAACATGTTTGCCTTGGATCACAATTGGTCATGAATAACATTGGTCCGTGTTTGACCATAAAGGTCTAAGAGATATTTAGCTCAAAGCACATAGCAATGGCTAATATCAGAAACATGAAATCCTATACTTCTCACTATCCAACCAACTATTGCCAATCTCCGTACAACTCCCTCGTTACCTTCAACTGTCGCCAATAACATATTACATGTAATAGGGCGTACCCCTGAGCCGTGGCTCATGGGCCGTAGTCCCAAGTATACCATGCATCATACCATTGTATCCAAGGACTTCCATTGTAGGCAATTTAAGTCTTTTTAATCTTTAAACTTTTATTAGAGGGGTATTCTTATACTTTAAAGCTTGTTGTTTCATATGTTTTATGCTTTCATGTTCAAGTCGAGACAATTCATATTCTATAATTACATTCAAGCAAGTTATTGCAATATCATGCTTAGCCCTTAGGCTAGTTGAGCCTTAGCTCTTTATTTTAAGTAATTCGTACTTACATCAAGACATCATGTAATTCAAGATCCTTTTCAAGCAAGTATGTCAAGATTAACTTAGCCCTTAGGCTATTTGAGCCTTAGCTCATCAATTACTTTTCACGTTTTCAAGTGTTTCGTGTTCAAGGCAAGATAATTCATGTTATCAAGTATTTTCATCATAAAAGTCCATACAAGTAAGCATTCGATGTTTCACACCCAAGGTATCAATAAATCAAACATTTACATCATAGAGCACTATCAAGCGAGCATTCAAATACAAGCTTAGCCTACTCAATTCAAGTCATTTAACAGGTACAAACATTATACATGCTTCTCAAGCCAAACTTAACCACATTACATTTCAAGTCTATTATTCAAAACATATTTGAAAGTAGTATACAACGAATCAAGTAAGATCAAAATCCAATTCTAATAACCATTTGAAAGGATCACAACCAAGGCAATAAATCAAGCATTTGTTTATACTTTCTTTTAATCGATTTATCAAGATCTATGTCACTATTATTCACAATTTTTACCTTAAATCCTTCTTCCCTTTTTCATCACAACTAAGCTTAAATCAAGTATATTATAGCATGGCATAAAATAACAAGAAGTAAACATGCATCTTTGGTTAGGACATAAGTCCTAACCCTATATTAAACTACACTCACTATATTCCAAGCTAGCTTATTTGTCTTGGATCCAATTTCCTTTGTGTTTGCCACTAACTTGGCCACTCCTTTCTTCCTCCACAAGGTTTCCTCCTTGCTCTAACATTTCACACAAGACTGTAGATTCAAAGTCAGTAACCAATTTAAACAATGTATGATTTCATACGCACTCTAGCATACATTTGACATCATTTAGACAGCCTATTTTATAACTTTTTCCATACATTGAAACTGTCCAAATACACATGTTCAATAATCAAACCGCATGCTTACATATGTACATTCCAATTTGGGTAGAAGCAGGGCAGTAACTAAACTGTCCAAAATACATAGACTGCTGCTGGCAGGCAGCTTGCGCACTGCTTACTTAAAAGTGCATGACTTTCATTTCATACGTCGGAATTTCAATTGGTTTACACCATTGGAAAGATAACTTAATTATCTTTCTAACTATATAGGCCTTGCATTTGGATTATTTACCTATTAATACAGTTGTTTACTTAAAGACAGGGTAATTACACCACTGGACAGTTTGCACTATCCCTATTGTTTCATTTCTACAATCCATTCTACAATTCGGAATTCAATTATGTTTTCTCCTAATGAATTTATACATATTAAGATACCATCCATTAAATTTTCAGCCTTAAATTCAATTCATACAATTTATAGTGAATTTTCAAAGTTGCTGCCCAGAATAGGATTTTCTGGGCAGATTTCACTAGGCTTGATTTTTGCTTCATTTGCAATCCCTAAACCTTTCAAAACAGACCCTCCCTTGAATTTATCATTTCAAAACATACTTTAAATATTATTCTTATGATCAAGTTAACATTTTGAACAGATTTTCATTATTACAAAACAGCTTGTTCGACAACTTTAGTTCTTCACAATTAGTCCTCTATTGTTTTATATATATATAGATACAAAACATACTTCTTTTCATATGCATACATATTCTTTCCCGAAACAGTCCCCAAAGTTCATGCATTTATCAAAATGGTCCTAGTTCATATACACATATGTATATACATAATTAAAACAGTCCATTAGTCTATTAAACAGTCCAATTCATAGAAATTCAAACAAGTAATGATCTAATTCAAGTTCATACATATTCAAAAATTCCAAGATGTCTAATAATTCTTATAGATATGCTAATATTTATAATCAATTACATGGTTTTCATTCAATCATGGTAAAAGAACTAAGCAATTTACCTTGCTTCAAAGTTATTTTGATCCAAACTTAAGCAAGCAACAAGATTATATGGTGAATTAATCCTTGAACTAGCTTTCTCTTATTCTCTCTCTCACTATTTTCTTAACCGGTTATGGAGAAAAATGAAAGGAGGAAGATGGTAACTTTTTCACATTTGTTCATCTTTCAAAGCCTTTAGCCGTGAGTCACCTTCCCCAAACAGCTATCTAACATGATAACAAGTGTACAAGTCCTCCTTTTAAGTTTAATTTACATGCAACTCTAAAGCTTTTAAATGTTCGGTTTTAGTCCTTTGTAATTTGGCTATTCAATTCTTCTTTTGTTTCAGAATGGTCCTTAACTATTTAAACATTTCTTATAAATTCATTTTAGTCCTTCTTAACAATAGCTATTTATCTTTTCTTTATTTGAGTTTAACTCATAATCCATCCAATTAATTCATTAATGATAGATTCAAACAAATTATTTAGCTTTCAAATTTGGATCATAATTCTAGGTCGGGTTTTGGGGTATTACATTCCACCAATGGTAAATTGATTTGCAATTGTTTAAGTACTTCCATGAATCGCTTAAATTGCTGATCCTGCTTGTGCTTTTGTAGTCTTTGTGGAAACGATGGAGGTGGATAAACATATGATGGCTCTACCAGCTTTGCCAAGGTTCTGCTGACATCCGACTGAGGTATGGCATCAGACTGTGGTTTGGCATTGCTTATGTTCGCTTCTTTCTTCTTTGGTTCTTTTGGTTCATTTATTGGTTGTTTCTTTTCTCTTGGCAACTATTTGGTTGCTTGACAAATGTCTCAGCCTCGCATTGTTTACCACTCCGTAGATTCACAACTTTACATTGTTCATTATGGTTTTGTTTGGCATCCTCTGTATTGCTTGGCAAAGCTCCATAGGTTCTATTGCTGAGTACATTGCCAATCTGTCCAATTTGTACCTCCAAGTTTCACATCGATGGTGCCAAACTTTGGACAGTTGCATCATTATTCTCCATGTATTCTGTCAAAGTCCCTTGGTTGTTCTTTTGCCCTACATAAAAATTGTTTTGTGCCCTTTGTGGCATGGCATTCTGGTTGACCCATGGCATGGCATTGTTCTGATGTTGGACATTGTATTGACGCTGGGCATTGTTGTTCTACTGTTGGGCATTATATTGGTTGCTTCTTTAATTCCCCCAAGCTAAATTTGGGTGCTGCCTCCATCATGTATTATAAGTATTGGAATTTGGATTATAATTACAATTAAAATTGCCAACGAAACTTACTAACTCAAGGTTGGTAGGGCAATCTTTTGTGTGATGATCTTCTCCACATATTGTACAGAATGGGGCTAATACCTTAACTTCTTGGGCCTCATAACTCTTTTGCAAAGTTCTCATCATGCTAGCAAGATTGGAAATCTTAGCGTGGATGGATGTGAGCTCATCTATCTATAACTTCCCACCAGTTTTAGTGTCGGTCCTAAGTCTGGCAGTAGGTTATTCAAAATCGTTGATTGAAATTCTCTCAAGGATACAAACTGCCTCTGTATAATTTTTGTCAAGCAGTGAACCATTTGCCGACGCATCAACAACTGTTCTGGTTTGCGCATTAATTCCATTGTAGAAGGTCTCCATTTGGGTCCATGCATGGGATATCTCCTCAACAGATCTTTATATCTCTCACAAGCATCATATAGGGTCTCATCATCAACCTGCCTAAATGTGATGATCTCACCCCTCAACCTGGCATTGAGTTTAGGTGGCTGGAATCGTAACAAAAATTTCTGGCATAGATCTCCCCATGAGGTGACAGAACCAGGTGGCAAAGAACTTAGCCATGCTTTTACTCTATCTCTCAGAGAAAATGTAAACAACTTTAGCTTCAACTGTATCCTCCGATACGTATCAATACCAGTTTGAGATCAAAATTGGGTGTATTTACCTCGGGACCAATTAGCCATGGCATCAAATTGTCAATGTTTGGTGTCGAAAGTTCTCTAATAGGTCTCTCTTCCTTCACATTAACATCTGGGGCAACAGGAGCTGGTGGTATTCCATTGTTATTGGGTGGATTTTCATCATTGTTTAACACACCATTTCCTCTATTGTCTTGTTGAGCCATCTCTCGAATCTTTTTCTTTAATATTCGAAGGGTTCTTTCGATTTTCAGATCGTATAGCTAATCTTCCACCATAGGGCAGTTTCTGGTCATACACTAGTCAAAACAAATAAATAAAATAAAGAACAAAAATAAAAAGAAGACAAGTAAAAATTTAAAAACAACAAACTCTATTGCAATCCCCGGCAACGGCGCCAAAAACTTCTTTGACTGTGTGAGTGCTTGGCAAAAGGGTGGAAAATGTATTGAAAATGTATGAAAACAGTGCCAAGACTAAGTTTTTTGTGTGCAAGTATACACGGTCTGCAAGTAATACAACAGTAAGCTGGTTATCGATCCCACAAGGATTGGCCAAGAGTTTGTTTGCCTTACTTGTTTACTTGTCAAAGGGAAAGTGTTGTTGATTTGAAGTGGGTTTTGAAAACAGTTTAAAAGAAAATAAATAAAAGGAAAACAATGTTGGCACAAAGAGAGTTTAAATGAGTGATGAGAGTTGGCAAGGGATGCCTGTTTTTCACGCTTTTCATGCCAGCCTTGTAACACCCCTAACCCAGCTTAGGAGTAAACCGAATTAGGAGTGTTATGGAACAATCATTCGAACAAACGTATGACAACTATCACTTGTCAAAAGCATACAAACAGAATTCAGGTTATTTTAAAACATTTTATAAGTGGATAAGTCTTCAACTATAATAACATGCAGACGATGCTTACAAATATATTTAAGCAAAGACACATCAACCACCAGACCATAACTTGCTCTTATAAATTAAGTACTTCAGACCATAACATTACTTACTACCAAACATACAATTATGGTAAGCCTTTTTACATCATATGTATAGCATAAACTAATTAACGAGTAATTTTCCGAGACTTTAAAACTAACTACAATGAGTGATAGCCACTTTTATTTATCATCTCAGGATAAATCAACACTTAATTCAATCCTAGACAGATGCATATATCCTTTACGTAGCACAATCAAAAATGTGATTCACTGACATATAAACATTTACTTATTCTAACCGTTAATCTAGCCCTTTTTAACTATACTACTTTTTCTTAAGGTTTAACTCAAGATTTACATACTAAAACTTGATACACACACATATCATCAAGAGGACTAATCAACTTAAGAGTTTTACAGGCAAATAATCAACATGTCATATACCCTGCACCACAAACTAGGTTTTAGCATAGTAATTATTTATTTATAAGTTTTAATCTTTTCAAGTTATAAGGTGTCCTATCAACTCATTCATGATTCCAATCCGTTTAAGCATCATAAATCAAGTGATTTCTAAGATGGATAACATTCAAATATAATGCTAGTATAACTCAACAGTCAAGCAACTACTAAATCTTGCTAACTAATAAATCATATGCAGCACGCAACCACCCAGAAATAATAAAGGGCCATTACAAACTTGAATATTTAATAGGCTTATATACATGTTAAGCCACAAAAGAAATCTTAAATACTTAATGCATGCTTAACCACTATGTGCCACCAACTAGGAGTACACTAAAGGATTACAAACATACATCTTGGTCCTTGCGATCTCGTCCAAGCCCTCAAAATAAATCAAAGGCAAGATTACACTAAAATGTTAGAATGAAAAGGAAAAGCAACTGCTTAGTGAGGTAGTTCAAAGCAATTAAAAGTACGAAACTATAATTTATTTCTTTCATGTTAATCATATAACATTCTAAGCTTGGACAAGGAAATTAGCTAAATCAAGATATGTCATTCAAATCAACATTCACTTATATACAAAGATGTTCATATAGGTCATTTAATTGTATACCTGGTTCTCAAACAAAACGCATACATATATGTATATATATAGGTGTTCGAGTTAAACATTTTTACAAATATATAGGGTATTCGAACAAAACTCTTTCATAGATTCATATTGATTTTCGAACAAGACACACTTATATGTTCACTTGGATATTTAATCAAGTCATATTCATAGATCCACATGGATACTTAAACAATTCACTTTCATATGTTCACATGGAACTTCGAACAACTCACATTCATAGGTTCTCATAAACATCTAAGCAAGTCACCTTCATAGATTCACATGGATATTCGAACAAGGCCTATACACCATAAGCATTCAAAGCAACTTAGATAGTAAAACATTCCAACATAGTGTACCTAATCACCAAAATATATATATTCATTAATTAATAGTTATACACTGCTTGTCATGCAAGTTATTACAATAATTCATTGATTTAAAAAAAATCTTATAACCTTTATGGTTTCTTCTTAATGTTGCTAATCCATTCATAAGTTATTAATTTGTTACTTATCCAACAATTTATCAACATAGCATGATATAATTAAGAATTACTGGTCATATAAGATAGTAACATAACATTTTCTAGACGTAGATCCTTATCACAAGAGGCACTAAGGTTATTCTTTAACTTAGTTGCAAGTTTCATTATTTATTTATTTATAACATAGCTTTGAAAATCAGTAACTTATTTCACTTGTATAACTTTAGCTCAGAATCTTTATAGTTCCATTAATTTAGGTATACTCTTATATACATAAAATGGTCTAAGATTTATACTTAAATAATTAAGTATACAGTTATATTTCCAAAAGAGTCCTTAATTCATATATGTATTATATAAGTTCAAATAGTCAATTAAATACTTCTATTCATTTCAGTCATGCATATACAATATAGGTTCAAAATATTCCAATACTTACTAGGATTTATTCAAAACAATTCTTAAAATCTTATTTTGATTATTCTAAACATACCAGAATATGTGTATGACTAGTTATCATGAAATCAAACGGAATCCTCCTGATTTTTCTTTTACATTCACATTTAAACAAGGAGTGATTATTTACCTCATTCGAACTTAATCTATATCTAAATAAGAATAATACTAGTTTTAATTAAACATGCGTTGTTTGTTAACCTAGTAAAGTATAATTTATTAATTAATCAAGATAATGTTCTTATTGAGTTATAGTTGTATATATTTGATACAATAATCTTGAAGTAATCAACTTTACAAATGAAACCTTCAATACTTTCATCCAAACATACCACATAACCATGTAAGACCTTAATTTAACAAGAAACTAGACGTTGACTAATGACATTCGATCGAGACATGTCCATTCAAATTCTAACTGAAACAAAAGATCACATATGAATGATTATTATCTACATATAAAGACATCATATAGAACATTTCATGAATATATTACACCTTGACTATCACTTATTTATAAAATTATTAATATAATATTTTATGAACATTTTACTGGTCATATAAGTTATTAAGCATTAATAAATCAAAGCATATATATATAACTTGTCTTATAAGTCACCAAGGTAATTAATCAATTGAATTTTCATCTTTCATTGTTTTGATTTTAATATAGCCTTGAGAATCAAGTAACAGCCTAGGTACTCGAATCCCCAACCAACTGTCACCAAAGCAAAATGGTACTCGCAGTACCGGTCAATCCCTCCTACTGTCACCAAGTGACCACAACACTTCCCTCATATTGTCGCCAAATAAGGACCGTAGTCCACCCCAAACACGAGCTCTATAGACTCTATGGCATGCCAACTATACCTATGACTGACTCGAAACCAATGCTTTACACATAATCTTATCTTATCAGAATCAGGGTTGAGCTTAGCTCCATATTCATATATTTATGAGCTTGTCATATTCTCAACAAAGTAGAGTATCGTTCCATATTCTTACTTTCATGCCATCAAGGCTTACTTCATAGCATTCACAAATTCAACCATATATGTATATGTCCCTCGAACATAATTAGTACTTCAATTATATCTTGCTACAATCAATACATCGAATGAACAAAACTTTTAATTGTTCAGTCTAAATACATACATATATATATATAGTTCACGTATAAATTTTATAATCCTCTTTGTTTTTGTCATATGGTAATATAGGAAGATCACTCATCAAATACACATAAATTTAGTTATGAGCATAAGTCCATAATCATAGCAACATATAAACTAAGTTCATATCTTATCACATAATATCAGAAACTGAATAGAATATTATTTTACACACTTTTAACCAAGGATCATAGCTCATTTCATAGAACAACAACCATTTAATCAAGTTAAGTTTCTAGATATATTTTGTGATTTTAAACATATCAACGACATATTTTTGTTTAATCGATTAGTCAAGACTTAAGATTTATCATACCAATCACTTCTAACAATACATACATAACTTTCCATATAACCAAGTACTTAACCAATTAATGTGTATCATAAATGACATATTTTTAAACGCTTACCACGAATCCAAGCTAGATTTATAGCATAACTTAGCCCAAAATTAAAGACAACAATTAAATTAAGGAAGAATGCTCGGGAAGGCTTCAAACTTATCCCGAGGCTTTAAACTACACTCACAAGTTAATCCAAGCCATGCATGTTCCTGAATCCTTACTTCTTTCTCCAATTTATGGTCTAATACAATGACAAGTATACACATATATTAAAATCTTTTCCATTGTTCTATAAGTAAAGTCATACATCCTTATATATACTAAAATAGCTCTTAAATACATATTTGCATACAAGATAGGTGCATGTGACATAAAATAGATCCTATTTACATGTGCTAATATATATGTATATAAGCAAATCCACAATTGTTCTTATATATACAAAACAGTCCCAATATTCATGTAATCACTTATATATAATCACCAAACTGCCCATTACATAAATTTTAAGGAAACTAATCCCTTTATACATATGTGTATATACTTATTTTCACTAACATATTTGTATTCAAACACGTAATCCATAACTTTGTATATTTATACAAAATATGACAACTTTCATTTATATGCATTCTCTCGATCAAAACAACCCAATTTCATGAGTTTATATGCCAAACAAGACAGCTTTCATGTATGTACTTTCATTCAATCAAAACAGTCCTTTTAACACCATATCTAAATTACAACAGTCCTGATTATATATATATATATATATTCAACATATACACTAACAGCCTCTAAACAGATTCTATAGCAACATGACACCAGGAAATCAGTTCAACATCCAAGCACAAACAACAAGTATGAAATCGAACACCACCTTTTTCTTTTACTCTTAAAATTTTCTATCAACTACATAATCAGCTCAAGTCATGCAATCAAGATTATAATTCACAACATTTACTACTTGACCATTCAATTTCATATCTCCTTTGGGAAAATCTACTTATTCAAATCCTCACAACTATCCAACATTCGAATATACTCTCATCTTACATGTGGTTTTCTTACAAAAAATTACTATCGACACTTAGATTTCACAATGATTCCTATATAATCCTCCAAGATCATAAATTCTAATAAGATATGTAACAAGATTCTTACCCTTCTTCTCATGATCCGGCAATGATTAAGAATTTTGAGTTAAATAAAAACTCAATTCTCCAAAGTTCCATAGCCATCTCTTGAATTCTCTCTCTCAGGCTCTCAGTTTCTCAACAAGGGAGGAAGACAACTCTTTGGAATTGATATTCCAAATGGCCGGACCCTTCCCCTCATGGTTTCCTCATTGAATTCCATGTGTACAACTCCCATTTAAATTATTTCTTTACCATGCAAACTACATCTTTCACCTATAATTCATTTTAGTCCTAACATAATTGACCATCCAATGTTCCTTCAATATCGATTTAATCTCATTATGTTTTATAAAGTCAATTGATTTAATAACCTATAACAATATAACACAATGTCTAATGTAACATTTTCCTAGACCAAGGTTTAGGGTAATGCAAGGCTTTAATAATTTTCTACCTTGATATTATTTACCGAGCAGATTCAAAGTTGGCATTGCCTCTGTCGATGGCAATGCCCGAAATTAACCATGTAAAAACCCTTATATCTCTATAATGAAGTTTTTCATAAATCAATTTGATTAAGTCCCAATCTATACTCCTAAGGGGTAAACTCACTCCCGAAGTAAGTTCATCTACTTTAACATCTTCTGTCGAAACATCTCGCCTTAGTATCTGGCAATGGATCGTTGTCCCCTAAGTCTGTTATGATATTAAGGTACAATAAGCAAACAATGCCAGCGGTTACTTGGTAAAGAATTTAGAAAACTAAAGAACATGCCAGATAGGGGAAATAATGCCAAGGTATTTTTTATTATTAGAAACAAAACATAGAAACAACGTTCAACGCAAACATCCTCCACCAACTATTAAATTAGTTCATGGTGAGGGTATCAAACCAAAAACCTTTATCATTTTCTAACAACATCATCATTTAAAAATAAAAATAACTAGACAAAGAGAATGGGCAAGAAGGGGGTCAATCAATGTAGCCCTTCAAGGTCCAAGCTCTCGGTCAAGCTATTCAAACCACGTCTCCTTGGTACAGCCTCTCTAAGCTAATCGTTGATGATTGGTGAATGTCGATTATGTGCTTGCTTGAGTTCTTTAAATAGGCGTGCAAGGATAACCTACGATAAGCCTTGAAAATTGAATTTTGAATGCTCAAGGGATAAGGGATGTGATCATCTTATCCTATATTTGAATCTTAGGCCTGACGTCATCAAGGTCCAACAGCTACTTGGCCGGGCATCAAACTCCTCTTCGCTGCCAACCGGTGCTTCGACAATTTTTGGTCCATCGCTACCAACAACAACTCAGCATTCTCTCTGGCATTCCTTCTTTTTTGCGCTGCACTGCTCTGCCATGACTGCAATAATGCCAACAAAGCAACCCTTCATACTGGTATAGCACAATTCCTAACTCCTTATGCAAATGCATGAATTTTAAGGCTAAATGCAACTAAATGTACTTAAAGGCAAGCAAAGACGATGTGAAATAAGCATAATATTTAGTACTTTTGAGGAGTTAACAACAATCACCCTTCCCCCGAGAGCAGTTGGTGGAATAACCATGATTTGAATTAGCCCGCTGCTTAGAATATACCGTGGCAAGAGGTGTTGTTTGCTTAGATTCTTGAAGAATTCTCTCATGATCAGTTAAGATCTCAGACAACTCAAGCATGGTTGTTAATGTGTTACACACATGAAGAGTAACAACTATTGGACGTGTAGCGATGCCTTTTCTCGCTAAAAAAGAAAGTGTTTTTTATTTTGAAGATGTTGTATTCCGCGTGGAGTTTTAGAAAACCCGCATTTTATTTAAAATTGGAGTCGCCACCGGCCACTCAAGGTGGACCGGACACCGTAGAAAACCAGAGATTTTGAAATTTGGGTTCGGGAGTCGGTTACGGATGGGGAAGGATTAGTACCCCCACACCGCCCAAAATTGGTACTTTAATAATTACCGCTTTATTAATATTAAACTTTCCGGATTAAAGTGACGATTAAATTAAAATTTCGTTATAGGTGCGAGTAAATTTTAAAGGCCCTGTTATTCGAGAGTAAACGTCCAACCACTATCACTACGCCTGATACTGGCCCCGTTTACACTCGAATAAAAGGGCACCGCATTGACAAAATATATGTTCGTTATGCAAACTTAAAAAACATGGCAAATATAAATAAATATATTGTGATAAAAATATAAATAAATACTAACATAATAAAATACTAATATAACATAAATAAAATACTAATCTAAAACATACATACATTACATGACTATTAATCTAACTCATAAATAAAAACATATCTAACATAAATAAAATACTAATCTAAAACATGCATACATAAATATTAATCTAACTTATAAAAACATATCTAACATAAATAAAATATTAATATAAAACACAAATTTAAAACATACTAATCTAAAACATAGATAAACATACAAATTAAAAACACAATTTTAAATTAACTACTACTTCATTAAAATATAAAATTACAACATAAATAAAAAAGAAAGAAAATATACCTAATTAGGTGTTCGAATGACGAACCCCGACTAGACCCCACCGAGATCTACCACGACCTCTCCAAAAATATTAACTAGATCGGACCTAAAATAGGACCCCGATCGAACCGAGGACACTGCCCCGATCCTGGGCTAGCCGGGAGCCTAAGCTCCCTTATTTGGCCAGCCCATGGCCGACTGCCTTTGGTTTTTCAATTGCTGCCAATTTGCTTTTCAATTGCTTGCAATTGCCAATTTTTGCTTGCTTCCAATTGCTGCCCCTGCCCTCTATTTATAGGGTTGAGGAGGGTGACGTGGAGCTTTGTGCTCCACTCCCCTCCCCCTTTATTATTATTATTATTATTATTATTATTATTATTATTATTATTATTATATTTTTTTACTTTTTTTAGATTAATAATATTATTACAACAATACTAAAAATACTAAAACCCGAACAAAAATGAGTGATTACAGTTGCCCCTCTTTGCTTGTTCTTGTGAAACGAGAACAAAGAAAAGATCAAAAACACTCATTTTTGTCTTATCTGGCTAAATTTCTCTCCTTTTGACGCGTGTCTTCTTTCTTCGGTAGATCTTCATTCTCTTCAGCGCATGTCTTCTTTCTTGTTTTGGTTGATCCACCTTGTCACTCTCGGGAAGCAAAGCCTTCAAAATGGGGGTTGTTTGTTGGGGAAGCCAAACCGAGTTCTACTTGCTACATTATTGGTAATAAGCTAATACCTAAAGAGAGTTTGACCCAGCTGCAACACCGACGAAGAGGCAGGGTCTACAAAGTTCGATCCAGCTGCAACACTGACGAGGAGGCAAGACCGATAGGTAAAAGTTCTGATGTCTGATCCAGCTACAACTCTGACGAAGAGGCAAGATCAGAAAACTAACAATTTTTCTCTTTTTTCTCTCTCTCTTTTTTTATTTCCTTTTTCTCTGTTTTTTTCATCTTTTTTCTTTTTCTCTTTTTTGTTTCTTTTTTCATTTTTCATTTTTTTCATTTTTTTTAGAACAATGATAAAACTTGAAAGTTGGTGAATTTTGACCAAGCTACAACACCGACGAAGAGGCATGGTCTAAAGTTAGTAATGTTGATCCAGCTACAACACCGATGAAGAGGCAGGATCAAGAGTTAGTGAATTTGGTCTAGCTACAACACCGACGAAGAGGCAAGATCGGAAGTTAGTGAATTAGGTTCAGCTACAACACCGACGAAGCGGCAGAACCGAAAGTTAGATTTGACCAAGCTACAACACCGACGAAGAGGCAAGGTCTGAAGATTTGATCCAGCTACGACACCGACGAAAAGGTAGGATCAGATAGTTGTTCTCTTTTTTTTGTGATCAAGGTACGACTCTGACGAAGAGGCAAGATCAGAATTTGGTTGAAAGCTCATTTTTTCATTTTTGACTTTTTTCCTTCTTTTTCTTCTTTTTTCTTCTTTTTTTCTTGATTTTTTCCTTCTTTTTTCTTTTTTTCTTCTCTTTTTCTTTTTTCTTATTCTTCTTTTTTCTTTTTTTTCTTTTTTTTCTATTTTTCTTTAATTTTTCTTCTTTTTTCTTTTTTTGATTTGTTTTCTAGCTACAACATTAATAAAGAAAACTTGAAAATCAGTAAAGTTGGATCTATCAACGGAGAAACAGAAACATTAACTGGACCTAGCCACTCTATCAGCGGATAAGTAGGACAACAGCAATTGGGACCTAGCCACTCCATCAGCGGAGGACTGGATCGGATAATGACGACCTGGAACCGGCTACACCATCAGCGGAGAGCAGGATCTGAGGGCAACGGGAGCTTGGACCCGGCCACTCCATCAGCGGAGGACTGGATTGGACAATGAAGACCTGGAACCGGCTACACCATCAGCGGAGAGCAGTATCAGAGGACGACGGGAGCTTGGACCCGGTCACTCCATCATCGGAGGACTGGATTGGACAATTATGACCTAGAACCGGCTACACCATCAGCGGAGAGCAGGATCTGAGGGCGACGGGAGCTTGGACTTGGCCACTCCATTAGTGGAGGACCAGATTGGACAATGATGACCTGGAACCGGCTACACCATCAGCGGAGAGCAGTATCTGAGGGCGACGGGAGCTTGGACCCGGCCACTCCATCAGCGGAGGACCAGATTGGACAATGACGACCTGGAACCGGCTACAACATCAGCGGAGAGCAGGATCTGAGGGCGAAGGGAGCTTGGACTCGGCCACTCCATCAGCGGAGGACTGGATTGGACAATGACGACCTGGAACCGGCTACACCATCAGCGGAGAGCAGGATCTGAGGACGACGGGAGCTTGTACCTGTCCACTCCATCAGCGGAGGACAGGATTGGACAATGACGACCTGGAACCGGCTACACCATCAGCGGAGAGTAGGATCTGAGGACGACGGGAGCTTGGACCCGGCCACTCCATCAGCGGAGGACTGGTTTGGACAATGACGACCTGGAACCGGCTACACCATTAGCGGAGAGCAGGATCTGAGGAATACGAGAACTTGGACCTGGTCACTCCATCAGCGGAGGACTAGATCTGGCGATGAAAGTTGATAAATTTTCTTTTGATTTTCATTTCATTCATTTTTTCTTTATTTTTTTCATTTTTCATTTTTTGATTTTTTTTTACTTTTGATTTTTTTCTGATTTTTTTCTTCATTTTTTTGATTTTTTCAACTCTATTTTTTTGATAATTTTTTCTTTTTCTTGAACTGTACAAAGAAGTAAGACTCGAGAAAAATTAGGTCTGGTTGTACCGTCAGCGGAGAAACAAGACCTGAATAGAAATTCAATCTGCTTGGGAAAAGGTTTGGATCTATTGCACCATCAACAGAGAAACGAGATCTTGGGATGTCTATCTTTGTTGCACCATCGTGATAGAGCGAGAACCTGGAAATTGTTGGCCTATCAACAATGACGAAGGCAAGATCTGGAAAAGGCTACTTCTGCTGCTCTACTGGCGGAGGGGTATGACCTAAAAGTGAATAAAAACATTAATCAGTAAATGTTCACAAAATTTGTCACTGTTACCTTTTATTGATGTTTCAGCATCCTCTTTGTGTTTGGCCTCCTTTAAGCCTAAGGTTGGCTGTCGTGTTGTTGCCCCCACGGCTGAGAATGTTCGGTCTCTTTTTGAACCTTTTTGTATGTACAAGCAAGATTTGCATGAATGTATCTAATTCTATGTCTAAATGCATGGTGACTTTGGTGTATGCACTTAATCTAAATGTATGATGTTTGCAAAAATGGTTTAATGAATGCGACAAGATTTGATTTTTTTTGTCTTCAAAGGGATGCCCCTGACTCTCGATTGGTCCTATCAGGATCTTGGGTTTTTTCATGTGGCGGTGCCCCGACTTTGTCCTGGGTTCAATCATTTTTCTTTGAATTAGCTTTCATTTGAGAGCATGCCCCAAAATTTTGTTCATTTTATGCTATCGTCTGAGAATATTCTTATAGGAAATTTGAATCCCTGGAGCACATTTTGTTTCCCCCTAAGTTGGGTTTATAAATTGTGTGTTGGTTCATGGCAACTCATTATTATTATTTTTGGATTGGGTGCAATTTTGCAGACTGTGGTCAAAGATGCAAGAGTTTTGACTCGGCAATGAAGGCTGGACCTTGGCAAACCTTGGCAAAGAATGCCCCGGACTGGGACCTTTTTAGAGGCACACTATTTGTAAAAGATGTGGGGGTGCTTTTGGACATGCCCCAAGACCAAACTTTTGTAAGAGGCTTTGTAAGGTGCTAGATCGACCATCTTCGTTGTATTTAATGGGGCAACCCGAGGATTAGTTTTATTATTATGAAAATGAATGCATGCAAAATGTGTCCTAAATCGATGCAATGCAAAATTAAGATTGTGATGATGTTGTGCCATGATGCAGGTGAAATCAATGCGATAAGAATAAAATGAAACGAGTTAGTACCAAATAAAATGATTAAATAAAACAAATGATAAATATAACAAAAATAGAGTAATAAAAACTGTACATAAACAAGAAATAAGGCACCAGAGCCTAAATAGGGTGACCACTAATCGGGCAGAGTTTCACATGGCTCTAAAGGGTTGGCTCTTACGGCTCACTATATGCAGTTTTGGTGCTAAGAGGTACCCGAATTGCCCTTGCTGTCCTCTACTAAGAGTAGCAAGGCCCCCGGTCATCACCCATTATAGGCTCCTTTCAACCGGGTTCAATTCAGGGAGACCCATTCGCTTATACCCATACGAAAGAACGATATCCTCACGAAAGTATAAGGTACTCGAGCCCCGAAGGTACTTGCTAGGCCCATACGGGAGAACGATATCTCCACAAAAGCATTAGCATTTTCCCCCCCCACTTAAAAAATGGGTTTATATGCCATATTTTAAATGCGTTAAAATAAACGCGCAATTATAACCGAATGTTACTTTAATAGTCACTTTAATCCGGAATTTTCGATATTAATAAAGCGGTAATTATTTGAAAAAAGCTCGACTCTCATTTGTTTTTGAAAAACAAAAATGTCCCCAGCGGAGTCGCCATCTGTAGCGATGTCTTTTCTCGCTAAAAAAGAAAGTGTTTTTTATTTTGAAGATGTTGTATTCCGCGTGGAGTTTTAGAAAACCCGCATTTTATTTAAAATTGGAGTCGCCACCGGCCACTCAAGGTGGACCGGACACCGTAGAAAACCAGAGATTTTGAAATTTGGGTTTGGGAGTCGGTTACGGATGGGGAAGAATTAGCACCCCCACACCGCCCAAAATTGGTACTTTAATAATTACCGCTTTATTAATATTAAACTTTCCGGATTAAAGTGACGATTAAATTAAAATTTGATTATAGGTGCGAGTAAATTTTAAAGGCCCCATTATTCGAGAGTAAACGTCCAACCACTATCACTACGCCTGATACTGGCCCCGTTTACACTCGAATAAAAGGGCACCGCATTGACAAAATATATGTTCGTTATGCAAACTTAAAAAACATGGCAAATATAAATAAATACATTGTGATAAAAATATAAATAAATACTAACATAATAAAATACTAATATAACATAAATAAAATACTAATCTAAAACATACATACATCCATGACTATTAATCTAACTCATAAATAAAAACATATCTAACATAAATAAAACACTAATCTAAAACATGCATACATAAATATTAATCTAACTTATAAAAACATATCTAACATAAATAAAATATTAATATAAAACATAAATTTAAAACATACTAATCTAAAACATAGATAAACATACAAATTAAAAACACAATTTTAAATTAACTACTACTTCATTAAAATATAAAAATTACAACATAAATAAAAAAGAAAGAAAATATACCTAATTAGGTGTTCGAATGACGAACTCCGACTGGACCCCACCGAGATCTACCACGACCTCTCCAAAAATATTAACTATATCGGACCTAAAATAGGACCCCGATCGAACCGAGGACACTGCCCCGATCCTGGGCTAGCCGGGAGCCTAAGCTCCCTTATTTGGCCAGCCCATGGTCGATTGCCTTTGGCTTTTCAATTGCTGCCAATTTGCTTTTCAATTGCTTGCAATTGCCAATTTTTGCTTGCTTCCAATTGTTGTCGCTGCCCTCTATTTATAGGGTTGAGGAGAGTGACGTGGAGCTTTGTTCTCCACTCCCCTCCCCCTTTTTTTATTATTATTATTATTATTTTATTTTTTTACTTTTTTTAGATTAATAATATTATTACAACAATACTAAAAATACTAAAACCCGGACAAAAATGAGTGATTACAGGACGATAATCATCACCTAGTTGATTGACAATAGAAATCAAGAGATTTGTATCGGAGACAGGACAGTTTGCCAAGGCAAGATCAGAGGCAATATCTTGCATGCCTTTCATGTAGTTCGAGATTAACCTGGAACCATGTGGATTGCAAGCCAATTTGGACTTAAGAGCAAAGATGTGACCAGGAGATGCTCAAACATAACTTGTGACCAGAGTATCCCATATAATTTTAGAGGTGACAACGGATGAAATAAGTGGTTGAACTTGATCATCACAACTGCCAAGTAGAGCACTGATAAGAATTTGATCCTGATGATACTATTGCAGATATTCAGGATTAGAAATTGTTGTTGCGGTATCGGTAAACTGAGATGAGGAAGGCTGCAAACCATCAAATAACCGACTAGCCCAAAACCAATAAGAGTAGTCTCCACTTGGCAATGCCAAATAGGAAAATTGGCAGGCGTAAGTTTGATTGGAAAGTTGGTCAGTGCATTAAGATGCACAAGATCATTCGAAGTAGAAGATAGAGCCATGAGAGAAGATTCAGTTTGGAAAAGAGTGAAAGAGAGGTAAAAAATTGAGTAGAGAAATTCTACTTGACTCTGATTACCATGTAAAGGATTTGTATTATTGATAATCCATAATATTTACAATTAGAGTATATATAGGATTACAATTAAATAATATACAAGGATAAGAGAAATCAAATATTAAATACATGATAAGATTTAGATAAAGATAAGATAAGATTTGAATGAGATTGACTAAGATTTATCTCATCTTTATCCTTTATAGTTTCTAGATCAGCTTTGAAGGAATTTCTCAGCCATTACGGTAAGGTGTGCGAGTTTTCATCCCTACAATAAATAGGAAATCCAAGTACAAAGATTTGTCCTTTGCTTTTGTTCTTTTACGAGCTGAAAGGATATGGATAGTGTGGTGGCAAATATAGATAAGTCCGCCATTGATGGAAAAACTATTAGTGTGTCTAAAGCAAAATATCCTAGACAAAAGATTTTCAAATCCGATACTCATAGAGTGGGGTACCAGGGAGGTCCACCTCGTAAAATTGCCCAGATACCAGTGTTTGAAAAGGGCAAAGAATCCTCTAACACTAAGGTGGGAACTAGTAAGGATGGTGTATGGTTCTAGTAAGGGTAGTATGGATGTTATCGATCTTCCTATCGTTATCATGCAGGAGGATAATAGTGGTGGTACTAATGTAGACGTAAGTAGTTTTGCCGTGGATAACGATTGGATGAAGAGATGCATGGTTGGTATAATGAAAAGCTTGTTCGAACAAGAGCTAGTGCAACAGGCTTTCTTTCATGATGGCATTGAGGCCAATATCTTGAAATGGGGTGTTGAGAATAACTCTTATATCATAAGGTTCAATTCAATTTCAAATATGGAAGTGTTGTGGGCATCTGAAAAAGAAGCCATCTATTTTTGGTTTGATCTCCCTTGTTAATCAATGGTATCCCTTACCAATTCTGCTGTATTAGTTTACTTGGAGTTCCGCTAACTTGCTGGCATAAAGAGTTCTTCTCGAGCTTAGGTAATCGGTGGGGGGTATTCGTCTGCACTGAGAAGAACACATCAAATAGGGCTAATTTTGATAGGGCTAACATGATAGTAAGGATTGTTAGCCCCGTGGTAATTCCAAACACAATTATGGTTAGGTCAATGGGGTTTTCCTTTTGAGTTGGTATTAGTGTGGACAAGGTCGGTGTGGACCATATGGATTCGTATATCGGGATGGGTGATGATAACTTTTTCTAAGTTTGGTCGAATGATCCTATTGATAAGCAAGATAAAGAGGAGAATATTGATCTGGCTACTTTAAATAAGCCTATTAGTGGCGATTACCAGCTAAAGGATGGAAGTTCGCCGATCAGTTCGATTAATCTCTCTAACCCCTCGGCTTCTATAATGGATTGCTTTAATGAGGGCACAATTCCCCCTAACTCATGTTTACACAGGGAGAACGTGTCCGTTAGTAACGAAAATGTTAATGATTCTCGTAATACGAATAATGTTGGAGTGGGCCAGACTAGTACTAGTATTAATAACATAAATGTAATTGGACTTAGTGGCTTGGTCAAAAATGATGTCAGGCATATTGGGTCTCATACTTCATATTTGGATTCGATTTATAATAATCTAGCTAGATCGGGCTGGCTTAGAGATAGATCTGATAATTTTAGCTTTCTAGTCATTAACATTTACTCAATTAGTGGTTCCCTTCTGGTATCAATTTGGGGCATAATATTGATCATAAGTCTTCTCATCTTTGTTCTCAAAAAGGAATCAGTGATTGCTCAGTGAAGATGTTCCCAGATAGCCTTAAATATAGGGGTCTATCAAATGAAGCTATTGCGCATGCATGATCAGTTGAAGGGTTTCGTTCTTGCCTGAGGGAGTCTTTTCCCACTTCAATTAATGGGTTGTTTCGTGCTAGCATTCGGAAAAGCCTGAGGCGTCATATTAGGGAATCTTTGGATGGGGTTCCCCTTTCATTAAGTAAGTTTGTCAATATCTCTAATGCTGAGGAAAATTCATCTATAGAGATGGTTGAGGTTGAGTCTATTTGGAAGATGAGTAATCTCTTTGAAATCTCTTTTAAAGGGTAGGGAGGCAGTTACCAAAAGGGTGTGCGAGCTTGAAAATGAGCTTTGAAGGGGTTATTGAGGTCATCTTTTAGGCTTTTCAGTTTTTCTATGATGAATTTGTCTATTATAACATGGAATATAAGAGGGATTAGGAGGAAAGAAAAAATGTCTGCTGTGAAAGGTATTATCCTGAAATACAAACCATATTTGGCCTTTATACAGGAAACAAAGGTGGGTGAGTTTAGTAAAAATGTGATCCACAAGTTATGGAACCATTCCAATATTGATTCTATTTGCTCTCCTTTAATTGGGTCTGCATGGGCCTTCTTAGTATGTGGAATTTTGATTTTTTTCAAGGTCTCTGATTAGTTTGTTTATCCGAGATTCATTATTCTAGTAGGTTATATTCCGTCAAGGAATTTAAGATATGGGATGATTACGGTTTATAGGCCAGCTGTAGATTCAGAAAAAAAGATCATTTGCGTCTAAATTATATTTTCTGAAGGCTTGGCAATTCCCCTAGTTTTTTTTTTGGGATTCAACATGCTCTTAAATCTAGAAGAAAAGTTGGGCCTCTCCTTAAATCTGTCTTTAGTTGATTTTTTCAAATTCTTTATGTTTGAAGCAGGCTTAATGGATCTCCCATTATAGGGTGGTAAATTTTTATGGAGTAACAATCGTGATCCTCCCACTTTTGTTTGGTTGGATCGATTTCTGATATTGGCTAAAATTGAGATTACTTTTGCTAATATTACTCAAAGGTTGCTGAATAAATCGCTCTTAGATCATAACGACGTTCTCGTATCTAAATAGACATTTAATTGAGGTCCCAAGCCTTTTAAATATTTTAACTTCTGGTATGAGGAAGAGGGGTTTATGGATACGGTCATCAATTCCTTGATAACATCGAAGCGGAAGAATCCTTGTATAAGGATTGGGGGTTTGATCAAAGGTTTGAAGTTGACCCTTAAGAACTTGTCGGTGCCTATAGTTCGAGGATCCAAAAAGTCTATTGCTAGTATAGAAAAGGAAATCTCTGAAGTTTAATGTAGGTTACAGAGTGGGAATTATGCTACTAACTTACCGGGGGTGCTTATAAATTTGAAAGCTTTATTGTGGTAGGAGTACCGAAAGAAAGAAAGTTTCTGGTTACAAAAATCCAGATTAAGGTGGTTTAGTGAAAGGGATAGGAACACCCATTTTTTCCATCTTATTGCTTTAGCGCGGCGTAGAAGTAATTCCATCAATAGTCTCAAGTATGAGGATAGGGTGATTTCGGATCCTGTCTGGGTTAAAGAACATGTGCACAAGTTCTTATCTAAAGCCTACAATACAAAGCACTTGTTGGAGGTATTAGATCTAAATCTTAACTTCAAAAAGATTAGTGATGCCCAAGCTACATCCTTCCAGAGCTTCTTCAAGGAGGAGGTGTGGGAACCCTTTTTACTGCCGATAGTAAATCGCGCTCCTGGACCAGATGAATTTAATCTTGGGTTCTTCAAAAAGTTTTGGCCTCATCTGAAAGCTGACATTATGAGTTTTTTCGAGGACTTTTATTTCGGCCGTGAATGGGAAGTTGGAACTAACCATTCCTTTATTACCCTTATTCCAGAATTAGTGAATCTAGAGTCTCTTGAAGATTTTTGGCCTATTAGCTTGGTAGGTGGGCTGTATAAAATTCTATCGAAGGTACTAACAAAGAGATTGTGTTCCTGTATTGGACTAATTATCGGAGAATCCTAATATGCATTTATTTCAAGGAAGCAGATTCTGGATTGCTCCCTCATTACCAATGAAAAGATTGACTCTATTGCAAAATCTGGTCAGAGTGGTGTGGCTTTCAAATTTGATTTTCAGAAAGCTTGACTTTGTTAGTTGGGAGTTCTTAATTCGAATTCTTAGAGTGTGGTTTTGGCGAAAAATGGTGTATCTCTTCGGCGAAAATATCAATTTTGGTGAATGGGACTCCAACTGAGTC
Source organism: Hibiscus mutabilis (assembly GCA_019671005.1). Classification (NCBI taxonomy): domain Eukaryota; kingdom Viridiplantae; phylum Streptophyta; class Magnoliopsida; order Malvales; family Malvaceae; genus Hibiscus; species Hibiscus mutabilis. The sequence goes on along the minus strand of CM033728.1, from coordinate 30,427,970 downwards.
ATTTTCCATCTCGAGATGCCTCAAGCAGGGTTGCTCTTTGTCCCCGTTACTTTTTAATTTAGTGGGGGAAGCCTGGAATTTGATGCTTGAAAAGGTTGTTAATCTGGGTATATTCTCGGGGTTTTCTGTTGGTCGGAGGGACAAATGCATCGAAGTATCTCATTTACAATTTACGGATGACCTATTGATTTTTTGTGGTGCATCAGAGGACCAGGTTTGAAATGTCAAGTGTGTTCTCAGGGTATTTAAACTTGCAGCGGGCCTAAAGCTAAATTTGAAATAAAGCAAACTTCTAGGTATCATTGTTGATGACTCTACTTTACAGAATTGGGCTAGTGTTGTTGGTTGTGTGGTGGATAGGTTCCCATCCAGTTATCTTGGTTTACCACTTAGGGCCAATCAAAATTCTGTTGCGCATTGGAAGCCGGTGGTAAGCAAATTCACAAATAGATTAGAAGGGTGAAAGCCTAAATTCCTTTCATTTGGCGGTAGACTAACCCTCATCAAATCCATCCTAACTATTTTTTGGGGTAACGCCCCAAATTTGGGCCTAGGAGGTAGCTACCTAGATTAGACAGTTTAGGGGAACTGAATTAGGCGATTCGAGTTAGTTTTGGAAATTAATTCATAATAAATTTGATTTTGTTAAAATAAAATATGGAAAATATTAGAAAATGTTTAATGAATATATTAAGGGTTTTGGAAAACTCAATTTGAGGAAAGAAAAGTAGATTTAGGGACGTTTTGGTCTAATGACTAAAATATAATGATTCAAAACTGTTTTGGTGACTAAATCGTAAAAGAGTCAAAACTTAGAATCTTTAGAGAGATAATTTACCAATATTTTTAATCAGACTTCTTCCTTAATTTATGTTATTTTTAAATGGTTAATAAATAAAAATAAAATAAATTTAATTAAAAGGATTTATATTAACTAAATTCATTTTCTTACGTAACTATTTTTGCTCTCAACTTTCTTAGCAGAAAAACGACCAATTTTACTCTAAAATGTCCAGGAATCATATCTTTTTTATTTCCTTTTGATTTCTTAATTGATTCCTTTGATTTCTACATCAAATCCTACTTGATTTCTTGAAGATTTCATTCAAATCTTGCCAATTAAGGGGAAAGTCAGCTATTAGAGGTGATTTTCATTTCTCTTCTCTAATTAAAGTTCTTTACTGAAATTCCCAAGTTCTTGATCCTTTACAATTGATTTTTATTATGTGTTCATGAGTAAATCATGATTAAAAGGTTTTAATTGAGTTTTGATAAGAAATTTGGTAGATATTGGTAATAGATTTGATTTGTGTTGATTATAATTGATATATATCACATGTAAGATATGTTTTAATGTTATGAGAAGAGATTAATAAAAGGAATCCCGAAACTAAGTGAATTGCTATTTTTTCTAGGTTGTAAACAGTTGGATTTTGAAGTGTTCTTGGTGTTAAAAGGTTACTGGAGGTACAAGGTTGTTAAATTGATGTTTCTAGATGTTGATTGATGTAATTAAGATGTTAAAATTGTTAGGTTATGGTTAGGCTTTGTTTAGATTGGGTTCGGTGATGTTTTTGGTTGTTCTTGGAAGGCGATTGATGGTTTTTGGTGAGACGAAGTTGAGAATAGATGTTGCTGGGAGTAGAGATGCATAGTAATGCATTAATCCTCTATTTTTGTGTGGGTAAAACAAGGGAGACAGATCCTTCAACAATTGCAGAGGTTTTGGAAGCTTGATTTTGCATCAGCAAGTGAAGCTTTGTATTGTCAGTGAGTGGAAACGTGGTTTACAACTTATTAAAGCTTTGAAGGTGATTTTTGGGAGTTTAGATTAAGTTTGAAACACTTGTCTAAGCTCAGAAGTAAGAATTGGACGTTGTCGCTCTTGTTTCTAGTTTTGCAAAATACAATCTCATGCACATGTTTATGATTTGGATTACCTGTTGTTATATGTATGTTTTGAAATGAAATATGATATAAATGATCATATGTTTATGCTATATGAGTTGGGAAAATGATTTATGAAAAGGATTTTGAGAATGAGAAATGCATAGTTTATTGCATTAAAGATGGTTTGAATTGATGCATATGTAAAATAGTGAGGTCATATGTTTTTGATAGAATATATTGGCAAGTGGCAATGATTAAATGCTAACGGATATAGTTGGCATGCCATAGGGTTTAAAGTGCACTATAATAAGTCGCCTCATGTGTGTCGAGGGGTCAAGAGTGTGCCATGCTCCACCATGAGAACCGCAACGGTCGAGGGGTCAAGAGTGTGCCAATTCTCCTGCTAGAGGATTTATACATCATAACCATTGATAGGGTAGTAGTACCATGCTCTGGTTCGAGGATGTATGTTAAGTGGTCGAAGGAACCACTTGGGAAATCCGTGTATCTGATGTGTTTTTACAAAAGGAATAACTTGGTTTTGGGTCGTTTGAATGCCAATATATGAATTAATGTATCATGAGTAATGGATTATGTTTTGTATAACCTGGTTTATACATGTGGTGCTCTTTAAGCTTGCCTATTTTGATGTTTTAGCATGAGAAAGCTTAAATTAAGGTTTATGCTAGAAATCCATGATACATGTTGGCGAAATGTTTAAATGTGCATATGTTGAAAAGGAAATAGAAGCATGAGATGTTTTGGCATGAGATTTAATACTTATTTGAAAACAAATGGTTTTAAATGCATTGATGAGTGCTTTTGAGAACCCCCACTAAGCTTTCATGCTTACGCTCTCCTTTCTCATCAATGCTAAAAAGTAAGCATTTCGAGCAGCGAGCAAGCAGGAAGCAATCCAAGGGTGAAGATCTTTCAAGTACGGTTTTATAAATGCTAAGTAGTAATAAAAGGGCTGTAACCCCCTCGACCAGGCCTAGACTCCCGACCGAATCGAGTGAGCTACATTAGGTTTGCTGAAGCAAATCGGAGAAAGGTTACAAATAGTCGGTCCATTTTTTCCTTTTATCTTGTCTATATGCAAATTATTAATCTCACATGTACATACTCGCAGTAGGTAAAATTTCGAAGAAAACGAATCACAAAAAGGCAACCAATTGCATCATATTAACTTTGGGGACCAAAATGAAAATACTTTAAATTATTGAACCAAAATTGAAATTAAGGTTACCAATCCTCAATTAGTCCATTTACATGCCCATATCTCAAATTTCAGGTCAAAATGATCAACCATGTGCATACAATTACATTTGCAATACTTAGGGACTAAAACGCAAGAGACCAAAAACTAGATTCCATGACATTACCTATAAAAACTGCCACCCATACAGATACGAACACATCCGTACCGATACAGGGTAACCACACGTACCGGTACACAATGTACTGTATCGGTACGCCATGTCATCTTGCAAAATATTAAAGCCGTATCAGTACGAGCCCTTGGTGTTCCGGTACACAGGTTTTTCCCCAAAAAGTAACTTTCCAGTACCGAGTTCCTGTACCAATACACCTTATCCCATACCGGTACGCAAAGCTTAAATTGCTTATCAGTACCGGTACTCGAATACTCGTACCGATGCTGAAAGCCCTACTTTGCCTAGCCGTACCGATACAGTCCCTTGCGTATCGGTACGCATAGGCCTGTAATGTCATTTTTTGTTGGTTTTTCACTCAAATCTAGATGCATTTAGATCCCAGCAACTTGCATACATGAATATAAACATTCAACAATACATATACCAACACTTGCACTAAGGTTTAGCTACAAACCAAGCATATGCTACCACATGATTTAATATATAGGCATACTCCCTATAACACTTCATCAAACATACCAAAATGCTCAAGTAAACATTTACCAGCACAAACATCATACCAACATCACTTTAATACCATATTCAACATGTTAAGCTCATCAAATCATGCCATCCAAGCAAGACCATCTAGATCCATACCTAGGCAACCACATAACATCAACCATAGGTAACGATGCACACCATGCTTAATAACATCAATCACACTATGAAATTACAGCATCACACATGCTCAAAACTAGGGAAAAACAAAATTACATATCCCAAAATCCATGGCGAACATATTGCCTTATTAACCGGAAACATAAACCGAGTTCATACTCAAAATTTACTTTGCCTCTTGGATCCCTACAACTTTGCCTTTGCTGCCCCAAGCCTTAATGCTCTGCGTCATTAGGAAAAAGAGAGAGTAAGCACACTTGCTTAGTGAGGATGCTCTTAAAACAATGATGCATTATAACCCTTGAGAACCAAAACTTGTTTTCAAACCATGCTTACGACCTAAGCAAGTTCCAATGATTCCAATTCAAAACATGCATATCGACCATACGCAAAACAATATATTCCACGTGCTTAAATCCCCAAAGCATTTTATACAAAGCCATGCTTGAATTCCAAAGCATTAAATACAAAACCATGCTTAAATCCCAAAGCATTAAAAACAAAACCATACTTAAATCCCAAAGCATTAAAATAGATTCAACATTAGAATTCTCATATATTGGCAATTATAGTGACCGCAGATAGTCGACCACTATCCTTGATTAGTCAACCGCTAATCTTTAGTTAACCGACCATTAACTTTACACATCGGATACACGGATCTCCCTTAATGACCGACCATCATCAAGACTACTCCATTTCAACCGCATGAGTTTACAACCTTGTCGACCGCAAGCTTTACATCAACAAGGGGAATCGACCGCTCAAACCAAGTGATAACAATATAGTCCAAGTAGCCGACCGTTATACCTCAAGGACTCTTAACCACGATCGATTTTTAAACATATTATAGTGCACTTTATCCTATGGCAAGCCAAGTATATCCGAATGTTTTCTCACCTTGTCACATAGCTAGTATACTATTTACAAAACCATTTACTCACTCTTTTACAATGCATTACACAAAATCCACACATATGCAAATCACATTGCAATAGCAACATCACATTCCCGGCCGAAATAAAAACCAATGCTCACTAGAATTTAATATACTTTTAAGACACTGCATATGTACTTTAAAATCATGCATTTATAGTAAGTGAAACCAGCCATGTTTACGACTAAAACATGAATTACACATGCTCATATCCGAACCGATATTAATGAGCAAAGGAGGGAAACTTACTTCCAAGCTTAGGTAAGTGTTTCAAACTTAATCTAAACTTCCAAAACCACTTTCAAACCTTTGAAAGACTTTTAAGACCGTTTCCACTCACCGATTTCACTTCGCCTCGCTTGCTACCGCAAAACAAGCTCCCGGCAAGCCTCAAACCACATCAAGATGCTACGCCTTGATTATCCCCTGTTTTGGCCATACAAAACCAGAGGAAACATGCATTAAAATGCACCCAACTCTCTGTTTCAAACCAAAATCCCGCAGCTATAATATCCCAATTTTTGGCTAGTGACTAAAATATAAATTTTAAAAGTTTTGTGGCTAAAGTATAAATTTTGGAAAAGTTTAGGGACCAAAGTGTAATTTTTTAAAACTTGTGTATTTTAACCCGTAAATGAATAGTTTACCCTAAGAATGACGTTTTCGTGTTACTCAGATTTTTGGTACAAAATTTGTGTTATTGGCTATAAAGCGATAAAGTTCGGAAATATATTCAGATAATCAGATTTATCTAAAATTTTAGAGATGGTTCCATGAACCTTAGAAGAGTCATAAAATATTACTTTATTGATATTTGGATGTTAAAAAGGTTGGGAAAAATTTAAATCGATTGAAATGACATGGAATGGCAATTTTGTGAATAAGTTGATCGGTAAAGGGCATTTTGGTCATTTCACCCAATAGGGACATAGAATGAATTTTGAGATTTCTTTTATGGATGAATAGTGGATGATTAGAATCCAACTAAGTGGAATTTATTGAATTAAAAATTCATTTTTAATTATACAAGTGGCTTAGATATATGAAATATGAAGGTTTATCAATGAAATTTCATCTCCAAAACCGTGGAGAAAGAGGAGAAAGAAGAGAGAAATTTTCCAAGCTCTATTTAAGCCCCAAATCTTGGTTTTAAGGTAATCTTCCGAACTACAAAGTTGTTCATCTCTTCGATCTCTATCTATTGATGTAAATTATTTATGGATTTCATGCATGATTGATGAGACTTTATATGAGAGAGAAATTAGGGTTTATGTTCAAATTGGGGGTTTTATGATTTTATGAATATATGTTCGATTTATGTTGAAATCAAGCAAGAATGATGTTGGATTTATGTTTTTGAGTTGTGATTTAAACCCTAAACAATTTAGTAACCTTGAAAAAGATTAGGGTTTAGGGATCCAACCTTAAATTAGGGTTTATGATGATGAGTTAGTAATCTTGCAAGCTTGATTTGTTGTTTGGAATCAAAACCCTAAATTTAAACCCTAAAAGACTAATTCAACAAAGTGTTAAAGTTAGGGGTTCAATTCTGATTTTTAGGATTTGAAATTTATTTATGTTATTAGTGATGTTAGAGATATGACAATGAAGTTAGAATGTTAAACCGACGATTAATCGCTTTAGTGACCATTTTGACAATTTGTCAAACTTGAATGGCCTATTTGGTAAATAGGATATGTAGAAGGAGTAAATCTGATTTTTAGTTAAAAGGATGGAATTAAGGTAGTAATGTTGATTGGAGGACTAATTTGGAAAGTTAAGAAGCTTGAATCCTTGGATTGGAAATTTGGTGACCATTTTGACAAATCAAGAGAAATTAGAGGAGTAAAGGTTTAAGCTTATTATGATGAAGGATGTAATGAGAACAATTGAATACAAGCTTTATTCTAGCCATTTGAAGTAAAGTGATGGGACTAAATTGACAAGTAGAGAAATAAGGAGAAGTTGATGTAAATTAGATGTTATTCATGGAAAGTTAAGTTGGAATTTGAATTATGGCAGTAAGTTTAAAAATTCTCCATAAATTATAAAAAAATGGTTAGATGATGAATTTTATACCGTTGTATAGATTTGTTAGTCTAGTTTCGTTTCCAACAAACGAAAACTGATTTTGAGTTCTGAGTTAAAAGATATGAATTTTTAATCGAATGAAGATCAGAAAAATTACAGAATAGTTTCCGCCTGGACAACTTTGTGACGTGAATGTAAGGAATTTTCATAATTTTTTTAGATTTTATTGATTTATTTGGCTTATACCTTTAGAACCATTATCGAATCTAGTTTCTGCAGTAGAAAGGAACTTGAGATCCAATATGTATTATGCCCTGTTTAAGTAAATCTTTGAAGGTAGCGCAAGCTGTCAGAAAATGGAATTTGAAACATTTTGTATTTAAATGTTAGTCAACAAACTCGGAAGAATTAATGGAAGTTCAAATTGGTAATTAAGGATCCATATGAGCTTTTGAACAGTACAGGGAAGAAAGGAAAAAAAATTGGAAATTTTATACTCGAGTGATTATATTAGACATCATGTTTAAGGTACTGTTAGATTTGAATCTAACAAATAATTTATTTTATTCATGTGATTAATGAAGTCAATTCTGAATCAAAGAAGGTTCGGAGGTACTTTGAAAGCAAATATCGAACTGGGACTTAGTGAGGCATTGTGTTAAGTGACCAAGGTGAGTGCAATTCATACATAACATGATATATGGATGTTTTATACATCATTAGGAAGACTTGCGATGAGTCTACCTTATTTATATATTGGCATGATATTTATTTCATTGATCATATATTGACATGTTTTAAAAATGTCAAAGGTTGAACATAAATGCATAGATCACTAGTTATATATGATGTTATATTATGAATGTTATTTCGGGTATGAACTGTCCAATGTTAAATTATGTTGATATACATTGCCGTGGATGGAATAAATATGGAATATATGCCCAAGTATGTTAATGAGGGACAAGGTATAGTTGGCATGCCATAGAGTCCAGCAGCACGCTGCAGACTTGACTTAGCACTATAGTGTATATAAAAGACACTTAGTGTATATGATTAGCACTACCTTATGTGTGGATGGTTAGCACAACCTTGTGTGCGGTTTTGACTCGTGTACCCAGGGTCCTCATAGGCTTATATTTGGGCTATGGTTTATGGTTAATAAATGATAAATAAGTGAATAAGCTTATGAGCTTTTGGAATAAATGGCAAGTATATTGGTAAGAAATTTATATGTGATTTATATCATGTTAATATATGAATAACATGATGGGTTTACATGTCTACTGATCATGATGCATTTATGCATATAAGGCATATTATGACAAATAAACAAGCATGAAAGTCTTATGACATTAGCATGTAGTAAATCATTACTAATGCAATGTGAAAGTAGATGCTTTGGCATATATATCATGTTATATAAACATAGCCATGAAGTCGAATAAAGTTTAAATTATTGTTATTAACTTCCTTTATTGCCTCACTAAGTTCGAACGTAGCATGTGTTTGATTGTGCATACGTAGGTAAATCAAGATGAGAGTGAGAAGAGCATTGCATCAATATTGGAAAGCTCAACAGGTAATCACAGTAATGACATCCTAATTGAGGTTTGATTATTATAGTGGCATGTATACTTACTAAATGTAGAATCTCTAGGTGAAATGTTGGCAAAAGTGGTAGAAAATATGTATTGGAAAATATAAGAATGTGCCAAAATGAGTCTTTTGCGTGCAAGTATACACGGTCTGCAAGTAATACAGCTGGTAAGCTGAGTATCGATCCCACAAAGATTGTCTTGGAATTCGATTGCCTTGATTGTTACTTGCCTTAAGAAAAAGTTGATTTGATTTGAAATTGGTTTTGGAAAATAATTAAAAAGTAAAGAAATGAAAGAAAAGTAAAGACGTTGGCAAGGAAGGTGTTTTAATGAATGATGAGCGTTGGCAGGGAATGCCTGGTTTTCATGCTATTCATGTCGTGCCAGCCGTTAACAACAACCTGTCTTGGCATTGTTTGCCAAACAGATTCAAAAGTAGCAAAGCCTCTCTCGATGGTCTTTGCCCTAAATTGATCATGTAAAAACCCCTATATCTCTATAGTGTTTGTTTTTAAATAAACCAATTTGATTAAGATCCAATCTATACTCCTAAGGGGTAGATTTCACTTCAGAAGTAAGTTCATCTACTTGAATGACTTCTCTCGAAACTTCTTTCCTCAGTATTCGACAACTTATTCGTTGCCACCCCAAGTCTGTTAAGATATTAAGGTGCAATAGGCCAATAGTGCCAGCTCTCGCTTGGTAGAGTATTTAGGAAATATTAAAGTTTGCTGAATAGATGAAACTTTGTCAAGGCAGATTTATTATTAAAAGCTAAAGCATGAAAATAACATAAAAACCAAACATCCCCCACCAACTATTAAATTAGTTCATGGTGATGGAGTGAACCAACAATCCACAAACGTTTTCGGAATACATCATCCTTAAAACAAAATAGAATAACTTGAGAGAGAATGGGCTAGAAGGGGTCTCTCGATGCAGCCCTTCAAGATCCAGGCTTCTCGTCCAAGTTGGTCGGACCACCCTTCCACGGTTCAGCCGGTCATCAATCGTCACACACACATCAACTCCTCACGATCCAATCTTCTCCTCTAAAGTCTAGCTTGGTTGGTGTTTAAATAGGCGTGCAAAGAAGGGATAGGACTAGCTCTTCAAATTTTAAATTCTAACTACCCATAGGATAAGGGATTATCTTCTTATCTAGATTTGAATAAGAGCTGATCAGGCTAAGGATGATGTCATCCTGTTGACGCTGCCCTGGCATCCAAGCTTGGCATGAGTCTGCCCACAAGTCTAGGCATCATCTTATCCACTATTTTTTGGAGATTGTTCCAATTGCTATTTTTTCATAGCCTGATCATGTCCTATTTTTTGGGGTCCAACAGCCTCTTGGCGTGGCATCAAATTCACTTTTCTGCCATCCGGTGCTTGGCATTGTCTGGTCCATTTGTGCCAATAACACTCGGTATTCTCTCTGGCATTCCTTCTTGTGTTGCTTTTATGGGCCAAATACTATGCCAAACCTACAAAATTGCCAAAAAAACAACCCTTCACACTGGCATAGACAAAACTCTAAACTCCTTATGCAAATGCATGATTCTAACATCCTAATGCAACTAACTGTACCTAAAAACAAGAAAAAGCATTGTAATATTGGCATTAAAAACAATACTTTTGGAGAGGTAACACACCCCAAACCTAACTCATTGCTTGTCCTCAAGCAATGCAATCAAAATAAAAACAAAAGCTGTGAAATAGTTACCTCGACAAAATTTTGGTTGAATGCCAACATGTGCTGGCAAGCAGAATTTGGCTCTATTTCTGTCCTCAGTATCTCAGTGCAATAATGCCAAGCAGGTAGTAATTCAAGTGCAGCAATATAACTCTAGTCAAAGTTCATGAAGAGTGCAAGAGTGTAGGCAATATGCATCAAGTTTTCTTTCACTCCCTTATACAAATTTTACTACCTAAACTCAGTTTTTTTTCATTTTTTTTCTTTTTGCCAAGGGTTTCTGCTCAAATTCTTTTAAGCTTGCTTAGTGACACTATTTAGCGTGAGAGATAAGAGGGAGCATACCACGAATCCCCACCTTAATCTAGACATCACTAGGCTTTTTCTTCAACTCACACCCCAAGGTTTTGGACTTGAGAACTAAGAGGGAACAAACCACGAAGCCCCAAGTAGCTTATTATCCTTAAGGTAGAGGAGAGTTTTATTTTTCTTGCCTTGGAGAACATTGTTGCCTTATTTATTTCTTTTACCCTGGCATCATTTTTTTTAAATCTGAGCATAGTTTTTAAAAGTCTAAGTTTGCTAAGGGACTAGATACATCTTACATGTTAAGTGCAAGTTCAATTCCCTAAACTAGAGATCAATTGCCAAGCAATCCTAACATACTACTCTGCGGGCATGGCTTGACAACTAAAGATTAAAGTCTCCTCATTGGACAAACACCTAGATCAAATTAAGCTTGCTTAACAATTGTTAACATTTTTCAAAAATAAATCGAGACAAAATTTTCTTTTTTCTATTTTTTTAGCGATTCGGTATGCATCTACTCTAAATGACCTCGATGACATGGCAACAGAAATTAAACATGATATGCATGGAATAAATGTGAAGAAATGCACACCCCCAAACCCAAGAAGTGCATTGTCCCCAATTCATGAAACAACACATATATACAAAAGAACTGAATAAAATAAAATGCATGGTCATGTGAATGCAATTTAATGAAATGTACAGGAGTTTAGGAAGAAGAGGACTCCCCTTCGGAGACTTCTTCTCATGTGACTCATGTCTTTCTCTTTATAAATGACCCACGATTAGGGGCCATTCTCTTTCTTCCCTTCATTGTTGGCTTTGTGGCAGTGGACGCTCCAACATCCAGGAGGACTTCCTCCACAATCTTGGCAGAGTTTGATGCGGTAGGAGTAGTGGTGGCATCGGACTGCGTAGGCTTCACTGGTGGTGTGGCAGGCTTCTTCGCAGACTTTTCTTTGGCATACTTGGTTTTGGGTTCCTTTGATTCAATCTCAGAATCAGAACTGGCAAACTTAACTTGAATTGGAGATAGTGGAACAGTAGCATCAGACTCTGAACTGGCTGGACTGGCTGGCATGGCTTCATCACTGGCAGAGGGCTCGGCAGGGAAATATAGGAATTCTGGCACAACATCAGGAGATATTTTCTTGAGAGTTTCCTTGATTATCACATCCCTGGCCTGCATGTAAAGTCGTAGCTTGACATTAATCTCCTCAGGCTTTTCCATCTTACTGAGTATCATCTCATGGCGTTCGTAGATTTGAGACAACATTGCCACAGAACCGTCTGGCACGGTCTCAGGCATTGTGTATGGCACAACTTTTGACATCTTTGGCTTAGGCATGGCCATTTTTGCTTTTCCCTTGGCCTTGTCCTTTGGCTCAACCGCAGTGAGGTTTCTCTATATGGCAGCAGTAATGGTCGTTCCCTTTATTATCTGGCCTTGATCCTCCTCAAGCATAGGCACATCATGGCGTATGCAAATGTTAGAAATAAGAAAAGGGAAAAACAAACTTCCTTTACCTCTCGCAGCACACTTATAAGTCTCTTCTATGATAATCTTTCCAATGTTGATCTTGCGCCCTTTTATGATGGAGTGAAACACAATCAGCCTTTCTTCCGAGACCGTCTCATATGGGATGTAGGTAACAGGTTTGCCTTAATGAAGTGATTCCAGCCTCTCACTTGTGGCTTCAATGCCAGCCTCTTCACCGTCTAGTGGCCTGTCGATGAGACTGTCCACGTCGTGCCAGGTTCACACAGATCAGTCAGTAGCTTTTTCCTCTTGGCAGCAGTCATCGAATCAATATGCTCAAAATACTCATCTTCTGCACCATCCAACTCAAACATATTATTAATATATCCCTTATCAAAACGCACACACTTACCTCTAATCATCAGGAAAGGCGAATCCTTGGTCACAAGGTATGCGTAGAATTCTTGAACGATGGAGGCATAGATCTCCCCTTTTTGCTGGCAAAATAGACTATACTTGTGTAATTTAATCATAGACATAACTTCTGAAGGGAATTCGGTTGTTGCCTCTATTTTGAATTTGAAGTGCTTCTAGTAGCAAAATCTCATCGAGGAAAAATTTGTTTCGAACTTTTTCCCAATCTCCTCGTTGAATAATCTTTTAAAGGCAAGAGACAATGAGGCCATTGAAACTGCTTGAAGCTTGGAACGATGTTGAAAGATGAAGGCAAAGGACAATTTGGGTTTGTACTTGCTTATCGAAAAGGAAGTAAAAAGTGAGGGAGATGTTTTGGTTCTTTAACTGGCAAGAGTAAGAAAGTGAAAGGTTTTAGGTTGGTTGAGTGTTTTAATGGGAATAGTAATTAGGGATAATGATGGGGAATAAAAATAACTAATTTAAAAATAGGTGGAGTGATATGGTTGAAGTGATAAGGTGATAGGTGATAAGATAGGGTAAGGATTGGAGTGATAAGGTAATTGATTTGAAATTTAAATTTCAACCAAAATTTGGGCGGCTAGGGCTTAAAGTCAAATAAAGATAACTCTCTCAATTTTTTACTGGGCCGATAAAACTAGGGTTTTTCCCTCGTCCTTCAATCTTTTGCACTGTTGCATGCCAAGCTACTCTAGCACTGCGTCTGGCAGATTTTTCTGTTAAAGCATTGGCTCTTGCCAACGACCCTAGCAGTGTTCCTGGAACAATTCCTGGCACGCTGAATCTGCGCAACTCAAAGGAAACCTTTCAACACATTAAAGGAATAAAAACATAGAACTTAGAAAGAAACAATTAAAAACCTAAAAACAAAGAAAAACACTAACCTAATATTTACAAAAGTTCAAACCTGATGGTGTTTTCATGTTACCTCTGCCAAGAGAATCACCTCTTTGGCATTGTTCTGATCACCTTCCATGTAGTGCTTCAAACGTTATCACCTTAAAAATTTCTCCCATCTACAAGTTCTTAATATCCACAGCTCCATAAGCATAGGGCTTCACCACTTCATAAGGACGCGTCCATCTTGATCTGAGTTTCCCTGGAAACAACTTAAGCCGTGAGTTGAATAGCAAAACATGTTGGCCTACCTCAAACTGTCTTGGCATTATCCTATTGTCATGCCAACATTTTGCTTTTTCCTTGTAGATCCTGACGTTTTCATAGGCTTATGTTCAGAATTCTTCCAACTCATTCAGGTCTAGTAACCTCTTTTCTCCAGCAGCTCTCCATGCCATGCCAAGTGTTCTGATGGCCCAGTAAGCTTTATGCTCAAGCTCCACTGGAAGATGTCATGGTTTTCTGAAAACAAGTCTAAACGGTGAAGTACCCAAAAGGGTTTTAAACGTAGTCCTGTAAGCCCACAATGACCCATCTAGTCTCAAGGACCAGTCCTTCCTTGATGGATTAACAGTCTTCTCTAAGATGTTTTTGATCTCCTTGATTGAAATCTCAACTTGCTCGTTTGTTTGTGGATGATATGCTGTGGCAATTCTCTGCTGTATACCATACCTGCACAAAGCTTTAAAAATTAGATTACATTTAAAATGAGTGCCCTCATCATGAATAATCACTCTAGGGGCACCAAATCTAGTAAAGATATGCTTATGTAAAAACTTGGCAAACGACCTTGGCACTGTTCGTTGGTAGAACAACAGCTTCTACCCACTTAGATACGTAGTCAACAACCACAAGAATGTATACATTACCAAATGAGGGTGGAAAAAGGACCCATAAAGTCTATCCCCCATACATCAAATAAATCCACAAACATAATGTTTTGAAGCGGTAGTTGGTGTCTGCTAGAGATGTTTCCTGTCCGTTGGCATCGATCACATGCCTTGGCATACTTGTGGGTATCCTTATGTAGTGTAGGCCAAAACAATCCTGACTGCAGTACCTTGGCAGCAGGTTTTACTCCAGTAAAGTGACCTTCATATGGTACGACATGGCATAGATGCAATATGTTATGCTGTTCATCCTCAGGCACACACCGGCGGATCACTTGGTTGGCACATTGTTTGAACAATATTGGCTCGTCCTAATAGTATCGCCTAACTTCCCGCAAAAACCTTTTCTTGGCATTGTATGCCAAGTCTGGTGGCAGAATGTTACTTACCAAGTAGTTGACAATATCAGCATACCATGGCATGGCATTAACTGCAAGCAAATACTCATTAGGAAACTTATCTCTTATCAAATTGGTCTTACCATCTTCAAGATGATGCTCTAAACGTGATAGATGGTTATCTACTAGGTTTTCACTGCCCTTTTTGTCTCGGATCTCAAGGTCAAATTCTTGAAGTAGGAGCGTCCATCGGATTAGCTAGGGCTTGGCATCCTTCTTTGCCAAGAGATACTTTAATGTTGAATGATCTATAAAAACCACAACTTTGTTACCAATTACATAATATCTAAATTTGTCAAAAGCAAATACAATCGCAAGAAATTCTTTCTCGGTCATAGAGTAATTGAGTTGTGCTTCGTTTAAGGTTCGACTGGCATAGTAGATGGCATGGAAAACCTCATTATGCCTTTGTCCCAAAACTGGTCCAACGACATAGTCACTGCATCACACATGAGCTCGAAAGGCTCATTCTAGTCCGGTGCCACAACTATAGGGGCATTGATCAACTTTTCTTTAAGCTCCTGAAATGCTCTCAAACAAGAATCATTAAATGCAAAAGTGGCATTATGTTCTAACAACAAGCATAAGGGTTTAGCAATTTTTGAAAAGTCTTTAATGAAACGTTGATAAAAACCGGCATGTCCTAAGAAACTTCTTATACCTTTGACACTTGCTAGGGGCGGTAGTTGCTTAATTACCACAACTTTTGCTTGATCCACTTCTAACCCTCTCTCAGTTACCTTGTGCCCGAGAACAATGCCCTCCTTCACCATGAAGTGCCATTTTTCCCAGTTCAACACTAGGTTCGTCTCTATGCATCTCTTCAAGACTTGCTCCAAACTCTGAAGACATTCCTCAAATGTTTTGCCAAACACTGAAAAGTCATCCATGAATACTTCCATGTTGTGCTCGATCATATAAAAAAATGGACATCATGCTACGTTGAAACGTTGTCGGTGCATTACATAGGCTGAATGGCATTCTTCTAAACGCAAACGTCCCATATGGGCATGTGAACGTAGTCTTCTCTTGATCATCAGGGGCAATGGCAATCTGATTATAACCTGAATAACCATCCAAAAAACAATAGAAAGCTTTACCTGCCAACCTGTCTAGCATCTGATCAATGAATGGCAATGGGAAGTGATCCTTCCTCGTGGCATTGTTCAGCCTCCTATAGTCCATACACACTCTCCATCCAGTGATAGTTCTGGAGGGGATTAACTCAGCTTCACTATTTTATACCACGGTCATGCCACCCTTCTTTGGCATGTATTGCATCGGGCTAACCCAAGAGCTATCGAAAATGGGATATATAATCCCGACATCAAGACATTTTATGATCTCTTTTATCACTACTTCTTTCATGCTTGGGTTTAGCCTTCTTTGGCCTTCAATGGTCTTGCCATGGTACTCCTCCAAGATAATCTTATGCATGCAAATGGTTGGGCTAATACCTCTGATGTCTGCCAAAGTCTATCCTAATGCTTGCTTATAGTCACGTAATATTGCCAACAACCTTTCCTCCTGATCATTAGTGAGGCCAGTGCCAATGATCTCTAGCAGAGTTGAGCATTCACCTAAATAAGCATACTTCAAGTGATCTAACAGTGGTTTTAGTTCCAATGCTGGTGGCTCCTCAATTGATG
Organism: Hibiscus mutabilis; assembly: GCA_019671005.1. Lineage (NCBI taxonomy): Eukaryota > Viridiplantae > Streptophyta > Magnoliopsida > Malvales > Malvaceae > Hibiscus > Hibiscus mutabilis. The sequence continues at coordinate 30,411,703 of CM033728.1, read as the reverse complement.
ATTTAGATGTCTTGATTTCTCTGTCGGCCAATTGTAGTGGCTTAAAATAACTCGCCTCTTCAGCCTCCAAGACCGGTTCTTTTGGTTCCTCAAAAAGATCAGCTATGCCATCTAAATTGCTGGCATCAAATTCTGCATCTTGGCATAACTGTGCCGTGTCCAAAGTGTAAATGGATCCATCATCTCCTCTGCTTGGCACTCATCAGGTTCATCTGCACATTTCAAAGCTTGAAACACATTAAATGTAACTTGCTGATCATTCATGCGCATTGTTAGTTCCCCTTTATGAACATCAATCAAAGCCCTACCTGTGGCAAGAAAAGGCCTCCCCAAAATAATCAGGACATTAATATCAGCCTCATAATCCAAAATTATAAAATCAGCTGGAAAAATAAATTTTTCTACCTTTACCAACACATCCTCAATCTTACCCTTGGGATGTGCATAGGATCGCTCTGCTAGCTGAAGTGTCACTATGGTAGGTCTTGCTTCTATGCCAAGCTTCCAGAAAACTGACAATGGCATCATGTTGATGCTGGCTCCTAGGTCACACAGTGCCTTGCCTATGAATTTGTAGCAAATGGTGTAGGGAAAAGTGAAACTTCCCGGATCTTTCAGCTTTGGTGGCAAACGGTTTAGGATTATGGCACTACATCCTTCGGTCACGGCAACAGTTTCAAAGTCTCCCAACTTCCTCTTTTTGGAAATAATGTCCTTCATAAATTTGACATAGTTGGGCATTTGTTCAAGGGCTTCTACCAATGGAATGTTGATTTGCAATTGCTTAAGAACCTCTAAGAAAAGCTTGAATTGCTGATCTTGCTTATGCTTTTGAAGTCTTGCTGGAAATGGTGGCGGCGGATAGATACGTGCCTACTTTACTGGCTTTGCCAACGTAGTGCTGGCATCAGACTGTTTGGCATCGATGCTGGCACCAATGTGCTGTATGGCATCAGTTCTGGCATTATATGCTTTTGTTTCCTCTTTCTATGCTTCCCTGGGATCATCTGCTGGCACAGGCTTCTCATCTTGGCAATTAATTGGCTACTTAGCAACCTTCTCCATCTCGCACTGCTTACCACTCCGAAGAGTTATAGCTTTTCACTGCTCATTGTCTTTGTGCCGAGCATCTTCTGTGTCACTTGGCAATGCTCCCTAGGGTCGATTGCTGAGTGCACTGGCAATCTGTCCAAGCTGGACTTCCAAATTTCTCATTGACGCAGCCAAACTCTAGACTGTGGCATCATTCCTTTCCATGTACTCTGTGAGAGTGCCTCCTTGGTTGAGTCTCTACCCTTGCTGAAAATTGTTTTGGGTTTTCTGTGGCATGGCATTCTGATAGAAAGGTGGCATGGCATTGTTATTTTGCCTCTGAGTATTCTAGCACTGGGAATTGTACTGGTTATCTCCTTGATTTCCCTAAGTTAAGTTAGGGTGTTGTCTCCAACCTGCATTATAAGTATTAGAGTTAGGGTTGTAGTAACGATTAACATTGCTAATAAAATTTACCGATTGAGGGTTGGCAGGACATTCATTCACATGATGATTTTCTCTACAGATCATACAGAATGGGTCTAATGCTTTGACTTCTTCGGACTCATTGTTCTTTTGCAACGTTCTTACCATGCTCGTAAGGTTGGAAATCTCGGCATGAATTGATGTTAGTTCATCAACCTAAAATTCCCCGTTGGTTTTAGTTCCGGTCCCAAGTCTTGCAACAGGATATTCAAAATCATTGATTTCAATCCTTTCTAAAATGTCAACAGCCTCATATATGTCTCGTCAAGCAATGAGCCAGCTGCTGAAGCATCAACAACCGTCCTCGTTTGTGCATTCAATCCATTGTAAAAGGTTTGAACCTGAGTCCAATTCGGGAATCCATGCATAGGAAACCTCCTCAACAAGTCTTTGAATCCTTCCAGGCATCATATAAGGTTTCATCCTCAGCCAGCCTAAATGTAATGATCTCACCCCGTAGCTTGGCAGTGAGTGTTGGCGGCTAGAATCTTGTCAAGAACTTCTGGCATAGGTCTGCCCATGAAGTGACTGAGCCAGGTGGCAAGGAATTAAGCCAAGCCTTTGCTCTGTCTCTCAAAGAAAAAGTAAATAACTTCAGCTTCACCGTATCTTCAGGTACTCTATTTTGTTGAAATAGTTGGCAAATCTCCATGAACTGTTTAAGATGTTGCCTCGGATCTCCAGTGAGTGCACCATCAAACTGACCTACATTCAAAAGAGTTTGAATCATTACTGGCTTAAGTTCAAAATTGATTGCGTTTACCTCTGTGCCAACAAGTCCTGGCATCAAATTGTCAATGGTTGGTGCCGAATGTTCTCTAATAGGCCTCTCATTAACAGCTAGGGCAGCAGGTGGTGGTGGTATCTCATTGTTAAGTGGCTTTCCCCCATTGTTCATCACACCATTCCCTCCATTACCTTGGTTCATCTCTCAAAATCTTCTTTTTAACCTCCGCAAGGTTTTCTCAATTTCTGGATCGTATGGCCACTCGTCCACCATAGGATGACTTCTAGTAATACACCGACAAAAATGAAAGGTAAAAATAAAAACAAAAATAAAAAATAAAAGGAAGACAAGTAAAATTTTAAAAACAATCAATTCCGTTGCAATCCCTGGCAACGGTGCCAAAAACTTGTAGACTTTATAGGTGAAATACTAGGAAAAGTGGCAGAAAATATGTATTAGAAAATATAAGAATGTGCCAAAATGATTCTTTTGCGTGAAAGTATACACGGTCTGCAATTAATACAGCTGGTAAGCTGAGAATCGATCCCACAAAGATTTCCTTGGAATTCGATTGCCTTGATTGTTACTTGCCTTAAGAAAAAGTTGATTTGATTTGAAATTGGTTTTGGAAAATAATTAAAAAGTAAAGAAATGAAAGAAAAGTAAAGACGTTAGCAAGGAATGTGTTTTAATGAATGATGAGCGTTGGCAGGGAATGACTGGTTTTCACGTTATTCATGTCGTGCCATCCGTTAACAACAATCTGTCTTGGAATTCTTTGCTGAGCATATTCAAAAGTAGCAAAGCCTCTCTCGATGGTCATTTCCCTAAATTGATCATGTAAAAACCCCTAGATCTCTATAGTGTTTGTTTTTAAATAAACCAATTTGATTAAGATCCAATCTATACTCCTAAGGGGTAGATTCCACTCCTGAAGTAAGTTCATCTACTTGAACGACTTCTCTCAAAGCTTCTCTCCTCAGTATTCGACAACTTATTCGTTACCACCCCAAGTCTGTTAAGATATTAAGGTGCAATAGGCCAACAGTGCCAGCTCTCGCTTGGCAGAGTATTTAGGAAATATTAAAGTTTGCCGAATAGATGAAACTATGCCAAGGCAGATTTATTAATAAAAGCTAAAACATGAAAATAACATAAAAACCAAACATCCCCCACCAACTATTAAATTAGTTCATGGTGAGGGAGTGAACCAACAATCCACAAACGCTTTCGAAATACATTATCCTCAAAAACAAAATAGAATAACTTAAGAGAGAGAATGGGCTAGAAGGGGTCTCTCGATGCAGCCCTTCAAGATCCAGGCTTCTCGTCCAAGTTGGTCAGACCACCCTTCCACGGTGCGGCCGGTCGTCAATCATCACACACGCACCAACTCCTCACGATCCAATCTTCTCCTCTAAAGTCTAGCTTGGTTGGTTTTTAAATAGGCATGCAAAGAAGGGATAGGACTAGCTCTTCAAATTTTAAATTCTAACTACCAGAGGATAAGGGATTATCTTCTTATCCAGATTTGAATGAGAGCTGATCAGGCTAAGGCTGACGTCATCCTGCCGACGCTGCCCTGGTATCCAAGCTTGGCATGAGTCTGCTAACAAGTCTCTGCACCATCTTATCCGCTATTTTTCGGAGATTGATCCAATTGCTATTTTTCGGATCCTGATCATGTCCTATTTTTTGGTGTCCAATAGCCTCTTGGCATGGTATCAAGTTCACTTCTCTATCATCCGGTGCTTGGCATTGTTTGGTCCATCTATGCCAACAACACTCGGCATTCTCTCTGGCATTCCTTCCTTTGTTGCTTTTTTGGGCCAAATACTATGCAAACCTACAAAATTGCCAACAAAACAACCCTGCACACTAGCATAGACAAAACTCTAAACTCCTTATGCAAATGCATGATTCTAACATCCTAATGCAACTAAATGTACCTAAAAACAAGCAAAATCATTGCAAGATTGGCATTAAAAATAGTACTTTTGGAGAGGTAACACTAATCCTATTTGAGTTGTGATTGGCCTTTAAAGTTCGTCATGGTTACAAGATAATTGGCGTTTCTGGCAAGATCCAAAGTTAAGAGTAATCTCAAGTGATGAGTTGCATGCTAAGATAATTGAGAGCATGTATGTTTTATGATAGTCAATTGTTCCTTATAAGCATACATAACATTTGAAGACACTTGGGAATAGAATTAGAATGAATTAGAAATATGAAAATGCAAGAATGTGCATTTTGGGACAGGGTGTACCAGTACTCAAGATTTGAGTTCAAAATTATCAAAACTTGAATTTTGTTTCAAATATCATTAATATTTAAGGATAGTAAAGTTGTGACATTCCTGATTCGTATTCTCCGTATGGATATGAAAAAGGGTGTTACATTTATTGGTATTAGAGCTATAGGTTTAGCCAGTTCTAGAGTTAAACGAAGTATGGTAAAGGTCAACAGTGTATACATGCCACTAGGATGTCAGAATTACTGATGATTTTACTTGTTTGAATGGATGCAATTGCTTACTTCATTATGATAATAATGTTAAATTCCAATGTGTGAGGGAAAAAGAATCGTGTCAGGTGTTTAGGCGAGTGGATCAATAAGAGATTCACGAGCATGATAAGGTTAATGATAATATTCGACCCTCAACTTAGCATGGTGCAGAGGCACCCGAGTAACATGATATGCATGTTCTGGATTAAGAGCTTTTCTTCCAGACATTAGATGCAATCATGAATCAGCCTACTTAGGCACCGATTGCAAAAGAATTGAGAGTTCTGGCACACTAGATTTTCATAGAGATAATAATGAAGATCCTATGATTGTTAATCTCTGGTTTAATGATATAAAACTTATGCTGAAGGAACTCTGTATTGATGATCAGAGGAGACTCAAAGAAAAAGTATTATCTCATCTGAAAGGATTAGACCCGTATTTGGTAAAGTAATGTTACGGTACATACCCAAAAGTCTATTAACTAGAAGTTCTTTCTTTGAGAGTTATGTAACAAAGTTTATCCTAGAGATGCAACGAAGTTTCTAGCATCTTAATTAGGGTAATTGGATTATCTACGGGTATGAGTGCAAGTTTAATAAACTGAGCTGATTCGCTTCTAAACTGTTTTCTATAGACAGAAGAAGATCCTGTTATGACAGCTCATAGAGGGCTGGAGGTCATGTACAAAGAACTACTGACTGCCCTATGTATTTGAAAATTTCATGAAGAAGTAATTTATGCCAAATACAATGCAAAGGGTTCAGAATGAGAAAATATCTAAACAGAGGTCACAGCTCATAAAGAGGAAGAGTGAATCATTATTTATTTCACCACTTCTAAAAAGTGGTGAGGATTCCTGACAAAGATATCAAACTGAATTTATTACATAGTTCTGCTAAGAGATTGGGACAAGGAAAATTAGGAACTCTCTGACATTTATAATTAATGTTGTAGATTCAAGAAAACCACAAAACCAATCATGTGAGTGTTGTGATAATTGGCATGCATGAGTGTAATACCCATTTTTTGTCCGGGCCCCAAATTATATCCGAACCATTTACCATATTCGAATAAAATTTAATATATATATATAATTAAAATAGAAAAAAGGAGCAAGCCGCCCCATACCCTACCCCATGCCTATGCAAGGCTCACCATACCCCTGCCACCCTTGCATCACCCCATTCCCCTGCACACTCACATACACACTCAACCTCACCTCATTACTTCATCTCCCCCTTTATTCACTTGAAGATATAACCACACCACAAAAGGAGGCAGATTAAGAACAAATTGGAAACAAAATAGAGGGAGGGATGGCAGAATGAAAAAAATTGAAGAGAGGAACTCTCGGCAGTAGCAAAAAAAAAAAGAGGGCAGGGACTCTCAATTTATTTTGAAGATACCAAAAATTGAGAAAGAAAAAGGAGAGAACTCTCTACTATATTTAGGTTTGGGTATACTTTTTTATGTATGTTTGTAGCATAATCCTTTTTTCATGATCTAATAGAAATGGTGTTTTATCAGTAATCTTTTCTTTATTTTAGTTCTTATGTTTTTATATATTTTTATGATCATATATTTCTATGTCTTGATAGAATGTTTTTAAATTAATTTTTGGTGGTTGTTTAATTTTTTTATGTTTTCATCTAAATATATGCTTTATCATGATATGTATTTGTTCATGGCTTTTATTTATTTTTTATGTTTGGTATGTATGTACATCTTTGTATTTGATATGATTCGTATGTATTTTATGTTCATCTTGTTTTTAGGTTATATGTTAGTGTGGTATTATTTATCATGTTTAATTGTCACGTTAGGTTGTGGGTGTAAATTATGTTATATGATAGAAGTCAAGTAGTAGTTTTTTATGTTAACATGTTGTTATGTTAGTTTAGCATTACATTTCATGCATGTCATGTATATTATATTGGTGTCTTAATGTGTTTAAGCATGTTAGAATTAATTATTTTAGTTTTGGAAGCTCATTTTTCTCGTTCATGTTTTGTTTTTTATATTATGATTGATCATGTTTTTTTATTGATGTAGTTTATTATTATATTTTATATAATATTATAATATTTATGTGTTAATGCCATGTCAATATAAATGTTAATATTTGTTTTCTAAGATTGCATTTCGGATATATAAATTGTCAATGCAGTTCCCTTTTATCCGAGCGTAAACGGGGCCAGTATCAGGCGTAGTGATGGTGGTTGGGCGTTTACTCTCGAATAACGGGGCCTTTAAAATCTACTCGCACTTATAACCAAATTTTAAATTAATCGTCACTTTAATCCAGAAAGTCTAATATTAATAAAGCGTAATTATTAAAGTACCAATTTTGGGTGGTGTGGGGGTGCTAATCCTTCCCTATCCGTAACTGACTCCCGAACCCAACCAATTTTTAAATGTCTGGTTTTTTACGGTGTCCGGTCCACCTTGAGCGGCCGGTGGCGACTCCGTTTTTAAATAAAATACAGGTTTTCTAAAATCCCACGGAAGACATCATGTTTAAAAATAAAAAAACAACCTTTTTAGAGAGAGGGACATCGCTACAAATGGCGACTCCGCTAGGGATATTTTTTTTTCAAAAAAATAAGAGAGTCGAGCTTTTTTCAAATAATTACCGCTTTATTAATATCAGAAATTCTGGATTAAAGTGACTATTAAAGTAACATTCGGTTATAATTGCGTGTTTATTTTAACGCATTTAAAATTTGGCATATAAACCCGTCCTTTTAAGTTGGGGGAAACGCTAATGCTTTTGTGAGGATATCATTCCTCCGTGTAGGCCTAGCAAGTACCTTCGGGGCTCGAGTACCTTATGCTTGCGTAAGGATATCGTTCCTTCGTACAGGCATAAGCGAATGGGTCCCCCTGAATTGAACCCGGTTGAAAGGAGCCTATAATGGGTGATGATCGGGGGCCTTGCTACTCTTAGTAGAGGACAGCAAGGAAAATTCGGGTACCTCCTAGCACCAACACTTCATGTAGAGAACATATAGAAACCCACCCTTTTAGAGCCATGCGGATAACCTAGGTGTTTTAGATGGGATGTAAATAGGGTTGTTTTGTTTGTTTTGCCCTTTTATTTGTTTATTTATTTTATTCGGTACTGACTCGTTTTCTTCTTTGTTTTACCCTTTTTTGCATACATCATTGAATTTGCATTACATTGGGGTGTTGGTTCAAGTGGTTTACCCGATCAGAAATCTTTCATTTCTACCCTAATTTCAAATTGACCCATTTTTGTGATCACATCATATCTGCTCATTTTGGCATTCACTGCATGGCATATCATAACACTTTAATTTTTTGCATTTTACTAGCATGAAATGCTGATTCACGACTGGTTCTCAATTTGATAAATTATCATCGAAAAAAATCTCGCACTCTAGATATCAAGGCAATATTCAAAGTTGCAAATGAATCCCGTGAGTTCGGAAGTTTAGCCATGGGAACCATTTTTGAATCAGTACTTTCACATCTAGGACATGCATATCGCATTTACATACATACATTTTGAAATTTAAAAATTAGTCCCTGGGTTACCCCATCTGATACAACAAAGTTGGTCGACCTAGCACCTTACAGAGCCTCTTACAAAAGTTTGGTCTTGGGGCATCTCCAAAAGCACCCCCACATCTTTTACAAACAGTGTGCCTTTAACAAGGTCCTAGTACGGGGGCATTCTTTGCGAAGGTCCAACCTTCATTGTCAAGACAAACTCTTGCATCCTTGACCACAGTCTGCAAAACTGCACCCAATCCAAAAAAATAATAATAATGAGCTGCCATGAACCAACACACAATTTATGAACCCAACTTAGGGGGCAACAGAATCCGCACTCAAAGTGTCAAATTCAAGAGCAGTTGCAGATGATAGCATAAGAGCGAACAAAATGTTGGGGCATGCACCCAAATGGATGATCGAACCCAAGAAAAGGTTAGGGCACCGTCACACGTAAAAGATCAAGATCCTGATAGGACCAGTGAGGAGTCAGGGAATCCCATTGAGGGCCAAAAAAATCATAGCACATTCATGCATTTAGATTGCATTCATCTTGCATTAAACCATTTTTTCATGCGTCATACATTTAGATTAAGTGCATACACCGAAGTCACCATGCATTTAATATAGACTAATGCATTTAGGCATAAAAATCATGCATGCATTTTTTCTTACAAACAGGTTCGAAGGAGAACCTGAACATCCTCAACATGGGGGCAATGACATGATGGCCAACCTTATTCATAGAGGAGGCCAAACACCGAAAAATGCTAAAACACCCAAAATAAAAAGGTATCAGCGACAAAATCTTTGACAATTACTGACCAATGTTTTTCTCTTTTGTAGGATTTTATTCCTTCGAAGATGGTGTGACAGACGTCAACATTCTCCCGATTTTTGCTATTGCCAATAGAAATTCTTTTCAGACCCTGCCCTCTGTCGATAGAAAAGCAGCGTAAATTTTTCCAGACATTGTCTCACTGTCAGTGGCGCAATCATCCAACATCTTGCAAATCATGCCTCCGTCAGTGGTGGTACGCCAACTTAATGTAGATCTTGCCTCCATCGATGGTGTTGTAGATCAAAGTTTCCATCCGAATCCTGTATCTCCATCAGTGGTGTAGCGGGTCTCACATTTTGCTGATCTAGTCTCTCCGGCAATGGTGTAGCAGATCAAATCCTATCCAGATCTTGCCTCCGTCGGTGGTGTTGCAGATCAGATTTTCCATTCGGTCTTGTCTCTCCGTCAGTGGTGTAGCGGGTCTCACATTTTGCTGATCTAGTCTCTCCAGCAGTGGTGTAGCAGATCAAATCCTATCCAAATCTTGCCTCCGTCGGTGGTGTTGCATATCATATTTTCCATTCGGTCTTACCTCTCCGTCGGTGGTGTAGCGGGTCTCACATTTTGCTGCTATAGTCTCTCCGTCAGTGGTAGCAGATCATAAACTATCCATATCTCATCTTCGTCGGTGTTGCAGACCAAAGTTTCCATTCGGTCCTACCTCTCTGTTTGTGGTGTAGTGGGTCCCACATTTTGCTGATCTAGTCTCTCTGTCAGTGGTTTAACAGATCAAATCCTCTCAAGGTCTTGCCTCTTCGACAGTGTTGCAGCTAGACCTAAATTTTAATCATAATTTACCTTTTTATTATAGTTGTAGCTAAAAAAGAAGAAAAAGAAGAAAAAATGAAAAAAAGAAAAAATAAGAAAGAAAAAATAAAAAGAAAAGAAGAAAAAAGAAAAAAAATATTCAAGTGTTATCTGATCATGTCCCTCCGTTGATGGTGTGGCCAAGCTCAAGTTGACGTCATCCGATTCTGCTTCACCGTTGATGGTTTAGTGGAGTCCAAATGCTGAAATCCGATCTTCCCCTCCGTTGATGGTGTGGATAGATCCAACTTTATAAATTTAAGGTTCTGCCTCTTCGTCGGTGTTGTAGCTGAACCAAATTTGCCAAAGTCTGATCATACCTCTTCGTCAAAGTTGTAGCTTGATCAAAAAAAAGAGAAGAAGAAAACCATCTGATCCTGCCTCTTCGTCAGAGTTGTAGCTGGACCAAATCTTCAGACCTTGCCTCTTCGTCGGTGTTGTAGCTTGGTCAAATCTAACATTCGGTTCTGCCTCTTCGTTGGTGTTGTAGATGAACCTAATTCACTAATTCTTGGTCTTGCCTCTTCGTCGGTGTTGTAGCTAGACCAAATCCACTAACTCTTGATCTCGCCTCTTCGTCGGTGTTGTAGCTTGATCAACATTACTAACTTTAGACCATGCCTCCTCGTCGGTGTTGTAGCTTGGTCAAAATTTACTAACTTTCTAGTTGTATCAATGTTGTATCTTAAAAAAAAGAAAAAAATGAAAAAAGAAAAAAAGAGAAGAAAAAGAAAAAAGAAAAAAAGAAGAAAAAAGAAAGAAAATAAAAAAAAATCAAAATGAGCTTTCAATCCTTCGATCATGCATCTTCGTCAGAGTTGTAGCTGGATCAAACATAAGAACTTTCATCCGATCCTGCCTCTTCGTCTGTGTCGTAGCTGGATCAAATCTTCAGACCTTGCCTCTGCGTCGGTGTTGTAGCTTGGTCAAATCTAACTTTCGGTTCTACCTCTTCGTCGGTGTTGTAGCTGAACCTAATTCACTAACTTCCGGTCTTGCCTCTTCGCCAGTGTTGTAGCTAGACCAAATTCACTAACTCTTGATCCTGCCTCTTCATCGGTGTCGTAGCTGGATCAACATTACTAACTTTAGACCATGCCTCTCCGTCGGTATTGTAGCTTGGTCAAAATTTACCAACTTTCAAGTTTTATCAATGTTGTATCTAAAAAAAGAGAGAAGAAAATAAAAAAATGAAAAAAAAGAAGAAGAAAAAGATAGCAAAATGAAAAAAGTAGAAAAGAAAAAGCAAAAAGAAAAGGAAAACAAAGAAGAAAAAGAAAAAAGAAAAAGAGAATGAAGAAGTTGTCAGTTTTCTGGTCTTGTCTCTTCGTCAGAGTTGTAGCTGGATCAGACATCAGGACTTTTATCCATCGGTCTTGCCTCTTCGTCAGTGTTGCAGCTGGATCAAATTTTGTAGACCCTGCCTCTTCGTCGGTGTTGCAGCTGGGTCAAACTCTCTTTAGGTATTAATTTATTATCAATAATGTAGCAAGTTGGACTCATTTTGCTTCCCCAACAGACAACCCCCTATTTTGAAGATTTTGCTTCCCAAGAGTGACAAGGTAGATCAACCAAGACAAGAAAGAAGACATGAAACAAAGAGAGTGAAGATCTACCGAAGAAAGAAGACACACGTCAAAAGGGGAGAAGTTCAGCCAGACCGGACAAAAAATGGTTATTCTTTTTGTCTTTGCTCTATTCCTGTTACACAACAATGAGCAAAGAGGGGCAGCTGTAATACCCATTTTTTGTCCGGGCCCCAAATTATGTCCGAACCATTTACCATATTCGAATCAAATTTAAAATATATATATAATTAAAATAGAAAAAAGGGGCATGTCGCCCCATACCCTACCCCATGCCTATGCAAGGCTCACCATACCCCTGCCACCCTTACATCATCACCCCATTCCCCTGCACACTCACACACACACTCAACCTCACCTCATTACTCATCTCTCCCCTTTATTCACTTGAAGATATAACCACACCACAAAAGAAGGCAGATTAAGAACAAATTGGAAACAAGATAGAGGGAGGGATGGCATAATGAAAAAAATTGAAGAGATGAGCTCTCGGCAGAGTAAAAAAAAAAAAAAAGAGGGGAGGGACTTTCAATTTATTTTGAAGATACCAAAAATTGAGAAAGAAAAAGGAGAGAACTCTCTACTATATTTAGGTTTGGGTATCCTTTTTATGTATGTTTGTAGCATAATCCTTTTTTCATGATCTAATAGAAATGATGTTTTATCATTAATATTTTCTTTATTTTAGTTCTTATGTTTTTATATATTTTTATGATCATATATTTCTATGTCTTGATAGAATGTTTTTAAATTAATTTTTGGTTGTTGTTTAATTTTTTTTGTTTTCATCTAAATATATGATTTATCATGATATGTATTTGTTCATGGCTTTTATTTATTTTTATGTTTGGTATGTATGTACATCTTTGTATTTGATATGATTCGTATGTATTTTATGTTCATCTTGTTTTTAGGTTATATGTTAGTGTGGTATTATTTATCATGTTTAAATGTCACGTTAGGTTGTGGGTGTAAATTATGTTATATGATAGAAGTCAAGTAGTAGTTTTTATGTTAACATGTTGTTATGTTAGTTTAGCATTACATTTCATGCATGTCATGTATATTATATTGGTGTATTAATGTGTTTAAGCATGTTAGAATTAATTATTTTAGTTTTGGAAGCTCATTTTTTCGTTCATGTTTTGTTTTTTTATATTATGATTGATCATGTTTTTTTATTGATGTAGTTTATTATTATATTTTATATAATATTATAATATTTATGTGTTAATGCCATGTCAATATAAATGTTAATATTTGTTTTCTAAGATTGCATTTCGGATATATAAATTGTCAATGCGGTTCCCTTTTTATCCGAGCGTAAAGCGGGGCGATCGGCGTAGTGATGGTGGTTGGGCATTTACTCGAATAACGGGCCTTTAAAATCTACTCGCACTTATAACCAAATTTTAAATTAATCGTCACTTTAATCCGAAAGTCTAATATTAATAAAGCGTAATTATTAAAGTACCAATTTTGGGTGGTGTGGGGTGCTAATCCTTCCTATCCGTGAATCGACTCCCGAACCCAACCATTTTTAAATCTCGGTTTTTTACGGTGTCCGGTCCACCTTGAGCGGCCGGTGGCGACTCCATTTTTAAATAAAATACAGTTTTCTAAAATCCCACGGAAGACATCATGTTTAAAAATAAAAACAACCTTTTTAGAGAGGGACATCGCTACAAATGGCGACTCCGCTAGGGATATTTTTTTTTCCAAAAAATAAGAGAGTCGAGCTTTTTTCAAATAATTACCGCTTTATTAATATCAGAAATTCTGGATTAAAGTGACTATTAAAGTAACATTCGGTTATAATTGCGTGTTTATTTTAACGCATTTAAAATTTGGCATATAAACCCGTCCTTTTTTAAGGGGGAAACGCTAATGCTTTTGTGAGGATATCATTCCTCCGTGTAGGCCTAGCAAGTACCTTCGGGGCTCGAGTACCTTATGCTTGCGTAAGGATATCGTTCCTTCGTACAGGCATAAGCGAATGGGTCCCCCTGAATTGAACCCGGTTGAAAGGAGCCTATAATGGGTGATGATCGGGGGCCTTGCTACTCTTAGTAGAGGACAGCAAGGAAAATTCGGGTACCTCCTAGCACCAACACTTCATGTAGAGAACATATAGAAACCCACCCTTTTAGAGCCATGCGGATAACCTAGGTGTTTTAGATGGGATGTAAATAGGGTTGTTTTGTTTGTTTTGCCCTTTTATTTGTTTATTTATTTTATTCGGTACTGACTCGTTTTCTTCTTTGTTTTACCCTTTTTTGCATACATCATTGAATTTGCATTACATTGGGGTGTTGGTTCAAGTGGTTTACCCGATCAGAAATCTTTCATTTCTACCCTAATTTCAAATTGACCCATTTTTGTGATCACATCATATCTGCTCATTTTGGCATTCACTGCATGGCATATCATAACACTTTAATTTTTTGCATTTTACTAGCATGAAATGCTGATTCACGACTGGTTCTCAATTTGATAAATTATCATCGAAAAAAATCTCGCACTCTAGATATCAAGGCAATATTCAAAGTTGCAAATGAATCCCGTGAGTTCGGAAGTTTAGCCATGGGAACCATTTTTGAATCAGTACTTTCACATCTAGGACATGCATATCGCATTTACATACATACATTTTGAAATTTAAAATTAGTCCCTGGGTTACCCCATCTGATACAACAAAGTTGGTCGACCTAGCACCTTACAGAGCCTCTTACAAAAGTTTGGTCTTGGGGCATCTCCAAAAGCACCCCACATCTTTTTACAAACAGTGTGCCTTTAACAAGGTCCTAGTATGCGGGGCATTCTTTGCGAAGGTCCAACCTTCATTGTCAAGACAAACTCTTGCATCCTTGACCACTGACCGCAAAAGCGCACCCAATCCAAAAAATAATAATAATGAGCTGCCATGAACCAACACACAATTTATGAACCCAACTTAGGGGGCAATGAGAATCCGCACTCAAAGTGTCAAATTCAAGAGCGATTTGCGGATGATAGCATAAGAGCGAACAAAATGTTGGGGCATGCACCCAAATGGATGATCGAACCCAAGAAAAGGTTAGGGCACCGTCACACGTAAAAGATCAAGATCCTGATAGGACCAGTGAGGAGTCAGGGAATCCCATTGAGGGCCAAAAAAATCATAGCACATTCATGCATTTAGATTGCATTCATCTTGCATTAAACCATTTTTTCATGCGTCATACATTTAGATTAAGTGCATACACCGAAGTCACCATGCATTTAATATAGACTAATGCATTTAGGCATAAAAATCATGCATGCATTTTTTCTTACAAACAGGTTCGAAGGAGAACCTGAACATCCTCAACATGGGGGCAATGACATGATGGCCAACCTTATTCATAGAGGAGGCCAAACACCGAAAAATGCTAAAACACCCAAAATAAAAAGGTATCAGCGACAAAATCTTTGACAATTCTTGACCAATGTTTTTCTCTTTTGTAGGATTTTATTCCTTCGAAGATGGTGTGACAGACGTCAACATTCTCCCGATTTTTGCTATTGCCAATAGAAATTCTTTTCAGACCCTGCCCTCTGTCGATAGAAAAGCAGCGTAAATTTTTCCAGACATTGTCTCACTGTCAGTGGCGCAATCATCCAACATCTTGCAAATCATGCCTCCGTCAGTGGTGGTACGCCAACTTAATGTAGATCTTGCCTCCATCGATGGTGTTGTAGATCAAAGTTTCCATCCGAATCCTGTATCTCCATCAGTGGTGTAGCGGGTCTCACATTTTGCTGATCTAGTCTCTCCGGCAATGGTGTAGCAGATCAAATCCTATCCAGATCTTGCCTCCGTCGGTGGTGTTGCAGATCAGATTTTCCATTCGGTCTTGTCTCTCCGTCAGTGGTGTAGCGGGTCTCACATTTTGCTGATCTAGTCTCTCCAGCAGTGGTGTAGCAGATCAAATCCTATCCAAATCTTGCCTCCGTCGGTGGTGTTGCATATCATATTTTCCATTCGGTCTTACCTCTCCGTCGGTGGTGTAGCGGGTCTCACATTTTGCTGCTATAGTCTCTCCGTCAGTGGTAGCAGATCATAAACTATCCATATCTCATCTTCGTCGGTGTTGCAGACCAAAGTTTCCATTCGGTCCTACCTCTCTGTTTGTGGTGTAGTGGGTCCCACATTTTGCTGATCTAGTCTCTCTGTCAGTGGTTTAACAGATCAAATCCTCTCAAGGTCTTGCCTCTTCGACAGTGTTGCAGCTAGACCTAAATTTTAATCATAATTTACCTTTTTATTATAGTTGTAGCTAAAAAAGAAGAAAAAGAAGAAAAAATGAAAAAAAGAAAAAATAAGAAAGAAAAAATAAAAAGAAAAGAAGAAAAAAGAAAAAAAATATTCAAGTGTTATCTGATCATGTCCCTCCGTTGATGGTGTGGCCAAGCTCAAGTTGACGTCATCCGATTCTGCTTCACCGTTGATGGTTTAGTGGAGTCCAAATTTGAAATCCGATCTTCCCCTCCGTTGATGGTGTGGATAGATCCAACTTTATAAATTTAAGGTTACGCCTCTCGCTTCGGTGTTGTAGCTGAACCAAATTTGCCAAAGTCTGATCATACCTCTTCGTCAAAGTTGTAGCTTGATCAAAAAAAAGAGAAGAAGAAAACCATCTGATCCTGCCTCTTCGTCAGAGTTGTAGCTGGACCAAATCTTCAGACCTTGCCTCTTCGTCGGTGTTGTAGCTTGGTCAAATCTAACATTGGTTACGCCTCTTCGTTGGTGTTGTAGATGAACCTAATTCACTAATTCTTGGTCTTGCCTCTTCGTCGGGTGTTGTAGCTAGACCAAATCCACTAACTCTTGATCTCGCCTCTTCGTCGGTGTTGTAGCTTGATCAACATTACTAACTTTAGACCATGCCTCCTCGTCGGTGTTGTAGCTTGGTCAAAATTTACTAACTTTCTAGTTGTATCAATGTTGTATCTTAAAAAAAAGAAAAAAATGAAAAAAGAAAAAAAGAGAAGAAAAAGAAAAAAGAAAAAAAGAAGAAAAAAGAAAGAAAATAAAAAAAAATCAAAATGAGCTTTCAATCCTTCGATCATGCATCTTCGTCAGAGTTGTAGTTGGATCAAACATAAGAACTTTCATCCGATCCTGCCTCTTCGTCTGTGTCGTAGCTGGATCAAATCTTCAGACCTTGCCTCTGCGTCGGTGTTGTAGCTTGGTCAAATCTAACTTTCGGTTCTACCTCTTCGTCGGTGTTGTAGCTGAACCTAATTCACTAACTTCCGGTCTTGCCTCTTCGCCAGTGTTGTAGCTAGACCAAATTCACTAACTCTTGATCCTGCCTCTTCATCGGTGTCGTAGCTGGATCAACATTACTAACTTTAGACCATGCCTCTCCGTCGGTATTGTAGCTTGGTCAAAATTTACCAACTTTCAAGTTTTATCAATGTTGTATCTAAAAAAAGAGAGAAAAAATAAAAAATGAAAAAAAAAGAAGAAGAAAAAGATAGCAAAATGAAAAAAGTAGAAAAGAAAAAGCAAAAAGAAAAGGAAAACAAAGAAGAAAAAGAAAAAAGAAAAAGAGAATGAAGAAGTTGTCAGTTTTCTGGTCTTGTCTCTTCGTCAGAGTTGTAGCTGGATCAGACATCAGGACTTTTATCCATCGGTCTTGCCTCTTCGTCAGTGTTGCATTTGGATCAAATTTTGTAGACCCGCCTCTTCGTCGGTGTTGCATTTGGGTCAAACTCTCTTTAGGTATTAATTTATTATCAATAATGTAGCAAGTTGGACTCATTTTGCTTCCCCAACAGACAACCCCCTATTTTGAAGATTTTGCTTCCCAAGAGTGACAAGGTAGATCAACCAAGACAAGAAAGAAGACATGAAACAAAGAGAGTGAAGATCTACCGAAGAAAGAAGACACACGTCAAAAGGGGAGAAGTTCAGCAGACTAGGACAAAAAATGGTTATTCTTTTTGTCTTTGCTCTATTCCTGTTACACAACAATGAGCAAAGAGGGGCAGCTGTAATACCCATTTTTTGTCCGGGCCCCAAATTATGTCCGAACCATTTACCATATTCGAATCAAATTTAAAATATATATATAATTAAAATAGAAAAAAGGGGCATGTCGCCCCATACCCTACCCCATGCCTATGCAAGGCTCACCATACCCCTGCCACCCTTACATCACCCCATTCCCCTGCACACTCACACACACACTCTCAACCTCACCTCATTACTTCCTCTCCCTCTTTATTCACTTGAAGATATAACCACACCACAAAAGAAGGCAGATTAAGAACAAACTGGAAACAAGATAGAGGGAGGGACGGCATAATGAAAAAAATTGAAGAGATGAGCTCTCGGCAGTAGCAAAAAAAAAAGAGGGGAGGGACTTTCAATTTATTTTGAAGATACCACAAATTGAGAAAGAAAAAGGAGAGAACTCTCTACTATATTTAGGTTTGGGTATCCTTTTTATGTATGTTTGTAGCATAATCCTTTTTTCATGATCTAATAGAAATGATGTTTTATCATTAATATTTTCTTTATTTTAGTTCTTATGTTTTTATATATTTTTATGATCATATATTTCTATGTCTTGATAGAATGTGTTTAAATTAATTTTTGGTTGTTGTTTAATTTTTTTCTTTTCATCTAAATATATGATTTATCATGATATGTATTTGTTCATGGCTTTTATTTATTTTTTATGTTTGGTATGTATGTACATCTTTGTATTTGATATGATTCGTATGTATTTTATGTTCATCTTGTTTTTAGGTTATATGTTAGTGTGGTATTATTTATCATGTTTAAATGTCACGTTAGGTTGTGGGTGTAAATTATGTTATATGATAGAAGTCAAGTAGTAGTTTTTTATGTTAACATGTTGTTATGTTAGTTTAGCATTACATTTCATGCATATCATGTATATTATATTGGTGTATTAATGTGTTTAAGCATGTTAGAATTAATTATTTTAGTTTTGGAAGCTCGTTTTTCTCGTTCATGTTTTGTTTTTTATATTATGATTGATCATGTTTTTTTATTCATGTAGTTTATTATTATCTTTTATGTAATATTATAATATTTATGTGTTTATGCCATGTCAATATAAATGTTAATATTTGTTTTCTAAGATTGCATTTCGGATATATAAATTGTCAATGCGGTGCCCTTTTATCCGAGCGTAAACGGGGCCAGTATCAGGCGTAGTGATGGTGGTTGGGCATTTACTCTCGAATAACGGGGCCTTTAAAATCTACTCGCACTTATAACCAGATTTTAAATTAATAGTCACTTTAATCCAGAAAGTCTAATATTAATAAAGCGGTAATTATTAAAGTACCAATTTTGGGCAGTGTGGGGGTGCTAATCCTTCCCCATCCGTAACCGACTCCCGAACCCAACCATTTTTTAAATCTCTGGTTTTTTACGGTGTCCGGTCCACCTTGAGTGGCCGGCGGCGACTCCATTTTTAAATAAAATACAGTTTTTCTAAAATCCCACGGAAAACATCATGTTTCAAAATAAAAAACAACCTTTTTAGCGAGAGGGACATCGCTACAATGAGCATGCAGAGTTTTTATTGGAATTTGTTACCAATGTGAAAATTATTTAACTTATGCTATGGATACTGAGTATCAACGGTAAGCTGGGAGAGTATTCCTATTGTTTGTGAGTTTTAAGTAGGTTGCCGAAAAGGAGCTGTCAGGCTTGACGCTTAATTGAGAGGCTAAGTTTAGGATTGGATTTAATCCAATATGGGACCTATATCAATTGCACACTACAGAATGGCTCTTACTAAATTGAGAAAGCTAAAGACCTAGTTGCAAGAGTCATTAGATTGAGGTTTTATACGACCCAATATATCACCTTAGGAAGCTCCAGTGATGTTAGTTAAAGAAGCAGTAATATTCCTATAAGATTAAACTACTATTATATTATTACCAGTAGAAGAAGATTTGATAGTAGCACCAGTATTAGTGCAATGTGAATCTAGTAAGGATTCTATCTTATTCAATAATACGTCCCATAATAGGTTGGGATGTGTATTAATGTAATAAGGCTAATGCCGTAGTTGATTTGGCTTATAAGCATTAAATGCCCAATTACCTTTGGAAGAAAATAGTATATTGATTACATAGCTTCAACTCAAATCTACTTTGACAAATCGGATCAAAAATTTATAGATGAAAGATAAGATATGTCTAGAAAGAATTTAGTAAGGTGAAAAGGGAAAATTAAAGATTTCGATGTTATGTTTAAAGGATGTTCATATTATTAAGGGGTAATTTATATCCCCGATGATAATGAGTTAAAACAGAACTAAAAGGTGATTAAATCTGATTTATTTCAGGATGCAGAGAATAAAGTAAGAATGGTTCGAAGCAATCTAGAATTGTTTTAGAATGATGGATATTATTTGTTGATCTTGAAAGAAAAGATATTTAATATGAAGTTAAGGATAAAGTATTCCTTAAAAGATTCACCTTGGAAGGAGGTGTTATGGTTTGGACAAAAAGGAAGCTGTGAGCCATATAAGATTGTGAAAAAAGTTGGTCTGGTGGCTTATTAGCTAGTCTTACCTCCGGAAATGGACAAGATTCATAATGTATTTCATATATCGATGCTCAAGAAGTATCGATCAGATCCTTTACATATCATTACCCGAAAGGAATAGAGATTCAATGGAATTTGATTTACGAGGAAGAATCGGTAAAGATACTGGCATATGGAGTCAAAGAACTAAGGAATAATATGATCTCGCTTGTTAAAGTTCTTTGGCGAAATCATGAAGTCGAAAAAGAGATCTGGGAAAGAGAAAAAGATATTAGAAAACAGTTTCCTCATTTTTTTTTGAATTAGGTATGTGCTGAAAATTCAAGGATGAATTTTCTTAAGGGGGATAATTGTAATATCCCAATTTTTGACTAGTGACCAAAATATAAATTTTGAAAGTTTTGTGGTTGAAGTATAAACTTTGGAAAAGTTCAGGGACCAAAGTGTAACTTTCAAAACTTGTGTATTTTAACCCCGTAAATGAATAATTTACCCCCAAGAATGATGTTTTCGTGTTACTCAAATTTTTGGTACAAAATTTGTGTTATTGTCTATAAAGCGATAAAGTTTGAAAAAATATTCGGATAATCAGATCGACCTAAAATTTCATAGATGGTTCCATGAACCTTAGAAGAGTCATAAAATATTATTTTATGGATATTTGGATGTTAAAAAGGTCGGGAAAATTTTAAATCGATTGAAATGACATGGAATGACAATTTTGTGAATAAGTTGATCGGTAAAGGGCATTTTGGCCATTTCACCCAATAAGGACATGGAATGAATTTTGAGATTTCTTTTATAGATGAATATTGGCTGATTAGAATCCAACTAAGTTTAGTTGGAATGTTACAAAATGGCAAATTAGAAATATAAATCTAGTTGGAGGGTATTTTTGGAAAGTAGAATTTATTGAATTAAAAATTCATTTTTAATTATACAAATGGATTATATATATGAAATATAAAGGTTTATCAATGAAATTTCATCTCCAAAACCGTGGAGAAAGAAGAGGTAAATTTTCCAAGCTCTATTTAAGCCCCAAATCTCGATTTTAAGGTAATCTTTCGAACTACAAAGTTGTTCATCTCTTCGATCTCTATCTATTGATGTAAATTATTCATGTATTTCATGCTTGATTGATGAGACTTGATATGAGAGAGAAATTAGGGTTTATGTTCAAATTGGGGGTTTTATGATTTTATGAATCTATGTTCAATTTTATGTTGAAGTCAAGAAAGAATGATGTTGGATTTATGTTTTTGATTTTTGATTTAAACCCTAAACAATTCAGAAACCTTGAAGAAGATTAGGGTTTAGGGATCCAACCTTAAATTAGGGTTTATGATGATGAGTTAGTAATCTTGCAAGCTTGATTTGTTGTTTGGAATCAAAACCCTAAATTTAAACCCCAAAAGACTAATTTAGCAAATTGTTAAAGTTAGGGGTTCAATTCTAATTTTTAGAATTTGAAATGTATTTATGTTATTAATGATGTTAAAGACATGAAAATGAAGTTAGAATGCTAAACCGACGATTAATTGCTTTAGTGACCATTTTGACAATTTGTCAAACTTGAATGGTCTATTTGGTAAAGAGGATATGTAGAATGAGTAAATCTGATTTTTAGTTAAAATGATGGAATTAAGGTAGTAATGTTGATTGGAGGAATAATTTGCAAAGTTAAGAAGCTTGAATCATTGTATTGGAAATTTGGTGACCATTTTGACAAATCAAGAGAAATTAGAGGAGTAAAGGATTAAGCTTATTATGATCAAGGATGTAAAGAGAACATATAAATACAAGCTTTATTCTAGCCATTTGAAGTAGAGTGATGGGACTAAATTGACAAGTAGAGAAATAAGGAGAAGTTGGTGTAAATTAGAAGTTATTCATGGAAAGTTAAGTTGGAATTTGAATTATGGTAGTAAATTTAAAAAATCGCCATAAATTCTAAAAAAAATGGTTAGATGATGAATTTTATACCATTGTAAAGATTTGTTAGTCTAGTTTCCTTTCCAACAAATGGAAACTGATTTCGAGTTCTGAGTTAAAAGATATGAATTTTTAATCGAATGAAGGTCATAACAATTTCTGCCTGGACAGCTTTGTGACGTGAATGTAAGGAATTTTCATAATTTTTGTAGCTTTTATTAATTTATGTGGCTTATACCTTTAGAACCATTATCGAATCTAGTTTATGCGGTAGAAATGAAATTAAGATCCAGTATGCATTCTGCCATGTATAAGTAAATCTTTGAAGGTAGCGCAAGCTGTCAGAAGATGGAATTTGAAACATTTTGTATTTAAATGTTAGTCAGCAAGCTCAGAAGAATTAATGGAAGTTAAAATTGGTAATTAAGGATCCATAATGAGCTTTTGAACAGTACAAGGAAGAAAGGAAAAATATTTGGAAATTTTATATTCGAGTGATTATATTAGACAACATGTTTAAGGTATTGTTAGATTTGAATCTAACAAATATTTTTTTATTCATGTGATTAATGAAGTCAAGTCCAAATCAAAGAAGGTTCGAGGTACTTTGAAAGCAAAGATCGAACTAGGACTTAATGAGGCATTGTGTTAAGTGGCCAATGTGAGTTCAATGCATACATAACATGATATATGATGTTTTATACATCATTAGGAAGACTTGTGATGAGTCTACCTTATTTATATATTGGCATGATATTTATGTCATTGATCATATATTGACTTATTTTAAATATGTCAAAGGTTGAACATAAATGCATAGATCACTAGTTATATATGATGTTATATTATGAATGTTATTTCGGGTATGAACTGCCCAATGTTAAATTATGTTGATATACATTGCCATGGATGGAATAAATATGGAATATATGCCCAAGTATGTTAAGGAGGGACAGGGTATAGTTGGCATGCCATAGAGTCCAACAGCACGATGCATACTCGATTTAGCACTATAGTGTATATAAAAGGCACTTAGTGTATATGGTTAGCACAAACTTATGTGCAGATGGTTAGCACAACCTTATGTGCGGTTTTGACTCGTGTACCCAGGGTCCTCATAGGCTTATATTTGGGCTATGGTTTATGGTTAATAAATGATAAATAGGTGAATAAGCTTATGAGCTTTTGGAATAAATGACAAGTATATTGGTAAGAAATTTATATGTGATTTATATCATGTTAATATATGAATAACATGATGGATTTACATGTCTAGTGATCATGATGCATTTATGCATATAAGGAATATTATGACAAATAAACAAGCATGAAAGTCTTATGACATTAGCATGTAGTAAATCATTACTAATGCAATGTGAAAGTTGATGCTTTGGCATATATATCATGTTATATAAACATAGCCATGAATTCGAATAAAGTTTAAATTATTGTTATTAACTTCATTTATTGCCTCACTAGGTTCGTACTTAGCGTATGTTTGATTGTACACACGTAGGTAAATCAAGATGAGAGTGAGAAGAGCATTGCATCAATATTGGAAAGCTCAACAGGTAATCACAGTAATGACATCCTAATTGAGGCTTGATTATTATAGTGGCATGTATACTTGCTAAACCTATTTGAGTTGTGATTGACCTTTAAAGATTGTTATGGTTACAAGATAATTGGCGTTTCTGGAAAGATTCAAAGTTAAGAGTAACCTCAAGTGATGAGTTGCATGCTAAGATGATTGATAGCATGTATGTTTTATGATAGTCAATTGTTCCCTATAAGCATGCATAACATTTGAAGACATTTGGGAATTGAATTAGGATGAATTAGAAATATGAAAGTGCAAGAATGTGCATTTTGGGACAGGGTGTACCAGTACTCAAGATTTGGGTTCAAAATTATCAAAACTTGAATTTTGTTTCAAATATCATTAATATTTAAGGATAGTAAAGTTGTGACATTCCTGATTCGTATTCGTCGTATGGATACGAAAAGGGGTGTTACAACAGCTCTTAAGATGCCCACTCAAAACTCATCTGAAACTTACCGAAATCAACCTTAAACACTTCTCAATATTAACCCAGCCATAATATAATGATTCAAAACATCAAACTTCATCAAATAACATCTAAAAACCCTTTTATAACATCCTTTTACTTCTAGCAAAGATTAAACTCCAAAAAACAACCCAAAACCATTAACTAACAACCTAAACAATTAGAGATTCAACCAATTTCGGGATTTCATTATTAAAAACAACTTATACACAATATAATACATCCAAAATAAGCTTGAAATCAATCCTTAACACTGGAAAAACGTATCCAATTAGAAAATCACAAGATTCCATCAAATAAATCTCAATTAAGCAAAATTCCATAATTAATTATTTAAAACGTATTAGAAAACCTATGTAAAGAGTCAAGAACTTGGGAATTTCATTAAAGAACCTTCCATTAGAGGAGAAGAACGAAAATTACCTCCAATGAGTGAGTTTCCCCTTAATTGGATGTTTTCCTCTTGAAAAACAATGAGATTCAATAAGATTTTTGAAAAAATAAGTTAAAGAATCATTTAGAAAATCAACGGATTAAGAAACAAGATCCTTACCTTGAATATTTGATAGGAGAAAGAGTGTTTGGCTTAGAGTATTTTGAGAGAAAATATGAGAGAAAGAAAGTTACGTCAAATTGTGTTTTGGAAAAATAACTACCTTTTAACTAAATCATTTTTAATTCCTTTAATTAAAACTCTTTTAAAAATAATCCTAATTAAGAGAAATCTCAGATTAGACTAAATGGTAAAATAGCTCCTTAAAGATTCAAAGTTCTGACTCTTCACAAAACAATCACCTTTTAAAAATAGTTTTCAAAAATTACATTTTGGTCACTAGCTAAAATGTCACCCTTCCAAAGCTCATTTTCCAAAATTGCTTTTACCAATATTTTTAATATATTAAAATAGGTTTTTTTAAATATTTTCCATATTTTTATCTTTCAAAAAGATATATGCTCCCGAATCCGACTCAAATATCTAACCCGGTCCACCAGACCGTCTAACTAGCCTTAAAATTGCTAGGCCCAAAAATAGGTCGTTACAGGGGTAATGTGACCAAGTTGTAATTGGGAGGTTTGTTTTGGTTACTCCCAACTTTGAACATGTTTCATTTGGTATTTTGGACATGTATGAGGTTATATGACTTGTTTTTAGGGGTTGGGATGTGAATTGCATGATTAGGTAGAGATCATGCATATAGAATCATTATTAGATTTGCTATGTTTTGAATGATCTTCTAGCATGCCTATTTTGTTGTGGAAATATTGTTTGAAATGTCATATGGTGTTTGTTTGATGTTGAAAGTAAGTTAGATTGAGCCAAAGTGTCATATGTTCGACCAAGAGGTCATTATAGACCAGGTCGTACCGGTACGGGTCCTAGGGGATCGGTATGCGAAGTCTGTCTCTACTCAAAATTGTGCAAAATTGCACAGGGGTATCAGTATGCCTGGTAACTGTATCGGTACGCCACTCAAAAAATACACTAGGTGTCAGTACATGGGCATCCGTATCGATATGCCTTTTTTTCTACTGGAACCCCCTATTTTGATATCGAACTACTAGTATCGGTACAATTGAGGACCGTACCGATACTCTTTGCAAAATGTATTCGTATCGATATGGTCAAGGGGTGTATCGGTATTCTGTTTGTTATTTCTGGTAATATGCTTTGCTAAAGTTTGAATCTTTGCAGTTTAGTCTCTGTTTCTTGATCATGCAATTAAATGAGTTTGGATGTTTATTTTAAGTTGAAATTTAACCAAAATGCATGTAACCTGATTAATTAAGGGTTGGTAACTTTGGATTTAAGAAAGTTCCCTCGGTTTTCCAAAATTGCAATTTGATCCCTAGAGTGCGTTCTCGACCAATTGGATGTTAAATTGACGCCCGATTTGATTGTGAATTTCACCGCTGCTAGAATGAACGCTTTAGGACTTAATTATGAATTTAGACAAGATAAAAAGGAAAAAATGGTCCATTTTCTAAGTACTCGTTCAGGTTTATCTCGGCAAACTCAATATAGCTTGCTCAATTCGGTCTGGCGTCTAGGCCGGGCCAAGGGGGTTAGAGTGGGTGTATTATTTATCTTTATTTCGAATAAAGATTTCAATTTTTGGTCGCTTGAATAAACTTATGTCCAAATTCTTGTGGGGTGGTGATTCAAAAAAGTCAAAGATACATTGGGTTCGTTGGGACATTGATGCAAACCTCTTTGTAAGGGTGGTATCGGTATTGCAAATCTGGTGTCTACCAATAGAGCCTTGCTTAGTAAATGGTGTTGAAGGTATGGTAATGAACAGTCAAGTCTTCGGAGAATAGTGATGGCTAGCAAGGTTTGGTTTGCGATGATGGAGCGAGTTCCGATGAAGGTATATGTACACTCCTTCCCGTATCCATCATTGAATACAAGACAGAGATGTCACAAAACATTTGTAGAACCGTAACATATTTATAATTCGGTAAAAAATTTGTTTTATAAAGAAAAATACTATAATTTAACTTTTATTTAAAAATCTAATTAATCGCGTAAAGTCAAAATTTTATATTTTCGTCTTCAAATCAAATTTAATTTCAGGCAACAACTTATTAATTTAAGTTAACTTTATATAATTAGTGAAACTACCTAAAAACTACCTGATTCCAAATAAAATACAATTTATATTAGAGCTCGCATAACCTTTTAATAAACATGCCAACTAGTGAATATCAAATAACCTCAAATATTATATTACTGATACTGATGTGCCTGTTCTTGACAGATTATGTCCACTAGTGCTCCTTACTCCAAATAAAATTCAAGTGCAATTGTCATAATGTCAATCTCAATATTATTTATTAATAATGCATATGATCACCTTACAATTACATGCTGATTAACATAATTAAATATGTAATAGCATATATGTATATCAAAGTGATAAGATTAGATCTTACCAACATCGGTGCCATTTCCATCCGTAAGCTTTCAATGCTTACCAATACCTTTTTCCAACTCTGTCTGCAAGCTTTCAAGCTTATCATTCTATTTTTTTATTTCAATTCAGTTTTCTTAGCCCAAGGTATCGAATTAAGAGATTCTATGTACACGAGTCATCCTCCCCATACCTAACCTTTCTTGAGTATGTATATTATTTGCACCGTAGTGCTTAGCACCCTAAGTGCTTTCGTATACCCAAACCTTGCATAAGTATACCCTCATTGAGTATTAATAAAATTTGCACCGTAGTTCTTAACACCCTAAGTGCTTCCGTATACCCAAACCTTGCATGAGTATACCTTCAATGAGTATTTATGAATATTGCATTGAAGTGCTTAGAATATTTATACAGCTGTTTATGACCCTATGGATATCCAACTATACCATCGAACCTCTATATCATACATTGGGCTTTATTTCATCATTTATATCATCAATGGAAACATATATCAATTTATATTAACATTAAGCAGTTCATACCTGAAATAACATTCATAGTATACCATCATCAATAACTAGTGAACAATACATATATTTTCAACCTTTGACATATTTAAAATATGTCAAATATATGATCAATGACATAAATATCATGACAATATATAGACTAGGTAGACCCATCGCAAGTCCTACCGGTGATGTATAAAACATCCATGTATCATGTTATGTATGCATTGCACTCACCTGGGCCATTTATTTATATGCCTCACTAAGTCCTCTTTAGCCTTTTTCTACATTACCCCTCGAACCTCTCTTGATTCGAACTTAAACTTCATAAATCAAATAAAAGAAATATTTGTTAGATCCCAATCTAACAATATCTTAGACGTACTATTATTATAATTACCCGAATATAACATTTATAAATATTTTCCATTCATCCTTGCATTGTTCAAAACTTATTATGGTCCTTAATGACCAATTTGAACATTCAACAATTATTCATGGTCTAAATGTTCCAATTCTTTTATTTCAAAACCATTCGAACCATTTTCCATAAAGTTTCAAACTTTAGTAATGTGACTTTTTAGTCACTAATTTTACCAAGGTACTTGAATTTAAATTTAATTTAAGTAATAACCTATTACCAAGAATTACAACACTTTCTCTTTTATATTCCATTTGACCGAATTAGTCACTAAACTTTAGAAATTTTGAAATTCTCCAATTTTAGTCCTTAATAAGCTTGAATCATCAATTCTAGCTCATTTTCATCTAAGCCACCATCAAAAAAAAATTTCTAAGAAAATCCTTTATTTTCCCATTCTTGCCAAAATGGTCCTTTTTCATCATTTCTATCCAATTTGATCACATTTTCAATAATTGCTCTTTAATCCTTCTTCAACAAAATAATTCCATAAATATCCTCTTAATTTTCTCAAATTGCCAAATAGGACCCTAGACTTTTCAAAATTTTCATTTTGGTCCAAAATGCTAAAATAAGCTTCTAACATCATAATTTAGTCACTTCCATCACCAAAATAATTTTTACAATATAGTCCTTAATTTGTTTTTCAAAAATTTCGAATTGGTCCCCAATTTCCTACAAAGAGGATTTGATCTTCAAACATCAAAATTAGATTTCCATCATCAATATAAGGCTTCAAACATCATAATCTAGCCATTAACATACTTAATTCTCAAAACCCTAACAAATCCCTAAATTCAAGATTAGGGTTTATGAATTTCAACATGAAATTAATTTGATTTCAAGCTTGATTTCAACAAAACTAAGCTTAATTCATCATCTACTACTTGAATTCAATAAATTTTCCATGAAACCCTAATTTCTCTCTCTTCAAATCCTAATCCAATACTTCATAATTCCATGAAATTTTACTATCAAAACATAGAGAATGAAGAGTATATCACTTTACCTTATACAACCTTGCTTGAATTCTTGATCAAAAGCCTTGAAAATGGCTTGAGAAAATTTTGCTATATTTTCTCTGCTTTCTTTCTTGGCTTTCGAAGGTTGTAGGAAGAAGATGAACTAATTTTGGTTCATCTTTGACTTTTTATTCCTTATTATAATATGTTTTTGCCACATGTAAATAAAAAAATGAATTTTAAATTCATTTTTCTTTCTTTCCAAAAATAACCCTTTAACTAAATAAAAATTACATCTAGTTCAAATTTATGCCATCCCTTTACATTTGAACTAGGTTGGTTCCAATCCAACCGGTCATCATCATTAAATAATCATAAAATATCATTTACGATTTTTGCTTGATCCAATTCCTTGAATTTCACCTTCTACGGCTTTTCCTTCATCGAACTATCAACTCTAATTTAGGAATTAAATATTTCCTTAATTCCATAAATAGATCCATACTTTCATACAAAATCCTCCACTTTAATAAAGTAAAACTTAGAAATTTGACTCGATCCGAAATGATCGATAAGTACCCGAAATCTCTATCAGGTAACATTTTCTTGAAAATCCTTCATTAAGCATTTATAATAAACTTTTATAACCTTCCTCTATCTGATGATGAAATCTCATAATTATTCGATTCAATTCGGATATCCAAATTCCATTTAAACTTTGACTGTAATTTCCCAATAATAGAAACATCGGATCCAACCAAAGTCTTCACATTCGATCCACACCCTTAGGTGATCTATTTATTTATGAAATAGAAACCCTTAAATTTGGGAAATTACCGCTCTAGTCCTTAAATCTTTCCAAAGTTTATACTTTAATCATGAAATTTCCAAAAATTACATTTTGGACACTAACTTTTTAAATTTCAATTCCCATTCCAAATTCCCTTGGAATTCAACCAAACTTTAAGAACGTCTTATTCAATTCACTATCTATCACATGAGACCTTTAAAACTTAGAAATTTCCTTTCCAAAACCCATAATTATAAAAATCCTAACTTTTGCATTTTTGTCATTTTAGTCACTAAGTTAGCTTTTAAGCTAGTACCTTAGTACTAAATGACCCTTAATTAAATTAGTAAATTTTGGGGTATTACAATTCTCTCCCCCTTAAGAAAATTCATCCTCGAATTTTCAACATATACTTGATTCAAAAGGTTCGGATATTGCTTTTTCATCCACTTCTTAGGTTCACAAGTGGCCTCCTCAACTTTTTGGTTTATCCAAAGAATTTTGACCATGGGTATTTTTCTTGTTCCTTAATTCTTTAACTCTGTATACTATAATTTTCACTGTTTCTTCTTCATATGTCAAATCTAGTTATAACTCAATTTCCTCTAGAGTGATGACATATGATGGATCTAACCAATAGCTCCATAGAATAGATACATGAAATACATTGTGTAGTTTGCTTATCTCTGGTGGTAAGGCTAACTAGTAAAACAATGGTCATATATATATATTAAGATCTCATATGGTTCAATAAATCTGGAGCTAAGCTTTTCCTTTTATCCCAATCATAACCTTTTCTTCTAGGTTAATACCTTTAGAAACACTTTATCTCAAATTATTCTAAATAATTCTCACTTGGTTCTCCTTTTCTAAAGTTAGATCAACTCTGTTTTTCCTTCGAATCACTTTGTACATTTTGATCCTTTAGCTCAAACCAATTAAGTAGAGCTTTACATCTTCTTCCAGATAATACTTTAAATGGTGCCATTCTGATGCTTTCCTGGTACTATTATTATAAGAAATTTCAGGTAAAGGAAAATACATTTTCCATGATCTTTAGAATTCAATTACATAAGCTGTTAACATATCCTCTAAAATCTAGATAGTTCATTTGTTGAGGATGAAAAGTTGTATTTAAATTGAATCGAATACTCATGACTTTATGTAAAGATTTTCAAAATCTTGAAGTAAACTTTGGATCTCTTTCAGATACTATCAAAACAGGTACTCTATGTAACCGAACTACCTCCTTAATATATAACTCATCATATTTGTCCATAGAATAATCTATTTCGGACAGGAAAGAAGTGTACTGATTTAGTCAATCTGTCAACTATTACCCAAGTTGAATCTTTCTTATACGGTATCAAAGGTAGCCTTGTTACAAGATCCATAGTTACTCATTTCCCCTTTCCACTGAGGAATGGAAATCGATTGCAACAATCCAGAAGGCACTTGATGTTCTGCTATTACTTGCTGACATGTCAAGCATTTAGAAATAGACTCAATTATAAATCTTTTCATGCTTAACCACTAATATCAACCTTAGGTCTTGATACAGCTTGTTTCCACTTGAATGCATAATCAAAGGACTATTATGTGCCTCAAACAGAAGTTCTTTCTTCAATTCTTCATCAATCGAAATATAATTTCTTGCTTGCTAATACAAACATCTTTCAAATTAACTTTAAAGTCTTTGGTTCCACTATTTTCCACTTATTTAAACCTTGATAACCTTTCTCATCTTTTCTTTGAAAATCTTTTTATTCACTCATATAAATGATACATCTTTCCTAAGTATCTTGGTCATTGGAGAAGCAATCATTGAAAATTTCTTTACAAACTTTTTATAATAATTGGCTAGTCTCAAGAAACTTCGAACCTCTGATATATTCTTTGGTATTTTCCAATCAACTATAGCATATATCTTCTTAGGATCCACTCTTATTCATTTTTCCGAAACCTTATGACCAAGAAAAATAACTCCCGAAAATCAACATTCACACTTTGATAATTTAACATATAGTTTCTTTCCTCTAAGGATCTGAAAAACAATTCGAAGATGAGCATCATGTTCCTCTCTTATCTTTGATTAACTAAAATATCATCAATAAATATCATCACAGAATAATCCATATAAGACTGAATTATTCAGTCCATCAGATCCATAATGCGGCATGAGCATTAGTCAATCTAAACAGCATTAATACAAACTCATAATGTCCATACTAAATTTGTAAAACTGTCTTTAGAATATCTTTTTCTTAGATCTCCAACTGATGATGCCCTAATCGAATATCAATCTTGGAAAATACAACTGCACCCTTTAATTGATCAAAAAGATCATCAATCCTTGGAAGAGGATACTTATTCTTCACTGTTACTTTATTTAGCTAACGATAATCTATGCATAATCGTATAGATCCATCTTTCTTTTTCACGAATAACACCGGTGTGCTCCAAGGTGACACACTTGATCTTATAAACCCCAATCCAACAATTCTTATATTGTGCCTTTAACTCTCAAAGCTCAGTTGACGCTATTCTTTACGGGGTTATCAATAGGGTATAGTACTAGGTAATACCTCTATTTTGAATTCTACTTCCTAATCAAAGGTAATCCTGATAATTCATCAAGAAATACCTCTGGGTACTCTTGAACTGTAGGAATATCTTCCAATTTAATTTTAGCAGTTCTGGTATCCACTACATTTGCTAAGAAAACTTAGTAACCTTGTAACAACAGTTTCTTAGCAGAAACAGCTGAAATCACATTAGATAAAAGATTCATCCTCTCATCCACTACTATTATTCTTCACCTTTTGAAATTTTCAAGATTAATCGCTTTAAGCGACAATCCAAAATAGCATGCTAAAAAGATAACCGATCCCTTCCTAATTCCATTTCAATTTCTTCAAAAGGTAGCTACATTAGGTTTGCCAGAAACTCAGTTTCCTGCACCTTTTTCGGACAATTTCTACATGTCCAACTCATCCTTGCATTATAACTCAACAAGTTTGTAGTCACTATATTACTCGAAAATGAGTTCTAAGAGGATATCTCGTTTACCACTTAACTTCGTACTTATAGAGTCTTGATCTATCAAAACCAACACAGTTTTATCAAAAAGATAAAATGTGCCAAAAATGATTTTCAATTCATTCAAATCTTTATCAACCCTAAAATTATAAAATTGGACTGATATGCACAACCTTGACTGTAAAGCAAATACTTATGATTCCCTCTATCTAATTTGTTCTCAGAGTAACAACACAATTTCATCCAATTTCTTTCTATCCAGCAGTAAAATCCATCCAGCAAGATCTTCAAATAATTTACCCACCAATCCGCAGCCACTAGACCTTTATCCGTTTTTCATTTAAGTTCAGATATTCCTTAATCCTACACCGTCACTCCCTTTTGTGCCGGTGTTCTTTCTTATTCCACTAAATTCAAAGTACTATTACCACTACTGTTTCTTTTTAGAACCTCTCATTCACCAACTCATCTCAAATTTATTTTAGTAAGGAGTGAAATCAATCAAATCATATAAACATCATATCAGTAATATTGATATCCTAGTGGCATGTATACTCTTTTTAACATAAAACCCCTTTCATTTAGGTTGCGAACCGGCTAAACCTGTAGCTCTGATACCAATAAATGTAACACCCCTTCCCGTATCCATCACTGAATACGAGACAGAGATGTCACAAAACATTTGTAGAACTGTAACATATTTATAATTCGGTAAAAAATCTGTTTTATAAAGAAAAATATTATAATTTAACTTTTATTTAAAAATCTAATTAATCGCGTAAAGTCAAAATTTTATATTTTCGTCTTCAAATCAAATTTAATTTCAAGCAGCAACTTATTAATTTAAGTTAACTTTATATAATTAGTGAAACTGCCTAAAAACTACCTGATTCCAAATAAAATACAATTTATATCAGAGCTCGCGTAACCTTTTAATAAACATGCCAACTAGTGAATATCAAATAACCTCAAATATTATATTACTGATACTGATGTACCTGTTCTTGACAGAAGATGTCCACTAGTGCTCCTTACTCCAAACGCTCCACTTTTCCTACGCGTGAAACAGTCACACGCTAAGTATTTACTTAGTGAGGCATTAATTCGAATTCAAGTGCAATTGTCATAATATCAATCTCAATATTAATTATTAATAATGCATATGATCACCTTACAATTACATGCTCATCAAAAAAATTAAATATGTAATAGCATATATGTATATCAAAGTGATAAGATTAGATCTTACCAACATCGGTGTCATTTCCATCCGTAAGCTTTCAATGCTTACCAATACCTTTTTCCAACTCTGTCTGCAAGCTTTCAAGCTTATCATTCTATTTTTTTTATTTCAATTCAGTTTACTTAGCCCAATGTATCGAATTAAGAGATTCTATGTACACGAGTCACCCCCCCATACCCAACCTTTCTTGAGTATGTATATTATTTGCACCGTAGTGCTTAGCACCCTAAGTGCTTTTGTATACCCAAACCTTGCATGAGTATACCATCATTGAGTATTAATAAAATTTGCATCGTAGTGCTTAACACCCTAAGTGTTTCCGTATACCCAAACCTTGCATGAGTATACCCTCAATGAGTATTTATGAATATTGCACCGAAGTGCTTAAAATATTTATACAGCTGATTATGACCCTATGGATATCCAACTATACCATCGAACCTCTATATCATACATTGGGCTTTATTTCATCATTTATATCATCAATGACAACATATATCAATTTATATTAACATTAAGCATTTCATACTTGAAATAACATTCATAGTATACCATCATCAATAACTAGTGATCAATGCATTTATTTTCAACCTTTGACATATTTAAAATATGTCATATATATGATCAATGACATAAATATCATGACAATATATAGACCAGGTAGACTCATCGCAAGTCCCACTGGTGATGTATAAAACATTCATGTATCATGTTATGTATGCATTGCACTCACCTGGGTCATTTATTTATATGCCTCACTAAGTCCTCTTTAGCCTTTTTCTTCATTACCCCTCGAACCTTTCTTGATTCAAACTTAAACTTCATAAATCAAATAAAATAAATATTTGTTAGATCCCAATCTAACAATATCTTAAACGTACTATTATTATAATCACCTGAATATAACATTTATAAATATTTTCCTTTCATCCTTGCACTGTTCAAAACTTATTATGGTCCTTAATGACCAATTTGAACATTCAACAATTATTCATGCTCTAAATGTTCCAATTCTTTTATTTCAAAATCATTCGAATCATTTTCCATAAAGTTTCAAACTTTACTAATGTGACTTTTTAGTCAATAATTTTACCAAGGTACTTGAATTTAAACTTAATTCAAGTAATCACCTATTACCAATAATTACAACACTTTCTCTTTTATATTCCATTTGACCGAATTGGTCACTAAACTTTAGAAAGTTTGAAATTCTCCTATTTTATTCCTTAATGAGCTTGAATCATCAATTCTAGCTCATTTTCATCTAAGCCACCATCAAAACAATAATTTCTAAGATAATCCTTTATTTTCCCATTCTTGCCAAAATGGTCCTTTTTCATCATTTCTAGCCAATTTGATCACATTTTCAACAATTGCTCTTTAATCAATCTTCAACAAAATAATTCCATAAACATCCTCTTAATTTTCTCAAATTGCCAAATAGGTCCCTAGACTTTTCAAAATTTTCATTTTGGTCCAAAAATAAGATTCTAACATCATAATTTAGTGACTTCCATCACCAAAATAATTTTTACAACTTAGTCCTTAAATTTTTTTCCAAAATTTTGAATTGGTCCCCAATTTCCTACAAAGAGGATTTGATCTTCAAACATCAAAATTAGATTTCCATCATCAATATAAGGCTTCAAACATCATAATCTAGCCATTTACATCCTTAATTCTCAAAACCCTAACAAATCCCTAAATTCAAGATTAGGGTTTATGAATTTCAACATGAAATTAATTTGATTTCAAGCTTGATTTCAACAAAACTAAGCTTAATTCATCATCTACTACTTGAATTCCATAAATTTTCCATGAAACCCTAATTTCTCTCTCTTTAAACCCTAATCCAATACTTCATAATTCCATGAAATTTTACTATCAAAACGTGGAGAATGAAGAGTAGATCACTTTACCTTATACAACCTTGCTTGAATTCTTGATCAAAAGGCTTGAAAATGGCTTGAGAAAATTTTGCTATATTTTCTCTTCTTTCTTTCTTGGCTTTCGAAAGTAGTAGGAAGAAGATGAACTAATTTTGGTTCATCTTTGACTTTTTATTCCTTATTAAAATATGTTTTTGCCACATGTAAATAAAAAATAAATTTTAAATTCATTTTTCTTTCTTTCCAAAAATAACCCTTTAACTAAATAAAAATTACATCTAGTTCAAATTTATGCCATCCCATTACATTTGAACTAGGTTGATTCCAATCCAACCGGTCATCATCATTAAATAATTATAAAATATCATTTATGATTTTTGTTCGATCCAATTCCCCGATTTTCACCTTCTACGACTTTTCCTTCATCGAACTATCAACTCTAATTTAGGAATTACATATTTCCTTAATTCCATAAATAGATCCATACTTTCATACAAAATCCTCCACTTTAATAAAGTCAAACTTAGAAATTTAACTCGATCCAAAATGATAGATAATTACCCGAAATCTCTATCAAGTAACATTTTTCTTGAAAATCCTTCATTAAGCATTTATAATAAACTTTTATAACCTTCCTCTATCTGATGATGAAATCTCATAATTATTCGATTCAATTCGGATATCTAAATTCCATTTAAACTTTGACTGTAATTTCCCTATAATAGAAACATCGGATCCAACCAAAGTCTTCACATTCGATCCACACCCTTAGGTGATCTATTTATTTATAAAATAAAAACCCTTAACTTTTGGGAAATTACCGCTCTAGTCCTCAAAATTTTCCAAAGTTTATACTTTAATCATGAAATTTCCAAAAATTACATTTTGGTCACTAACTTTTTAAACTTCAATTCCGATTCCAAATTCCCTTGGAATTCAACCTAACTTTAAGAACACCTTATTCAATTCACTATCTATCACATGAGACCTTTAAACCTTAGAAATTTCCTTTTCAAAACCCATAATTATAAAAATCCTAAGTTTTGCATTTTTGTCATTTTAGTCACTAAGTTAGCTTTTAAGCTAGTATCTTAGTACTAAATGGCCCTTAATTAAATTGGTAAATTTTGGGGTATTACAGTAGAACTACTTAAAAGGGGAGTATCTTTTATATCTAATAACTTGTGTTCTTTTTGTCAGAAATATCCTGAAACTATTGATCATGTCTTTTTTCTTTTTGGCATAGTTGGAATGTTTGGATGTTATTTTGCTCCCTTTTGGGGATATCTACTACTTATCCTAAAGATTTGACTGTATTTATAGAGGCCTGGGGGCTCTTTGCGTCCCTTCAGTGAGTGAGGTATGGTCGTTTATTCCCTTTGCGGTTATTTAGACTATTTGGTTGCTTAGAAAAGACTTGATATTTAATGGTAAAGGTATGGACTGGCTACAATTGTCCTTTCTGGTAAAGTTTCGGTTAGCCTCTTGGCTAAAAGCAAAATTTGGGGAGTGTAGTCTCTCATTGGAAAATATCATGGCTAATTCGTTTTTAGCTAACAATAATAGTCTGCAACCTGTTAAAGCCCTTGTTGCGCCGCGATAGGTTCCTCCCCTAGTGGTTTTGTTAAACTAAATATGGATGGGGTTGTTTCTTGTTCGGGTGGCAATGGTGGAGTTGGTGGGGTCTTGAGGGATGCCGAAGGCTTCCAATTTTCTGAACAATGGGCGTGGGTCCTTCTGTTATGGTTGAATTATGTGCGGTTAAAATTGACATTATGAAATTTTTTGCGTCTGAGTGGGGTGTTGAGTCCAAGCTTTGCATTGAATCTGACTTGTAAAGTGGTTGTGGAATGGTAAGCACGTTCGTCGGAACCTCCCGCCAATCTTACTAACTTGGTAATAGAGTTGGTAGAACTTATTGAAGATAATATGCTGGTCAGGTGGATTCCCCATAACTGCAACTGTTTGGCTGATGCGTTAGCAAAGTCTGGCATTGGGTAAGTGCGAATCTACGTATGTACTGAGTTGTTTAGTCTTTTTGGCGTGTAATAGGCATTGGTCGTGCCTTTGGTTGATATTGGGGTTTATTTTGTAAGGTTGTTGAATCTGGTTGTGACTCTGTTCTATTCATTTACAATATATTATGGGTACTCTTTTTTCCTTTTAGGTCTTAATAGAGTTTTTAACGAGGCTCAACTATTTTTCAAAAAAGCGTTTATACAAAACTAGAACTTTGAAGCTTCAACTTTTATTATATAATAAAAAGAAATCTAAAATGAATTT
Source organism: Hibiscus mutabilis (assembly GCA_019671005.1). NCBI lineage: Eukaryota > Viridiplantae > Streptophyta > Magnoliopsida > Malvales > Malvaceae > Hibiscus > Hibiscus mutabilis. The sequence goes on along the minus strand of CM033728.1, from coordinate 30,373,582 downwards.
CTCAAAGTTTTAATAGGATAATGCTATAAAATATTTAACAATATAATTATTATTTTTATTAAAGTCAAAGTATTTTAAAAAAATGTTAATGGCCAAACTTAATTAAAACATAAAAGTAAATTAATAAAAAATATAGCAATAGAAAATTAAATTTATCATTATACATTTTTATGACAAACAAAAGGAATTATCATTATAGGTAATTTTTTGATCTACCGCCAACGAAAAGCTTTTTTTCCATAAGCGGACTTCAAAAGTTACTACGTAGCCTATTTTAGGGTTTTAAATCTTAACCTTTAAATTCTAAACCATAAACTATAAAATTTATTTTTAAATACAAACATTAAAAAATTAACCTTAAACCCTAAACTCTAACCTTTGACCTCTAAAAATTATAAGTTTGTGAAAAATAATTTTTTTACTGTTAGTCTGTTAGTACATAGAATATTTTCCCTATCATTGTACAATTTTTTTTATCGCCAACAAAAGGAAAACCAAGATAACGTTTCTGCGCAAATGTCTTGTGTTTGTATGAAATTGATGTTTATGACTATGTTTTGATGGTATTGTAAGTGGCAGCAAGAGAAATTAACGAGTAATTTTAATAAAAAAATGATGATATGTTTTTTAAGTAATTTAAGTTTGAGTAATTTTTTTTGTGAGGTGTACATAAATTTTATACCATAGGACTTAATTGGTGAGGAGAAGCAAGGATTTTGACTCCTTTATGTTTTGGATCAAAGGGACGAGCTTGGGGAGCAAGGACTTAATTTTGGTCACAGAAACGAGTGGACCAAGCTTATAACAATAATTGCAGGGACAGCTAATATAAACTAAACAAATTCACAACCTTGGCAAACAAGGAACTTTATTACATCTTTTGACTAAGTTCCTGCATTTTTTTCCTGGAAAAATAAAGAGTCAATATTCTCCCTTTTTTTGACTTTCAGCTAGTTTTATTGGACATCAACATAATACCTGCTTGAAATTGATTCCATGTTTCCCTTAAGATTTAGAAAGGTAAAGTAATGGTTTTTGTCCCTATATTAGGTTCAAATTTGGGATTTAGTCCTTTTTGTTGAACATAACAAATAACAATTGAATATAACTGAAAATAAGAAAATTACAGTTTTAATAGAATTTAACATATTCGAAATAAATCGAATAACAGATTTTTGAGGCATGCACAAACGCAGTTTCCTTAAGACATATTTGACCACTCCTTTGGTGCTTGAGTTCGTCGGTCATCAGTTTCCCAGGATAAAACAACGGATGACCTTCTACAGTAGCACTTATGTAGAGATCACGAACAGAACTCTTACCTTCACCTATCACCGAAAGCGCTATGCAGTTTTTCAAGAGTTGAAAACTTTTTAGTTGTGTGTTCTCAAAATTTTTAGTCGTATTTAAGGAAAGTATATATTTTCCCTTTAAATTCCGAATATTAAAAAATGCTATTTTTAAGGAAAAAATATTTAAAGTGGGTAAAATATCTTCAGGCCCACGAAGGGCCTAACCAGTGCGAACATTCGCATTACCCACGTCGTGTTGGTGCACCCCAACCCAAACGAGATTGTAATATCCCAATTTTTGGCTAGTGACCAAAATGAAAATTTTGAAAGTTTTCTGGTTAAAGTGTAAACTTTGGAAAAGTTTAGGGACCAAAGTGTAATTTTCAAAAGTTATGTATTTTGATCCCATAAATGAATAGTTTACCCCCAAGAGTAACATTTTCGTGTTACCCGGATTTTTTGTACGGAGTTTGTATTAATGGCTATAAAGCGATAAAGTTTAGAAAAAAATTTGGATAATCGGATTGAATCGAATATACAGGATATTTTGAAGGATGATAAGCAAGGTTGATTATGTCATTTTACATGTCTAAGATATTTTATTTGTGTTGTAAGAATATGAACCCTTGGATTTAAGTTGATTTTCCAAGCTAAATATGAGCCGCTGCATAAAAAATGGCAAGATCGTAATTTTGGAAAATTAGAAGGGCAAAGTTGGTAAATTATTAACTCAAGATTAAATCTAGATCATTGGATGAAGGATGATGATATGAGGAACATTATGGAAATATAGAATTTTCATAATAGATCTGATAGCTCGGTAAAGGCAAAATCGTAGTAGAAGTATTTTGTGAATATTGGTAAATCGGATTGAATTGAAATTTCAGAGGCTGTTCCATAAGCCATGGAAAATCATAAAATGATATTTATGGAATATTGGTCGATTGAAAAGGAACTAATTTAGTTAGATTATATTGGAATGGCAATTTTGAAACAAACTAGTAAATAAAGACTAGTTGGAGGGCAAATTGATCATTTGACAGGGATGACAATTTTGAAATATTTGAAGTTACAAAGGCCATTTTTGGAAGAATAAAATTAAAGATTAAATCTTGGCTCTTGATTGATGATAAGATCAATCTCAACCGTTGGATAAAATGACACTTTTGTAATTTTCCTATTTGAATGGATTTAAAATTAATTTATATAATACAAGTGGAATAATTGGAGCAATTAAAAATTGAAAGGCTAAAAAGATGAAGCCTTCTTCATCTTTCAACTTTCAAAATTTGGGGGAAAAAGGAAGCAAATTTTCCAAGTTTGATTCAAGCCCCGAAACTCAATTTTCAGGTAATTTTTCAAACTACAAAGTTGTTCTACTCTTCAAGCTCTATCTTTTGATGTTATTAATTCATGGAATGCATGCTTGATTGATGAAAATTTTACATGAGAAGGAAATTAGGGTTTATGAACAAAATTGAGGCTTTTGAAATTTTATAATTCCATGGTTGAATTTAAGTTGGAATCATGCTTCTATGATGTTAAAATCATGTTATTGAGTTAGGATTTAAACCCTACATATTTTGGATTACATGGAGAAGATTAGGGTTTATGCATTTAAGTTTAACTTAGGGTTTGTGATGTTTGATTAATGATCTAGTAAGTTTGATTTGTTGTTTTTTGGAAGCAAAACCCTAAGTTAAATATATAGGGACCAATTCGGCAAGATTCAAAGTTAAGGGACCGAATCTGAATTTTATGAAATTGGAGTGTATTTGTGTAATTAATGATGTTGGAGATGTGAAATTGATGTTAGAATGCTAAACCGATGTTGAATCCTTACCTTTGCATTTTAGTGACTATTTTGGTAAAGAAAGAAAATTAAAGGGAATTATTTTTGAATAATTATTTGATGAAGAAGATGATGAATTGGTGGTTTGAAGCAAGTGATGGGACTAAATTGACAAGTAGAAAAATAAGAAGTTAGTATAAATTAGAAGTTTATTATGGAAAGCTATGTAGAAAATTGAATTTTGGTAGTGACTTCGAAAATTCACCATAAATTATACAAAAATGGTTAGATGATGAATTTTATACCGTTGTAAAGATTTGTTCGCCTAGCTTCATTTCCAACAAACCGAAACTGATTTCGAGTTCCGAGTTAAAAGATATGAATTTTTAATCGAATGAAGGTCAGAAAATTTACAGAGCAGTTTCGGTCAGGACAACTCTGTGACGGGAGTTTGAAGCATTTTCATAATTTGTGTAGATTTTATTAATTTATGTGGCTTATACCGTTAGAACCGTTATCGAATCTAGTTTCTCCAATAGAAAGGAAATTAAGATCCAGTATGTATTATGCCCGGTATAAGTAAATCTTTGAAGGTAGCGCAAGCTGTCAGAAAATGGAATTTGAAACATTTTGTATTTAAATGTTAGTTAGCAAGCTCGAAAGAATTATTGGAAGTTCAAATTGGTCACTAAGGACCATAATGAGTTTTTGAACAGTACAAGGAAAAAAGGAAAAATATTTGGAAATTTTATACTCGAATGATTATATTAGACAGCATGGTTAAGGTATTGTTAGATTTGAATCTAACAAATATTTTATCTTATTCATGTGAGTAATGAAGTCAAGTCTGAATCAAAGAAGGTTCGAGGTGAGTAGAATTTAGTGAGGCATGCTAATAAATGGCCCAGGTGAGTGCAATGCATACATAACATGATACATGGATGTTTTATACATCATTGGTAAGACTTGCGATAAGTCTACCTGGTTTATATATTGTAATTATATTTATGTCATTGATTGTAATATCCCAAATTTTTGGTTAGTGACTAAAATGTAAATTTTGAAAGTTTAGGGGTTAAAGTGTAAAATTTGGAAAAGTTTAGGGACCAAAGTATAATTTTCAAAAGTTGTGTATTTTAACCCCGTAAATGAATAGTTTACCCCCAATAATGAAGTTTTCGTGTTACTCGGATTTTTTGTACGGAGTTTGTATTATTGACTATAAAGCGATAAAGTTCAGAAAAATATTCGGATAATCGGATCGAATCGAATATTCAGGATATTTTGAAGGATGATAAGCCAAGGTTGATTATGTCATTTTACATGTCTAAGATATTTTCTTTGTGTTGGAAGAATGTGAACCCTTGGATTTAAGTTGATTTCCATGTTGAATATGAGTCGTTGGATGAAAAATGGCAAGATTGTAATTTTGGAAAATCATAAGGGCAAAGTTGGTAAAATACTAAATCAAGATTAAATCTAGGTCAGTGGATGAAGGATGATGATATGAGGAATATTATGGAAATATAGAATTTTCTGAAATAGATCTGATAGCTCGGTAAAGGTAAAATCGTAGTAGAAGTATTTTGTGAATATCGGGAAATCGGATTGAATTAAAATTTTAGAGATTGTTCCATAATCTATGAAAAATATAAAATGATATTTATGGAATAGTGGTCGGTTGAAGAGAAACTAATTTAGATAGATTTTAATGGAATGGCAATTTTGAAGCAAACTAGTAAATAAAGACTAGTTGGAGGGCAAATTAGTCATTTGGCAGGGATGGCAATTTTGAAATATTTGAAGTTACAAGGGCTATTTTTGGAAGAAGAAATTTGAATTTTAAATCTTGGCCCTTGATTGATGATAAAATCAATCTCAACCGTTGGATAAAAATGGCACTTTTGTAATTTCTCTATTTGAATGAATTTAAAATTCATTTATATATTACAAGTGGAATAATTGAAGAGATTTAAAATTAAAAGGCAAAAGATGATGCGTTCTTTATCTTTCATATTTTCGAAAATATGGGTAGAAAAGGGAGAAAATTTTTCAAGCTCGATTCAAGCCCCGAAACTCAATTTTTAGGTAATCTTTCGATCTGCAAAGTTGTTCTACTCTTCAAGCTCTATCTTTTAATGTACTTGATCCATGGAATACATGTTTGATTGATATTTGAAGTTACAAGGGCTATTTTTGGAAGAAGAAATTTGAATTTTAAATCTTGGCTCTTGATTGATGATAAAATCAATCTCAACTGTTGGATAAAAAGGGCACTTTTGTAATTTCTCTATTTGAATGAATTTAAATTTCATTTATATATTACAAGTGGAATAATTGAAGAGATTTAAAATTAAAAGGCAAAAGATGAAGCCTTCTTCATCTTTCATATTTTCGAAAATATGGGTAGAAAAGGGAGAAAATTTTTCAAGCTCGATTCAAGCCCCGAAACTCGATTTTTAGGTAATCTTTCGATCTGCAAAGTTGTTCTACTCATCAAGCTATATCTTTTAATGTACTTGATCCATGGAATACATGTTTGATTGATAAGAATTTTACATGAGAAGGAAATTAGAGTTTATGAACAAAATTAGGGCTTTTGAGATTTTATGATTCCATGGTTGAATTTAAGTTGGAATCAAGCTTATATGATGTTAAATTCATGTTTTTGAGTTAGTATTTAAACCCTACATATTTTGGTTTGGATGGAGAAGATTAGGTTTTATGGAGTTAAGTCTAACTTAGGGTTTGTGATGTTGGATTAATGATCTAGTAAGCTTAATTTGTTGTTTGGAAGCAAAACCCTAAGTTAAAACTTATAGGGGCCAATTCGGCAAGCTTCAAAGTTAAGGGACCGAATCTAAATTTTATGAATTTGGAGTGTATTTATGTAATTAATGATGTTGGATATGTGAAATTGATGTTAGAATGCTAAACCGATGTTGAATTGAATTAGGGACCATTTTGACAAATTGTCAAAATCAAGTGACCAAATAGGAAATGAATTCTTGGATGGGGATTAAATCTGATTTTTAGTTAAAATAATCGAATTAAAGTAGTAGTGTTGATTTGAGGACTAAATTGCAAAGTTAAGAAGTTTGAATCCTTACCTTTGCATTTTAGTGACTATTTTGGGCAAAGAAAGAAAACTAGAGGGAATTATTTTGAATAATTATTTGATGAAGAAGATGATGAATTGGTAGATTGAAGCAAGTGATTGGACTAAATTGATAAGTAGAAAAATAAGAAGAAGTTAGTAGAAATTAGAAGTTTATTATGGAAAGCTATGAAGAAGATTGAATTTTGGCAGTGATTTGAAAATTCACCATAAATTCTACAAAAATGGTTAGATGATGAATTTTATACCGTTGTAAAGATGTGTTCGTCTAGTTTCATTTCCAGCAAACCGAAACTGATTTCGAGTTCTGAGTTAAAAGATATGAATTTTTACTCGAATGAAGGTCAGAAAATTTACATAGCAGTTTTTGTCAAAACAGCACTGTGACTGGAGTTTGAAGAATTTTCATATTTTTGTAGTTTTTATTAATTTATGTGGCTTATACCGTTAGAACCTTTATTGAATCTACTTTTTCCAGTATAAAGTAATTTAAGATTCGGTATGTATTCTGTCCGGTATATGAAAATCTTTGAAGGTAGCTCAAGCTGTCAGAAAATGGAATTTGAAACATTTTGTATTTAAATGTGAGTTAGCAAGCTCGGAAGAATTATTGGAAGTTCAAATTGGTCACTAGGGACCATAATGAGTTTTTGAACAATATAAGGAAGAAAGGAAAAATATTTGGAAATTTTATATTCGAATGATTATATTAGACATCGTGTTTAAGGATTGTTAGATTTCAATCTAACAAATATTTTATCTTATTCATGTGATTAATGAATTCAAGGCCGAATCAAAGAAGGTTCGAGGTTCTATAAAGGAAAGGATTGAGTAGAATTTAGTGAGGCATGCTAACAAATGGCTCAGGTGAGTGCATACCTTTTTATAGGGAGACTTGTGATAAGTCAACCTAAAAGGTAAAGATTTTTATATAGTATAACATGTTTTGCATGATACATTATTTTACTGATTTTAAAGATTACGGCATACCTTTATGCTTACGAATGGTTTATAGCATGATATATATGACAAGCCACTTTATATAGTTTTTAAATGGCATGCATAATGTGAATTGTATAGAGCATATTGGAGTATGAACTACTCTAATGTGATATGTTTTACATGACATAAATTGTATATGGGTTGCTTTCCATTTTGCAGGAATTGATTTTAAGGTTGACCTTGGTAGTATAATATTGAGTTGGACAATATAGTGGTATACCATAAGAGTCACATTGTATCTGACACTTCATTGTGTTGCTATGGCAACACTTTATTGTGTTGATATGATCGCAACACTTCATTGTGTTGATATGTTCCCGATACTTTATTGTGTCGATAGAAATGATAGTACTAAAATGTACACGACTCATATATTAGTCACTTGATATTTACCTTGGGCTATATGATGACACAATACAACTATATGATTTTATATACAGATATTCCTACATTACAGATTATATGATTTAATGATTATCATGTTTCTGAAAGTATCATGCATTACAAAGTATTTTATATATGTTCTCATCTTATGCCTCACTAAGTTCGTACTTAGCGTGTGTTTGATAGTACACACGTAGGTAAATCAAGTTGAGAGTGAGAAGAGCATTGCATCAATATGGGAAAGCTCAACAGGTAATCACAGTAATGACATCCTAATTAAGGTTTGATTTTTATAGCGGAATGTATACTTGTTTAACCTATTTGAGTGTGATTGGCCTATAAAGTTCATTATGGTTTCATGATAATTGGTATTTCTGGAAAGATTCAAAATTAAGAGTAAACTCAGGTGATGAGTTACATGCTATGATAATTGATTTATGATTGAAACTCGAATAAATAATTTATGTCAATTTTTAAATAAAGTTAAGCGTGCTTGTGGTAGAAAAATTTTAGGATGGGTGACCATCGGGAAGTTTTCTGGAAATTTTAAATTACCCCGATTTTGATTAAAGAAGTCGTAACATTTCCAACTTGTACCCGGTGTACGGATACGTGAACGGGGTGTTATTAAGAGTAAACTCAGGTGATGAGTTGCATGCTAAGATAATTGATTTATGATTGAAACTCGAATAAATAATTTATGTTGATTTTTAAATAAAGTTAAGCTTGCTTGGGCTAGCGAAATTTTAGGATGGGTGACCATCGATAAGTTTTTTGAAAATTTTAAATTACCCCGATTTTTTATTAAAGAAGTCGTAACATTTCTAACTCGTACCCGGTGTACGGATATGGGAAGGTGGTGTTACATTTATTGGTATCAGAGCTACAGGTTTAGCCGATTTTGGAGATTAAACGAAGTATAGTAAAGGTTAAATGGGTATACATGCCACTAGGATGTCAGAATTACTGATGATTTTACTTGTTGGAATGGATGTAATTGCTTACTATGATAATAATGTTAAATTCCAATGTGTGAGGGTAAAAGAATTATGTCAGGTGCTTAGACGAGTGAATAAATAAGAGATTCACGAGCATGATAAGGTTAATGATAATATTCTACCCTCAACTTATCATGGTGCAGAGTCACTAGGGTAACATGATGTGTATGTTCTGGATTAAGATTTTTCTTCCAGACATTAGATTTGATCATGAATCAGCCTGCTTAGGCACCGATTGCAAAAGAATTGGGAGTTCTGGCACACTAGATTTTCGAAAAGATATTAATGGAGATCCTATGATTGTTAATCTAAGGTTTAAGGATATAAAGGTTAGGTTAAAGGAACTCTATATTGATGATCAGAGGAGACTAAAAAAATAAAGTAGTATCTCATCTGAAAGGATTAGATTTGTATTTGATAAAGTAATGTTACGGTATATACTCCAAAATCTATTAGCTAGAAGTTCTTTCTTTGAGTGTTCCGTAACAAAGTTTATTATAGAAATGCAACGGATTTTCTTGCATCTTAATTGGGGCAATTAGATCATTTACAGGTATGAGTGCGTGTTTAATCAACTGAGTTGAAGTGTTTCTAAACCGCTTTCTACAGACAAAAGGAGAGCCTGTTGTGACAGTTCATAGAGAGCTAGAGGTCAGGTACAAAGAAGTACTGACTGTCCTATGAATTTAAAAATTCTATGAAGTAGTAAATTATATTGAATGCAATGGAAGAGTTTAGAATGAGAAAATATCTAAATAGAGGTCATAGTTCGTGAAGAGGAATAGTGAATTGAGATAATCACTTTTAAAAAGTAGTGAAGATTTTCGGCAAAAATGCCAAGCTGAATTTATTACATAGTTCCGCTAAGAGATCGGGACAAGAAAAATTAAGAACTCCTAGACATTTATAATTAATGTTGGAGATTCAAGAAAACCACAAAACCAATCATGTGAGTGTGGTAATTCTGGGCATGCATGAGCATGCAGAGTTTTTATTGGAATTTATTATCAATATGAAAATGATTTAACTTATGCTATGGATACTGAGCATCAAGGGTAAGCTGGGAGAGAATTCTTATTGTTTATGAGTTTTAAATGGGTTGCTCAAGAGGAGCCGTCAGGCTTGATGCTAAATCAAGAAGCTAAGTTTAGGATTGGATTTAATCCAATATTGAACTTATATTGATTACACTCTACATAATGGCTCTTACTAGATTGAGAAAGCTAAAGATCTAGTTGCAAGAGTCATTAGATGAAGGTTTTATATGATTTGGTATATCACTTGAGGAAGCTTCAGTGATGTTAGTTAAATAAGCATTAATGTTCCTCTAAGGTTAAATTACGATTATATTATTACCAATAAAGGAAGATTTGATAGTAGCACTAGTATTAGTGCAGTATAAATCTAGTAAGGATTATACCTTATTCAATAATACGTCCCATAATTGGTTAGGATGTGTAGTGATGTAATAAGGCTAAAACAACAATTGATGTATTTATCCAAAAGTCACTCTTTGCCTTATAAGCATTAAATGCTTAATTATTTTTGGAGGAAAATAGTGTATCGATTACACAGCCTCAGCTCGAGTCTGCTATGACAAATCGGATCAAAGATTTATAGATAAAAGATAAGATATGCCTGGAAAGAATTTAGTAAGGTGAAAAGGAAAATTTTGAAGATTTCGAATGTTAGGTCTAAAGGATGTTCATGTTATCAAGGAATTGATTTATATTCCTGAGGATGATGAAAAGAGAACTAAGAGGTGATTGAATCTGATTCGATTTAGTTCAGGATGTGGAGAATCAAGTATGAATGGTTCGAAGTAATTTAGAATTTCTAAAGAATGGTGGATATTATCTGCTGATCATGAAAGAAAAGATATTTATATGAAGTTAAGGATGAAATATTCCTTAAAAGTTTCACCTTGGATTAAGGTGTTATGGTTTGGACCAAAAAGGAAAACTAAATTCGAGATTCTTTGGGTCATATAAGATTGTGAAAAGGGTTGGTCCGGTGGCTTATTAACTAGCCTTACCTCAGGAAAATGGACAAGATTCACAATATATTTCATGTATCGATGCTCAAAAAGTATCAATTAGATCCTTTACATATCATTATCTCGGAAGGAATAGATATTCAACCGGATTTGATTTATGAGGAAGAATCGGTAAAGGTATTGGCACATGGAGTCAAAGGATTAAGAAATAAAATGATTTTGCTTGTTAAAGTTCTTTGATGAAATTATGAAGTCAAAAAGTGACATGGGAAAGAGAAAAAGATATGAGAAAACAATTTCCTCAATTTTTTAACTAGGTATGTGTTGAAAATTCGAGGATGAATTTTATTAAGGGGGAGAATTGTAAAATCCCAAATTTTTGGTTAGTGACCAAAATGTAAAATTTGAAAGTTTAAGGGTTAAAGTGTAAACTTTGGAAAAGTTTAAGGACCAAAGTGTAATTTTCAAAAGTTGTGTATTTTAACCCCGTAAATGAATAGTTTAACCCGAAGAATGATGTTTTTGTGTTACTCAGATTTTTCGTATGGAGTTTGTATTAATGGCTATAAAGCAATAAAGTTCAGAAAAATATTCGGATAATCAGATCGAATCGAATATCCAGGATATTTTGAAGGGTGATAGGCCAAGGTTGATTATGTCATCTTACATGTCTAAGATATTTTGTTTGTGTTGGAAAAATGTGAACCCTTGGATTTAAGTTGATTTCCATGTTGAATATGAGTCGTTTGATGAAAAATGGCAAGACCGTAATTTTGGAAAATCATAAGGGCAAAGTTGGTAAACTACTAAATCAAGATTAAATCTAGGTCAGTGGATGAAGGATGATGATATGAGGAATATTATGGAAATATAGAATTTTCAGAATAGATTCGATAGCACAGTAAAGGTAAAATCGTAGTAGAAGTATTTTGTGAATATCGGGAAATCGGATTGAATTGAAATTTTAGAGGTTGTTCCATAATCTATTGAAAATCATAAAATGATATTTATAGAATAGTGGCCGGTTGAAGAGAAACTAATTTAGTTAGGTTTTAATGGAATGGCAATTTTGAAGCAAACTAGTAAATAAAGACTAGTTGGAGGGCAAATTGGTCATTTGGCAGGGATGGCAATTTTGAAATATTTGAAGATACAAGGGCTATTTTTTGAAGAAGAAATTTGAAGTTTAAATCTTGGCTCTTGATTGAGGATAAAATCAATCTCAACTGTTGGATACAAAGGGCACTTTTGTAATTTCTGTATTTGAATGAATTTAAAATTCATTTATATATTACAAGTGGCATAATTGAAGATATTTAAAATTAAAAGGTAAAAGATGAAGCCTTCTTCATCTTTCATATTTTCAAAAATATGGGTAGAAAAGGGAGAAAATTTTCCAAGCTCGATTCAAGCCCTGAAACTCGATTTTCAGGTAATCTTTCGATCTGCAAAGTTGTTCTACTCTTCAAGCTCTATCTTTTGATGTACTTAATTCTTGGAATACATGTTTGATTGATGAGAATTTTACATGAGAAGGAAATTAGGGTTTATGAACAAAATTGGGGCTTTTGAGATTTTATGATTCCATGATTGAATTTAAGTTGGAATCAAGCTTATATGATGTTAAATTCAAGTTTATGAGTTAGGATTTAAACCCTACATATTTTGGTTTGTATGAAGAAGAATAGTGTTTATGGAGTTAAGTCTAACTTAGGGTTTGTGATGTTGGATTAATGATCTAGTAAGCTTAATTTGTTGTTTGGAAGCAAAACCCTAAGTTAAAACTTATAGGGACCAATTTAGCAAGCTTCAAAGTTAAGGGACCGAATCTGAATTTTATGAATTTGAAGTGTATTTATGTAATTAATGATGTTGGAGATGTGAAATTGATGTTAGAATGCTAAACCGATGTTGAATTGAATTAGGGACCATTTTGACAAATTGTCAAAATCAAGTGACCGAATAGGAAATGAATTCTTGGAAGGGGATTAAATCCGATTTTAAGTTAAAATAATCGAATTAAAGTAGTAGTGTTGATTTGAGGACTAAATTGCAAAGTTAAGAAGTTTGAATCCTTACCTTTGCATTTTAGTGACTATTTTGGGCAAAGAAAGAAAACTAGAGGGAATTATTTTGAATAATTATTTGATGAAGAAGATGATGAATTGGTAGATTGAAGCAAGTGATTGGACTAAATTGATAAGTAGAAAAATAAGAAGAAGTTAGTAGAAATTAGAAGTTTATTATGGAAAGCTATGAAGAAGATTGAATTTTGGCAGTGACTTTGAAAATTCACCATAAATTCTAAAAAAGTTGTTAGATGATGAATTTTATACCGTTGTAAAGATGTGTTCGTCTAGCTTCATTTCCAACAAACAGAAACTAATTTCGAGTTCCGAGTTAAAAGATATAAATTTTTAATTGAATGAAGGTCAGAAAATTTACAGAGCAGTTTCTGTCAAAACAGCACTGTAACAGGAGTTTGAAAATTTTTCATACTTTTTGTAGATTTTATTAATTTATTTGGCTTATACCGTTAGAACCGTTATCAAATTTAGTTTTTCCAGTATAAAGGAAATTAAGATCCGGTGTGTATTCTTCCCGGTATAAGCAAATCTTTGAAGGTAGCACAAGCTGTCAGAAAATGGAATTTGAAACATTTTGTATTTAAATGTGAGTTAGCAAGCTCGGAAGAATTATTGGAAGTTCAAATTGGTCACTAGGACCATATTGATTTTTTTAACAATACAAGGAAGAAAGGAAAAATATTTGAAAATTTTATATTCGAATGATTATATTAGACAGCGTGTTTAAGGTATTGTCAGATTTGAATCTAACAAATATTTTATCTTATTCATGTGATTAATGAATTCAAGGCCGAATCAAAGAAGGTTCGAGGTTCTATAAAGAAAAGGATCAAGTAGAATTTAGTGAGGCGTGCTAACAAATGGCCCAAGTGAGTGCATACATTTTTATAGAGAGACTTGTGATAATTCAACCTAAAAGGTAAAGATTTTTATATAGTTTAACATGTTTTGCATGATATATTATTTTACTGATTTTAAAGATTATGGCATACCTTTATGCTTACAAATGGTTTATAGCATGATATATATGACAAGCCACTTTATATAGTTTTTAAATGGCATGCATAATGTGAATTGTATAGAACATATTGGAGTATGAACTACTCTAATGTGATATGTTTTATATGATATAAATTGTATATGTGTTAATATAGTGGTATACCATAAGAGTCACACTGTATCTGACACTTCATTGTGTCGATAGTACACGACGTCGATAGTTTGCAACACTTCATTGTGTTGATATGGCATCACTTTATTGTGTTGATATGATCGCAACACTTCATTGTGTTGATATGTTCCCGATACTTCATTGTGTCGATAGAAAGGATAGTACTAAAATGTACACGACTCGTATATTAGTCACTTGATATTTACCTTGGGCTATATGATTACACGGTACAACTATATGATCTTATATACAGATATTCCTGCATTACAAATTATATGATTTAATGATTATTATGTTTCTGAAAGTGTCATGCATTACAAAGTATTTTATATATGTTCTCATCTTATGCCTTACTAAGTTCGTACTTAGCGTGTGTTTGATTATACACACGTAGGTAAATCAAGTTGAGAGTGAGAAGAGCATTGCGCCAATATGGGAAAGCTCAATAGGTAATCACAGTAATGACATCCTAATTAAGGTTTGATTTTTATAGTGGCATGTATACTTGTTTAACCTATTTGAGTGTGATTGGCCTATAAAGTTCATTATGGTTTCATGATAATTGGTATTTCTGGAAAGATTCAAAAATTAAGAGTAAACTCAGGTGATGAGTTGCATGCTAAGATAATTGATTTATGATTGAAACTCTAATAAATAATTTATGTCGATTTTTAAGTAAAGTTAAGCGTGCTTGGGCTAGAGAAATTTTAGGATGGGTGACCATCGGGATGTTTTCTGAAAATTTTAAATTACCCCGGTTTTTTATTAAAGAAGTCGTAACATTTCCAACTCGTACCCGGTGTACGGATACGGGAAGGGGGTGTTACATTGATCATATATTTTCAATATTTCAAATATGTCAAAGGTTGAACACAAATGCATGGATCACTAGTTATATATAATGGTAACTATGAATGTTATTTCGTGTATGAACTGTCTAATGTTCAATTATATTGATATATGTTGCCATGGATGGAATAAATATGGAAATTATGCCTAAATAAGTCATTGAGGGACATGGTATAGTTGGCATGCCATAGAGTCCAGCAGCACGCTGCATATTCGGGTATATGGGATAGCACTATAGTGTATATAAAGGACACTTAGTGTATGGTTAGCACGGCCTTATAAACGTGCAGATGGTTAGCACAGCCTTACAAATGTACGGATGGTGGGGACGACCTTATGTCTATTAGCATTTCGGTGCATATTTGACTCGCGTACCCAGGGTCCTTAAGGTTTAGTTTGGGCTATAAATAAATGGTAAACGTGTTAGGGAGTATGTGAACTCTATGAACATATGGCAAGTATATCGGTAAGAAATTTATATCCGGATTATATTATGTTGATATATGATTAATATGAAGGTATACTTTTCTAGTGATCATGATGCATTTATGTATATAAGGCATATTATGATACGGACAAGCATAAAAATCTTATGACATTGGCATATAGTAAATAATTACTAATGCAATGTGAAAGTTGATGCATTGGCATATATCATGCTATATAAATGTAGCCATGAAATTGAATAAAGTTTAAATAATTGTTATTACTTCCTTTATTGTCTCACTAAGTTCGTAATTAGCGTGTGTTTGATTGTACACACATAGGTAAATCAAGATGAGAGTGAGAAGAGTATTGCATCAAAATTGGAAAGCTCAACAGGTAAATCACAGTAATGACATCCTAATTAAGGTTTAATTATTATAGTGGCATGTATACTTGCTAAACCTATTTGAGTTGTGATTGGCCTTTAAAGTTCGTTAGGGTTTCAAGATAATTGGCGTTTTTGGAAAGATTCAAGGTTAAGAATAACATTTGGTGATGAGTTGCATACTAAGATAATTGATTTATGATTGGAACTCGAATAAATAATTTATGTCGGTTTTAAACAAAGTTAAGCGTGCTTGGACTAGAGAAATTTGAGGATGGGTGACCATTGATAAGTTTTTCTAAAAGTTTTAAATTACCCTGATTTTTTATTAAAGAAGTCGTAACATTTCCGACTCGTACCCGGTGTACGGATATGGGAAAATGGTGTTACAGAGATTGATTTCCCACCCTCTCTACGTGCAAGGCACAATTTCTATTCAAGTCATTCAATAACCAAAAAGTGGGTAAGTGTATATAAACACTTCCTATTCCATTTATCCCATCAATGTGGGATAAGGGGGTTCATTTTCCTTACTCAATTCACAACCACCTTACTTTGAGCATCAATTTTTCATTCATCAGTCAACCATTTTGAGCATATGAGATATCGTTGTAAAGTTCTCATGGAGTAAAATATGACCCAATAAAATTATTATTCGAATCTCTACCTTTACCCTTTCGAATTATGGCTCAAAGTTGCCTAGTCTCACTGTTTTTTCCAACACTTTTACTATGTATAACTTTAAGGCGTAGTCCCTTTAATTTAATATAATTTGATCTATCTACTTTTATAATTTGTAATATTTTAATACACAAGTTTTGTACACAACCTGCCTATTTTAAGTCTAAATTCCAAAATATAAATATCTAAACTAAAAGCTTAAACCTTAAGTTCTAAACATGAATCTTAAATTTTAAACTCAACAACCTAAACTCATAAACTCTAAAATTAACAGACTTGTGCACATCTTATGAATAAAATTGTTTGCTTTTATAACTCATTAGTTAGTTCAAATAATTAATATCGATAACTATTTTGGATAAAAACAGTTAACATGGACTTTTTGTCAAAAAGTTCCTTTAGAAAAATTCCACATTAACATTTTAACAAAAAATAGTTAATGGCGCGAGTCATTTGGAATAACTAAGAATATTATAAAATTAAATGACCATATCATGTTGAATTAAAGTAGAGAGATTAAAATTTAAATTTAAATATAGGTACCAAATCCATAATTTGAGCTTTGAAAATAAATCGACAAAAGTTTAAAATATGTTTGATTTTAAAAAATATAAGTCGTTTTCATTTTTTTAGAAAATAAAAAACGCCGAAGAATACATAGTTGTGAAATTTAAAAATATATTTTAAATATAAAAATAAAAATGTAAAAAATTATTTTATTAGTTTTATTTAAAATATTTTAGAAAAGTAAAAAAGAGAGTAAATCCAAACATGAAAGAAATGTTATGGTCTGACCCATCACAATTTACAACTTGGAACCCATAAGCGAATTAATGAGGCCTCAACTCACAAGCCCATTCAATGTTCTCTCTCTTTTCCTTTCCCTTCCTTCAATGGAAAAACCCTACAGCAGAGCTCAAGAAAACCCCTGCATTTTCTCAGGAAAAATCAATGGCCGCTTATCTTTTGAACAAAGCCTTAAAACCCATAAAACATCCCAACTTCCTCTCATCTCTCCGCTCTTTTAATCTCACTTCCATCGCCGCTAACCCCTCCGATGGCCCATCTTCATCTTCCTTCACATTCGACAACACCAATAGCAGCAAAGAAAAAGACAGTAATAGCATATATTTAAATCCACCGACATCGAATGAGAGCTCCGAAAAGACGACGTCGGTGACGATGCCGATGTCGTTCATGACTGGATCGATAGTTGGGAAGAGATTCTATAAGAAAGTTACTACGAGAGAGTTTGATGATGGAGTTGGATGGACGGTCATGCTTGATTATCGGACTCTTAAACCCCCTTCTAAACGGCCTCTCAAGTTGCCCACTTTGGCCCTTGCTAAGGCCATTGCTGCCGAATGGGAATATCAGGTACATCGTTTTCTTGTACTTTAATTCTTCATTTAGTTTTATAAAATTTTGGGTTTTTCTTGCTGAGATTGAATTTGTTGCTAGTCTAGTCTTTGCATTGGTTTTTTTTCCTGGATCTCTGTTTAGTGGTAACTCATCTGAATTGGTTATGGTTTAATTAATGTTAACCTCAGAAAGTGGATAGGGTGAATCCAAAAGATTTAGTCTGTGTTTTAGTTCATTCATCATCTTAGGTTCAATTGAATTCTATAATAGCTAATGAGATGTTGATCATTTTTAGCAAACAGATGGAATCAGACCCTTTACAATGCCATTGATGAAACTTGCTTGCATGGCGCTGGAGAGAGTGCCACTCACAGGTACAAAGGTCATCGAACATCTGATGAAGAAATTCGATCAAGACTTAGTTTTCTGTCGTGCCCCGGAGGATAACACGTTGACGGCTGGTGTACATGGTGCGTAGGTTATTTGCCCTCGACTATACCATATTGTACTTTGATATCGAGTTGTGAGGCATATGCTTGATGGAAAATCGAATTCCTTTGTTTTCTAGTCTCATTATTGTATGTTTGCTTCAGTCTGAAAACCAAAATGCAATAATATCCATCTTTATGGCTTTTTTTTTTTTTTTTTGCAGCAAGGCAAGTTGAGAAAGTTGATTCTTTACTTGCTTGGTTAAATTCTGAATTTGGCTGTAAGCCTATTGTGTACTCCAGCTCTTTTGGTGGGAAGCAAGGGGAAGGCCTCACAACTGCTGTTGTAAACCTTCTAAAGAAGACAGATGACTGTGAATTGGCAGCAATTGATGCCCTTGCAGCTGCGGCACATTCATTGGTTATTGCTTTAGGAATTTTTCGTGGTAAATTGCAGATTGAGGAAGCAATTGAGTTGATTAGACTTGAGGAAGATTTGCTGGTTCTTACATTTTAGTAAATCTCTTTTGCAAACACTTGCATAGGAACATGTATATATCATCTAACTTGTAAGCTTCTCTTATATGTTTGTAGGTGGATAAATGGGGTTTAGTCGAAGGTGGGCACGATGTTGACATTGCTGACCTGAAGGGATGTCGAGGCTATAAAAGCTTTTTTCGATTATAAATTCATATCTCCTAATGTGATACTCGCTAAGTGTTGTAAGATTGATCATTTTATTGAAATAAATGAATAATTGAATATGATTCGAGCTCAAGTTCCTTTTTAACTTTGAAGTGGAAAATCCATGAAACTGGGCACTTCCAATGAGGGAAGATCCCCCAATGTATTATATATTATGTGCCTAATGCCTTGAAAACTTTAATCCATTCTGGTGACCATGCTTTGCAGTAGCTGATGTCTCTTCTTTGCAGCAGTAGGTGCACATTGGTGGCTGTCTCTCAATGTCACAATTACAACAAGCTGTATCACAGTCACTGTTGCATCCTGTTTGAACAAGATAACTGAAATGTTAGATACTTCTTACGGATTACTTAAAACTGGTTTGAAGATTCATTGTCTCATGCGTTGGTGTTTATGAGAAAGTTTGATGGAAAATTAACAAGTAAGATGGAAATAAACGGGACGATGCATCTAATTTCATCACCTGTAATGGTAACATACGTTGGTGGCTCAAAGCCTCGAGCTTCCATGGAAACTGAAAGCCGGTTGCTGGCTTGAACGAAATTAGAAAAGATGAGGACAAAAATCCATGTTATCATTAACAACTTCACCATTGTAGAAATATACTTGGGCGGTGAAGTTCTCACTTTGCAACCTATTTATGCTGTTCAAGTCTCAGAGATGATACACCTAACTCTTTACGTTAGAAATTGAAAAATGGAAACTCAACTTCCGTATACTTCTGCAAGTTTAATAATGACTCATCCCATAACTGTGATCATAATGATACAAACGATGCCAAGCTTATGGTTTATTTTTCTTTCTTTTTTGCAACATGTAAAATATAGAGGCACAATGATTGAATGCAATGTCTGTGCAAGTAATTAGTTACTTTAGATGTAAATATTGCTCTGTACCATAGTTGGTTGAATGGTAGGTAGATAGATTGATACTCAAAACTCCACAATATGTAACAAAAACAACATGATTTAGTTGAATATGAGTGAATAAAACCTACCAATCTGAATGGTATTATATAGATTGAATGCAACCAGTAAAAATAAGGATCAATTGAACCCAAAATGAACACTTGAACGACAAATGTAAGTACAACTGTGAGGGGGAATACAATTATTGGTGTATCATGGACTCAAAGCAAATTGTTCATGCAGTCCTCACAAAAACAAACCAGATTAGCTGGCTTTAGATTCTCATCTTATTTTTGAAGTTTGAGACTTTAACCAGTAAGCTGAAGCTGCTTGATGAGTTGGATCTGCTTTCCAGGGTTCAGCCCCTTTGGACAAGCACGAGCACAGTTCAATATTGTATGGCAACGATACAGCTTGTACTCATCATTTACTGCATCCAACCTCTCCTTTGTGTATTCATCACGGCTGTCGCTTATCCATCTGCATATATAGTAAGGGCATGGTTCACAAACTTTATGCCACTCAAAAGGTAATCATTTCACATTCTCTACACCCTCTAAAGAGGAAAAAATAGTAGCAAAGAACCAACAAAATCAGCAAGGGAAAGAACAGAGGTCAATAGGCAAAAAACTATGATGGACAGGTCCCATTATAAGTTTAATGGAAAAGAATTATGTATAAAGGCTGCAAGAATTAGCTGGATGAACAAAAACATCACATATGGCAGCAGGCAGTTGAATTGATAGCTTACCAACAACTGAACCATTCTAATACTGCAATTCAGCTATTAGACGTTTAAGCAATGGCATTTACAATTTCACAATCAAAATTCATTTAACATTTTGACTACTAGAGTTGAATGATTACAAAATTTTTAAAATAAACCAGGATATACTAAAGTGAATGTCAAATACAACCCTTAATCACAAACAAATAGTGTAACCAGCAAAACTTAAAACATAGGTAACAATTTGTATAATCAAGAATGACCTCCGAAGTTGAATTAACACATCAACAACACAAAGTATGCCCCCAAGAAGAAAAACATCATTCGTTTCACAGCAACAGCATTACCACACTTTTCATTTTCCTTACAAGTCTTATTCCAAAAGACATATTTGAACATTAATATGGAAGTATGATATTCCAAATATGGAGAACAAAAAAATTAAATTGAGAATTCCCGTACTAGGCACACATTGATATCCAACAAGCAGGTGAGGTAGCTTTTCCCTTGTACAGAAGAGACCATTAACCAAGACACATTCTTAGCAAACTATAATGAATAAATTATTGCATAATCAATAAAAGCCTAAATACTAACGTTAATGAATCAATCAGAGAACCCTAATTTTCAAAGAATTAATGTGAATTGTCCGAATCATTATCCAAATATAGCTAGCAAAAAGTAAAATAAAAATAAAAATTCCTTCTTTTCAGTTATCAACCAAATAGATACCAAAACAAGCCAAACGAATCAATCAACATTCAACACCCTATTAAAAAATCAAAACCCTTAAACCATTCACTTTCAGTGTTGTCTTTTAGTCACTGAAGATAAAGCTAGCATTTCCAATTAATCAATCAAATAAATCCCAGACCCAATCCACAAAAACCATCAGCAACATCAACTTAACAAATAAAACCCAGATTTAAATAATTGGTTTGATTACCTGTTAGCGTGGAGCAAAGCAGCAGGACCTAGATAAGACTCAGGATTCCACCAATAACTGGGACAGCTGGTGCTACAACAAGCACACAAAATACACTCATACATCCCATCCAGCTTAGCTCTATCCTTTTTACTTTGCGGAATCTCTTTCCCCGCCGTCGGCGGCGGATTCTTCCTCTTCAACCACGGTTCAATACTCTTATACTGATTATAAAAGTTGGTCATATCCACCACCAGATCTTTAATCACAAACATATGCGGCAGAGGAGTTATGGTCGTCTCCGAAGATCCTGATTCGATCTTGGTCAGACAAGCTAAGCCGTTACAGCCGTTGATATTCATTGCACAAGAGCCGCAGATTCCTTCACGGCAGGAGCGGCGGAAGGTGAGCGACGGGTCGATCTCGTTCTTGATCTTGATGAGGGCGTCGAGGACCATGGGCCCACACTCTTTTAGGTCGATTTTGTAGTCTTGGAGCTGGGGTTTTGCAGGGTTATCCGGATTCCATCGGTAGATTTGGAAGGTCTTCATGTTGGTGGAGGCGGCGGCTTTTGGTTCCACCTTTTGAGCTTCCGCTTCGCTAGCGTACGGCCTAACCAACGCCAGCCTCGACGCCGGAGCCACCGTCGACGAAGACACTCGAGACGTCACAGTCATCGCCCGTCGAATCAAACTGGTTGCCATGGATTTTAGGAGAATATGACAAAATTCAGAAACGAAAAACAGTGCAAGAAAAGAAGGAACGATTAAATTTTCCAAAATTGAAGGGATTTGTATCAAGTGAAATGACGGGAATGGACTATAAATAAATAGTTAAATCTACCAAACATCTCTAAACTATTGTCTATATTTAAAATTAGTCCTTCAACTTCAAATTATCAAACATTATATCAATTAGGTCCTTAGACAATACGTTTTAGGAAATGAGGGTTACATCGAGTTAAATTAGTCCTTGAACTTCAATCATCAAACTTTATATCAATTAGAGTCTATATTTAAAACTATTGTCTATTTCAAATTAGTATTGGCTCAAACATTAATGACGAAAGGTAATGAGGGTCTTAGACCTTGGCCTCTAAAGATTTAGAAATCTATATTATACTTTCAAAAAAAATATTTTTTTATTAAATCTTAACAATTTTAAATATATTTAATTAAGTCCTATCAAAATTTTGAAATTTTTTTAATTAGTATCTCAATTATTTTTTGAAAATTTTCATTAAACCACACACTTTTTCTTCTAAAAATATTAAGTACACCTTTAATCTACTCTACCAAGATTCGCCACTATCAGATGCGTTAAAGAATAGGCAGAGTTAATAAAATTTAGAAGAACAATTTTTTATAATATGTTAAATCTAAACATGAAATAGACACTTATTTACAATTTAATTCACTTCTTTTAAATAAGTTTATGTTAAATTTGAGTTAACATTTAACGTTAAAGTTAATAGTTAGACTAATAAAAATATCTAATTATTACTACTATTAATATTTCAAAAAATAATTAAAATGTTAAGAAATCTTTGGCTAATTTAAAATTTGTAACATAGTTTAAGGGCGTCTTATAAAAGTTGTTGTTCCGTGTGAAGAGGGGTATTATGGGGAACTTATTTTTGGTGCCTTTCCTATTGCATCGACCTTTAGTAGGGCGTGTGCTCAGCCTGATATGGCCCCTAATAACAATTAGACACGTGTTGGATCAATTATTTGAGAATACTTTATAGACATGTGTAAGAATGCATCTTTAGTAGGGCTATATCTTTTTAATTATATAAGAAAAATTAGCTTAAATTATTGATTAAATGATTTTTATTTAAAATATTAAAATAAAATAAAAGGTATTTGATTGTGGTTTTTTATATAAGAACTCATTCGAATCGTGATTTAAACTATTTGATTTTTTCCCTTCGAATTAGAGTTAGATGTACTTTTTATATCTAAGTAAGTTGACCCTTATTTGATCTAAATCAGTGATAATAAAATTTTATTTGAGAAATTGTGATCAAATAAATCATCACAATTACGGTCATTGTTAAAAACACTAAGATTTCGTTTGGTTAGATGAAAAAGTGAAATGATGAAAGAAGATGGGTGAAAATGGAAAGAAAATAGATTTGGGTGTGCTTGGTTGAAAAAAATGGATAAAAGAAAACCGGAAGAGTGGTTATCTTACATGCTCATCTGTAAAAACAAATCATCCTGAAATTGGAAGAAGATGATGAAAGAAAATATAAGAGAGATGTGAGTTAGTTCAAAGTATAAATTTTTATGCAATTTAATAAAAAAAGTATAAAATTTTCAAAGCTTAATTTTTATTCCTCCTGCTTCTTAACTTTTGTAATGACCCAAATTTTGGGTTGGCGAATCGGGCCTCAGACTCGGGCATTGGGTCTTTTATGATTGAGAGTCTAAATTAAGAGTAATTAATTTAGGCCTAGTGGCAAAAAGAAAGAATGTGAAGTTGAGCTTTATTAAAATAGTTATCATCTTTTATTTGAGGTGATGAGTCTTTGAAATTTAAATATGGGAGGAAAGAGATAAAGCATGAGGAGATGGATAAGAAGATGATGTGATGGAGAGAGGGGGAAATGGAAAGGTAAGAGAGAAAAAGAGGAAGAGAGCTTTAAATTTTGATCTACCGTCGTTTAATTCGTGACACCACTTACATCGTTGGAAATATCTCGCCAAGTCGAGTCAACACGTGGTCACCATGTCACCGTCTCCACCATTGTTTTTCGGAGTGAGGAAAGAGAAGTTTCAGGAAGTTGAATTGGGGTAGTTCTGGTGGTCGAAATCAAAATTTGAGGTCACCAGCGTCAAGACAATCAGCCTAGAGCTTGCTGCCCCTATCTGACTGCCGAAATACACCCCACGCGCCCCCATGCACCGCTCCTACGAGGGGGCACGCGTCTGCCCAGGTGAGTGCACCATGATCCAGTGTACCGTGCCACACCGAATCTCGCTCTACCTAGTGCACGTGAGCTCGCCCGCACAGGATCACACCATGCAGGTGCACCACAACTATCTTGCACTGCAACTATCTTGCACCAGATCTGCCTAGACCATTGACCGTATTGACCTTCTGTTGACTTTTTTTGGGGGACCTTACTCGGGGGGTTTCTCGACGTTCTAAATCCGTTGGCATAGTCAGTTTCACCAAATTTGAACCCGGTAAGCTATTTTTATGCATTTGACCTTGTGAATGGTATAGGAAATGCATGAAATTAATGTATTTTTGTATTCATTTTTATATGAGGATTAATTGGGATTGAATATCGGACCAAGTGGATTAATCAAGTAACTTATATGAGGATTTATCGCTTTGGCTTAAGGTCATTACACCTCAAACTCCTATTACTTCATGGGCATCATAAATGTGATTACTTTGTTTGTTAGTATCAACAAAATTGGTAGACGATGAATAAGCATATGTTGAGATCGGTATTATGAGACTTGGTAAATATTAAGATGTCTGATGAGTTTGAGAATATTATGAACATTATAGACCGTGTAGGATTGTTTGAATATTCGTATAATTATCTAATTGGTTGATTTACATGTTGTTGCTTGAGTGCTTGAGATATAAATTGGCATGTTCGATGGAAATTATACTAAATGAACTAATAATTGGTAATATTCGAATAAATGATCATGAAGCTAGTAATTAATATTAATTAATTAAATTTGTTAGTAAACAAACCCTAATGACTTTTAGAAGCTTTAAGGATCGAAGAAAATGTTGAGAAATCGTAATTCAAGGAAATAATGCGAACCCGTGTGTAGGATATTGATACAAGCTTCGACTATACCGATATGCGTTTGGGGGTCATATCGGTATGGGTCGACCCATAGTGGTACTTGTAGAAATCTAGGATTTCTAGTAAACAATATTAGTATCAATACACGTGTGAGTACTTGTACCCAGGGGTACCGTATCGATACTTGTGTTCGAGTACCGGTACCAACTAAATAGAATAACTTATAATGCTAATAAAAGATGGAAATTTACGTGGGATGAAAATGAGATAATATGGGTTAATAAAGATAATAAATGAGGATGATTAATATACATTTTCATAATGTATTTACAAGTTGGTAAACATAAATGATGGCTTGATAATTGATAGAAACCATAGAGTTTGGTAATCATATAAATGTTGTGTGCTGTATGGTAATCGTGTCCATGTTGTGTGCTATTTGATACTTAATTGGTTGAGTTATCTTTGATTGATAGGATCCAGATACCTAATGAGAAAGTGTTGCAACACCATGGTTAGAGATGCTGAATGTACGTTTTTGATGCTGTGTGGCACTAGGTCTCACTCGAAGATGCTCGACGAGAGATTCTGAGTATGGGTGTATGTTCCCGAAGCTGTGTGGCACTGGGCCTCACTCAGAATGTATGTTCCCGAAGCTGTGTGGCACCGGGCCTCACTCCAAGTTTGTGGTTACGACTTTGTGTGCTTTTGCTCGGTTGATTTGGTGTGATCCCGAGTATGGTTGGGCCTTGTAGGCCATGTATGATGTTTTGCTATATTGAGAGCATGTGTTTAGGCTATTAGAGGTAGCGCCACATGTTTATTTATCTCTTCTTATTGCTCGTACTAGCTTGCATACTTATATTTATGATTAGCATGAAGTATAGTAGAGTAGAGCAGATGTGTACCATTGAGCTTTGTAAGCTCAACGCTCGAAATCATTATTTATGAGCATAGGTTGACCGTTAGATTTGGGATTGAGAAGCAATATCGGTACATGATTCTAGCATATGCTGATCTTCAGAGTATGGTGCTTGTGTTTGTGGGCTACGTATTCATAGGACCTTACGTGGTGGAGTCTGTAATCCTTATTTTGAAATTGTATTAATCAAATCGAATGTTCAAATGTTTTACATTAATTAGAGCTCTTTTGTACCACTTTGATTATTTATCTATATTTTCAAACCTTATTTTAAATGTTTTTGAGAAATACCTTATTGGGCTAAACCCAGTTTGAGAAATTCTATGGTTTTTGGTTTGGGCTTGAAGCCCAAATATGACATCCGTGTCAAGGGTGTTATAGTAGTAGTATCAGAGCTTAGGTTTAGTCGGTTTTAGGAAATCTCAGGGTAGTATAAGTGTTTTAGTAAGGTGCCTAGTGAATAAAAGCCCTTAAATTAAGCTCGTACTCCTTAAGGCTAGAATCCTAATGGTGCGTCCAATGTTGTGATGCTAAGATGGTTGTGATCATGCTGAGAGGACCGAGTTAAGTGTTGAGTCGCTCATGGGAGCGATTATGAAGGTGAGGTCACCATAGATTGTTGAGATGCAAGTTAGTTGAATGATGCCGGAGTCGAAGATGTATCCTCCTTCCGCCACCTGAATGGTGTCTTTGTTGCTTGTTGTAGACATTCCAAAACCTTAGGATATGTTATGAGAGTTCGTGGCAAAGAATTTTCATCGTTATGAGTGAATAACATTTGTGTTGCGGGTATTGATAAACCACTCTCGAAATCAATCAGTGGATGCACGTTGGTTGGAGGATTTTTTTATCGCTTAAAGGGAGTCTCATTGATACTCGAGAAGTATTATCGCTCTTTTCAAGAGCTTTTCTTGGATATAGTGGATTCGGGATCCACTAGCTCGTTAGAGTGTGACTGAAGTTAGACATTCTACAGGTTTGAGAGAGAGCTACCTTCTTGGGAGCTTTTGCACCTTGGAAATTGCTTTGGTTAATCAAACATGATGTTAGCCAGTAATGTTGAGAGTTGTGCTCTAGGCTTCGAGACCTCGAGGGAACCCAACCTTTGGTAATGAGAATATTAGATCGTTGCCCTTCTACCGTGATTTTCATGGTGGTCGTTTTAATAATGACACAACGGGGTTTTGAGACATGTTTAACTGTTCGATAGACGTCAACGTGTGTAGTTCAACACTCAAGAGCTTTCAGACTGTCAGGGTATTTGTTTATGCTTCTTGGAGGAGTCATCAGGACTTCCTCCCTATCAAAAAACGTGACTGGATGTTGATGTAAGGCTGAGTGGAACGTCGGTGCTGTAACATCCTGAAAAATGGGCTAGAAGGTTCTGGAGAAATATCAGAATCGGGTTGAAATTTTTGGTTAGGCTTTAGCTAATTAATTAATTTCAGAAAATAATTTGGGTTGATTAAATTGGTTTTCCGATAAATTTATCATGACAAGTATTTTTGGAAATATATTTAATGAGTTTATTAAAGGATGTGATTTGGTTTCGGGTAATTCTTTAATTGGGTCAAATTTGTATTAAATTAAAAAGGGACTATTTTGCAATAGTTGGAAAATGTTAGTAGTGGCAAGATTGTAAAAAGGAACTAAAGATATTTTATTGGGATTATTAAAACAATTATTAATATATATTTTCCCTCTCATGTTTAACAAAAGAAGATGACGGTTATTATTTTTCCAAAGATGAGAAAAACACATCCAAGCTTTCTCTCATTTTCTCTCTTGAATTTGCCAAACACAATTTACCTAACATTGATTTTCCTTCTTGATTTTCACCTCCTTTATATCCTAAATGATTTCTAATCATCAATCTAGCAAGAGCTAGGGGTCTTCATCAAATCTTCTTGGAATTCACGTTCAATTGAAGGATGATGTTTTCAACTTCCATTTTTTCTATCAATTGGGAAAGCTCTTGAGTCTTAGAGGTTTTCTAATTGTTTTTAATTGATTATCTATCATTTCTATTGGGATTTATGAATTAAAACAAATTTAATTTGTTTTATTTGGTTTCTTGGATAGTAAATGATGACTGTGATTTGATAGATAAGATCAAGATGTTTTAATTGATTGGAAAGTTAATCTTATGGGATAAGATGAAATCTAACATCAATTTTATAATATTATTCCGGAAATTAATTGGATTGGTTAAGATTATATTTGAGTTCTTGAACGAAGTGTTTAGTAGAATGGTTTATTTAACTCTTGGATCACATATTTGAGTGTACCGTATATGTTCGATGAATTTCTTGAAAGGAATTGTTAAGCTAAAAATTAAGAGGGTTCGAATGAACCAAGGCAGAGCAGTGGTGCGGTTGCCACTGCCCCTGTTACACGTGAATTACGGGGTTACTGTTGCCTTTTAGCTATCCAATTGTGGCTATAAGTATGATAATAATAATAAAAATGGGGAAAACATTACGTGGTTGTTTAATGGAAAATAAAAGAAAGAGAGTTAAAAAGGGGATTTATGGCTCTTAAAGCAGAGCTGGGTGCGTGAAAATAAGCAGGGCTGTGCGGCGTAAGTTTATAATGGTGCGGTTGCTGTTGATTTATTTTGTTTCGAATATAGTTGGAATGATTTGGGGTATTTTAATTAAGTGGTTACCTTGGCGTGGTCCTATTGGTATTGACCCTTGCATTTTCTTGTGGAAGATGGCAAGTATTTGGACGATTTTTTGTCGTCGAGGCATTGTCATCGAGACTGTATGTAATATCCCATTATTGGATTAGTGACCAAAACATAAAGAATTAAAAGTTAGTGGTTTTAGTTCAGTGACTAAAACGTGAAGTTTTAAAGTTTGGGGATAAAAGTGAAAAGTTGAGAAAAGTCTAAGGACAAACTTGGTAATTTTCCCAATAATTATTTTTATTCTATAAATAAATAGATCATCTAAGGGTGTGGATCGAATATAAAAACTATGGTTTGATCTGATGTTTCTATTATTGGAAAATTACGGTTAAAGTTTAAGTGTAATTCGAGTAATCGTATGAGCTCGGAATTTTATGAAATTTTGAAGGAAGTCTTAGGAAGACCCGAGGAATACGACATTGAAGTTTTGAATTGCGCTTGATCGATTTAGATTCGATTTAACACAGTATATGAATAATGCATAAATGGCATTTTGGAGAATATAAAGATTCATTAATGGCAAAATGGTCATTTTACCCATACTTTTTAATTATAATTGATTTGATGATAAGGTTGAGTATAGGTGTTGATTCATGATTGGTCATAATTCAAGGGTAAAATTGTCATTTTACTATGAAGAAAGATTTTTGTTTTAAAGTAAAGATTTAATTGCCATTTGGCATTAAAATAAAAGATAGAAAAAGCTAGAATTTTGCTCATCTTTCTCTCAAGTTGGCCGAACCTCAAGGGGACTTGGTAAGAGAATTTTCAATTCAATTTTTGGCTTGATTTACTTGATTTTTGGCTAGGGACATGAAACAAGAAATTGATCTCCCTTGAATTCTCTATCTTTTGACATAAGGTTTGCTTAGTTTCCATGTCTCTAAGTTGAGATTGATGATTTGGGTGGTTGAAGAACATGTTAGGTTTTATGTTTTAATGTTCAATCAAGATGGAAATGGTGTTGTAGTGTTGTTTCCATGCTTGAAATGAAGAAAATCTCTTGGAAAAATTATAGGGACCAATTCGGCTATAAGAGGAAAATTAGGGGAAATTTTGTGAAAATTTATTTGATGATGGAAATGATTAGAATGCTGTTTTCTAAGTTGAATTATGTGATTGGATTGAAGAAAACATCATTTTAGGACTATTTTGTGAATTTTGCAAATTGGGTGAAATAAGTGAGAAATTTGAAAATATTCAAGAAGTGTGGTTATGTTGTTTGCTATGATACAAGGATCATTTTGGTATTAAAATTTTTGAAATTGGAGATGAAATGTGGAAGTTTCCAAATTTTAGTTTATAAACCCTAAGAGAGAGAATTTAGGGTTTAAAGTGAAATTATCAAACTATTGGTTACAATGTGCAATTTGAAGTAAAATTTAAGTGTAGGAAGCATTGTTGTTGTAAAGAAGCACCTGGTTGAAAATGTTAAATTTTCCAACTTGGTATGTACATGTATTAGTAAGGTTGGACATGTACTTAAAGTTGCTTGTGTTATGTATTCAATGTACATACAGATAACAAGCAAGTTCAAGATCGAACAAGTGAGGAAAGAAGATAAAAAGTGCAACAGAGCTTAGTGAGGCTAGTATAAATTATACTTTTGAAAGTGTCAAGGTGAGTGCAATGCATGTATAGCATGCTCTTTATGTCATTTATTATATATTTGATATATTAGAAATATGTCAAAGGTTGAAACACATGCATGGATCACTAATTAATCATGGAATATTATCTTGGGTATGAATTGCTCAATATGTATATATGTTGCCATGTATGAGACTATGATTGATATAAAGCCCAATGTATGAGATAGGAAATTAAAAGTATAGTTGGATATCCATAGAGTCATAAACAGCTGTATAAACATTTTAGCACTCCCAGTAGAGTGCAACTTATTATAAGCACTTCAGCTAAAGTGCAAACTATTTACTAATATACTCTGGTAAGTATACAGAAGCACTTCGGTGCTAAGCACTTCCAGTAAAGTGCAAATAATGCACTATACTCAAGTAAGTATAGGGGGATGACTTGTGTACATAAATTTCCTTATATCAATACTTGGGCTAAATGAATTGAAAAACAGGATGAAAAGCTTAAAAGCTCGATGATAAACATGGCAAAGGTAATGGTAAGAATCAAAGTTATTATCATGTATTATGTTATTGTATATGTATCATGTCATATATGCTAGCAAGCATAATATGGTAAGTGATCATGTGCATTGTTGTTTATTTATATTGATACCTATGTCAATTTACATTTGAATTAAATGTTGTTGTCTCACTAAGTATATGCTTAGCGTATGATGAATTTCATGCGTATGTTTTAAAGGAGTTTCGAAGGAAGAGTAGCCGAGCTTCACTTTCATATTTTGGGAGGTATATCTCCATACTCATAGTAATGTAATGGCATCCATCCTTTCTTTTGGAAATGTACTAGATGGCATGTATATTTTCGTGGGGTTTGTAATAGCTTATTACCAAATGTGGTTGGTTAATAGTTGATACAGTATGGATGATGAACCTAATAAGTTCTATTATGGTTATAAATGATAATGGACTAAGTTTACACTAAAGATGAGTCCTAAGATAGAAAGTTTAAAAATCTGTCCAGAAATGTACGCAAAAGCAGTGTGTTTGAAAAATCAGCATAAATTCCACAATTAGAATTAGATGGTGAATTTTATATTTATGAACTGTAAATTTTGTCTAGTTTCTTACAAAATAAACGGTGACTGATTTTGAGTTGTATGTAAAAAGTTATGAATTTTTATTCGAAGGAAGGTCAGAAAACATGGCAGCAGAATTTCCGAAAATTCAGGGCTGTGACGAGAATGTAGGAATTTATTTGAATTTTTGTGTAATGAGTTTGGACTAATAATTTATATGATTAGAAAGCTTAATGAATCTAATTTAAATAGAAATTTTCGGAATAAATTTTCGATGTCTATAAAAATTGTTATAAATTTTTAAGTAAAGGCAGTACATGCTGCCATTTTTCTAAGCTAAAGTAATAAAAGGGTTTAACCTTAGCTAGTAACATCACTGACTCGTATTTGGTAAAATTTTAAATGTCTATAAAAATTGTTATAAATTTTTAATTAAAGGCAGTACAGGCTGCCAGTTTTCTAAGCTAAAGTAATAAAAGAGTTTAACCTTAGTTAGTAACATCACTGACTCGTATTTGGTAATGAATACGAGAAAGAGATGTTACATTAATTGGTATCAGAGCTTCAGGTTTAGTCAATTTTGGATAGAAATTGAGTTTAAAAATGAGTGGGAAGTGTATACATGCCACTAGGATGTCATAATTACTGATGATTATGTGGAGATATTCTGATGCTTTATAATTAGTAATGCTACTCTATATTAAGAAGTTTGCTGAAAATGTGTTATGTTCAGATGTCAGACCATCAGGGTTCTAGACATGCGTTTGAACAGGAGGTCTCTATGCAGAGTGAGAGTAACGAGGTAAATCAGAATGTACCTCAGGAGCAATATCAAGGTTAGGCACCTGTACAAGGGCAGCAAGACATGCAGGTTCAGGATCGTGGACTGTTCCTGCAGGCGTTAGATGAAATTTTAAATTGACAAAAACCGGTGTCTGTACTAAGGGAGTTGAGAAAGATGAAGGCATCAGAATTTCAAGGTGATTCTGATGTTGACCCGATGTTTGCGGACTTCTAGTTGAATGATATTAAAATTATACTGGATTCTATCCGGTGTGATGATCAAGAAAAACTTGAAAGAGTAACATCACTTTTGATGGGACCCGCTCGAATTCACCATTATTGCTCAAATTCCTCGGGAACGAATTACTTGGGAATTATTTTTAAAAGAGTTACAGAACAAGTACATTGGTGATGTTTTCATCGAAGATATGAAGAATCAATTTCTAAATTTGAAGCAAGCAGGCAGATCTGTATATGAGTATGAATGTGAGTTTAATAAGCTTAGCCGGTTTGCTACAGAGTTCCTTACGATAGAGAAGCACAAAGTTACCATATTTTTGGGAGGTCTAGATCCAGAGTAAAAGAAATTCTCGGTTGCTCTTGATTTGTCTATATTTCAAGAGGTAGTCAATCGAGCTAAAGGAATGGAAAGAGTGGAGCAGGAAGAAGCTTCTGATAAGAAAGCACAGTCAACCAAACGAACTGGAGGTCCCATTGTTTTACCCTGGTCTAAACGGGGTAAATGAACTCAGCAGCAAGGATCAGCTGGATCAATATCGTCTGTAAAGAAGAATTTTTCTGATGGGTAATCCAAGCAAGTCCCCAATCGAACGAGTGAAGCTAAAGGTGGTGAATTTTGGATCCAATCGGAATGCAAAACTTGTGGAAGAAGACATGCTGGTCGATGTTGATATACACCAGAGACAATATGTTATCAATGTGGGAAGCCGGGTCATTTCAAACACGCATGTCCAGAATTGCAAGAAAACCAATTGGTGGCTGCTTCTCAGAGAAATAAAGGGAATCGAGGTTGGAATTCTCACCAAGGTGCATCGAAAGTTGCATCGAACCTGAAAGGCAAAGCTCATGCTCGTGTATATAATATCAAGACCACAGAGAGTAAAGATGATCCCGATGTGATATCAGGTATGCTTGAACTCTTTGATAAACCTGTTTTTGCATTAATTGATCCTGGTTCCACTCATTCATATATTAGTTCTAGAATTATACTAGAAAGAAACATCCCAGTGGAACTAATTGCGAGTGAGGTGGTAGCAACCAATCCAATAGGTCAGAGTGCTAAGGTCAAAAGGATTTACCGTCAGTGTCCTATTAAAATTCAGAACGTGGATCTCCCCGCTGACCTTATAGAATTACCATTCTGTGAGTTCGAAATAATATTGGGAATGGATTGGTTATTTGCATATGACGCTATAGTGGAGTGCCGATTAAAAAATTAACTTTAAAGGCACCAGATGGATCACAGATATTATTTGTGGGGGAGAAGCCGAATCATCATAGTGATGTTATTTCGGCTGTTGCTGCGAATGAAATGTTGATGGATGGCTGTGAAACATATTCAACTCCCAAAATTGATACCTTGAAGCAGGAAGTAAAAATAGAAGATATACCTACGGTGCAAGAATTTCCAGATGTATTCCCAAAAGAATTACCGGGATTACCACCAGATAGAGAGGTAGAATTTGGAATTTATGTATTACCTGGTACAACACCCATTTCGATGGCACCGTATCGTATGGCACCTGCTGAACTCCGAGAACTCAAGTCACAACTACAAGAATTATAGAATCGAGGTTTTATACGACCAAGTATATCACCATGGGGAGCACTCGTATTGTTTGTAAAGAAGAAAGATGGATCAATGAGATTATGTGTCGATTATCGTCAACTTAATAAAGTGATGATAAAGAACAAATATCCATTGCCAAGAATTGATGATTTTTTTGATCAATTAAAGGGGGCAGTGTAATCACTCATTTTGACCGGGTTTTAGTGTTATTAGTATTATTTTAATAATAATATTATTAATATAAAATTAATGAAAAATTAAAGAAAAATCAAAAAATAATAATAATAAATATATTATTAAAAAAAGGAAGAAAATACGTGGAGCATGTTGCTCTACGTCACCCTATTTACCCACCCCTTTGCCTATAAATACAAGGCATTGGGGGCAGCCAATTTGGGGGAGAATTGCACGCCAAAAATTGCCAATAAATTGGCAAGTGAATTGGCACCCAATTAGTGGTAGCCATGGCCGGCCGCAAGGCTGGCCGGGGTGGGGGGCAGTGCCCTCGGCCCCAGTTTGTTCGATCCAACATTCGATCGGGGTCTTATTTTGGATCCGATCTAGTTAATATTTTTGGAGAGGTCGCGGTAGATCTCGGTGGGGTTTAGTCGGGGTTCGTCATTCGAGCTCCTAGTTAGGTATATTTTCTTCCCTTTTTATTTGTGTTGTAATTTTTATAATTTAATGAAGTATTAGTTAATTTAAAATTGTGTTCTTTTTTACTTTGTATGTTTATATATGCTTTAGATTAGTATTTATTATGTTTTAAATTTATGTTTTATATTAATATTTTAGTTATGTTAAATTTGTTTTTTATGTGTTAGATTAATATTTATGAATGTTAGTATTTCATTTATGTTAGATTTGTTTTTTTTGTAAGTTAGATTAATATTTATGTATGCATGTTTTAGATTAGTATTTGTTTATGTTTTAAATTTATGTTTTAGATTAATATTTTATTTATGTTAGATTTGTTTTTATTTATGAGTTAGATTAATATTTATGTATGTATGTTTTAGATTAGTATTTTATTTATGTTAGATTAGTATTTTATTATGTTAGTATTTATTTATATTTTATCGCATTGTATTTATATTCGCCATGTTTTAGGTTGCATAACAGATATATAAATTGTCAATGCGGTTCCCATGTGATAGTGGTTGTGCGTTTACTCTCGGATAACGGGGCCTTTAAAATTTATTCGCAATTATAACCGAATTTTAAACTAATCGTCACTTTAATCCGAAAAATCTAACATTAATAAAGCGGTAATTATTAAAGTACCAATTTTGGGCGGTATGGGGGTGCTAATCCTTCCCCATCCGTAACCGACTCCCGAACCCAATAGTTTTCAAATCTCTGGTTTTATGGTGTCCGACCTACCTAAGTGGCCAGTGGCGACTCCAATTTCTAAAATACGGTATTTTTAAAACCCCACGGAATAAATATTTTAATACCTGAAAAATCACAAACACTTCGAAAACCCTGTTTTTTAGCGAAAAGGACATCGCTACAGATGGCGACTCCGCTGGGGATGATTTTTTGTTTTTCGAAAACAAGAAGAGAGTCCAGCTTTTTAAAATAATTATCGCTTTATTAATATTAAAAATTCTGGGTTAAAGTGACTATTAAATTAACATTCGGTTATAATTGAGCGTTTATTTTAACGCATTTAAAATATGGCATATAAACCCGTTTTTAAGTGGGGGGAAAACGCTAATGCTTTCGTGGAGATATCGTTCTCCCGTATGGGCCTAGCAAGTACCTTCGGGGCTCGAGTACCTTATGCTTTCGTAAGGATATCGTTCCTTCGTACGGGCATAAGGGAATGGGTCCCCCTGAATTGAACCCGGTTGAAAGGAGCCTATAATGGGTGATGATCGGGGGCCTTGCTACTCTTAGTAGGGGACAACAAGGACAATTTGGGTACCTCATAGAACCAAGACTGCATGTAGAGAATACATAGAAACCCACCCCTTTAGAGCCATGCGGATAACCTTAGGTGTTTTAGACTGGATAAATAGGGTTGTTTTGTTTGTTTAC
This sequence comes from Hibiscus mutabilis, assembly GCA_019671005.1. Classification (NCBI taxonomy): domain Eukaryota; kingdom Viridiplantae; phylum Streptophyta; class Magnoliopsida; order Malvales; family Malvaceae; genus Hibiscus; species Hibiscus mutabilis. The sequence goes on along the minus strand of CM033728.1, from coordinate 30,337,641 downwards.
CTTATTTAGTTTGTCCTTTTATTTATGTATTTAATATTTTTATCCGGTACTAACTCATTTTTTTGTGTTTTATTTTTATTTTTATTTTACACATACTTTTGTTGCATTATCATTGCATCCACATTACATAGAGGCGTTGATTCAAGTGGTTTACCCGATTAGAAAATCTTTCATCATGGAAAAAATGTGTCTTAGGAAGGACGACATCGGTCCAATCGCATGACATCGGTCAGAGATTACTCAACAGATCCGAAGTAACAATTTGCCGAACGAGCGTGTAGTACCAAAGTATACACACGAGACCCTGATGGTGGACATACGACGAGTTGCAAGGCGTATGAATGACTTAGCTACCGAAGCCGCGGCTCTCCGACCTTTCGTAACCCCGGACATGGAAGATGCACCAAGGTTTATCAAGTTGCTCAGAGATATCGAGGAGCTAAGAGGTAGAGCTAGGGCTTATGTGTAGAACTTTGTTTTGTAATTAAGACTTTTTGTAATAGGGACTCTTTTTGTAATAGAGACTCCTTTTGTAATATGGACCTTTTTTGTAATCTGGACCCTTTAATTCCCATGAAAGTCGTTCGAAAGGGTGATTACCAGCGGAATCAACGCCTTTATTTGTATTCATGTTGCATATCATGGTGTTGATTCAAGAACAGTTCATTAAAAGGCTTTCAAAATAGAAAAAAGTATGCTTTCCCAGAAAAGATAATGTTACAATAACAAGTTAGGCCGAGCAAAGACCAATCGAGAAAGAAGACGGTACGATAGTAAGGCACGTGCGACGCAGAAGATTCAGTCAGGGCCGCAGAACCCCAATTTTAAATCTTCACATTTGACTAGTTTTTAAAAAAATCTCAGATTTTAATTTAACTCATTAAATTTTTTTTTGAAAATATTATTATTTTTCTTTGAAACTTCTTCCCTCATAAAACTTTTAGAATAATAATAATAACAAAAAGAAACCTAAAAGTTTCATTGTTTAAGTAAGTTAAAACTTTTTGATAATAAAAAGGGGGAATTTTTAAACCAAATGATCCTTGAAAATTTTAATTTAAACCCCAAAAAGTTTTAATGTACTCCCCTAGGATCGATAGAATCAATCCCTGTTTAGACGTACCCATATCTACAGAAGAAAATATATTGTCTGATGTCCTTTTCAGAAGCCACAGAAATAAAGATCACGACGTCACGAGTCCATAGAATAGAATAAGAGGAGAAGACGGAGTCATCCATCATCCTGAAGACGACGTCGAGACATTGAGCACAGGTTTTGCTTCCTGAAGTCAAGGTCTCCAGAATAAATTCAACTGTTGCCTGTAATTCATTATTAATTTCTTGCAAACATACATTTTCTCTATTGAAAGTTTTTCAAAGACTGTTCGAGAATCAACATCGCATTTGCATGCATTCTCGCATTTATAGGGTATTGATTCCCGAAGTGGTTCCTCAAATCTCAGAAATCGTTCATAATTGGCAAAGGGTCGTCTGGTCAGATATTAGAGGGCACGGATCTAGGGTTTTGTCCCAGAACAAGATCAGAGACAATAGAAGAGGAACCATCTGAAGACTTCAGGTCAGACACAGTAAGGAGACACAGTACTGGTAATGAGCAAAGTAAAGTGCAAGAGTTGAAAGAAGCAGAGGGAAGACGTGATGAATCAGATGAATACTTTGACGAAAGGTAAGCGATCCATCAAACCGAAAGAAGAACCGATTAAGGATCAGAATAGAGAGCGAGATAGTCAGAATTCTACCTCCAAGTCAGCCAAATACGACAAATTGAACCCTTTTTGAGATCTGCATCAATAAACAGGCGGAGGGTATGCTTGAGTCGGGCTTTCAAAAAATAGAGCTCGGTCCATAAGAAACTTGAGAAGCAAGTAATGAAAAGAAGTATATCTTGATTCCTGTGGGGTACACCGAACTACTTCTAATGTTCATCGACAAGAGCCTTATTACCTCGGTAAAGTCTCTAGCGAAGAGACCGTCTTATCCGAGAGATTACGACACACGTGCTAGAGACAGTTACCGTTTAGGAAGTTTGGGTCACGGTATTGAGGATTGCGGGGCCCTGAGGAATGAGTTCAAGATCTTATCGCGATGAGGATTTTAGGTTTCAATAACGGAGTTCCCCAATTCTATAGTGAGCTAACAATCACCCGAGGGGCAAAGTTGAGGAGGAATCAATATCCAGGACAAAGTTTGAGTAATACCGAAGTGGGTCACTCAAGCGAGTTAAATTTGAAGATCGGAGATAGGGGCATCCCAGGAGAGGGATATTCTTTCGAGTTCAGCCAGCTCAGATAAGAGAGAGATAACTTGGATAAAATTGAATTTGCAGAATGATCATCAGAAGCTTTCTTGAGTGTTTAAGAATATCAGATTGGGTCACCTTTAAAGAATAGATGAACGGTGTTGTCCAGTTGAAAGACAACTCAAAATATTGAAAGAAGAGAAACTAGTCAAGCAAGAATCAAGTCAGGATGTTATCAGGTACGTTTGAGGAAATTGGGAATAGGTACGATAGTCTCCAAAGATGAGCTACAGAATAACTTAGCCATTAACAAGAGTTTTAGAAACAAGTTTACGACAGAGCAATGACAATTCAACACTCTTCAGTTGGAAAGGGCAACTTCCAAGCTACGAAAGACTAAGCAGGGGATAGATGAAGACCCGAAGATCGATATTACTCGAGCAGGTAAGGTGACTCAACAAGGTGGCAGGCTTTGTCAGAACATGGATCAAGTGTTGGACTACAGAGGCAAGCTGACCGGACTACTGGATGAAATTAAGAAAGTAGGCACTGAAGCATATCAGTAACTATAAATATCTAATATCTGATATAATGAAACCTTTTAGCCTCAATGAACGTCGTTCTATGGGGATCACTTTTGGAATCAATACCTTATTGCATTCATGTTTATATTTTAAGATTGCATTGCATTGCTTTGCACGATCCTGACATGTTTTACATGACATTATCATTACCTTGCATTATTATTACCTTGCATAAACTTTATGAGGAGTAATTCAAACACCAATTGAAGACACTCAAAAATCAATATTCGAGCAGTTAAAAGATGAGCTCGAGAGAAAAAAGAAAAAGAAGAAGTTCGATGCCTTCGATGCAAGAAAACTCTGTTTGAACCCTGATTTGGTCATTCCCCCAGATTTTAAAGATTTCCAGATTTGCACATGATGACGGAATAAGATGCCCCAAGATTCACGTGACCATATTCTGCAAAATGGAGGGTTGCATTGAAAAATTACCGATCCACTACTTCCCCGACAGTCTAGCAGGACCTACCATGATATGATATGCTTTGGACCCAGCAGCAAGTCGTCAGTATCTCTAGGATACGAAGATGAAACCTGATGAAAACTTCAAGGAATGTGCTTTGAGGTGTCTGTGTTTAGCGACCCAGGTGCAGCCTCCCGTAGATGAAGAGGAAAATGACTTACATGCCACCTTTCATATTTCTTCTTTAATAAGATGCTCGAGAAAATAAAGGCTAGCTTTGAGGACTTAATGACAGTCAGAGAGAGAAACAAACATGCACTCTGAGACCTAAGTTTAAAAACCAGACCTGTCTAGGAGCAGAAGGAAAGAAAGAGATAAATGGGTACCACTTTCAAGGTTCTCGTGATCGTAAGAGAAGAATACAGGTAGATTCCTCCGAATCACCGAGAAAAATTCCTCGAACAAGTACATATTTAGAGATATTCAGAGTATTCCATATGGCCTCATCTGGTCAAGGGTTAGTAACTTACCTCCGGGCCGATAAAGATTACACCCAGCTCAGCTGCCCACAGTTTTAATCAATACAGTGCATGTGAGTTCTACATTAAGGCACCGGGGCATGGCACCAAGAAATTTGAGGTTGTTAATAGAAGAAATCAAGAAGTTAGTTGACGAGGGAGTCATGACAAGAATTGATCCAGCAAGGAAAAACAATAGAAGTGGCACAAGCCTACACTAAAAAGGACCGAAATGAGTTAGTACTCGGGAGGTGGTCCGGAGGTCCCTATGGTTTTCCCATCAGTTCACAAAGAAATGCTCAATGCTTTGAAAAAAGAAAAAAGAAGAAAAAACTCTCAAACATATATTTTTAGAATTAAAAATCACATTTCCATTTAGAAAAGCATTTTTACATTCTTGATTCTTTAAACATTTTATTTTTATAGGGTAGTTTTGTTCTCCCATATGCATATACACGCATTTTTGAATGGGCATATGTATATATCATTTCTATACCAGGTCCTCGAATTTTGAATGCAACAGTACATTTGCTTCAAACCCAAAGATCAACTCTAAGTTGCATATATTTAGAAGAGATTGAATGTTATGGGGATATTGTAAATATGAGTATCTGCTAGTTTACTTAGGCTAACAGAGGAACAAAGTGAGTGTTTAGACAATGGGCAGTTCCCATTTTAAGAATTTATCTTCTCAGGCACTTGTCGTTTAAGATCCTTGAAACGAAAGTTGACCTTAAACCCCTACCCCCTGAAGGCATTCTCAGGACATCTGTGAATTTGACAACGAATGATATTCTTTTACTTTACCAGAAGACATAGATGAGTCCAGACAGATTGGGATACGAAGATCAGAAAATCATCAGAAGAAAGTGGTTGAAAACAAGGATATGTCCAAAAGAAAAACCAAAGAAAAGAAGAGAAATGGTAATCAGAAGGCCGAAGCAATCCAGATCGAGTAAATATCAGAAGAGCTGTAGAGAGGCAAGTAGCTTCGAGCAGAAGATATCAACAATACCTAGTATAGATACGTGTTGATTCGAGGATACATTTATAGACTCGAATAAGAAGAAAGAGATTCAATGCTAAAAACCCAAAATGGGCAGTCTAAAAAAGAGAAAAAAAAAGAAAAGAAAAAGAGAAAAAGAAAAAATAAAAGAAAAAAAGAAGAAAAAATGAGAGAAAGGAAGAAAAAAGAAAAAAGGAAAGAAAAAAAGAAAAAGGAAAAAAGAAAAAGAGAAATGAAGAATACTGTCTATGCTTCACACACAGATTAAACAATACAACTATGAGCAAGAGACACAAGGAATCCACATTTCAAGTAAATATCAGTTTTGAAAATTAGTATAGAAGCTCGAATTGAAGCCAAGTCAAGACAAGTCGGCCCGAAGATTGCCAATTTTGAAAATGGAAATGACCTCTAGGGTGAAAACCCAAAAATGGACAGTCTAGAGTGATCCTGAAAATGAAGAAAAAAAGTAGTCTGCCTGAGCATGCTGGCATCAATATCCAACCAAAATACACTGATTCGAAGGTACAAAAGAAGGAAGTGACCTCTGGGTGAAAACCCAAAAATGGGCAGTCTAGAGCGATCCAAGAGAAAAAGTGAAAAAGAAAAAAGAAAAAAGAGAAAAGAAGAAAGAAAGAATAATATTTTATTTGGGCGTGCCAATCACAAGAATTCCCATAAATGTATTCGTAGTCCTTCATTCAAGAAATCTCAGTTCCGAGGAGTTTTGGAGGATCAAACATTCTTGAACAGAAAACGAACATTAGTATATAGCCAGTATGCAAGGCAACCTATAGTAAAAAGAAAGGAAATGAACTCTAGGGTGAAAACCCGAAAACGGGCAGTCTAGAGTGATCTAAAAAGGGGAAGGAATAATGGGCATATCTAAGTTACACAAGTAAAGAAATACTGTTCCACTTAACCATAAAGCAAAGGCCTACATTACAAGCCCCAAAGACCATTATGGTCATCCATAGATATCCAAGTTGAATGAGAATGTCTTCAGATTTCATTCTGCCTATAAGGGTTAACTTTGCTAAAAGGAACGTCAAACTTCTAAGTGCTTGATCGATACCCAAATGAGGGAAGGATAGGGCATGGTGAGATAGTGAGATTAAGAGAGCCACCTTAAACGGGGTAGAAACTAGGTAGGGTTGTTCCTCTCAAAAGCCTATTAGACCAGAAGAAAATATACATTGGCATATATCTCCACAATGGTCAAGATCTTCTAAATATGCGCTTCATTAGAGTTGATCTCTGGCAACTTGAAGCAGATGCGCTATGGTGCTTGATATTTCGGGGTAAACATATTTTAAAAGATTTGACATTTTCTCCCAAAGTTTTGATGTTTACCATTTCCCCCAAACATTAGTTTTAAAAAAATGTTTGGCAATATACTTCGAATTTTGTTTACCATTCTCCAAACATTAACTTTTTTAAAAAATGTTTGGTCCTTAAAAAAGAGAGAGAGGATGTTTACCATTTGTCCCAAACAATGTTTTCAAAATGCTTGGTACCCCTCCAAATTGTGATTTTCAAAATGTCTGTTATCTTTTCAAACAATCATTATTTTTTTGAAATATACACAAATAAATTGCCTTTTGCATTACTTTAAAAATGAATGATAATGAGATTTAAAGCATAGGGACCAAAAGTTAGTTCCTGTCGAAATGCTACAAGAAGCTTAAGGATGAGCTCATGGGATGGAAGCATTTTGGCTCACCTTGGTGACTAGAAATAGATCAAGGCTCTGTGTGATGGGCCAGAAAATTCAAAGTAGTGGAGCCCGTGGTTGAATAGGGCAACGCCAAGCGAAGAAGATGACAAGGGTTCTTATAAGAATAATATAAGAACCAGAAGATCATTTATGAAGATGAGTGATAACCCTGATGACAAGAAAGCCTTCCGCACAAAAGGTTTAAAAGCAGGTTCAAATGAGGATTTAAGAGCATACAGTGAAGCAGTAAAGAGATGAAGAAATCTGAGGAATGGCCTTTCAGGGGGTAAGACTTTAGAACAAGAAAGGGCTGAAAGAAAAAAGAAGAAAAAGAGAGAAAGAAAGAGAAAGTGAAAAAAGAAAAAAAGAAGAAAAGAAAAAGAAAATGAGAAGAGAGAAAAAAGAAAAAAGAAAAAGAGGAGAAAGAAAGCATTACATTGCATGTATCATATAGATAGGGGCATGTCAATTTTTGCTTGGACAGGTACTTGAAGAATTATCAAAGAGTATTAAGCAGTGAACCCCAAATTTAAAGAAAGTTTGGCAGCCAGTTTCGGCGTGAGTCCCCAAATTTAAAGAAAGTTTCGGTAGCCATTTTTGGCGTGAATCCCAAAATTTGAAGAAAGATTTCGGCGGCCTTAGCAGCGTGATTCCAGAAAAATTGGCAGCCATTCTCGGCGTGAGTCCCCAAATTGGAAGAAAGATTGGCAACCATTTTCGGCGTGAGCCCCAAATTAAAGAAAGTTTGGCAGCCATTTTCGGTGTGAGTCTACAAATTGAAGAAGATTGGCAGCCATTCTCGGCGTGAGTCCCCAAATTGGAAGAAAGATTGGCAGCCATTTTCGGCGTGAGCCCTAAATTAAAGAAAGTTTGGCAGCCATTTTCGGTGTGAGTCCCCAAATTGAAGAAGATTGGAAGCCATTCTCGGCGTGAGTCCCCAAATTGGAAGAAAGATTGGCACCCATTTTCGGCGTGAGCCCTAAATTAAAGAAAGTTTGGCAGCCATTTTCGGTGTGAGTCCCCAAATTGAAGAAGATTGGCAGCCATTCTCGGCGTGAGTCCCCAAATTGGAAGAAAGATTGGCAGCCATTTTCGGCGTGAGCCCCAAATTAAAGAAAGTTTGGCAGCCATTTTCAACGTGAGTCTCCAAATTGAAGAAGATTGGCGGCCATTTTTCAGCGTGAGTCCCCAAATTTGAAGAAAGTTGGCAACCATTCTCGGCGTGAATCCTGAAATTTGAAGAAAAATCGGTAGCCATTTTCGGCGTGAATCCCCAAATTGAAGAAAGATTTCGACAGCTATAGCAGCGTGAGTCCTAGAAGATCGGCAACCATTTTCGGTGTGAGTCCCCAAATTTAAAGAAAGTTTTGGCAGCCAGTTTCGGCGTGAGTCGCCAAATTTAAAGAAAGTTTCGGTAGCCATTTTTGGCGTGAATCCCAAAATTTGAAGAAAGATTTCGGTAGTCTTAGTAGTGTAAGTCCAAAAAAAATCGGCAGCCATAGCAGCGTGAGGCCCATATGTTAAATCCTTCGAGTCATCGGTAAGTCCTTCGGGCACCGTGTTAAGTCCTTCGGGCCACCAGTAAGTCTTTCGAGCCTGGTGATAAGTCATTCGGGCATGATGCGACAGCCTTAGAAGCGTAAGTCCAAAGATATCAACAACCTTGTAAAAAAAAGAATGAAAATGAGATAGAAAAAAAGAGAGAAGAGAAAAAAGAAAAAGAGCCAAAAAAGAAGGAAAAAGAGAAAAAAGAAAAAAATTTGAAGATAAAGGTTCTATATAGAAAAGGGCCTATATTTTCAAGCTCCCGTAGCGAGAGGTTCTATGTAGGAAGAATCTGCCGCTCCGAGGCTTCAGGAGCTGAAAGTTTTATATAGGAAGGGCATGCAGCTCCAGGGTGAAGACTAGCAGTTTTATATAGGAAGAACTCCCAGCCGAAGGAATTCACCCATGACACATAAGGGAAAACCCGTTGTGTTGAAGGCGAAGAGTCATATATAGGAAGGGCTCTGAGCTTTACTGTCTTAGAGTGAAAGGTTCTATATAGGAAGAACTTGTAGCTCTGAGATTTCAGAAGCTAAAAGTTCTATATAGGAAGGATTGGCGGCTCCCAGGTTTGAAGACTATCAGTTCTATACAGGAGGAACTCCCAGTCAGAAGAACCCATCCATGGCACAGAAGGTTTTATGTAGGAAAAACCAGTCGCGTTGAAGGCAAAGAGTTCTATATAGGAAGGACTCCAAGCCTTACCGTCTCAGAGTGAAAAGTTCTATATAGGAGGGACTCATAACTTGAGGCTTCACAGTGAAGGGTTCCATATAGGAAGAGCCTGTAGCTCCAAGATCGGAGGGGGAAGAAGTTATATAGGAAGAACTTACAAGCTTGAAGATTCAGCTAAAGAAGAGCAGAGAGTTCCAGAAGAACACGTGATTCTGAAGCCAAAAACGAGGAAGTAGGTCAAAAATGAGTGCTTTTGATCTTTGCTTTGTCCTCGTTTCACAAGAACAAGCAAAGAGGGGCAACTGTAATCACTCATTTTGACCGGGTTTTAGTGTTATTAGTATTATTTTAATAATAATATTATTAATATAAAATTAATGAAAAATCAAAAAATAATAATAATAAATATATTATTAAAAAAAGGAAGAAAATACATGGAGCATGTTGCTCCACGTCACCCTATTTACCCACCCCTTTGCTTATAAATACAAGGCATTGGGGGCAGCCAATTTGGGGGAGAATTGCACGCCAAAAATTGCCAATAAATTGGCAAGTGAATTGGCACCCAATTCGTGGGAGCCATGGCCGGCCGCAAGGCTGGCCGGGGTTGGGGGCAGTGCCCTCGGCTCCAGTTGGTTCGATCTAACATTCGATCGGGGTCCTATTTTGGATCTGATCTAGTTAATATTTTTGGAGAGGTCGCGGTAGATCTCGGTGGGGTTCAGTCGGGGTTCGTCATTCGAGCTCCTAGTTAGGTATATTTTCTTCCCTTTTTATTTGTGTTGTAATTTTTATAATTTAATGAAGTATTAGTTAATTTAAAATTGTGTTCTTTTTTACTTTGTATATTTATTTATGCTTTAGATTAGTATTTATTATGTTTTAAATTTATGTTTTATATTAATATTTTAGTTATGTTAAATTTGTTTTTTATTTGTTAGATTAATATTTATGAATGTTAGTATTTTATTTATGTTAGATTTGTTTTTTTATAAGTTAGATTAATATTTATGTATGTATGTTTTAGATTAGTATTTGTTGATGTTTTAAATTTATGTTTTAGATTAATATTTTATTTATGTTAGATTTGTTTTTATTTATGAGTTAGATTAATATTTATGTATGTATGTTTTAGATTAGTATTTTATTTATGTTAGATTAGTATTTTATTATGTTAGTATTTATTTATATTTTATCGCATTGTATTTATATTCGCCATGTTTTAGGTTGCATAACAGATATATAAATTGTCAATGCGGTGCCCTTTTATCTGAGTGTAAACGGGGCCAGTATCAGGCGTAGTGACAGTGGTTGGGCGTTTACTCTCGGATAACAGGGCCTTTAAAATTTATTCGCAATTATAACCGAATTTTAAACTAATCGTCACTTTAATCCGAAAAATCTAACATTAATAAAGCGATAATTATTAAAGTACCAATTTTGGGCGGTGTGGGGGTGCTAATCCTTCCCCATCCGTAACCGACTCTCGAACTCAATTGTTTTCAAATCTCTGGTTTTATGGTATCCGGCCTACCTAAGTGGCCGGTGGCGACTCCAATTTCTAAAATACGGTATTTTTAAAACCCCACGGAATAAATATTTTAATACCTGAAAAATCACAAACACTTCGAAAACACTATTTTTTAGCGAAAAGGACATCGCTACAGGCAACAGTGTTCTCTAAGATTGATCTTCGATCGGGTTATCACCAATTGAAGATTAAGGAGCAGGATATTCCAAAGACGGCTTTCAGGACTTGATATGGACATTACGAGTTCGTGGTAATGCCGTTTGGATTAACTAATGCCCCAACAATATTTATGGATTTGATGAACCGAATTTTTAGCCATACCTGGACCAGTTTGTAGTGGTATTCATAGATGATATCCTGGTTTATTCTAAAACCGAGGAGGATCACAATGTGCACCTCAGAATAGTTCTTCAAATCTTGAGGGAGAAGAAATTATATGGAAAACTATCTAAATGTGAGTTTTGGCTTTTTGAGGTGACATTTCTTGGACATATAGTATCGGTTGAAGGAATTTGGGTTGATCCTCAGAAGATTCAAGCTATCATGGAGTGAAAACCTCCTAAAAATGTTGTAGAGGTTAGAAGTTTTCTCGGATTGGCAGGATATTACCACCGGTTCGTAAAAAGATTTCTCGATGATTGCTGCACTTATTACCAAACTGCTCAGGAAGAATGTATCTTTTATGTGGACTAAAGAATGTCAAGAAAGCTTTGACAGATTTAAGAAAATCTTGACAGAAGCTCCTGTGTTAGTTCAACCTGAATCGGGTAAGAATTTTGTAGTGTATAGTGATGCATTGCATAATGGTTTGGGCTGTGTACTTATGCAAGACGGGAAAGTGGTGGCTTATGCTTCTAGGTAACTTAAAACTCATGAGAGGAATTATCCTACACATGATTTGGAGTTAGCTGCGGTTGTCTTTGCCTTAAAAATTTGGCGCCACTACTTATATGGTGAAAAATGTTATATATACACAGACCATAAAAGCCTGAAATATCTTTCATCGCAGAAGGAGCTGAATTTAAGACAGAGGCGATGGATTGAGCTAATTAAGGATTACAATGAAATTATTGATTATCACTCAGGAAAGGCTAATATGGTGGCAGATGCACTTAGCCGAAAGATGTTTTCAGCTCTACGGATATCGAATGCTCAATTATCAATATTGGATGATGGTGCTTTACTTGCTGAGCTGAACATCAGGTCTACTTTGATAGACACAATAAAAGAATCACAGGAAAAAGATGAGAATTGTTTAGAGATAAAGAAGAAAGTTGAAAAGGAAGAATCTTCAGACTTCGAAGTGAAGTCCAATGGATGTTTATATTATAAAGGACGTGCTTATATACCTGAAGATGAAGAATTGAGAAAGGAAATTCTTGCAGAAGCACATTATAGTCCTTTAACGATGCACCCAGGAGGAAATAAATTGTATCCGGATTTGAAGATCCATTTTTGGTGGCCAGGAATGAAAAGAGCTATAACGGAATTCGTATCTAAATGCTTAATTTGTTAGCAAGTTAAAGCAGAACATCAAGTGCCATCAGGGTTACTTCAACCAATTGCTATTCCAGAATAGAAATGGGAAAAATGACTATGGATTTTGTAATCGGATTACCAATGATGCCGAGCAGGAAAAACTCAATATGGGTGATTATGGATCGATTAAACAAATCAACACATTTTCTACCAGTCATAACAAATTTCTCTTTGAGTAAATATGTAGAGTTGTATATTCGGGAGATTGTTAGATTACATGGAGTTCCTAATTCCATTGTGTCTGACAGAGATCCCAGGTTTACTTATAGATTCTGGAAAGCACTATAGGAAGCATTGGGTACTCGATTGCATTTTAGTACTGCCTTCCACCCGCAATCTGATGGACAATCAGAGAGGACAATTCAGATTTTGGAAGATATACTTAGAGCATGAGTCATTGAATTTGCAGGCTCGTTGGAAAAATATTTACCATTGGATGAATTTGCGTATAACAACAGTTATCAACTAAGTATTAAAATGGCACCATATGAAGCTTTATATGGAAGAAAATTTCGGACACCATTAAATTGGTTTGAGCTGGAAGATCGCAAGATTGTTGGGCCTGATTTGATTCAAGAAGTAGAAGAAAAAGTGAAGATAATTCTAGATAATCTAAGGGCTGCTTCCGATAGACAAAAAGCTTATTTAGATTTAAAAGAAAAAACATTGAATACCAAGTAGGAGACAAGGTATTCTTGAAAGTTTCTCCATGGAAGAAAATCATGAGATTTGGAAGAAAAAGAAAGCTTAGTCCTAAATTCATTGGTCCGTATGAAATCTTGAAAAGAGTTGGACCGGTGGCGTATCAATTGGCTTTACCACCAGAAATGAGCAAGATTCATGATGTTTTCATGTATCGATGCTTCGCAAATATAGGTCGGATCCTTCACATGTCATTTCACCTGCAAAAGTAGAGATGCAACATGATTTGACATTTAAAGAAGAACTTGTAAAGATATTAGCTCATGGGGTGAAGAAATTGAGAAACAAATTGATTCCATTGGTTAAAGTTCTTTGGAAGAATCAAAAAGTTGAAGAAGTCACCTGGAAACCGAAGAGAGAATGAAAGAACAATACCTGCATTTGTTTAATCTAGCTACGTTCTAAAAATTCAAGGATGAATTTTTTTAGGGGGAGAGAATTGTAATATCCCATTATTTGATTAGTGACCAAAACGTAAAGAATTAAAAGTTAGTGGTTTTAGTTCAGTGACTAAAATGTAAAGTTTTAAAATTTGGGGATAAAAGTGAAAAGTTGAGAAAAGTCTAAGGACCAACATGGTAATTTTCCCAATAATTATTTTTATTCTATAAATAAATAGATCATCTAAGGTTGTGGATCGAATATAAAAACTATGGTTTGATCTGATGTTTCTATTATTGGGAAATTACGATTAAAGTTTAAGTGTAATTCATGTAATCGTATGATCTCGAAATTTTATGAAAGTTTGAAGGAAGTCTTAGGAAGACCCGAGGAATATGAAATTGAAGTTTTAAATTGTGCTTGATCGATTTTAGATTTGATTTAACACAGTATATGAAATAATGCATAAATGGCATTTTGGAGAATATAAAGATTCATTAATGGCAAAATGGTCATTTTACCCATACTTTTTAATTATAATTGATTTCATGATAAGGTTGAGTATAGGTGTTGATTCATGATAAGGTAAGGCCGAGTGGAACGTCGGTGGTGTAACATTCTGAAAAATGGGCTAGAAGGTTCAGGAGAAATATCAGAATCGTGTTGAAATTTTTGGTTAGGCTTTAGCTAATTAATTAATTTCAAAAATAATTTGGATTGATTAAATTGGTTTTCCAATAAATTTATCATGACAAGTTTTTTTGGAAATATATTTAATGAGTTTATTAAAGGATGGAATTTGGTTTCGGGTAATTCTTTAATTGGGTCAAATTTGTATTAAATTAAAAAGGGACTATTTTGCAATAGTTGGAAAATGTTAGTAGTGGCAAGATTGTAAAAAGGAACTAAAGATATTTTATTGGGATTATTAAAACAATTATTAATATATATTTTCCCTCTCATGTTTAACAAAAGAAGACGATGGTTATTATTTTTCCCAAGATGAGAAAAACACATCCAAGCTTTCTATCATTTTCTCTCTTGAATTTGCCAAACACAATTTCTAGAAAATTGATTTTCCTTCTTGATTTTCACCTCCTTTATATCCTAAATAATTTTTAATCATCAATCTAGCAAGAGCTAGGGGCCTTCATCAAATCTTCTTGGAATTCACATTCAATTGAACGTGATGTTTTCAACTTCCATTTTTCCTATCAATTGGGTAAGCTCTTGAGTCTTAGAGGTTTTCTAATTGTTTTTAATTGATTATCTATCATTTCTATTGGGATTTATGAATTAAAACAAATTTAATTTGTTTTATTTGGTTTCTTGGATAGTAAATGGTGACTGTGATTTGATAGATAAGATCAAGATGTTTTAATTGATTTAAAGTTAATCTTATGGGTAAGATGAAATCTAAGATCAATTTTATAATATTATTCCAGAAATTAATTGGATTGGTTAAGATTATATTTGAGTTCTTGAACGAAGTGTTTAGTAGAATGGTTTATTTAACACTTGGATCACATATTTGAGTGTACCGTATGTTCGATGAATTTCTTGAAAGGAATTGTTAAGCTAAAAATTAAGAGGGTTCGAATGAACCAAGGCAGAGCAGTGGTGCGGTTGCCACTGCCCCTGTTACGTGAATTATGGGGTTACTGTTGCCTTTTAGCTAGCCAATTGTGGCTATAAGTATGATGATAATAATAAAAATGGGGAAAACATTACGTGGTTGTTTAATGGAAAATAAAAGAAAGAGAGTTAAAAAGGGGATTTATGGCTCTTAAAGCAGAGCTGGGTGCGTGAAAATAAGCAGGGCTCTGCGGCGTAAGTTTATAATGGTGCGGTTGCTGTTGATTTATTTTGTTTCGAATATAGTTGGAATGATTTGGGGTATTTTAATTAAGTGGTTACCTTGGTGTGGTCCTATTAGTATTGACCCTTGCATTTTCTTGTGGAAGATGGCAAGTATTTGGACGATTTACAGTTAGGCGTCGAGGCATTGTCATCGAGACTGTATGTAATATCCCATTATTGGATTAGTGACTAAAACATAAAGAATTAAAAGTTAGTAGTTTTAGTTCAGTGACTAAAACGTAAAGTTCTAAAGTTTGGGGATAAAAGTGAAAAGTTGAGAAAGGTCTAAGGACCAACATGGTAATTTTCCCAATAATTATTTTTATTCTATAAATAAATAGATCATCTAAGTGTGTGGATCGAATATAAAAACTATGGTTTGATCTGATGTTTCTATTTTTGGAAAATTACGGTTAAAGTTTAAGTGTAATTCGGGTAATCGTATGAGCTCGGAATTTTATGAAATTTTGAAGGAAGTCTTAGGAAGACCCGAGAAATATGACATTGAAGTTTTGAATTGTGCTTTAGATTCAATTTAACACAGTATATGAAATAATGCATAAATGGCATTTTGGTGAATATAAAGATTCATTAATGGCAAAATGGTCATTTTATCCATACTTTTTAATTATAATTGATTTGATGATAAGGTTGAGTATAGGTGTTGATTCATGATTGGTCATAATTCAAGGGTAAAATGGTCATTTTACTATGAAGAAAGATTTTTGTTTTAAAGTAAAGATTTAATTGCCATTTGCATTAAAATAAAAGATAGAAAAAGCTAGAATTTTGCTCATCTTTCTCTCAAGTTGGCCGAACCTCAAGGGGACTAGGTAAGAGAATTTTCAATTCAATTTTTGGCTTGATTTACTTGATTTTTGGCTAGGGACATGAAACAAGAAATTGATCTCCCTTGAATTCTCTATCTTTTGACATAAGGTTTGCTTAGTTTCCATGCCTCTAAGTTGAGATTGATGATTTGGGTGGTTGAAGAACATGTTAGGTTTTCATGTTTTAATGTTCAATCAAGATGGAAATGGTGTTGTAGTGTTGTTTCCATGCTTGAAATGAAGAAAATCTCTTGGAAAAATTATAGGGACCAATTCGGCTATAAGAGGAAAATTAGGGGAAATTTTGTGAAAATTTATTTGATGATGGAAATGATTAGAATGATGTTTTATTAGTTGAATTATGTGATTGGATTGAAGAAAACATCATTTTAGGACTATTTTGTGAATTTTGTAAATTGGGTGAAATAAGTGAGAAATTTGAAAATATTCAAGAAGTATGGTTATGTTGTTTGCTATGATACATGGATCATTTTGGTATTAAAATTTTTGAAAATGGAGATGAAATGTGGAAGTTTCCAAATTTTAGTTTATAAACCCTAAGAGAGATAATTTAGGGTTTAAAGTGAAATTGTCAAACTATTGGTTACAATGTGCAATTTGAAGTAAAATTTAAGTGTAGGAAGCATTGTTGTTGTAAAGAAGCACTTGGTTGAAAATGTTAAATTTTCCAACTTGGTATGTACATGTATTAGTAAGGTTGGACATGTACTTAAAGTTGCTTATGTTATGTATTCAATGTACATACAGATAACAAGCAAGTTCGAGATCGAACAAGTGAGGAAAGAAGATAAAAAGTGCAACCGAGCTTAGTGAGGCTAGTATAAATTATACTTTTGAAAGTGTCAAGGTGAGTGCAATGCATGTATAACATGATCTTTATGTCATTTATTATATATTTGATATATTAGAAATATGTCAAAGGTTGAAACATATGAATGGATCACTAATTAATCATGGAATATTATCTTGGGTATGAATTGCTCAATATGTATATATGTTGCCATGTATGAGACTATGATTGATATAAAGCCCAATGTATGAGATAGGAAATTAAAAGTATAGTTGGATATCCATAGAGTCATAAACAGCTGTATAAACATTTTAGCACTCCCGGTAGAGTGCAACTTATTATAAGCACTTCAGCTAAAGTGCAAACTATTTACTAATTGTATACTCTGGTAAGTATACAGAAGCACTTTGGTGCTAAGCACTTCCAGTAAAGTGCAAATAATACACTATACTCAAGTAAGTATAGGGGGTGACTTGTGTACATAAATTTCCTTAAATCAATACTTGGGCTAAATAAATTGAAAAACAGGATGAAAAGCTTAAAAGCTCGATGATAAACATGGCAAAGGTAATGGTAAGAATCAAAGTTATTATCATGTATTATGTTATTATATATGTATCATGTCATATATGCTAGCAAGCATAATATGGTAAGTGATCATGTGCATTGTTATTTATTTATATTGATACCTATGTTAATTTACATTTGAATTAAATGTTGTTGCCTCACTAAGTATATGCTTAGCATATGATGAATTTCATGCGTAGGTTTTAAAGGAGTTTCGAAGGAAGAGTTGCTGAGCATCACTTTCATATTTTGGGAGGTATATCTCCATACTCATAGTAATGTAATGGCATCCATCCTTTCTTTTGGAAATGTACTAGATGGCATGTATATTTTAGTGGGGTTTGTAATAGCTTATTACCAAATGTGGTTGGTTAATAGTTGATATAATATGGATGATGAACCTAATAAGTTCTATTATGGTTATAAATGATAATGTACTAAGTTTACACTAAAGATGGGTCCTAAGATAGAAAGTTTAAAATTCTGTCCAGAAATGTACGCAAAAGCAGTGTGTTTGAAAAATCAGCATAAATTACACAATTAGAATTAGATGGTGAATTTTATATGTATGAACTGGAAATTTTGTCTAGTTTCTTAAAAAATAAACGGTGACTGATTTTGAGTTGTATGTAAAAATTTATGAATTTTTATTCGAAGGAAGGTCAGAAAACATGGCAGCAGAATTTCCGAAAATTCTGGGATGTGATGAGAATGTAGGAATTTATTTGATTTTTTGTGTAATGAGTTTGGACTAATAATTTATATGATTAGAAAGCTTAATGAATCTAGTTTAAATATAAAATTTCGGAATAAATTTTTGATGTCTATAAAAATTGTTATAAATTTTTATGTAAAGGCAGTATAGGCTACCGGTTTTCTAAGGTAAAGTAATAAAATGGTTTAACCTTAGTCAGTAACATCACTGACTCGTATTTGGTAATGAATACGAGAAAGAGATGTTACAATGTAGCAAGTTGGTGAGTGCAATTGTGTTTTGGTACTATAAAGAGGTTTGATTTATGGTTTTGGGGGTTAGTTAAAGCCTAGCAAGCTTAGCTAAGCTCGTAAGTAAGTTTTCTTTATTTCATTTTTTGAATATCGGTTTGATATGAGATTTTATTTACATGTTTTGGTTTAAAAGCATGGATTGATTTACTTACTGTTTTATGCATGTTTTAAATGATATACAATGATTTATCAAGTATGCGGATGCCCAAGAGCATTGAGAAATGGTTCCTAAATGGAATGTGGTTGTTTCCGTGGGCAATGTGATTTTTGCATATGGAAATATTTTGTTAAATGCATATGGAAAACAATAAGTAAATGGGTTTAATAGTGTATATTGTCTATGTGACAAATGGAAATACATTATCAGAAATAGTTGGTATGCCATAAGGTTTAAAGTGCACTAGAAAGTAAGTCGATCGCCCCGTGGCCCCTAGAGTATGCAGTAGGCTACTCGGGCTGGTGGATTGTTACTTGTGGTATGCAGTATGCTACCTAAGTTGGTGTTGTACCTTGTGAAGGATTGAGGTGAGACTCTCTAGGTCAAGGTATGGTTTGGTAGAGCCTGTCTATCGAGAAATCTGTATATCCGATATGGTTTTATAATGGAACAATAGTTTATTGAGAGTTACACTAATTGCCAATATATGTGAATCAAAGTGGAAAGTTATTTTGTATATGGTTGTTATGCATGTTATGTTTTCAAAGGAAATGAGCAAATTGCATTGGCTTTACACCCGTATCTTACTTTACAATCAATGTATGGTTTATGCCGAAAGATATGATGCTTATGATTTGATCAAGCATGTTTTATTTTAATGTCGTGAGAATGAAAAGATTGTTATGAGAGCATGAAGTATATGCTTCGAATAAGAATATTTTATTTAAACGCTTTGGAAATGGCGTGTTTACCTTGCTTTAATATGGGTTTCTAATATCGGTTTTGATTTTGGAAATGCATTGATGTTTTATCCTTTTTGAGCGCACTCACTAGGCATTATATGCTTATAATATCTTTTCTTTCATCAATGCAGTGAATTAAGAGAGCGCGGAGTTGTGGTTCGAGGCAAGGAGTGATTCCAAGACAAGTGTTCTAAAGAGTATGTTTTATGGTGTTCTCATTATTTGTAATAAGGCAATGTGGGTTAATCATTGGGATGCTATTTGGTATAGGGCTTGATTATATGGTTGGATTTTTATATTATGTTGGAAGATGACATTATTTAAGGTGTGCGATATTGGTTTTATTTAATGCCAAGTACATTTGATGGTTGTGATCTAATGATTTAAAATGGTTTAAATAATGATTGGATTGATTGCTTGTGTCCTAAGAGTACATATGGTCATATGCTTCTATTTCTTCAATTGACCTATAGCCTATGTTTGAGGTCTTGACCATTTGGTGCTTATTGGATAATGCATTAAATTGTTAGAAAGCATGCCTTTATATTACTTGTATGAATATGAGTTGTGTTGAATAATTGGCATGAAATTATTTGAGCCTACTTGTTTAATGATGGTATAATAATAGAAGTATGTCAATTATGTTTGTAAGTAGTTTGGATATGTTTGGTTTGGGATTCAAATCCCCTATGATGGAATTTAGAGCAACCCGTATCAGTACACTCAATGTTCAGTATCGGTATGCGGGGTTATTTTAGTGACCGGTAATGAATGTGGGTACTGGTATACATGACCAAGTTTCGGTAGCGTAACCGATTATTGGTATGCCCTATAGCATGTCGATTCCAATATTTTCTTCGATGTTTTTATGTACTGGTACGACCCGTAGTTTATTCAAATAATGAGCTTTATCAAGTTTAAGTTTTTCACATTTTGGCCCTCATATGTTCATGTATCAATTGAATAAGTAGATGATGTCCGCTTGACCTGAGATTTTGCAAGCAAACTTTTAATGTATCTAATTGCTGTAAGAATATTTTATAAATGTGTTAGTCCTTGTATTTTGGCAGTTTTACAATTTAGTCCTTAATTTCGTATTTTGCTAAATTGGATGCTTATTTGTTATTCGTTTGAGCTAAAATTTGACACGCTAGCATGAAATAAGATTAATTGAGTATTGGCAACTTAAAACTTGTGTAAATCCCTATAATTATTCAGATTTTCTTGTGTTTTCAATTAAGTGCCTTATTGGTGTTTGTATCGAATAGAAATTGAAATGCTTCTTTATATATACACCATTGGATTTAACAATACATCTATATAAGATGAAAGAAATGGAACTAAAATAAGATTGTTCGGGTTTGTTTCGGCAAGCCAATGTGATCTCTTTGATTCGGGTCTAACAACTAGGCCGGGTCAAGGGGGTTATATTTGTTGGTATCAGAGCCAGGTTCACAACCTCAGATGAAATAGAGTTTAATATAATTATTTTGAGAAAGTGATAAATGTTTTTGTATGTGCTCATGTGGTTAATTTCTTATTTTGGGGTTAACAAGTAACACATTGCCTTTGAAAAGGTTTTTGTAGGTTTGTCTTGGATCACTTACCGAGCCTATGCCCCAGCTATTGGGTTTAAATATCGATAATGAATTTGATTTTAAATGAGGAATAATTTATTCAGTAATTACTTTCGAGCTTAGTAAGTTTTGTCTAGGTTATCGATAGTATAAAAAGTGGTTTTCAATCTTGAGTTGATTTGGTCCTTGACCAAGAATAGTTAAAAATAGTCTCCAAACTTGAGCGACGTTGTCCTTGTTCATGAGTTTATAGGTGGCCTTGGTCTACTGTTTTGAATATTAAAGGTGGTTATTACCATCGATGTTAATGATATGGAATTTGAGGACAAGTAGTTAGTGAAGTGATGTAAGTGAATGTGTACACCGTAAGGTGTCATAAGCTGATCGTAAGAATCAAGATTCATAAAGTATGTTTGATAAAGCTTCTTTCGAGATTCTAATGAGGATTTTTTAGTGTTAAAGTTGATAAGATTATGATATACACGTCATGCAAGAAAGTTGATGTTCTTGATCAAAACCTGACCAATGATGTTGATTGTTGAGGAGAATTTGGTAGTGTTTCTAACGTTATTTTCCGCGAGGATGGTTAAGGTATGGAGTGAGCATAAGGCATTGAATTGATTTTCATCTTCGGGAATCAGAGTGCGTAGTAGAATAGTGGAATATGTATTTTGATTAAGGAGAGATTGTGTAATATGCTTTTCTTTCTTTATTGCATCATCTTGTGGATTCTGGCTTCTAGAAATTGTGTATATTAGTTGAAGGTAGTTGTTTTTGAGCGTGTTAAAGTTTTGAAGATTGAGGTTGATTTTTACATTGGAGTTTGTTAAAGAACATACTAAATTATGTTTGATGGTTTTTTGGCTTAGGTGGTAGTTCAAGGTTTAAGGATGTTTGGGTTCTCAATGTCTATTTTTCTTAGGAATTCTTCCTAGAATGCTTTTGAGGGAGTTTTTCCATGTTGATCTATGTTTGCAGGGTTGAGTTCGGTATTGAGACGTACCTTAGTGTGGCTGCCAAATCTTTTTTGTGTCGTGTTGATGATCATTAAGAAAATATATGAGTTGAGAGTGTGATTGTGAAAATGAATGGTTTGTGGATATGTTTGATTGGAAGTTCTATTTTCTGAAGCATCAACGTGGTTGTTAACAATAATGGTATTTAAGACTGTTGGTTGGTATGGGTTTATAGTTATTCCGTGTAGATGGCGAATGCGCTAGTGGAATTTGAGGTTACGTTGAGTTGAGTATTTTGTGAATACTTGGTTTTGTGAGTAGTGGTATTCTCGTGTACAATGATATTGAGAAGGATCTTGATCGACGACTAAGAATTGTTTGGTAGGCTTTTGTAGTAAAGTGAGTGTTTGTTCCCTATTTGGGTAAGTGTGAGTTCTGGCATATTGAAAGGAGTGTTGGTTCTGAGAATGTTATTAGTAAGCGTGAATAGTTGAACATGCATAGTCCATAAACACTTATATGTATATATATTTAAATATGTCAGTACATGCATACATTTGGGCATGACATTAGAGGTTTGCATACATATACATAGACATTTATGAGGGAATATAAGTAATCATCATGTATATGTCCACACTTATGGTGACTTTTTGGAGGCCGATGAGGGTATGATGTAAGTAGTATTAGAGATATGGTTTTATGGGGTCTCATAAATTGTAGAATGTGTTATAGCTTGATTTGCAGAAGTAGAAATGGTGCTAGATTTGAAACAACCAAGGTTAGTGTTAGAAGTTCGTTGAGAAATCTTCTGAGATTGTTACACCGTTAGAGAAGTTGTGGCAAAAGATGTTATGTTAAAATGGTTGTTTAATGGATTTCATTCGGGATCGTGGATTGAGTTTAGTTTCTTAATTAATTTTGGGTTAATAATCCAGTGTGTTTTGAAATGAATATAACAAATTGGACATGGTTAATGTTTTGGAAGGTTGTTTAATTGGTTTATCAAATAACAAGAATTATGTTTTTGATAACTTCAAAAAAAAAGAGAGACAAATTGGTTTTAAAAATGTTTTTTGCGAATTAAATAGAAAAGGGACACAAGCTAAGAATCTTTAGGAATCAATTTCACCCTTTGTATTTTAATAACTCATTTTTATTCGTTTTGATTAAATTTTTTTATGATGGTTAACATTTTCTCTGAAACAATGGTTTTCTAAGTTTTCTTTCAAATTAGAATTATTGTTTTCTACTTTCCTAAAATGTTTTTCAATGATTAATTGATTTTTTGGTCTTATTTCTAATCTATTTTTTTATCCAAATGACTTTTAAATTTGAGTGAATTGGTAGATTTTGATCAACAACGATTTTCACGTTGGAATATAAGGGGAAGCTCAGTTTGGTTGTACTCATATCAAGCAAAGTGAGCTATGGTTTCTTATTGACATTCCACACACTTTGTGTCCTTAATCTATTATTTCTATCAACTTTTGAAATTAAAATGGGTTTAATTGGTTTTAAATGGTTTCAAGAACAAGTTATGGTTAGGTTGTTCCAAACCTAATATTTTCTAATGGGTACTAATGAATCTTTGTGATTAATATGAATCTAAAATTAGTTTGCAAGCTTGATTCCGGAATTAGTTTAATTGACTAGGTCGAGATAGTTGTTCTCAATGGGTTATGGTTGATGTATGGTTAAGAGGAACTTTTGTTGTTAGCGGCTATTATTTGGATTTATTTGATGGATTGTTACAATGGTTTAAGTTGAGATTCGGTTAGAAGAGCCTATTTGAATTTAGAAAGAAGTGATGCATGCTAAAAGTGGTTTTCGATAGATTGACGTTGTTCGGGATGAGAAATTAGATAAGCTTTGTACGGAATGAGACAACGAGGAACCAAATATCATATGGGTGATTGAATGTTTCTCGACGTTTCTCCGTGGATGAAGGTTTTAGGGAATAGTTCATAATGCTGTGTTGAATCAAGTCTTAATAGACAATATATAGATAAATAAGAAGACTGGTTTTGTGACATGTTGCATCAAGATAGTTTTGAGATCAAATGTGTAATTGATGAGTTGCCTACGTTTATATGGAGAGGTTTGATTGTCCCTTTTCTTATTGTGCCGTAAAGAGAAAGTTGAAAATCGTTGGTTCTACCTTTGGTAAGGGATGCTTTCGATTAAGTCTCTAGCAACTAGGTGTTGCTCATCGAGACGATTGAATTTGTGAAAATTATACGGAATGAGTGTAATCGAGGAAGCTATTGGGAGGAAGAAGCTCAATATTTGTTTGTTTCCCTTAGGAGAATTTCAAGGACGGAATTTCTTTTAGAGGGGGGAGCTGTAACATCTCAGAAAACGGGCTAGAAGGTTCGGGTGAAATATCGGATTCGGGTTGGAATTTTTGGTTAGGCTTTAGCTAATTAATTAATTCTAGAAAATAATTTGGGTTGATTAAATTGGTTTTCCGATAAATTTATCATGGCAAGTATTTTTTGAAATATATTTAATGAGATTATTAAAGGATGAGATTTGGTTTCAGGTAATTCTTTAATTGGGTCGAATTTGTATTAAATTAAAAAGTGACTATTTTGCAATAGTTGGAAATTGTTAGTAGCGGCAAAATTGTAAAAAGGAACTAAAGTGATATTTTATTGAGATTATTAAGTCAATTATTAATATATATTTTCCCTCTCTTTTTTAACAAAAGAAGATGACGGTTATTATTTTCTCAAAGACGAGAAAAACACATCCAAGCTTTCTCTCATTTTCTCTAATGAATTTACCAAACACAATTTAAAGAACATTGATTTTCCTTTTTGATTTTCACCTGTTTTATATCCTAAATGATTTCTAATTATCAATCTAGCAAGAGCTAGGGGTCTTCATCAGATCTTCTTGGAATTCACGTTCAATTGAAGGATGATGTTTTCAACTTTCATTTTTTCTATCAATTGGGTAAGCTCTTGATTCTTAAAGGTTTTCTAATTATTTTTAATTGATCATCTATCTTTTCTATTGGGATTTATGAATTAAAATAAGTGTAATTTGATTTATTTGGTTTCTTGGATGGTAAATGGTGATTTTGATTTGATAGATAAGATTAAGATGTTTTTATTGATTGGAAAGTTAATCTATGGGTAAGATGAAATCTAACATCAATTTTATCATATTATTCCAGAAATTAATTGGATTGGTTAAGATTAGATTTGAGTTCTTGAACGAGATGTTTGGTAAAATAGTTGATTTAATTCTTGGATCACATATTTGAGTGCACCGTATATGTTCGATGAATTTCTTGAAATGAATTGTTAAGTTGAAAATTAAGAAGGTTCGAATGAACCAAGGCAGAGCAGTGATGTGGCTGCCACTGCCCCTGTTACACGTGAATTATGGGGTTACTGCGGCCTTTTAGCTAGCCAATTGTGGCTATAAGTATGATAATAATAAAAAAGGGGAAAACATTACGTGATTGTTTAATGGAAAAGAAAAGAAAAAAGAAAGTTAAAAGGGGATTTATGGCTCTTAAAGCAGAGCTGGGGTACGTGAAAATAAGCAGGGCTGTGCGGCGTAAATTTGTAATGGTGCGGCTGCTGTTGATTTATTTTGTTTCGAATATATTTTTTTGTTGAAAGATGGATTGTATTGCATTAGCCATAAATGGCATCATCTGTTACAACATTTTGAATACAATCCGGAACATCATAACAGAAAATAAATGGCTCATTACAAGACATAGCCCAATGGGCGAGTGAGTGCGCAACCCTGTTGGCCTCTCAACCTATGTGCAAGACCTTGAGGCCGGCGTGATTGGAGAGGATGGCGTGCGCATCTGGCAAGTCTGCTGCAGTGATCAACCTGTTCAGCTTGTTGACCACAGCCATAGAGTCTTCTTCGATGATTGAAATCTACCAATCATTCTCCACGGCCAGCTTAAGGCCCAAGGTGTATGCACAAGCCTCGACTGTCTCGGCAGTGTGCACCCCATGGAGCTTATGGGCTCTCGCGTCAAGGAACATATCATGAGAGTTATGGGCAACAACTCCAATGGAGACTGTCCCCGAGTTTGCTATGAACCCTGCATCAACATTTACCTTGATGGTACCCTCGGAAGGGCAGGACCATCGCTTGGCTCGGCTGTATGGTACCGGGTTGCTTGTGGACTCATGCACGGCTTTGTAATTCGAGGCTAAAAATTGCACATAATCAACCACAGCTCAGATCGGGAGGGACTTGTTCTCATGGACGAGCTTGTTTTTCCGGTTCCATAGTTTCCAAAGGAGAATGGTGAGGAGTGTGAATTCTCCCTTATCAAGGATTTTGAGCGTTTCCTCCATCCAAATCTTGCAACTCGAAAAGGTACCATTTGGAAAGGATACTGAGAGAGCACAAAGGTCGAAGGCTTTCTTGAGGGTCGGGCAGTCTCAGAAGGCAAGATTCAAGACCATTGTTACACAATTTACAAGTACTTGTATCAAGACCCGCGACTGCAAGCTTGTGGCCTGTTGGAAAAGAATCATGACATAATCTCTATCCGAACTGTCTAATTTTATGTAAGGTGGGAAGTTTTACCATTGCCTTCCAAATCGAGGAGGAGTCTCTTACCTCGTGCTTTTAGAGAATGAGCCAATTGTAGCTGGATCAAGTGGTGTAGCTTTAGGACGAGTGGTGGCCCCAAACTAGCTGATCACTCGAGTGGGTGCAATGGGGCATCGGCTAATCGAGAAGGCATCATTGTCCAAGAACACTTGAATAAGCTTGACAACATTCCAAGATGCAACATTACGCACCATAAACTCACCATAGCGAATCGGGTTAAGATCATTGTCCAAGTGACTTCCTTCTAACAAGATAGGTTTGGTGCCCCCCATTTATCTTTAAACAATCAGTTCTGACTATTGGTCCCTAGTCTCCAATGGAAACTGTCCTTGATTGCTTCTTTAGCCTTGAAAATGCTACTACAAATGAAAGAGGTCTTTTCCCCTTATTTTGCTTCAAGCACATCAGCTGGGAAAATACTTTGCCGATAGTACTTTGTAACATAGTGAGTCTTTGTTGCACAACAATCTCCAGACTTGCTTGGCCAGTAGTGCAAGGTTGAAAGTGTTAAAATATTGGAATCCTAGTCCCCCAACTCCTTTCGGCTTGCAAAGGTTTTTCTACACCACATGTAGCCATCCCCTCTTCTTGTACTTTTCACAACACCAAAATCTTCTTATTGTATAAACCATGGGGTCAATGATACAATCCAAAAGAAGAAAACATGTCATAGCATAAGCGAGTATGGCTTGTGCCACTAATTTGATAAGTACCTCTCGGCAACCATAAGAGAGGAGGTTCTTGGTCCAATTGTGCATTATTTTATCAACTTTCTCATCCAAGAAATCAAAGGTCTCCACCTTTCTTTTTCCCACAATTAGGGGGGACAAGATATTGTCTGAGGACCTCATCTTCATGCATGCTCAAAATGTTTTTGATTTCAGTTTTGCTTTGGTTGTTCATGCTATTGCTTAAGTAAATGGAGGATTTATCAACATTAACTTTCTGCCCCGAGGATGCTTCGTAGACCGTGAGCACATGCTTAAGTCTCATAGCTTCCTTCTTTGATTTCTCGATAAACAAAAGGCAATCATTGGCATACATGGGATGGTTCACCCTTGGTCCATTCTGGCTAGCTCGAACTTCTCTAATGCGACCCTCCCTTTGTTTCTTAAGTAGCAAAGTCGAGAGCCCTTGTGTACAAAAGAGAAAAAGGTAGAGGGATAGGGGATCCCCCTGCCTTAGTCCTCTAGATGACATGAAAGAGTCTGAAATGACACTGTTAATCTTGAAGCAATAAGAGACATTGGTTACACAATTCATCATAATATCAATCCATTTTGAAGCAAAACCCATTTTGTTCATAACATCAGTGAGGAAATGCCTTTCAACTCTATCATAAGCTTTCTCCATAACTAGTTTAATAGCAGCCCCCTTTGTTAGGCCCGTTCTTAGTACTCTTAAGATAATGGAATAATTCATGGGCCACAATTAACATTATCAGAAATAAGTCTACCACAACAAAGGCACTTTGGTTCTCGGCAATATATATGGACATGAGAGTTTTCAACCTGTTTACAAGCACTTTGGAACAGGTTTTATAGATCACATCACATAAACTAATTGGCCTAAAATGTTTTATGAGGGTTGGGTTTTCTAGTTTAGGGATAAGTATAATAATTGTTTGGTTAACATCACACATATTCACTCTACCTGCAAGTAAGTCAAGGCAAAGAGTGGAAAATTCAACATTAAGGATAGACCAGAACTTGCAAAAAAAGGAGGCTGGTAAACCATCCATACCTGGGGCTTTGTTTGGGTGAATTTGAAAAAGGCTTGCTTTACTTCCTCCATCGTGAATCCAGCACAAAGCTTGTCGTTCATTTTCATTGTTATGCAAGTCTCAATGGCTCGAAGGATCATGTTCGAGATGGTACCCTTGTCTGATTGGAAGTGATTGGAAAAGAAGTCTATTGCAACTCAGAAGATTTTTTCTATCCCTTCCACCCACTTCCCCTCATTGTCTTCAATGCCCCTAATCATATTCTTCTTCCTACGATTGTTTGCCCGAGCATGGAAGAAGCTCGTGTTTCTATCCCTCTCCATTATCCATTTCACCCTAGACCTTTGTTTCCAATAAATTTCCTCCTTGTCCAGGATAGTTTTTAGCTCTTTTTTCGATCTCTTAAGTTCATCGAGTTTTGCTTCGGTAATGCTTTCCTCCAAGAAATCCTCGATCCTTTTTAGAGCTATTTCTTACATCGTACGACAACCTTCCTTCTCGTTGATTGCCATTCATTTAGGTTCTCCCCAACCTGCTTGAGTTTGTCCAAAGTGGTCCCCCCAGGTTGTTCCATGAGCTACTAATAATATGTGAGCATTCATCCTCATTTTCCCAACACATATCAAACTTGAAGTAATCCGCATGGTTATCCTCTTGATTAGATTTTCCCTTTGTGTCCAACAATAAGAATCAATGATCCAAGTCCTTTGTGAACTCTGTAGTGATCTCACATTGCCCAAACAAATGCAACCAAGGAATAGAAGCCACATATTGATCGATCCTTTGCTTGACATGATTTTCCATCTTGTCCCCAAAGTGCCATGTGAACCATCATCGGCTCCGTTTAATGTCCCAAAGGCCATTTCTCTCAAGTTCATCTCTGAAGATGCCCATTCCACTCTAGGTTTCCTTTTCCCACCCGTCTTCTCATTCATACAAAGGATGTCATTAAGGTCACCCCCTAGGAGCCACGGTAATTGGGATTCCCCTTTGAGCTTATCGAGTAGTTCCCAATCCACATGCTTCCTTGTGCAAACATATATGCCTTACATGCCAGTGAATCGGGTTTTAACTGTCCCATGTGCAACTTCAACATCAATGTGAGACTTGAAAAAGGAGAGGAGATTAACATCAACACCATCTTTCCATAACAAAAGTAAACCCATGCAACCTTCACTTTTCTCCACATCAATCAAACCAACCATGTTTAATCTTTTATGAATACCATCCACTTTATTCTTGAAGAGTCTTGTTTCACTAATAAAAACTAAGTTGGGATTATTCAAGGTCACGAACCTTGAAAAAGCTTGAACTGTCTCGGGGTTTCCCAAGCCCCGACAATTCCAATATAGGATTTTCATTGCTCCTAGCGGGGCTGGGAACTAGCCTCCAACGATATAGGTGCCTTGAGAGGGGACACCACCTCTTGTCCAACTTCTACTTCATCCAAGGGTGGGCAAGACATAGACTTTGCCATCTTAGTTTTCTTCGAGCTGCTACCTTCTATCTTTCTTTTCAATGACAGCTTCGCACTTTTGGGCTTAGGTGTCGGGGGTGTAATGACTAGGCTGGTGTGGGGCAACAACCAAGCTGTTCTCTTTTTCCTTGATTTCATCCTAGGCTAATCCCTTCACGTTCTCCCTAATGCCACACTATCCTCATTTTCCCCAATTGCTTCTATTGCTTTGCCTTTCATTTTCTCACCCAGACGTTGAGGCTTCATCCTTTGACACATACACAATACCTAACCGAGACTTCCTTATAGTGAAGTCATTTGACTTGGGTAATTCCACCCTAAGCCAGTCACCAAATTGGAAAGGGGGAAGGTTCCCCTCCGGTAGATCCGGACAGAGTTGGTACTCACATCCAGTTATACCACAAAGGAAGCAAAACCGTGGTAGTCTCTCATACTTAGCTATATATACTTGAGGCTACCAAGTTTTGATATTTCTCTCCATGATCGTGCATCTTTTAAAAGTGTTGCTACTATCAATCTCAACCCTTATCATGAGACTCGTCTCACAAATCAGTGGCGATACTCTTCCCAAATTTGTTCCCAATAGCTTTTCCCACTTGCTCGACATGAATCCTAAGGGCATATCATAGATACGGACCTAAATAGAGAGAGGCTGAAAATCATAGTCCTTCGGGCTGAGCATTCTATCAAAGGATTTTAGAGCAAGGATCTCACCACCAAAAGTCCAAGGGTATCTCCCAAGCACGGATTCCTTGTCTTTCACCTTCTTGAACTTGAACAAGAACATGTTCGGAGTGAGGGTCGTGGCTTCCTCCAAGGGATGCTCATTCTAAACTGAGAAATAGATCCTTATAAGCATGGGGCCCTTAATAATCCTTGGCGAGACAAGCTTTCTCACAGCCCATTTTTTTCTCCTTCAACTGACTCTTTATGTAAAACCATCGACTCAGATGTCACATTTGGGCCTTAAGCCCAAACCCAAAATCGTAAATTTTCTTAAAATAGTTAAAGCCCACAATTTAAAATATATATATAAGAATAAAATGTTACAATGGAGTTCTAATTGAAATAAAATATTCGATACGTTAAAATTGATTTATATAATTTGCAAAATAAGAATTTACAGACTCTACCACGTAAGGTCCTATGAATACATAGCCCACTAAATACAAGTACCGTACTCGAGAAACCTTCACAAGCTGGAATCTCATACTGATAGTGCTCCACAAACCCATGATTTGACGATCAACCTACACACGAAAACAACAATTTCGAGCGCTCAGCTTACTATGATCAGTGGTACACATCTACTCTACTATACTTCATGCTAATAATAAACATAAGCATGCAAGCTAGTACGAGCAATAATAAGATATGAATAAACATGTTGCGCTACCACAAATTGCCTTAACACATGCTCTCAACATAGAAAATCGCACGGTCCATAAGGCCCAACCATAGTCAGGACCTCACCAGATCATCCGAGCGAAAACACACAAGTAATACCATAATCTAGAGTGATACCTGCGTCCACAAAGCATTATGATCATACACTCTGAGTGAAGCTCGCATCTATAAAGCATCGGGATCCTACACTCTATAAGGCAAGGCTTACATCCATAAAGCATCAGGATCCTACACTCTATGGGGTGAGGCCCATGTCTACAAAGCATCGGGATCCTACATCCATGCTCAAAATCTCTTACCAAGCCTTCGTATGAGGCCTGCGTCCATAAAGCATTGGGATCTTCTATTCAAAAATCTTCAACCATGGTGTTGCAACACACTTTTTCTCTCACTGGTATTTGAAACCCATCAATCAAGATGATTCAATCATCTAGAGGTCCATATCAGCACATAGCAAGGAAACGTCTACCACACAGCACACAACATCACACGATCCACCAAGGATCACTATGGTTGCTATTACCATTAAGTCATCTAAGACTTACCAAGTTAATACATTATGAAATAGTACATTAATTATCCTCATTATTTATCTCCATTAATCCATATTATCTCACTTATAGTCCACGCCAATTTCCATATTATTATTAGCATAATAGATAA
The DNA here is from genome assembly GCA_019671005.1 of Hibiscus mutabilis. NCBI lineage: Eukaryota > Viridiplantae > Streptophyta > Magnoliopsida > Malvales > Malvaceae > Hibiscus > Hibiscus mutabilis. The sequence goes on along the minus strand of CM033728.1, from coordinate 30,306,399 downwards.
TTCCGTTTAGTGGGTACCAGTACTCAAACACGAGTATCGATATTGATATTACTCACAGAAAATCTTAGATTTCCTCAAGTATCGATATGGGTTGACTCGTACTGATACAAACCCTAATCACATACCGGTACGGCTGAAGCTTGTACAAATACCTCATATGTGGGTTTTCACACTTTTCTCAAATTACGATATTACAACGCTTTATTTGATCCCTAAAGCTTATGAAAGTTATTAGGGTTGGTTTACTAGCGCGTTTAATCAATTAATATTAATTATCAGCTTCATAATCATTTAATCGAGTATTATCTCTAAACAATATTCAATCAAACATATTAATCCGCTCAACTAGCACACAAGACATAATCATATATCAATTAGTCAACCAAAACATACAATAATCTTACGAGCATACCAAGTGACCCCACACAGTCTCTAAAGTTTATACGGATCTCATCATATTTGTACATCATCATGCATCTAACATGCTTATTATCTGACTCCTAATTTGCAACTACTAACATGAAAAACAATTACACTTATGATGCTCATGAAGCAATTTGGAGTTTTGGGTATACTAACCTTAAGACGATATCAATAAAATCCTTACTTGAGCTTCCCGAATATTCCATTTGACCTGATATGCAAACCCGAGTAATCCTCATAGACAAACAAATACGAAAATACATTAATTCCATGTATCTCCTATACCATTCACAAGGTCAAACGCGTAAAAATGGTTCGAATTTGGCAAAACAGACTGCGCCAATGGATTTGAAACATCGAGAAACCCCTGGGTAGGGTCTTCCTAAAAACGTCAGTGCCCGATCAATGCCCAATCAACGCTGTTCAATGGCCGGTCAATGCCCTGGTGATCCCGTGTGGCGCAGTGCATCGTAACAGCCATGTACCCGCATGACATGATCTGGTGCAGCCATATTCATGTGAAACCGGTTCTAGACCTGCTGTTCTCTGGCCCTTTAGTGGCCGAATGATGGCGGCGAGCTCTAGACATGCTATTCTCTGGCCACTAGTTCCAATGGTGGCCTTCATTTGCTACAGTAATGACCAGAACGTTTCGAACCAGCTTTTCCAAAATTTCTTTCCTTTCACTCTGACGAACAGTAGCTCGGATGGCGACACGACAACCACCATTGGACTCATCTCAGCGAGACCTTTCCAATGGCGCCAACGATGTTGTGGACGACAACTCCAGTGGCCGTAGATCGAGGCTCAAAGCCCTCTTCCCCTATTTTTCTCTCTTTCCCTCTTTTCTCTCTCTCCAAAAAAATATTTTTTTCTTCATTCTCACTCCCATCAAATCACCAGCCACCTCTATTCAAAATAATATCCTTTTTATTTTCTTTTATCTTATCAAATAAATAATAAAACATCCATCATCTTTTACCATAAAGCCCATATCCAAATTTCTTAATTGGGCCCCCAACCTAAAGGCCAATACCTGGGTCCAAGACCTGATTCACTAACCCAAAATCTGGGTCATTACAACTCTCCCCACCTTAAAGAAGTTTCATCCTTGAAATTTTGCATCCATAAACTAGAAAAAGATGTTGAAACCATTGCAACTCTTTGATTTTCTCAAAGATTTCCCTCTGCGCTACGTCTGATCTCTCACAACACTTATTAAACATTACTCTTGTCTTCTATTGGTACAAACATAATATCAACTGATTCTTTAGCATAGAAGGATTTCATCTTCGCTTTGTACATTACAAAGGACAAGCCAAAACCCAACGATACCTTAACAAAAACGTCACACAAATACGTCATCAAAGAAACTTAGGCTGTAGAACCCAAAAGATTGTTGCTCATAAATCCTTCCACAACAACTTATGATCAAAATGAATAGGATGTTAAACAATCGTTGTATCCAAAATGAATCAATTCTTCTCGCGGTGGCTCCCTAAGGAGACTCTAACTCTAACAACATCCTTATCTAAAACATTGCTTGTTTTGTGTATGACTCCTGAAAACCTGCATCGTCTCAACTTTCCTGAAGCACTTACCTTAAGCTCGGCATGATAATTCATATCGGTAACTAAAGCATATCTCATTAACTTGGTTCATGCGAGAATCTTACACCTCAATTATAACGTATTCAGAAAAACATGTTATTTGTACCATCACATGAATATATCATTTCATGAAAATTTGACCAAGGGATAAGGTTCCATCACAAACCTCGAACCTCGTACCAAAAGGTAGCATATATACACTGTAGTGCTGTACAACCCAACCCACAACAAACCAAGCTGAATCGCTATCTGGCCTTCACCTTTACCGAAAATATCAATGGTACATACCAACGACTTATCATTACTCAAAGAAATCCCATTGAAGTTGTGCACTCACAATACTTTTCAAGATCCACTGTCATCTATTTAATTTCCATGAAAGAATATCAAATCGCCACAACAACTTTAAAGAACTCAATGTTTGACTCTCAAATGACAGTAGATCAGCCACTTATCACTATCTCAAACACATGACTCCACGCTGTCTCCAAAACATGAGGTGAAAGCTTGGTACAAACTGTCGCTCTCAAAATTCACCATATTTTGACCACTGTAACATATAAGAAGAATTTCTTACCTTAGCATGTCTTTCTCTAAAGCACCCACAACAAGATCTTGAGGTCCATCGGAAACTATCTGACCCAAATCCAATCATAACACTGCATCCTCATAATTACAATCAGATGCTACTTCTTGCAACTCCCAAAGCAGGTCAATCCATGACTCAGAGCTTAACTAATGAAATACTTGAATATCGGTACTGACCGATTAGTACACTAGATGAATCGAGTATTGGTATCGCATGGAGCTAACATCGGTATTCCCTTGCACGACCATCACTTGTGATCTTTGATTGCCCTATATGACAACATGATACTCTAATCCAAACTAACTTCGTACAATCCATCACTTATCAAGTTCACTTTACTTAGGTGGTGAACGATCATACACGATCAACATCCCTTAATTACTTTGACTCATGTTGTTGTCCAAAACTACAATTCCTTAAAGACCAAGTACCCAAAACCTCACACTATTGGGGTGAACACAATATTCTCACTTTTAACACAAAAATACAACCCTGACGATACGACAACACATCCTCGATGAACTCAAAATCTTATTTGACCCTAATCGGGTTGACACCACTGTCACAACATAACAATTTCACGCATCTCAGATCTCCACTAATGTTCTTTGGTTACCTCAAGGAAACTATGATACAAAACAAAAGCATTTACGAAGTCTCAAAACCTTGCTCCCTTAACTAGTTACACAATGACTAACTTTTCCCACACATAAGGTCATTAAGGTAATTGTCTTGCCAACTCATCCTTCCGTGTTCCTTATACATTCACACGAGTCGCGCAATGCATCAAACTTATATTCTAGAAAAAAACAAGGTGGCCCCTACCTTATCAGTGCTAAAATACCTCAACCGTCACTACAAACATCAAACGTTACCATGATACACTCTAAGAGTGATATCCTCAATCCAAAAATTCATTTCGAAACTACAAGCCTCTAAAACTTTAACCACAACCATCTTATTATCGAACCAATCTCAGAAAAGCACATGAGTACCTCACAATCAATTAAACGAGTCATCCACCTTAGAAGTCACGTAACGGTCTCCCACTGTCACTTAACAAGCTATCAATGATTTAAGCACCAGCTCAACGAACCAACTTTTCACTAACAAACGAGCCTGACCCCCTTGGCAAAACACTCAGACAAAAGAAACCTCATTCAAGTTGCACCTTCGCAACTGAACCTCTAACTTTCTCATCTGGGTCGGTGTCCACTGACAAGGGCGATGGGCAATAACTTCTAACTCGGTCTTCCCTCAACATCCATTCACATTCTCAATACGGAGGAAGTCCTGGCGACTACTCAAAAGGCATAAACAAACACTATGACAATCTAAAGCCTCACAAGCATCAAACTGCACACATTAGCATCTGTCGAACGGTTAAACATGTCTCACAACCCCGTTGTGTCATTATCAAAACAGCCATCATGAAAATTACGGTAGAAAGGAAATGACCAAAGTATTCTTATTCCCAAGGTTGGGTCTCTTCGAGGTCCCGAAGCCTCGAGCCCACTCTCGATATTACATGCTAGCATCGTGCTTGATTAACCAAAGCAATTTCCAAGGTGCCAAAACTCCCAAGAAGGTAGCTCTATCAAACCTGAAGAATGTCTAACTTTGATCATCCTCTAACAAACTAGTGGGTCCCAAATCCACTATCGCTAAGAAATGCCCTTAAAAAGGGCGATGATACTCTCCGAGTATCAACGAGACTCTCTTTTAAGAGAACAAAGGGTCCTACAACCAACGCACATCCATTGATCGATTTCAAAAATGGGTTATCCACACCCGCAACACAATGATATTCACACATAACGATGATGACTCCTTGCCACAAACTCTCATAACGTATCTAAAAGCTTTGGGATGACTACAACACATAACAAAGACACCATTCAAGCGGCAGGATGAGGACACATCCTCGAATCTGGCATCATTCAACCAACTCGCATCTCAACCATCTAGGGTGACTTTCCCCTAGAATCGCTCTTACGAGTGAATCCACACTTAACTCAGCCCTCTCAACCACGATCGTAACCATTTTAGCGTTGCAACATTGAACGCACCATCAAGAATCTAGTCTTAAGAAGTATGAACTTAATTTAAGGGCTTCTATTCCCTAGACACCTTACTAAAACACCTATACCACCCAGGGTTTCCTAGAACTGGCTAAATATAAGCTCGGATACCACTAAATATAACACCCTCGACCCGAATGTTATATTCGGGCCTCAAGCCCAAACCTAAAATCGTAAATTTTCTTAAAACAGTTAAAGTTTACAATTTAAAAAATATATATAAAAGAATAAAATGTTACAATGGAGCTCCAATTGAAATAAAATATTCTATACGTTAAAATTAATTTATACAATTTGCAAAATAAGAATTTACAGACTCAACCACGTAAGGTCCTATGAATACATAGCCCACTAAACACAAGTACCGTACTCTAGAAAACTCTACAAATTGGAATCTCATACAAATAGTCCTCCACGAACCCACGATCTAACAATCAACTTACGTACAGAAACAACGATTCTGAGCACCGAGCTTACAAAGCTCAGTGGTACACATCTATTCTACTATACTTCATGTTAATCATAAACATAAGCATGCAAGTTAGTACGAGCAATAAAAATATATGAATAAACATGTGACATTACCAAAAATCACCTAAACACATGCTCTCAACATAGAAAATAATCATACATGGCCCATAAGGCTCAACCATACTTGGGATCTCACCAGATCATCTGAGCAAAAGTACACAAGTAATACCACAATCTGGAGTGATGCCCGCGTCTATAAAGTATCGGGATCATACACTCTGAGTGAGGCCCACATCCACAAAGCATCAGGATTCTACACTTTATAAGGTGAGGCCTGCGTCCACAAAGCATCGGGATCCTACACTATATGGGGTAAGGTCCGTATCCACAAAGCATCAGGATCCTACACACATGCTCAAAATGTCTCATCGAGCCTTCAAATGAGGCCTGCATCCACAAAGCATCAAGATCTTCTATTCAAAAATCTTCAACCACGGTGTTGCAACACACTCTTTCTCTCACTGGGTATCTAAAACCCATCAATCAAGATGATTCAATCATCTAGGTGTCCATATCAGCACATAGAAAGGACACGTCAACCACACAGCACACAACATCACACAATCCACCAAGGATCCCTACGATTGCTATTACCATCAAGTCATCCAAGGCTTACCAATTTAATACATTATGAAATAGTACATTAATAATCCTCATTAATTATCTTCATTAATCCATATTATCTCACTTATAGTCTAATCCAATTTATATATTATAATTAGCATAACAAATGATTTTGTTCAGTTAGTACCGATACTCAAACACGAGTATCGATATTGATATTACATGCTGGAAATCCCATATTTCCACAAGTACTAATATGGGTTGACCCGTACCGATGTAGCCCCCAATCGCATACCAGTACGGTTGAAGCTCGTACTGATACCCTATTCGTGGTTTTGCACACTTTTCTCAAATTATGATATTACAATGCTTTATTCAATCCCTAAAGCTTATAAAAGTTATTAGGGTTGGTTTACTAACGCGTTTAATCAATTAATATTAATTACCAGCTTTATAAATATTTAATGAGTAATATCTCAAAACAATATTCAATCAAACATATTAATCCGTTCAACTAGCATACAAGGCATCTTCATATATCAATCAGTCAACCATAACATACAATAATCTTATGAACATACCAAACGACCCCACACAATCTCTAAAGTTTATACGAATCTCATCGTATTTGTACATCATCATGCATCTCATATTACCGGCCTCTAACATGCTTATTATCTGACTCCTTATTTGCAAGCACTAACATGCAAGGCAATTACACTTATGATGCTCAAGAAGCACTTTGGAGCTCAAGGTGTACTAACCTTAAGCCGATATTACCAAACTCCTCACCCGATCTTCCCAAATATTCCACTTAATCTAATATGCAAACCCGAGTAATCCTCATATACAAACAAATACAAAAATACATTAATTCCATTCATCTTCTATGCCATTCACAAGGTCAAACACGTAAAAACAACTTATTGAGTTCGAATTTGGCAAAAGAGACTATGCAAATGGATTTGGAACGTTAAGAAACCCCTAGGTAAGGTCACCCCCCAAAAAATAAAGCCCAATCAATATTGGTCAAACGCCGATCAAGTGCCTGGTGATCTCGTACGGCGCAGTGCATCATATAGCCATGCACCTGTATGGCTTGATCTAGTGCGGGTAGATTCATGTAAAACCAGCTCTAGAATTTGGTGTGGCGCTATGCACTACAGCAGTATGCACACGCCCACACACAGGGGGTGACATGTGATGGCGCATGGGAGCCCTCTTGTGGCTGGTCGGTGGTGGTGAGCTCCAGACCCACTGTTCTCTGGCTTTTGGTTCTGATGGTGGCCTACATTTGCGGCAGCCAGAAAGTCCTGAACCATCTTCTCAAAAAATTATTTCCCTTTACTCAGACGGACAGCGGCTCAGACGGTGATGCGACGACCACCATTAGACTCGTCTTGGCGATACCTTTCTAATGGTGCCAGTGGTGTCGTACCCAATAGCTCTGGTAGCTTTAGATCGAGGTTCAAAGCCCTTTTCCCCTACTTTTATCTCTTTCCCTCTTTTCTCTCTCTTTCCCCAAAATATCTCTTTTCTTTCTTCTCTCTCCCCATCCAATCACCAGCCACCTTTATTCAAAATAATATCCATTTTTATTTTCTTTTATCTTACCAAATTAATAATAGAACATCCACTATTTTTACCATGAAGCCTATATACAAATTTCTTAATTGGATCCCCAACCTAAATGCCCAATACTCGGGTCCAAGACCTGATTCGCTAACCCAAAATCTGGGTCGTTACACTTTCCCCAACTCTTCGATCTCTTCCGTAACATCAAGTTCTTCCTTGGTGAATTGAAGCTCTTCTATTTGTTTAACCAGCTCAAGAGGCATTCCTTCTATGGATGAAAAATTCGGATGGCTAGCAAATAAAATGAAAGAGAGATGTTTGCTATAGAAAGGATTTTTTGTAGTTGTTATATTCCACATGAAAAGATCTCCCACCATATAACTCTCATCCTTCTTGTTCGGTCTCCAATCCACAAGGGAAAATATAACTTTTCAATTAATGCCCAGCAACCATCCCCCTTTTTAAGCATTGGAAAAAAAATCTAGTTTTGGAAAAACTGTCAACCTCCAGCAACTTGGTTCAGAACCGCAGTTGTCATTTCTAGCAAAGTCCACGCCACCCCCTCTGTCTAGGCCAGACCTATCGTAAAAAATATGTAGCCCAAGGGGGCTCAAGGAACCAATTTTTGGGCCATATAACACTGCAACACTTGCCTGATAAGTGTACCATGCTTGACCAAGGGCGGGATATCCAATTTTTGGTGAATCTTCCCACCCACGAGGTTGTCTTCCTCCTTGGCTCACCAAATAGAGGCAACCAGCCACCGAAAAACCATATCTCCACCATGCCATCATTTTCCATAAGCCACCGTATGAAATTGAAGGGTCAACCCCTCCTGATGGGGGTCGGGGACGCAGATCACTACCCTTAAAGATCTAAAAAACATACTCAGATTGCTCCATATGGACATTAATATGTCTGAAATGGGGACAATTTTCCCCCGTGCCCTGCTGGTGGCCACCTAAAGGCCTGCTTGCTGCTCATGTTGTGCGAAGCAGTCACACTATGAGGTCGCCCAAACTGGCTATCTAACCCCTCACCAGGACCTTCTAAACAGCTAAAAAACCACTCTAGATATACTTGAAGTAGACATTGCGATGTCTAAAATAGGGATATTTTCCCACGCACCATTGATGCCACTATTTAAACAAAAAGCCAAGCTGTTTAGACCCATCGCCGCTGCTTGAAGTCACATCGGAGAACCCAAAAAACCAACTGGAAAAACCAAACTCTTCACAAGACCCTTTCCCAATCTTTTTCCAATCTTCCAAGGCCATCCCTCGAACATGATCCTATAAAAGAAAGGAAAAATGAGCACTTACCCAACACCGAAAAGTTCCTCCTAAGCCATACACTTCGTTCCAACCCTGGTGGTGGAGGCGACATAGGTTCTTACAGCTGTGGGGTGACCATCCTTGTGTATTGGGGCAGTATGATGAAACCAGGAGGAAAGAAAAAGCAATATATTATCTAAGTAAGAAGTTCACAGATTGTGAACCATATATTCCCCAATTGAAAAATTGTGTTGCGCTTTGATATGGACAGCCAAGAAGATTAGGCAATACATGTTATACCACACTACATGGCTGATATCGAAGTCAGATCCCTTGAAATACATGATAGAGGCGCCAACCTTATCAGGAAAAATGACTCGTTGGCAAATGTTACTTTCGGAATTCGATATCCAATATGTAAGCTAGAAAGTAATAAAAGCGAGTGCAATAGCATACTTTTTAGCAAGTCGTGCTTTTGAAGTCTACGAGGCCCTGAACTTTAATTTTCCTGATGAAGAACTAATGTGCATTTCGATTAATGAGGATAATAGCTCAGAGGAATCTTGGGTGATGAACTTTGATGGAGCTGCAAATGCATTGGGACGTGGCATCGGGGCAATTTTGGTTTCACCAGAAGGGAATTATTACCCTTTCTCTTGTCAGTTAAAATTCTTATGCACCAATAATATGGCTGAATACGAAGCTTGTCTGCTGGGTTTGTAAGCAGCCATTGAAAGAAAGATCAAAGTTTTAAGAGTTTTTGGAGATTCTGTACTGGTCATTTACCAGATCCGTGGAGAGTGGGAAACTAAAGATGCAAAATTAATCAAATATCATTCATTAGTTCTTGAACTAATCAAGGAGTTTGACGAATCACCTTCAAGCATCTTCTGAGAGAGGATAATCAAATGGCTGATGCCCTCGCTACTCTGGCTGCCATGTTCAAGCCTAGTGAAGGTACTGAAATAATGCCAATCAAAGTGCAAATGTTAGAATATCCGATCCATTGTTATAATTTGGAAGAAGAATCCGATTTTCTTCCATGGTATCATGACATTTTACAGTACATGAAAACTCAAGAATATCCATTACAGGCAACTGACAATGACAAGAAAATGATTTGAAAGTTAGCCGCAGGCTACGTCCTTGATGGTGATGTTCTATACAAAAGGAGTCGAGATCAAACGCTATTAAGGTGCGTAGACGCTAAAGAAGCTCAAACGATCTTGGAAGAAGTGCATGAAGGGGTTTGTGGGACTCACCCTAGTGGCTTTACTATGGCTAGAAGAAATATGCGCTTTGGATATTATTGGTCCACTATGGAAACAAATTGTATCAATTATGCCTGTAAATGTCACAAATGCCAGGTATATGCTGACAAGATTCGTGCATCTCCTCTACCACTTCATGTCATGACTGTCCCATGGCCCTTCTCAATGTGGGGCATAGATGTAATCGGCCAGATTTACCCTAAAGCCTCGAACGACCACAAGTTCATCTTAGTAGCTATTAACTACTTCACAAAATGGGTAGAAGCAGCTTCATACGTGAATGTCACCAGGTCTGTTGTTTGCAAGTTTTTAAAAAAAGAGATCATTTGTCGCTACGGCTTACCAGAGAGAATCATCACCGATAATGCATCCAATTTAAATAACAAGATGATAGATGGGATTTGTGAACAATTCTAGATCAAACACCACAATTCGGTAATATATCGCCAAAGATAAATGGGGATGTCGAAGCTGCAAATAAGAACATCAAGAAGATAATCGCAAAGATGGCTGACACTTACACTGATTGGAATGAGAAGTTGACATTTGCATTGTATGCTTATAGAACGGCTGTACGAACTTCCACTAGGGCAACACCGTTTTAATTAGTATATTGAATGGAGGCTATGCTGCCGATTGAAGTTGAAATCCATTCACTCCGTATTTTGATGGAGGCAAAACTAAAGGAGTCTGAATGGGTTCAAGCAAGATATGAACAGCTAAACCTCATTAATGAAAAGAGGTTGAAAGCAATTTTCCACGACCAGATGTATCAAAGAAGTATGATACGAGCATATGACAAGAAGGTCCACCCGAGGAAGTTCAGGGAAGGCGATATCGTGCTAAAGAAGATGTCGCCAATCCACCAAATTGGGAGGACCCATATGTGGTATAAAAAGCTTTCGATGGAGGGGCACTAATTCTAGCTGAAATGGGTGGAGACGAGTTCAGTCAAGAAATATTATGCATGAAATGCGAAAACCCGTAAAGGGCGCTCAAAAGAAGAAAAAAAACAAAAAAAAAAGAAATAAAAAAGCAAAAAAAAGGAAAAAAGAAAGAAAAAAAAGAAAAAGGAGGGTTCAAGATGAAAACCCGTAAAGGGCGTCTTGAAACCAAAGGAGGATTCGAGTTGAAAACCCGCAAAGGTCAGCTCGAATTATTACGGGCAATGAGTAATCCCTTCAGAGGCTTGTCTATTTGGAAGGAATTTCATATCTTCATTCATTGTTGTAGTGGACAAAATTTTCTTGACAATGGAATCACTCGAGGTTGTTTCGAGGAAAGTTCGGACCTTTGATAACTGTATACTTGTCTTTTGACCCTTCTTTTGTATGTTCCTTTCATGTTTGTCACAACATTAATGAAATTCTTCTTTTAAGCCTATCTTTCTTTGAATGCCCACTTTACATGAATGTCTTTTATTTGCTTGAGGGTCATTTTGGTTTAGACATCATTAAAATATGCAAGAGATTTTCGTGTATTACGCTGGAAATGATTTAAGAACATAGGCACTATGACATGGTCCCTTGTTAAGCCTCGAATATGGGGCATGTTATGATTAGGGGAAATTGATACCTAACTACTTTGGTAATAAGATGGGAAAGAAAAGGGTTAAAATTACGTGTCATTCGAGGATGTTTTACGGGAATTCATGAAGATCCTCAAAAAGGGCCTTGTCATACACAATATTGCTTGAAACTCACTCACACAATACTAATGTATCAACTACAATGATAGTTGAATGTGGGAAAGAGTCTATTTTTCAATGAGCAAAGAGATACGAAGAATAGGAATAGTAAAGAGGAAAACTATCATTCAAAAATTCGGCGAAGCAAAAGATGATCGTTTGATGAAGCAAAGAGATACTAAGAATGTGAATGACAATGACAATGAACATGTACTATTGTCCAGATTAAAACAAGCTAAGAAAAAGATTAAAACTTAGCATGCATTCATGTTTTAGACATCCTCAGGGGTATGCACAACATAATTGCACCATATTGCAGGTATGCAGAAACTCTTCAGTAATAGAGCCTTGCTCATCTATTCGGGCACAAGGAGAATAGAACCTACCTATCCGTTCAGGCGTAAGGAGAATGGAGCCTTTCTTATCTATTTGGGCACATAGAGAATAGAACTTTCCTATCCATTCAGGCGTAAGGAGAATGGAGCCTTGCTCATCTATTCGGGCATATTGAGAATAGAACCAGCCTATCCATTCGGGCATAAGGAGAATGGAAGCTTGCTCATGTATTCGAGCACATGGAGAATAGAACCAGTCTATCCATTTGGGGGTAAGAAGAATGGAACCTTGCTCATCTATTCAGGCATATGGAGAATAGAGCCTGCCTATCTGTTTAGGCGTAAGGAGAATAGAACCTTGCTCATCTATTCGAGCATGGGGAGAATAGAGCTTGCCTATCCGTTTAGGTATAAGGAGAATGGAACCTTTCTCATCTATTCGGGCATATGGAGAATAAAACCCATCTATCTGTTCAGGCGTTTGGGGAATAGAATTTGCCTACTTGTTTGGGGCATTAGGAGAGCGGAGTCGATTGGCAAATTGGTAGATGGTGAAAAGTAGTGCCACCTGTTATTTGCTATATCCTTGTTTCACTAGAATAAGCAAAGAAGGGGCAGCTGTTGTCACTAATTTTTAAAGGAAAAATAATAAAATAAAAAATAATAAAAAAAGTAAATAAGGGACCCACGCGCGGCCACGCGCCTGGCGGGTGCGCTGCACGCGCGCGGGTTTCTTCCCCAAACCCCCCGATCGAAGCTGCTGGGTAGCAACAGCTTCCTCGCCATTGCCACGCCTGGGCAACGGCAGCCGTCGCCGGTGATGCCAGGCGGTTCGCCGCAGCCTGGCCGTTCTGACGCCGCCATCGCCATCCACCACCGTCGTCGAAAACCTGCAAAACAAGGAAGAAAAAGGGTTCAAACCCTAATTAAACTGGGGTGCAAAATCTCCCAAATTGGAACCAATCAGATGAAATTCAGATTGAATTTCAACAAATTAAAGCTAGGATGATTTCATGGGACGAAAATGGGGATTTTGTCCCCAAATTGCCTTGAATCCCAATCCCCCAAACCCTATAAATAGTTCCATTTTCACCATTGTTTAACACACAAGAAAAAAAATCTGAAAATACTCAAAAAATTCTCCAAAAATTATTGGGTGGTTGCTGGAATTTATTCAAGTTTTGGGCAGCATTGGTTCGAATTTTCGCAAGGAATAGAAGCTAGCAACTCGTCATTTCATCGGTATAAATTCTTTTCTTTTTTTTTAATTTCAAATTTATTCATCTTATTTTTGGTTAATGTTCTTCTTTTTTTCAGGATGTATTTGATGTTTGTTTGGATTTTTTAATCTTGTTGTTTGGTTGATTTTCTAATATTTAGTGTTATGTGATTGTGTTGGTAAAAAAAACATCAAGAATATGTTGTTCACTTTTTTTTTAAAAAAATGTTGCTTGATTCATTTGATCTTCTAAAAAATTTAAAAATGGTGTTTCTTAAAAAATATAAAAATAATGATTGATTCATTTGATCTCTATTTTTTTTTTAAATTGGTGTTTGTTGAAATGTTTTTTTTTCAAAATCTTAAAAAAAAGATTCCCAAAACTTACAAATAAAATTTTCTTAAAATTGTAAAAAAAGGTTTTTTAAACATAAAAGATTTTTTTTAAAAAAAAGGGGTTTAAAATTTATAAATAAAAAACTTTAAAAAGAATATTTTGAATAAAGACTTTAAAACATAAAAAGAATAAAAGAAAAAAGAAAAAAGAAAAAAAAACTTTTTTCAAAATTAACAAAAAAGGCTTAGAAAATAAAAACAACTTTTTAAAACAACACAAAAAAATAAATAAAGTTTTAAAATACAAAAAAATATCATTTTGAATAAAAAGCTTTAAAACACAAAAAAAGAAATAACATTTTTTAAAAAAAGCAAAAAAATAAATAACATTTTGAATAAAAAAGCTTTAAAATATAAAAAATAGCATCCCGAATAAAAAGCTTTTAAAATAAAAAACCTTTCAAATTATTAAAAAAGCTTATCGAATATAAAAAGAATAAAAGCAAATAAAAAAACCTCTCTTCAAATAAACTCAAAAGTAAAAAAAAAAATTAAATAATAAAAACCTTTTCAAAATAAAATAAACCCTAAACCAAGCCCATTAAAAATTTTGAGTTTTAAATCGTGCTTCTTTTTTTGTTTTGTTTTCTTTAGCTTTAGTGTTAAGTTGGCTTTAGGAATAGGTTCATCAAACCTTAGATAGTGACTTCTTTGAAATAAAACTTTCTTCATAAGGAATAAAATACGCTTAATAAAATTCAAACCCTTAAATTGGAAAACACTTAGATCTATTTAGGATTAATAAGTTTTAACTTAGAATAAATAAAAATCTTCAACAAATTAAGTTTCTTTACTTGTTTGTTAAAAAAAGTGAAATTAAAGTAATGCGGTGTCTTACTAAACGGAAATGACGGGTTAGCGCCAGAAGTGTTGGCGGTGATTGGAGTTCATTTTTGAATAGTAAGGCCATTAAAATAAAATTAAACTTATGAACGGACAATAATTTAAGCTTTACATTGATTCGCAAATTCCGACATTAAAATATTTTGTAATCGGTTAGGTACCAATTTTTGGGCGTAATGGGGGTGCTAACCCTTCCCCACACGTAACCGACTCCCGAACCCGTTTTTGTGTTTTTTCGCAGACCAAAATTGTTGTTTTAATAAAATAAAATGATCTTGTTAAAATAACCCATTTTTAGATGATCCAATCACACCTTTTCAAAATATTGGTGGCGACTCCGTTATTTTGACTTTATTTAAAAAAATCGTCAGGGCCCCTTAAAAAGGGTTGCGACACAAACCCCCATAACGAGTTACACTCAGCTGAGCAAACATAGCTCTCAACTCGACCACAGCTTTTCTACTCAAAGCATCTGCCACCACATTCGCTTTACCCAGATGATACTCAATGGTCAAATCGTAATCCTTAAGCAACTCCAACCATCTTTGCTGCCTAAGGTCCAACTTCTTCTGTGACATCAAATATTTCAGACTCTTATGATCTGTATAAACCACACATTTCTCACCATAGATTTAATGTCGCCAAATTTTCAAAGCGAACACCACACCCGCAAGCTCCAAATCATGAGTTGGATAATTGCGCTCGTGAACTTTCAACTGCCTCGATGCATAGGCCACAACCTTCAATCCTGCATCAGCACACAACCCAAGCCAACATACGACGCATCACTATAAACCACAAACTCCTTCCCAAATTCAGGTTGAATCAACACATGAGCGTGTGTCAAAACCACTTTCAACTTTTCAAAACCCTGCTGTTGCTTCTCCGTCCACACAAAAGGAATATTCTTTTGCAACAACTTGATCAACGGTGTTGCAATACTTGAGAACCCCTCAACAAAGCGGTGGTAATAACCAGCCAACCCAAGAAAACTATGCACCTCTAAAATAGACTTAGGCTGCCTCCAATTGAGAATAGCCTCAATTTGTTGTGGATCAACGCGAATACCCTCCGTGGAAACCACATGACCAAGGAACATCACCTCCTTAAACGAAAACTCGCACTTGCTCAACTTTGCATATAACTGATTACCTTTTAGTACTTGCAACACTATTTGCAATGCCGATGATGCTCCTCCTCGATACGAGAGTACACGATAATATCATTTATGAACACCACCACAAAATGATCAAGGTACTCATGGAACACTCTATTCATCATGTCCATAAAACGCAGCAAGGCCATTTGTGAAACCAAAAGGCATGACCAGAAACTCATAATACCCATACCTCGTACGAAACACGATCTTATACACATCCACATCATTAACCTTAAACTGGTAATACCCCAATTTTAAATCTATCTTGGAAAACACCGATGCTCCACAAAAATGATCGAACACGTCATCAATCCGCGATAACAGATACTTGTTCTTCACCGTCAACTTATTCAACTAATGATAAATGATGAACATCCTCATCGTGCCATTGTTCTTCTTCATAAATAACACCGGTGCACCCCAGGGTGAAACACTAGGTCTAGTAAAACCTCGATCAAGCAGCTCTTGCAGCTGCATCTTCAACTCATTCAGTTCCTTAGGTGCCATGCGATATGGCGCAATGGACACCGAAGCCGTATCCATATACGCCTCGATTTTAAACTCTACCCCCCTATCCGGTGGCAACCCTGGCAAGTCTTTAAGAAAAACTTTTAAAAAATCGCAAACTATATGGATGTCCCGCACACGCACATCCTTGGATCTAGGATTCATAATATAGGCCGACTACGCCTGGCATCCACATTCCAACATTCGACTTATTTCCAAAGCCAAAACAACATTGGACATAAACTTTATGTTTTCGCCAACAACCACAACTTCATAATCATCGACAAGACGCAAGGATATCCGTTTGGTTTCAAAATCCACAACTGCCTTATGCTCGGATAACCAGCCCATCCCTAAAATCACATCAAAACCATAGAATGACAACTCCATCAAATCCACGGCAAACACATGATCTTGCACTGTCAAAGGACACCTTCGGTATAACTTCCTAATCATAACTGTCTCGCCCAAAGAACTAGTTACTCGAACACCAACATTCAAAATCTTAATAGGTATATCAAGTAACTATGCATGCTCGCTTAGAATATATGAATGGGTGGAACCAGAATCAACCAATGCAAATAGCAACAAAGATTGCAAAGTAAAGGTACCCGCAATCACATCGGTATCGCTGTGTCCCTCGCGATGCGCATACACCCTTATGGGACCTCCACCCTCCGGCTGGATAGCAACAGTGTGAGCCACAGACCTATGCCCACCATCTCTCAGCTGGAAATGTCCTCGTCCATGCCCTCGACCCCTCGGGGCTACCACAACAGGTGTAGGAGCCTACGCACCTCTAGCTAACATAGGGCAACCATGCCTCACATGATCAGTCGACCCACAACTCCAACAAGCACTAGCTACTACTAGTGCAGAAACTGGACCAACTCATCTTACCTGAGGACAGTCGTGTCTTACATGGTCTCGAGATCCACAACCCCATCAAACCTTATACGACCTCCAGCAAACCCTGGGATGTCTCTTCCTACACTAAGCACACTCTGGTATTCCACCGCTGAAACTCTACCCTAACTGACCTCTCTGCCCAAGCTCGGGTCGATGTCTCCGATCACGGTGCCTTTTATACTGACCACCACCAATATTAGATTCAGCGACTCTCTTATCATGGCTAGATCTGTAATATCCCAACTTTTGCTTAGTGACTAAAATGTATTTTTTGAAACTTTAGGGCTTAAAGTGTATACTTTGGAAAAGTTTAGGGACTAAAGTGTAATTTTGAAAAGTTATGTAAGTTAACCCCGTAAATGAATAGTTCAACCCTAAGAGTGGTATTTATATGTTACTGGATTTTTCATATGAGGTTTATATTATTCGAATTTAGATCGAATAAAATTGTTAAGCGTGCTCAATCCAGAATAGCCCAAGGATGGGTGACCTAATGGGAAGGTCCCATATCCAATATTTTGACTGATAAAAAGGGTAAATTAGTAATTTTTCTAGTTACACATGGATCAAATAGGATAAAAGATGAATAAAGATCATCTTTATCAGCTAAGAGGCTGTTCGAATGGCACAAAGAAAAGAGGGAAAAATACCAAAAATTGTCCTAGCCATTTTCAAGGCTTTTGATCAAGAATTCAAGCAAGGTTCTTTGAGTTGTAAGAAATACTGAGGAAGGTACAAGTATTCAAGGAAACAAAAGGATTAATGAGTAATCTTACTAAGGCAAGATAATAAATGGCCCAGGTGAGTGCATTCTACTTACTCTATTTAGGAAATGAGAAAGACTGGTAATAAGTTATTCCCGATCACTGAAAGAAAAAGGATTTAAATTTTATTAAATGATTTTGAAATGCTTTATGAATGATTTTCAGGTATGAACTGCTCAATGCATATTTTTACATATTGAAGTGATTATCTTGATCCATTGATATTATCGAAAATGAATGAAATGTTCACAGTAGTAAATTATTTGAAAGCCCGTTATATAATTATTGAGAGTCTTGGTATATTGGCATGCCAAAGAGGTGGAATATATTAATATGATATTACTGTCAAGTACAATAATGAGGTAGTGAGCTGTGTTCTACGGCTATGACCTATTGGTTAATATTGCTGTTAAGTTACAACAATGATATAGTGAGTTGTGTTCTACAACAATGACCTATTATTATTATTGATGCTATTAAGTTACGGTAGTGTTTACAGTGTTACACTGACATTGACACATTGGTATTGATACATTGATATCAAAACATCGATACATTGTTTATTAATGGCACAACTAAATAGTTGTTGTCGGGCACATGTGCATACTCATCATTGACTCATATACCATGTATTCTCATCCATAGTTGTAGCGAAGGCACGCTAAATAAAAAAAAACGATGGAGTTTTCGAAGGATTTTTGAAAGGTGTTTGGATATAAAATATTTATTCCGCAGGGTTTTCAAAAAAAAAAACCTCATAAAAATGGAGTCGCCACCGGCCACTTAGGTAGGCCGGACACCACAAAACCAGAGATTCAAAAAGACAGGGTTCGGGAGTCGGTTACGGATGGGGAAGGATTAGCACCCCCACACCGCCCAAAAAATTGGTACTTTAATAATTACCGCTTTATTAATATTGGATTTTCCGGATTAAAGTGACGATTATTTTAAATTTCGGTCATAATTGCGAATATATTTTAAGGGTCCCGTTATCCGAGAATAAACGCCCAACCACTATCACTACGCTTGATACTGGCCCCGTTTACGCTCGGATAAAAGGACACCGCATTAACAATTTATATCTCGATATGCAATCTTAATGGCAAAAACATAAAACATGACAAATCATTTAAATATAATAAATATTGACATACCAGAACATTAATTTATCAGGAATGATATTTTAGACTAAAGCATGTATATATATACATATTACTCTAAATAATAGATAAAAACAACTATCATATGTCAAAATAATAAGGCAGGAATAAATGCATATATATACGAACAAGTATTTCAAAAAGACATGCATACTGATAATAAAACATATTTCAACATATACGGATTCACATATCGTATAAAAAGGGTAAATTTACTAACATGCGGCCCTAAAAATAAGAAAGCATACACATATATAAAAATACTAAATATGCTATGTACGAATTAACTAAAACATAACATGCTTGGTACGGATAACCGGATAAAAAAAACATAAATATTATATTTAACACATACATAAAACATAAAACGAGTCATATGGGGAGGCATAAAATAAAATAATATCAGCATGTACGATTATAATACGAACAATAATATTTATAAAGAAAATAGGACTGAAATGAAAGGAAAACGAAAGTCGAGAATGATAAATTAAAGAGCAATAACATGTAATTTAGGGACGAAATTGAAAGACAAACAAAACCTATAAAGACCGAATTGTAATTATACCAGGGCGGACTCAAAGTGAAAAATTCAAAACGCGGGATGGTTAAGGCGTAATTTTACCATTGTAAATCGATCCGGTGTAATTTAGTGACTAAATTGTTACTTTTTGAAAAATTCAGGGGACTGGATTTGTGATTATACCATGCGGCAAGACAAAAATGAAAATATTGAAAACGCGGTGGGATTAAGTGTGTAATTTACCCATTTAGTAAAATAATAACATCTATATAAGGGCTATTTTCAGCACCGAAACCAAGTTTTCCCCATTTTCGTTTCATTCTTGATTTCTCAAATAACAGCGTTCATCTTTTCTCTCAAATGTTCTTGAGAAACCCAGAATCCGGCGGCCGGCCGCCGTATTCTCCGCCGCCGGCCGCCGCTAACCGGCGCCGGTAGGCTCCCAAAATACACCAAAACCTTCCTCTTGTCGTCCTCAACATGAATCCATGGTTGGATTCAGAGGATCCCCTTTTATTTACCCTAGATCTAAGAAATACGAACCCAAAAATATATTTTCTTTAGACCAAAACGAGACCACAAGGGGTCTTCCCCTCCCTTTGTTCACGGATCGGCTTTAGAAGCCGAAGGCTTGTTGTCACGAGAGGAAGGAAGACCCACGGACAAAGCCGGTAAGACTTCTTTACTTGTTTTCTTTTTTTTTTTTTTTGTGTTTCGTATATACATGCAATGAAAACAGGTAAGAAAAAAAAGAGACAAAAAATTACCACTGGACTGCCTTTTTGATTATCTTGACTGGTTACAAATTTCTGGTTTTACAAGCTTTCTGTTTTTTTTTTGTGTTATTACTCTCTCTGTTTTTTTGCTCGCTCCTCTAAAAACTATCCCGTTACAACAGCCCCCGTTTCATATATATCATTGTCTCTGTATTTTGGTTGCAACTTGTATCTTCTTTTCCAGATCTGACATTTGCTTGTTGTCTTTGGCATAATCGAACGCAGGAGGGATGAATATCGGGCGTGGTGGCGGTGTGGCCATTCTCGCCGAGGCAGACGCATTTTCGGCCGTTAAATCGGATCCGATCTAACGGTCGAGATGGCTTGAAGAACGATCGGCTGGATGAAGCCTCGATCCGATGAAACGGCTTCGATTTCGCCACGTGGAGCACCGCGATCGAGGAGTCAGAACGCGTGGATCTTATGCGCGCGTGGGATAATAAAGCGTCCGCGCGTGGCGTGGACCACGCGCGGCGTGGCACTCGAACGGTCCATACGTGTGGAGTACGCGCGCTGGCGATATATTTTCGACTTCCATTGCATCGTGGCCGTTGGATCGATCTTGATCCAACGCCCATAGTTACCGCACATTGTAATTAGATAGGATTGATTTGGGCCAAACGGGCTTTGTAATTGGATTTTGTAATTGGACTCGGACTTTTTACTTGGGTTTAATATATATATTTAATTTCTCATTTAGTCAGCCCAATAATAATAATAATAATTATAATAATGTACATGTACATGTACATACGAAAATATATACTTTATATTATACGATCATTAATTAATAATATTCTAGTATATATAATCATACATATAATTAACATAACATTTATATATTAATCAAATACATACGCGACATACATATACCCCTAATACGTATACATAACTTATACATGCACACATCACCTTATATTAGTAACATTCATATAATAACTATACATGCAATATTAATATATTTACAAGTAAAAATGAGTGATTACAATAGTACATTGGGCTATATTGAAACTGAAAGTACAATGGATCGTATTGATATAACCTGTATTGTATATATATGAATATTGAGATTTTTACAGGTTACGAAAAAAGGGAATGGTTTAGATAAGTTAGTCTTTATAATTTTCAAATCCTTTTTGATAGTTATATTGCACTCTATTTATTTCCATTATTACTTTGCAAAGAAATGTTTTAATTATTTTATATTGCCTCACTAAGTTATACTTAGCGTGTGATTGTTTCACGCGTAGGAAAAGAGAAGTGTTGGGAGTAAGGAGCATTAGCGAACATCATCTATCGAAAATAAGTACATCAGTATCAGTAATATAACTTTTATGTTGTTTGATATTTACTAGTCGGCATGTAAAATAAAATGTGAAGTCTACTTTGACATGAATCATATTTTTATTCAGAATCTAAATGATTTTAAATTAGGCAGTCTTCAGGTAGTTTTATTATTTATATGCTAATGGATCAAACTGTTAAGTTGCTGCCTGAATCTAGGTTCAAAATTGAATGTGAAATTATTAAGTTTAAATTTTACGCGATTAACTATTTTTACAGTCAAAGATAAGGTTTTCTTAATATTAAATAATTATTTTACAAGTATCATGTGACATCCCTAACTCTTATTCATCGATGAATACGGGAAAGGGGTGTTACAAGATCCTCCCGCACGGAATATCAAGCCCAAACTTTGTTCAATATCCTTGGCTCTCGAAACCAACATATCAACACATCATCGTCTGTATCAAAGGCGTCATATCACCCAACGCTGGCCCAGCCGGCACAGATGGTACTTGTTCTACACATGCAGGTGGATTCGGCGGAGGAGGTGGCAACCCCTCAATAGGCATAACATTATCCTCATCCTCATGTCTCCCCGCATATGCATTAAAATGTAATTCTCTCCTCGGTGGCATCGTAACAAAAACATTTATGGCATGAAAATACACCAAAACAAAATTGATTAAGCCATCTTCAAGCAAGGACCCAAGACTTCCATTTCAAATCAAAAGCATTTTACATCAGTAGTAATACGGCAACATGTCCCAAATAGTACCCCAACATGGCATATAACACTCATTCAATCACCGTGTATAACAAACATCATGACTCAATCAACGTACTTACCAAACAACTTCCCAACAAACATAAAATAACCATTACCCACTCTCAACAATCATAACCTGGCTCTGATACCACCAAATATGACCCTCTTGACCCGGCCTAGTCACAAGACTGAACCGAGCGAGCTACATTAGGTTTATCGAAGTAAACCATGAAGAAAACTCTGGAAACGCGTCCATTTTTTCCTTTTATCTTATCTAGATGCTGGTTATTACCCTACGTGTACATGCATACAACGGGAGAAAACCCAACTTAATCGGGCATCGAATTGATATCCAATTAACCACAGTACAAGAATATGGACCAAAATGTAAATATGAAAATCTTTAAGGGTTTACTTATACTTTGCTTTACCAATATTCAATTAGTTAGGTTACAAGCATACATGCCAAATTTAAACTTAAAACAATCATCCGAACCTATCCAAATGCATACATAACACCCAGGGACCAAACTGTAAATTCCATTATTTTGAAGGACCAATTTCATAATTAAAGTTACCAAACCTCAATTAAACCAATTACATGTATACTGGTGGAATTTTAGGTCAAAACGATCATTCCAACTCATTTAATTGCATGTATAACACTCAGGGACTAAAACGAGAGAAAATAGAAACCTTAAAACATACTTTTAACTAACTTAACTGCTTCCCGTATCGATACACGGGCAAGTGTATCGATATGCCATAGCTTTTACAAAGTTCTGGATTCTAGTAGCACAAAATCGTATCGATACACCTCCTCGAGTATCGATACGCTATTCTTAAAACTGAAGACCAATATCGATACGGTCGCCCGTGTACCGATACGCTAAGCCTGAAAATATGCTTAACTGTATCGATACGATCACCCATGTACCAATACGCTGTGCCTAGCAACACTTACCTATATCGATACGAGCAGACGCGTATCGATACACCCTGTCCTATAATGTCAAAAGTTACTCTTTTAACATACATTTATGGATTCCAAACACTTAAACATGCCTCTAACACTCAAGCAACATCATCATAGATCATTTACCATCAACCACCATAGATCAAACACCAAGAAATGATCATCATGCTTTAAAGGTAACTATAGGCATGCTTCATACTACTCAAGCAACCAAAACATAAACCACGTGTAATCTTTAGCAAACCAAGCTTAACACAAGTCCAAAACAGCAATATAAACTTGCTCAAATAAAGAATTGAACACTCAAACCCTTATAACAGAATTTAAGCGACATTGTATTTATTACTACTTAAAACTCAAACATACTTTGGTAATTCAAGTCTTGGAAATTCCCTCCTTGCTTGCTAGGCCACTTGCACTCAATCAATCTGCATTGGTGATAAAAGAGAGTGTAAGCAATCATTGCTTAGTAAGGAACGTTCAAAACACAAAACATCATCCAATGCAATTTTAGACTATTTCAAAACCATCATGCCATTCTTTCAAAATATACAGTTGCACCTTACAAAGTCAACATATTAAACCATATGCAACATGTATCATGGATTCCTTAGCATAATCCCATATGCAATTCCCTCTACTTAAGCCTTCCCATGCATGACATCCCATATGCAAAGCTTAAGGAGTAAAACATGTGTTAAACACACAATTCAAACCAATACATCAACATGATACATTTAAAACACTATATTGGCTTACAAGTGATCCATCTCAATTTACATCCTTTCCATAAAATCATCGTTAACTTTGCTAACATTGGATACACAGATTTCCCAAGAGATCTCGCAATCTCTTGTAGCTCAATGGCATGGAGTTGTGCAACACATACACCACCTCTACACTACCAAGGCTAATCCTCCAACTTGGAGTAAACACATTCGACGCATCAACCTCTACAACTCTTGGTTGGAGTAAATGCAATCTAAATGTCACCTCAACAATATTGGGGTTCACATGGTCAGAGTAAGTACCTCCCATACCACCTCTACAACCACGAGAGACTTATTATAGTGCACTTTAAATCCTATGGCCGGCCAATTATATACTATAACATTTCCATAACATTTTCAATTCATCACTTGCAAATATAATCCACTTTTATAAACATACCTCCCTATTTTCAAATCATTATTCAAATTATTTCATTGTGCATTAAACCATGCATAAGACATGCTCATAAACATTGTTTAAAAATCATGCATTACTTTCCAAATGCACCTCTTGATTTGAGTAGAACATGATTTTGATGTTTGATAATGTTAATAAGTTGGTTTTAACATTGGAATCCCGAAACTAGGTGAATCTCTAATTTTCTAGGTTGTTAGTTATGAGTTTTTGAGGAGTTGTTGTGTTTAGTGTATGCTGGAGGTATAAGGATGTGGTAATTATGTTTTTGGATGCTAATTGATGTTAAGTGAAGGTTGAGATTCGTGGTTTGTGTCTGGGTTATGTTTGTAGTTGTTTTGGTGTTGTTTTTCGGTTGTTGTGGTTGGGTAATTGAGTGAAAATTGATAAGGTTTGATATAGAATGTTGTTGCTGGGTTATGAATGAATTTTAATGCATTGGATCCTCTATTTTTTTGTGGAAAAAGCAGGGGAGGTTGAACCTCAAGCTTGAACGAAAGTTTCAGAAGCTTTGCAGGCATAATTATCGCATTGGCAAGTGAGGGTTTGCATGTCGGTGAGTGTGAACGTGGTTTACAGCTTTTCAAAAGTTTGAAAGTTGTTTTAAATCAAGCTTGAAATGTTGTTCTAAGCTCAAAAGTAAGTAAAATATGATTTCTCTCTCTCGTTCTCAGTTTGACAAATGGATTTGATGCATTTGGAGGTAATGCATGTTTTGGAAATGTCGTTGAATATTGGTTAATGCATGGTTTAATGCATTGAATAAATAGTTTTGATTGGTGCATATAAAAACAGTGAGTTAATGATAATAAATGAATTATTTTGGCAAGTGAATGTAATGCCCTGAAATTGGTCATAGATGTTAGACGAATCGATTAGACGGTTCGGGAGAACCAAATTAGGCAATTCAATTTATTTTTAGGAATTAAATCTTAATAAATAGTTTTGGCTAAAATAAAATAGGCATAAAGTCAAAAGTAGCCACAACGTTTGACCTTTTGGTCACTTTAGCCCCTATTCCTTTTTTTTGGTCTGAACAAACACCTAACGTTTCATTTTTGTTCAAATTTCACCCTCGTTGGAAGGAAATCGTTAGTCAACTAACGGTCAACGCCTGAGGTTGACGTGGCATGTCTGCATGGCATGGGGCACTGACGTGGCACTTTGTTGACGTGACATCGTGATTTAAAAAAAATAATTATTTTTACATTAATTTCTAACCAATCAGATGCTGCCACATGGCACCATCATATACTGCCACGTGGCACCATCATATGATAACATGTGGCATCATCATATGATGACACGTGGCATCATCAGATGATGCCACATGGCCGATTGGTTCTAAGGCATAAGAAAGAAGCAAAATTCAGTAGGTGTGCATGAGGGGATTCAAACCTGAGCCATGAGGTTGAATAACTCAACACACAACCACCAAGCCAACATACTATATTGTTATTTTTCCACCACTTATTTTATTTATTCATTACTTATTTGTTTGAAAGTGAAGAAATATTCAATAAATTATTGACTAATATATCCTAAAACCCTAAACCTTAAACCCTTAAAAACTAAAACCTAAACATAAAATCCTAAACCCTAAAACTCCAAACACTAAAAACCTAAATCCATAAACTCAAAGCCATAAACCCTAAAACCAAAACCTTAAACATGTAAAACTATAAACCCTAAACCATAAACTCAAAACCCTAAACATCAAAACCTAAACCCCTAAAACCTAAAACCTCAAATCATAAGCCCTAAAAATTAAAACCTAAAATGTCAAATCCTAAACCCTAAAACCTAAACCCTAAACCCTAAAAACTAAAACACTTAAACCCTAAACCTTAAATCCTAAACCATAAACCATAAACCATAAAACCTAAACCTTAAAAACTCAAAACCATAAACCCTAAAACCAAAATCTTAAACATGTAAAACTGTAAAGTGTAAACCCTAAACTATAAACTTGAAACCCTAAACATAAAACCTTAAACCCTAAAAATCGAAACCTAAAACCCTAAGACCTAAAACCTCAATTCATAAATCCTAAACCCTAGAAATTGAAACTTAAAATCCCAAATCCTAAATTCTAAATCCTAAACGCTAAAACCTAAAGCCTTAAACCCTAAAAATGGAACACTTAAACCCTAAACCTCAAAGCCTAAACCATAAAGCATAAACACTAAATCATAAAACCCTAAAAATTGAAATCCTAAAACCTTAAACCTTAAGCTCTAAACTTAAATCCCTAAAACTAAAACCCTAAACACATAAAACACTAAGGTTTAGGGTTTATGCTTTTAGGGTTTTACATGTTTAAGGTTTTGGTTTTAGGGTTTTACATGTTTAAGGTTTTGGTTTTAGGGTTTAGGGATTTAGGTTTATTTATTTAGTGTTTTAGAATTTTATGGTTTAGTGTTTAGTGTTTAGTGTTTATGTTTTTATGTTTTTATGAGTTTAAGTTTTAAAGTTTAGGGTTTAGGGTTTATGGTTTTAGGGTTTTAGGTTTTTACATGTTTAAGTTTTTAATTTTATGGTTTACCGTTTTGGGTTTATGTATTTATGTTTTTAGTGTTTTGAGTTTTAGGGTTTAGAGTTTAATGCTTCAAGTTAAGGGTTTTACATGTTTAAGGTTTCGGTTTTAGGGTTTAGGGTTTTGAGTTTATAGATTTAGGTTTTTAGTGTTTTGAGTTTTAGGGTTTATGATTTTATGTTTAGGTTTTAGTTTTTAGGGTTTAAGGTTTAGGGTTTTAGGTTTTAGGATATATTAGTGAATAATTTAATGAGTATTTCTTCACTTTCAAAAAAATAAAGTAATGAATGGTTAGAAATTAATATAAAAATAATTATTATTTTTTAAAAAATCACAATGGCAGTCAGCAAAATACCACGTCAGCAAAGTGCCACGTCAGCGCCCCATGCCATGCAGACATGCCACGTCAGCCTCAGGCGTTAGCCGTTAGTTGACTAATGGTTTCCTTGCAACGAGGGTGAAATTTGAACAAAAATGAAATGTTAGGGTTTGTTCATACCAAAAAAAGAATATGGGCTAAAGTGACCAAAAGGTCAAACGTTGGGGGCTACTTTTGACTTTATGCCAGTAAAATAAGAAAAAATGCTGGAAAATGCTTAATTAATATTTTAAGTATTTTAGTAAATTCAATTTGAAGGGATTAAATCTGATTTTGGGACATTTTGGTCCGGTGACTAAAATATAAAGTTTTCAAAACTATTTTAGGTGTCTCAATCGTAAAAGGATCAAAACTTAGAATCTTAAAGGAGATAATTAATCAAAATTTTCCATCAGATTTCCCCTTAATTTAGGCTATTTTTAAGTGTTTTTAATTGGTTTTAATATTAAAGTAAAATAGAATTAATAAATGAGATTTTAATTACACAATTCAATTTCTCACGTAACTAATTTTGCTGTCAACTTTCTCAGTAGCCAAACTACCATTTTCCTTCTAAAATTTATAGGAATCAATCTCTTTTGATTTCCTTTTGATTTTCTAATTGATTTCTTTGATTCCTACAACAAAATCTACTTGGATTTCAATCAATCTTTGCCAATTAAGGGAGAAATTAGTAATTAGAGGTGATTTTCATTTCTCTCCTCTAATTAAAGGTTATTTATTGAAATTCCCAAGTTCTTGATCCTGTACAACTGATTTATGTTATGAAATTATGATTAAAACATGAATATGATGAGTAAATTGAGTTTTTGTGTGGAAATTTGCTAAACACTATTTTGGATCTATTTTTTATTGAATCTATTTGATCTAGATCTCTTATAAGATGTTTTTTAATGTTGAAAGAAGAGATAAATTAAAGAAATCTTGAAACTATGTGAATTGCTAATTTTCTAGGTTGTAAATAGTTAGATTTTGGTGTGATCTTGGTGTTGTAGGGTTGTTGGAGGTATATGGATGTTGTAAAGATGTTTTTGGATGTTAATTGATGTTGTTAAGATGTTGAAATCAATAGGTTTTGGCTGTACTTTTTTTATATGAAGTTTGATGATGATTTCAGTTATTTTAGAGAGGCGTTCGATGGTTTCTAGAGAGGCAAAGTTTTGGTTGCTGATTGATGGAGATTAGAGATACTTGGAAGTTTATTAATCCTCTATTTTTGATTGGGTAAAGTAAAGGAGTTGAATCCTATAGCTTTTGGAGAGGTTGCGAAAGCTTCGGAAGCTTGATTCTCGCAATGGCAAGCAAGCTTTGGGTTGTCGGTGAGTGGAAATGTGTTTTACTGCTTTTAAAAGGTTTGAATATGGTTTTTGGGAGTTTATAATAAGTTTGAAACACTTATCTAAGCTCTGAAGTAAGTATTGGTTGAGCTCTCTCTCGTTTTCGGTTTTGCAAAATACAATCTCATGCACATGTTTATAGATTTGATTACTTACTATTATATGCATGTTTTAGAAATGAAAGATGTTGCAAATGTTTATACATGATGAGATTTGAGCATAGCTAATGAGTTATTAAAGAATTTTGAGATTTGCTAGAATACATGCTTTAATGTATTAGAAAATGATTTGAATTAATGCATATGTAAAATAATAAGTTAATGTGGTTTTTATTGAGTATATTGGTAAGTGACTGAGGTAAAATGTTATCAGAAATAGTTAGCTAGCCATAGGCTTTAAAGTGCACTATAATAAGTCGCCTCATGTGTGTCGAGGGGTTAAGAGTGTGCCATGCTCCACCATGAGAACCACAACGGTTGAGGGGTCAAGAGTGTGCCAATTCTCCCGCTGGTGGATGTAACACCCCAAAAATTGGTCTAGGCAGAATAGGGTTCTGGTGATTGGAAAATTTATATTGGAAAGGTCCAAATTATGTATCGATCCTAATGGTTAAAATGGATTTATACCTTTTTGGGATCTGATTGAGTCACTGTATAGAACTTGGACCTAATTGAATAATTGAAAATAGTTTAATGACTAAATTGTGTAAATTGAAAGTTTAGGGGCAAAAGTATAAAGATTAGAAAGATGAGGGGATACCCTCATGAATTCCCCATTTTAAAGGTTAGTAACCTACTTGCTTGAGGTGATTCACCTGTTTTGGTCTCCAAACATAGAGAAAAATATGATAGGAAATAAGCTATCATTATTGTCTTGTTTTGATAAAAAGATTGGAAAAGAATAAATAATAAATTAAGCTTTGCCTCATATGAAGGAAAGCTCTCGATGGATTAAATTAAGTGTAATAGGAAAGTGTTTAAAACACTTCTCCTTAGCTATACAACCTACCAAAGCCACTATCTTTATTTGTCTTCATCTTTTCAAGAAAATCAAGCATACACTTCTCTTTATCTTCAACTCCCAAGCAAGCATCACCATTGAAGCTTGATTCTAAGCTTGAGTTTCCTTCAATCCATCGATTCTATCAAATAGCTATCATATCGGTAAGGTAAGGCCCTCAAACGATTTCTTGATTCCAAGGAGGATTGATGTATAATCTTGAGATGAAGCTCATGAACCCTAAGGCTTCACCCATGAATTCCAAGATTAAATCCATGGAAGAATTGTTAGCTAATAGCTATTTTAAGTTTAAATATTGGTTTTGAGATTACAATATCGATTCCTAACATTTCCTATTAATTTGTTTAGCTTAAGAGTTGTAGAAAGAAGGCCCATCATATCCATCCAAAGCTAGGTACAATGGAATAGTAATTCGAGATCCGTAGAAGCTTCGAAAGTTGAGGTGAGTACAGTCAGAGTCTCGGGAGTAGGCTAGGTGCCTTTCTCAAACCTTTGAATATCGATTAGTACATTTCTAACCTTGCGTATTAAGGATATTGCGTAAAACATTGTTGATTTCTATATTTGTAAGTATTGTTAAGTATAGCATCGACTCATTGTCTGTAACATCGTTGTTATTGTTATCGAAATCATTGAAGCATTGGCATATAGAATCATTGAGCATTGGATAAGGCCATTGGAACAATGATATTGATTTATTGTCATTGGATACTGTATTGAATCATTGCTATTGCTTATCGATATTGCAACATGGCTATTGAACTATTGCTATTGATCCATTGTTACCAAATCATTATACCGAATCATGGTTATTGAAATTATTGTTACCGAACTATTGATATTAAACCTTGGATTTGAGTAGTATTGGATACAATTGGCATGCCATAGAATTCATGAGCTCATTGGTACGGGTGGACTACAATACTTAGGCTACGTCCTT
This sequence comes from Hibiscus mutabilis, assembly GCA_019671005.1. NCBI lineage: Eukaryota > Viridiplantae > Streptophyta > Magnoliopsida > Malvales > Malvaceae > Hibiscus > Hibiscus mutabilis. The sequence continues at coordinate 30,275,777 of CM033728.1, read as the reverse complement.
TATTATGGTGCGACAGAGGTACGATATGTTTTGGTCATATTAGTGCAGCATAGGGACTAGACCACTATTGATTTTTGGTGCAGCGCAGAAATTCGTGTATCCATACTCCTTATTTCGATCCAAGAAAACTTATTGATATTGATTATTGTTATTGCATTGAATATAGACATTGGGCATTTTGCCATAGTATTGCCATTGTTGTTATTGAAGCATGTGATAAATGCATTTGTTACCATTAATATTGTTCATGACTACCTCACTAGGAAAAGTATGCCTAATGCATTCATTTTTCCATGCATTTCAGGTTAGCAAGGTTTTAGAGTTAAGGATTGGGGTACAAAGGTTTTTGGCAAGTCACAGCTTTGGTATTGTAATGTGTATCATCCCTAAAGACTCCTAATATAGTGGCATAATGACTGTATATGTCATTTTTGATCATTTCAGCATGTATAAATTATGTGTGTCTATACCATGAATAGAAGGCTTTAAAAGGGTAATTTAAAAATTGTTAAAATGGGTAAAAGTTGCATAATTGGCCTAAATAAGAGAGAACCTAGTAAATAGATTCGTTTAGCCTTAAAAATTGACATGCGGATAGATTTAGGCTAAACAAACTTGCTGGTAAAATTTTATTGAGTTTGGACACCATTTAGATGGTTAAAATGGAATTAAACCAAATAAATATGACATTGTAGACCCTTTCGTACTGATACAGGTGATAGCGTATTGGTACGGGAGGACATTTTAGGCATTGGTTAAAGGGTGTACCGATACGTACTTGAGGGTATCGGTGCGGCCACTTGAATCTATAAAATTATTATTACTTGATATCGATACGGTATCGATACGCCCCTTCGAATCTATAAAATAAGAATTTTGATCTAGCCACAAATACCGATATGAATTATTCTTGTACTGGTACGGCTTTTGTCTTTTGTAACCATTTTAACGATCAGAAGATGGCGTATCAGTACACCTCAAGGTGTTCAGTAGAGTCTTTTGTCTCTGGAATTTGCTTAGCCTAAGTGAGCCATATTGTAGTGATACAATTTAGATTAGTATTGGTACAACCCCTTATATTGTACCTAAAATACCGAACTTCGTATATGCGTATCGATACAGACGTATGGCATATATCGATACCCGTATTGTATAAATTTGTTATTAAGGCTTAAACAATTTTTGAAAATTTACAGAATGGTCACTTTTAGGAAAAATGGTTAATTGAAGTCAGTAATTGGATACTGAACTTATTGTATTAATCACCGTATCGTAGTGAACTTATAAACCTCTTCAAATCTTTAAACATTGAATTAATTATTGTACCAATTATCGTACAACTTTTTGGTAACCCATTCTGACCCAAATTCCTACCAGGCTGGGAATAGGGTGTTACAATTGTGGTATCAGAGCTAGAGTTTAGTCGATTCTAGGACTAAACTGAAGTTTATTGTATTGTCATTGCAATGCATTATGCCTTCTAGGAGTAATTTATTGTATATTGTGACTTGTCGGCTGACCCGATCTCTTTATTTATTATTGTCTAGTAGTATGTAAGTTAACTAAAACTCACATAAGTGCTGAGCTAGATATTGATTACTTGATTCATGGTTAGGAGATAAAGGGGGAGACCCTCCGAGTCTATGATATATTGGGCATGAAACCCTAAGGTCTTAAACCATTAAGGTAAAACGCTTAGCCAAAACAATTATTGGAAATTTAGCTAAAAAATATGAACGATCCTTGACTTCTCCGAAGCTCGAGAAGGTTGTACAGCCCTTCGGGGCTGTAGTTTCAACATCTTTAATCTTTATCGATTGGTATATCAGTCTTGGGTTCACATACTTATCGACAAGGAAAGTATGATCTAGACATCATAGCAAATATCATTGAATTTTGCTCCCATCTTGTTAAGCTCTGATAAATCCTTGATATAGTTATCCTTTTTTGGGGTATGTATCGATCAAGCCATTAAGTTATCATATGAACCTATTGCATCAAAGATCATTGTAACCAATCTTTTAGGTGATAGTGTCACCTTATCAATTCAAAGGATTCCTTTTTTGGCCAACTTGTAGGCATTACTGATTCATAGATTCGATGTCATTTTGGATATGGATTGGCTCAGTGAGTATCAAGCCTGCGTAGATTGTTGCAAAAAGAAATTGTACCTCTGGGGTTTTGGGAAAAAAGTATCACCTTGATGAATGCAAGGACTCCATTATTGCATGCCTTACCATTGGACCAAGGAGGAACTCCAACTGCAAAATATCGATACCATATGTGAATACCCTAACCTTTTTTTCTCCCATATAAACTTTCGGGTTTACCTCCTACTCATGAAGTAGAGTTTGGCATCGAAGTGAAACTTGGAAGAACCCCGATCTCTATTGCACCCTATCGTATGACAGCAGTTGAGCTTAAAAAGATAAAGGTTTCATTCGACCGAGTTCTTCACCATGGGGAGCTCTGGTCCTTTTCGAAAAGAAGAAAGAAAGTTCTATGAGACTGTGTATTGATTACCGACAGCTGAACAAGGTGACCATCAAGAATAAATATCCCTTGCCTAGAATAGATGACCTATTCGATCAACTTAAGGATGCCTATGTGTTCTCCAAGATCGATTTAAGTTCAGGGTACTATCAGATGAAAGTTAAAGAATGTGATGTACCTTAAAGTACTTTCTGTATGAAATATGACTACTACGAATTCTTGGTGATGCCCTTTGGGCTAACCAATGCACCGACAACTTTTTTGGACTTAATGAATCGGGTTTTTAGACCCTATTTGAATAAGTTCATAGTGGTATTCATCGATGAATTATTGATCTATTCTAAGAATGTTGCTAATCACTGTGACCACCTCCGCATTGTGCTTCAAACCCTTCGAGAGAAGTAGTTGTACATCAAGTTTTCCAAATGTGAATTCTAGCTTACTAAAGTTTCCTTCCTTGGGTACATTGCGGTTGCTTGGGGAATTTAGGTGGACCCAAAGAAAATCCAAGCCAAAATCTGTACGGATCCAACTGGATTTGTCCTACACGGAAGAACCAGTCCAGATTCTTGCAAGAGAAGTTAAAAGGTTTTGCAACAAATCTGTACCGTTATATAAAGTCCCCTAGAGAAGCCATGCCATTGGAAAAGCTACTTGGGAACCGGAAGAGACGATGAAGCAGCTATATCCTCATCTCTTTAGTTTAGGTAAAATTTGAGGACGAAATTTCTTTAGGGGGATAATTGTAACGCTCCAAAAGTTGGTCTTAGACAGAATAGGGTTTTGGTGATCAGAAAATTTATATTGGAAAGGTTCAAATAATACATCGATCCTAATTGTGCAATCAATTATACCATTTTAGGATCTTATTGATTCATTGTATAGAACTTGGACCTAATTGAACTCTTTGAAAATAATTTAGTGACTAAATTATGTAAATTGAAAGTTTGGGGGGCAAAAGTTTAAAGATTAGAAAGATGAGCGGCTACCCTCATAAATTCCCTATTTTGAAGGTGAGTCGCTTACTTGCTTGAGGTGATTCACGTGTTTTGGTCTCCAAACATAGGAAAAAAATGATAAGGAAAGAAGCTATCATTATTGTCTTGTTTTGATAAAAAGATTAGAAAAGAATAAATAATAAATAAAGCTTTCCCTCATATAAAGGAAAGCTCCCGGTAGATTAAACTAAATGTAATAGGAAAGTGTTTAAAACACTTCTCCTTAGCTATACAACCTACCGAAGCCACTATCTTTATTTTTCTTCATCTTTTCAAGAAAATCAAGCACATATCTCTCTTTATCTTCAACCCCCAAGCAAGCACCACCATTGGTGCTTGATTCTAAGCTTGAGTTTCCTTCAATCCATCGATTCCAATGAATAGCTATAGATTCGGTAAGGTAAGGCCCTCAAATGATTTCTCGATTCCATGAAGGATTTTGTATAATCTTGAGATGAAGCTCATGAACCCTAAGGTTTCACCCATGAATTCCAAGCTTAAATCCATGGAAGATTTGTTAGCTAATAGCTATTTTAAGTTTAAATATTGATTTCAAAATTATTATATCGATTCCTAACATTTTCTATTGATTTGCCTATCTCAAGAGTTGGAGAAAGAAGGCCCATCATCTCTATCCAAAGCTAGGAACAATGGAATAGTAATCTGAGAGATGTAGAAGCTTCGAAAGTTGAGGTGAGTGTAGTCAGAGTCTCAGGAGTAGGCTAGGTGCCTTTCCCAAACCTTTGAATATCGATTAGTACATTGCTAACCTTGCGTATTAAGGATATTGCATAAAACATTGATGATGACAATATTGGTAAGTATTGCATCGATTCATTGTCCGTAGCATCATTGTTTTTGTTATCGATATTGAGCATTGCTATTGCTTATCGATATTGAAATATGGCTATTGAACTATTGCTATTGATCCATTATCATGGAATTATTATTACCGAATCATTGTACCGAATCAATGTTATTGAAATTATTGTTACCGGACTATTAATATTGAAACTTGGATTTGAGTAGTATTGGATACAATTGGCATGCCATAGAATTCATGAGCTCATTGGTACGGGTAGACTACGATCCTTAGGCTACAACCTTTATTATGGTGCGGTGGAGGTATGATGTGTTTTGGTCATATTGGTGAGGCGGAGGGACTATACCACTATTGATTTTTGGTACAGCATAGGAATTCGTGTATCCATACTCCTTACATCGATCCATGGAAACTTATTGATATTGATTATTGTTATTGCCTAAATATTGTTATTGTATTCATTATTGGCATTGTTTTGATTGTTGTTATTGCTTTGAATATAGACATTGGGCATTTGCCATAGTATTGCCATAGTTGTTATTGAAGCATGGGGTAAATGCATTTGTTACCATTAATATTGTTCATGACTATCTCACTAGGCAAAGTATGCCTAATGCATTCATTTTTCCATGCATTTCGGGTTAGCAATGTTTTGGAGTTAAGGATCGAGGAAACGAAGGTTTTTGGCACATCACAACTTTGGCATTGTAATGTTCATTGTCCCTACAGACTCCTAGTATGGTGGCATAATGATTGTATACGTCGTTTTTGATCATTTCAGCATGTATAAATTATGTGTGTCTATACCATGCATAAAATGCTTTAAAAGGGCAATTTAAATATGGTTAAAATGGGTAAAAGTTTCATAATTGGCCTAAATAAGAGAGAACCTAGTAAATAGATTTTTTTAGCCTTAAAAATTGACATGAGGATAGATTTAGGCTAAACAAACTTGCTGGTAAAATTTTATTGAGTTTGGACACCATTTAGATGGTTAAAATGGAATTAAACAATATAAATATGACATTGCAGACCCTTTCGTACCGATACGGGCATTACATTCTGGGCATTGGTTAAAGGTCATACCGATACGTACTTGAGGGTATCAGTATGGCCACTTGAATATGTAAAATCACTATTACTCGATATCGATATGGTATTGATACGCCCATTCGAAGCTGTAAAATAAGGATTTTGATCTAGCCGCACGTAACGATACAAATTATTCTCGTACCGGTACGACTTTTTTCTCTTGTAACCGTTTTAACGATTCGTACTGGTACGCCTCAAGGTGTTTCAGTACGGTCTTTTGTCTCTGGAATTTCCTTAGCCCAAGTAAGCCGTAGTGTATCAATACGGTTTAGATTAGTATCGGTACGACCACTTATATTATAACTAAAATACCGAACTTATATAGGCGCATCAATATGGACATATGGTGTATCGATAACCGTACTGTATAAATTTGTTATTAAGGCTTAAACAAGTTTTGAAAATTTACAGAATGGTCACTGTTAGGAACAATGGTTAATTGAAGTGGGCAATTATCTACTGACCTTATTGTATTAATCACCGCATCATTGTGAACTTTGAAACCTCATCAAATCTCTAAACATTGAATTAATTATTGTACCAATTACCGTACAGCTTTTCGGTAACACATTTCAACTCGAATTCCTACTAAGCAGGGAAGGGGTGTTATAGTGGATTTATGCGTTATAACCGTTGAGGGCTGCTCTAGCTCAAGGATGTATGTGAAGTGGTTGAAAGAACCACTTGGGAAAATCGTGTATCCGATGTGGTTTTGATAAAATAGAATAAAACTTGTTTTGAGTCACTTGAATGCCAATATATGACATGATGTATCATGAGTAATGGTTTATGTTTTGTATAATATGGTTTATACACGAGATGGTCTTTAACCTCGCTATTTAGAGATTTTGGCATATGAAGCTTAAATTGAGGTTTATGATAGAAAATCCATGATACATGTGTTGCAAATGACTTAAATGTGCATATTTGAAGAGATTATAAAAGAATGAGATGATTTTGCCATGAGACTTATACATTTGGTTTGAATTAAAATGATTTTAAAAGCATTGATTAGTGTTTTTGGGATTCTCTCACTAAGCTTATAGCTTACGCCCTGCTTTCTTATCAATGCAGAGAAATAGACTATCAGACAGCACGTAAGCAAGGAAGGATCCAAGGATTGAAGCATTTTCAAGTATGGTAATACAAATGTATAGTAGTAATAAGAGGAAATATGACCAAGTTGTAATTATGAGGTTTATTTTGGATACTCCCTATTTGTACAAGTTATGTTTAATGTTTTGGACTTGTTTGATGCTTAATGATTGGTTTTGAGGGGTTGGGAAACATTATGCATGCTTGGGTAGAAATCATGCCTATAGGATTTATGTTGGGATTTGATGAGTAGTGTATGATTTTCTATCATGCTTTATGCATGAGGAAATTATGCTTGAGAAGGTTTATGATGATTAGATGTTGACTGGAGCATGTTAGATTGAGTTAAAGTGTCATATTTTAGACCAAGAGTTCATTACAGGTCTATCTATACCGGTACGAGTCCTCTGGGATCGGTACGTGGGGACCTGTCTCGACTCATTCTAGGCAAAAATGCCTTGGCGTACCGATACGCCTAGGGACTGTATCGTACGCGATACTGAAAATTTGGCTTGGTTTTAGTACACGAGCAACCATACTGGTACGTCTTTTGGCTACTAAAATTCCCAATTGTGAACATTGCATACTTGTACCGATACGCTTGAGGAGTGTTTCAGTACGCCTTTGAGATTTGAACCTGTATCGATATAGAGATGTAGTGTACCAATACGCAGTTAGGTATTTTAGTTAAAATGCTTTATGAAGTTTGATTCTTTGCAGTTTAGTCCTTGTTTCTTGATTATGCAATTAAAGGAGTTTGGATGGTTATTTTAAGTTCAAATTTAACCTGATTGTATGAAATATGACTAATTAAGAATTGGTAACTTTAATTACAAGTAAGTCCTCTTAATTATTTGAACTTACATTTCGGACCCTACAATGCAAATTTGTACAATTGGGTGTCAAATCGACACCCGATTGAGTTGTAATTTTCACCATAACCAGCATAATCACCTTAGGACTTAATTATGCATTTAGATAATACAAAAGAAAAATGGACAATTTCTTAAGTAATTCCTCTAGGTTTATCTTGGGAAACCTTAATGTAGTTAGCTTGGTTAGGTCTTTTGATTAGACCGTGTCAATGGGGTTACATTTGTTGGCATAAAAGATAGGTTATGATTGTTGGGAGGTGGGTTATGGTTGTTTGATGTATTGCTGATGTATGATTCTGTTGATTGTTATGCACAGTGTTTGAATTTGTGAGATTATGTTCGATATGTGATATGTTTGGGCGTTTAGCGCGGGTACATATTGCCTTATTACTACTAGTGTTAAATTATTTTGTTTTTAAAGATGACCAACTTGGATTCTTGTTGCAAGCTAATCTAATTGCATTGTTTTATTGCATTATCATATTTTAGACTCATATTTTTGCGAATGGGTCCGAGACGAGAGACGAGAACTCATATGGGGAGTGTTGTGGATATACAAGATGATGAATTGCCTCATCCTACACCGATTCCTCCTGCTGGTGCTGGAGTTGGGGTGGTGCCCCTCGGGCACTGCAAGGACCTATTTTTGGTGATATAACACCGCTGATCCAGGCGATGACTAAAGATTTTCAAGCGTCCATGGCTAGAGTGCAAGCACATGCATTGGTGCCTATAGCTGTTAATGTCGGGCTACCTTTAGAGTGTCTACATAGCTTGTGAGGTACTGAGTTTAGAGGTTTGGCTCTTGAAGCATTCGAAGAGTGGTTTGCCAGTACGAAGAGGATCCTTGGCCAAATAGAGTGTACGAATGTCCGCAAGTTATGCTGCATAGTGTCTTTGCTGAGGGTGATGCTTATAGTTGGTGGATGACCACTATCGCAGGTTTGGCACCTGCTGATGTAACATGAGAGTTCTTTTGTGCTGCCTTTTAGAGGAAGTACATGGGATCTCGATATCAAGGTGAAAAGAAAATGAAGTTTATGGCTTTGGAGCAGGGGAACATGTCTGTGGCTGAGTATGAGGTTTAGTTTATTCGGTTGAGCTAGTATGCTCTTGAGCTGGTTCTTGATGAGTGCTAGCGGTGTGATCATTTCCATTATGGGCTGGTTAAGGAGGTGAAGACTTACATGCTGGCTACGGATTATACCGAGTTTGATGTCCTGGTTTCCAAGCTAAGGCTATAAAACAGAATTTGGGGTTGTTTGCTCGTTCGGGGAGTTTTTCTGTAGGGAAAAAATGTTGAGTCAGATGTTGGCAGAGATCGATACAAGAACTATAGAGATATGAGGTATCGTTTGGATCAGAGACGTGGAAAGAGTAATGCTCAGCATGGACAACATGTTCAGAATACCTTTACTCGAACACCTGAGTGTGGTAGATGTGGTAGATGACATTCAGGGGAGTGTTAAGGTACTATTGGTAGTTGTTGGAGCTGTGGATCATAGGATCACATCAGACATGATTGTCTACAGTTAGCCAGGGAAGGACAGGCTCCTACACCTGCTGTTGTGCCACAGATAGGCCATGGGCTCGGTCGTGGACATTTTTAGCGTAGAGAGGATGGTTAGAGGGTAGTTGCTCATATAGTAGTGGTTCAACTTGAGGGTGGTGGATTGATAAGGGTTTTCGTGCATTGTGTGGGAAGGAATGATACCGATTTGATTGCAGGAACATATACTTTGTAGTCCTTACCATTACTTTCTTTGATAGATTCTGGTTCTACACATTCATACATCTTGCGCGAACATGCATGTTTGATTGATATACCTGTAGAGGTGCTAGATGTTGGTATGTGGGTAACTAGTTATTTTGGTGAGACAGTAGTTGCTAGGAGGTTTATAGGAGATGTCCTTTGATGGTTCAAGGTTTTATGTTTGAGGTCGAATTGATGGAGTTGTCGTTTTATGGTTTTAATGTAATCTTGGGGATGGATTGGTTGTTTAAACATAGGGTTTATGGTTTAAGGTTTAGGGTTCAGGGTTTAAGGTTTTATTCGGCCTAGTGTATCACCGTGGGGAGCACCAGTGTTGTTTGTGAAAAAAAGATGACAAGACGAGAATGTGCTTTGATTATCGAAAACTGAACAAGTTGACAATTAAGAACAAGTATCATTTTCAAAGGATCGATGATTTGTTTGATCAGTTTCGGGGTGCTACGATGTTTTCCAATTTTGATCTAAGGTCTGGGTATTATTAGTTGAAGGTGAAGGATAAAGACATACCGAAGACCACTTTCGCACGTACTATGGGCATGTTTCCTTGGTCATGTTGTTTCTGTGGAGGGTATTCACGTAGATCTGTAGAAAATTAAAGCTATTATGAATTGGAAGTAACCAAAGCCAATGTCAGAAGTCTGTAGTTTCTTGGGGTTGGCAGGATATTATTGCCGCTTTGTGGATGGTTTCTCGAGGATTTCCACTCCTTTGGCGAAGTTCTTGCAAAAAGATGTAAGTTTTGAATGGACGGAGAGTAGACAACAAGCCTTTGATAAGTTGAAGGAAGCTTTGACGCAAGCTCCAATCGTGATTCAACCTAAACTAGGGAAGGAGTTTATGGTTTATAGCAATGCATCCTATGTGGGTTTGAGGTGTGTGTTGATGCAAGAAGGTAGGGTTGTGGCTTATGCATCTAGACAATTGAAGGTGCACGAGCGCAACTATCCTACGCATGATATTAAGCTTGTTGCGGTGGTGTTAGCCTTGAAGATTTGGCAAAATTATCTTTATGGTGAAAAGTGTATTGTATACATGAATAACAAGAGTCTAAAATATATGTTGTCCCATAAAGAGTTGAATCTTAGGCAACAAATATGGTTGGAGTTGCTTAAGGATTATGATTTGACGATAGAGTATCATTTGGGAAAGGCTAATGTTGTAGACGATGCTTTGAGTAGGAAGGTTGCGGTTGAGTTGAAGGCGATGTTTGCTCGGTTGAGTGTGATGCCTGATGGTGGTTTATTGGCTGAGTTGCAAGAAAAGCCATCGTTGTTGCAATTAATCAAGGAGAAGCAACTGTATGATGATTCTTTGGTATGCATGCCAAGGATATAATGGATGGTAATCAAACGGATTTTTTTCTTTCAGTGACGAAGGAGTTTTTTGTTTCAAGAGTCGAGTAGTGGTGCTGAAAAATGAGGAGTTAAGGCACACTATCTTGGCTGAGGCACATTTGAGTCCTTTTGATATGCATCCGGGGAGTACAAAAATGTATTAGTATTTGAAAAAAATAGCATTTTTGGGTTGGCTTGAAGAAGGATGTAGCAAATTTTGTTGCTCGTTGTATGGTTTGTCAACGTGCTAAGGCTGAGCATCAGTTTCCTTCTGGGTTGTTGCAACCATTAAAGATTTTAGAATGGAAGTGGGAAAGAATTACCAAGGATTTTGTGTCAGCTTTGCCTTTGACGCCATCAAAGAAGAATTCTGTATGGGTAACTGTTGATAGGTTTACGAAGTGTGCATATTTTCTGGCTGCGTATACAATGTATACTTTGGATAAGTTGGCAGAGTTGTATGCTACGGAGATTGTGAGGTTGTATGGGGTTTATTGGGCCTTATGAGGTGTTGGAGCGTGTTGGTCCAGTTGCTTATAGATTGAGGTTGTCGGTGGAGTTAGAGAAGATACATGATGTTTTCCATTTATCGATGCTTTAGAGGTATAGATCTGATCATTCGCATGTGATGCCTTTCGAGGAAATTGAGTTGAATCCGAATTTGACCTATGACGAGGAGCCAATGAGAATTCTAGATTCAAGTTGCAAGGTTCTTCATGAGAAGACCATAGAGTTAGTGAAGGTGTTGTGGCGACTTCGTGGTGCTGTGGAAGCCACCTGAGAAAGCAAGGAGGACATGTCGAAGATGTTCCCTTATCTTTTTTTGCTAGGTAAATTTCAAGGATGAAATTTATTAAGAGGGGAGAGTTGTAATGCCCTATAATTGGCCCTAGATGTTAGACAGATCGATTAGACGGTTTGGGAGAACATGATTAGGCAATTCGAGTTAGTTTCGGGAATTAAATCTTAATAAATCGTTTTTGGCTAAAATAAAATATGGAAAAATGCTAGAAAATACTTAATTAATATTTTAAGTATTTTGGTAAATTAAATTTAAAGGAATTAAATCCGATTTTGGGACATTTTGGTTCGGTGACTAAAATGTAAAGTTTTCAAAACTCTTTTTGGTGACTAAATCGTAAAAGAGTCAAAACTTAGAATCTTTAAGGAGCTAATTAGCGAAAATTTCCCATCAAATTTTCCATTAATTTAGGCTATTTTAAAAGTGTTTTTAATTAGTTTTAATATTAAAATAAAATAGAATTAATAAAAGATATTTAATTACACAATTCATTTTCTCACGCAACTAATTTCGCTGTCAACTTTCTCAGCAGCCAAACTATCATTTTCCTTCTAAAATTTCCAGGAATCAATCTCTTTTGATTTCCTTTTAATTTTCTACTTGATTTCTTTGATTCCTACAACAAAATCTACTTGGATTTCAACCAATCTTTGCCAATTAAGGGGGAAATCAGTAATTAGAGGTGATTTTCATTTCTCTTCTCTAATTAAAGGTTTTTTATTTAAATTCCCAAGTTCTTGATCCTTTACAAATGATTTATGATATGGAATTATGATTAAAACATGAATATGATGATTAAATTGAGTTTTTGTGTGGAAATTTGATAAACACTGTTTTGGATCTGTTTTGTATTGAATCTAATTGATTTATATCTCTTATAAGATGTGTTTTAATGTGGAGAGAAGAGATTAATTAAAGAAATCCCGAAACTATGTGAATTGCAAATTTTCTAGGTTGTAAATAGTTAGATTTTGGTGTGATCTTGGTGTTGTAGGGTTGCTGGAGGTATAAGGACGTTGTAAGGATGTTTTTGGATGTTAACTAATGTTGTTAATATGTTGAAATCAATAGGTTTTGGCTGACTGTGTTTATATGAAGTTTGATGATGATTTTGGTTGTTTTAGAGATGGTTTCTAGTGAGGCAAAGTTGTGTTTGCTGGTTGATGGAGATTAGAGATGCTTGGAAGTTCATTAATCCTTTTTTTGATTGGGTAAAGTAGGGGAGTTGAATCCTATAGCTTATGGAGAGGTTGCGAAAGCTTCAAAAGCTTGATTCTCACAACGGCAACCAAGCTTTAGGTTGTCGGTGAGTGGAAATGGTTTTACTGCTTTTAATAGGTTTGAAGATGGTTGTTGGGAGTTTAGAATAAGTTTGAAACACTTATCTAAGCTCAGAACTAAGTATTGGTTGAGCTCTCTCTTATTTTAGGTTTCGCAAAATATAATCTCATGCACATGTTTATAGATTTGATTACTTACTGTTATTTGCATGTTTTAGAAATGAAAGATGTTGCAAATGTACATGATGAAATATGAGCATAGCTAATGATTTATGAAAGAATTTTTAGATTTTCTAGAATACATGCTTTAATGTATTGGAAAATGGTTTGAATTGATGCATATGTAAAACAATAAGTTAATGTGGTTTTTATTGAGTATATTGGCAAGTGGCTGAGGTAAAATGTTATCGAATATAGTTGGCTAGCCATAGGGTTTAAAGTGCACTATAATAAGTCGCCTCATTTGTGTTGAGGGGTCAAGAGTGTGCCAATTCTCCCATTGGTGGATTTATACGTTATAACCGTTGAGGGCCACTCCGGTTTGAAGATGTATGTAAAGTGGTCAAAGGAACCACTTGGGAAATTCGTGTATCCGATGTGTTTTTGATAAGATATAATGAAACTTGTTTTGAGTCACTTGAATGCCAATATATAAGATGATGTATCATGAGAAATTGATTATGTTTTGTATAATATTGTTTATACATAAGATGCTCTTTAAGCTTGCTATTTAGATATTTTGACATATGAAGCTTAAATTGAGGTTTATGATAGAAATCCATGATACATGTGTTGCAAATGATTTAAATGTGCATATTTGAAGAGATTATAGCAACATGAGATGATTTTTCCATGAGACTTATACATTTGGTTTGAATTAAAATGATTTAAAAGCATTGATTAGTGTTTTTGAGATTCCCTCACTAAGCATATAGCTTACGCTCGCCTTTCTCATCAATGCAGAGAAGTAGACTCTATCAGATAGTGAGTAAGCAAGGAAGGATCCAAGGATTGAAGCATTTTCAAGTATGGTTTTACAAATGCATAATAGTAATGAGAGGCAATGTGACCATGTTGTAATTGGGAGGTTTATTTTGGATACTCCCTATTTGTACAAGTTATGTTTGATGTTTTAGACTTGTTTGATGCTTAATGATTGGTTTTGAGAGTTTGGGAAACATTAGGCGTGCTTGGGTAGAAATCATGACTATAGGATTTATGTTGGGATTTGATGAGTAGTGTATGATCTTCTACCATGCCTTTATGCTTGAGGAATTTATTCTTCAGAAGTTTTATGATGATTAGATGTTGATTGGAGCATGTTAGATTGAGCCAAAGTGTCATATGTTGGACCAAAAGGTCATTACATGTCTGTTTGTACCAGTACGGGTCCTATGGGATCGGTACGCTTGGACCTGTCTCGGCTCAATCTAGGAAAAAATGCCTTGGCATACCAATATGCCTAGGGAACGTATCGGTACACGATGTTGAAAATTTGGCTTGGTTTTGGTACACGGGCAACCGTACCGGTACGCCTTTTGGCTACTAGAATTCCCAATTTTGAACATTGCATACCCATACCGATACGCTTGAGGACCATAGAGGTACGCCTTTGAGATTTTAACTCGTATCGATATGGGGATGTAGTGTACCGATACATAGTTAGGTATTTCAGTTAAAATGTTTTTAAAGTTTGATTCTTCGCAGTTTAGTCCCTATTTATTGATTATGCAATTAAATGAGTTTGGATGGTTATTTTAAGTTGAAATTTAACCTGATTGTATGAAATATGACTGATTAAGGATTGGTAACTTTAATTAAAAGGAAGTCCTCTCAATTATCTAAATTTATATTTTGGTCCCTAAAATACAAATTTGTACAATTGGATGTCAAATCGACGCCCGATTGAGTTGTAATTTTCACCATAACTAGCATGATCACCTTAGGACTTAATTATATATTTAGATATGATAAAATAAAAAATGTACAATTTCTTAAGTAATTTTTTCGGGGTTGTCTCGACCAACCCTAATGTAACTCACTCGGATTGGTCTTGCAACTAGACCAGGTTAAGGGGGTTATAGTTACAGCATAAAAATGGTATGGAAATGTTATCGGATATAGTTGGCCGGTCATAGGATTTAAAGTGCATTATAATAAGTAGCTTGTGATTCGTAGAGGTGGTATTTTAATGGCATTTACTCCGGGGGAGTCCGTAGAGGTGATGTATTAAAAGTATTTACTTCGACCATGTGAACCCTAATATTGTTGAGGTAATACTTCAGTGGCGTTTACTTCGACTGCGACTGTAGAGGTGATGCATTGGAAGTGTTTACTCCAAATTAGAGGATGAGCCTTGGTAGTGTAGAGGTGATGCATGTATTGCATTTACTCCATGCCATTGAGTTGTAAGTGATTAGGATATCACTTGGGAAATCCGTGTATCTGATGTGGTTTGATGAAAGAAATGAGATTTGGAAAGGATCACTTGTAAGCCAATATAATGAATTGATGTATCATGTTGATGGATTGCTTTGTATAATGTGATTTATACATGTGAATACTCTTTAAGCTTTGCATATGAGTTGTTATGCATGGGAAGGCTTAAATTGAGGGTTGCATACGGGATTATGCAGTTGAATCCATGATACATGTTGCATATGGTTTAATATGCCTGGTTTGGAAAAGGTTAAATGTATGTTTTGAAAGTAAGGCATGATGGTTTTTGAATAAAGACATACGT
The DNA here is from genome assembly GCA_019671005.1 of Hibiscus mutabilis. NCBI lineage: Eukaryota > Viridiplantae > Streptophyta > Magnoliopsida > Malvales > Malvaceae > Hibiscus > Hibiscus mutabilis. The sequence goes on along the minus strand of CM033728.1, from coordinate 30,260,468 downwards.
GAAAGGCTTTGGAATAAACCGGTTTTAAAATGCATTGGATGGTGTTTTCTCCCCACTAAGCATTGCGTGCTTATGCTCTTTTTATCATCAATGCAGATTAATGGGTTGAAGGGAAGCAAGCAAGGAAGGATATCCAGGGACTTGGTTGGACAATATGGTTTGATACAATATATAGTAGTAATAAGGGCAAAGTGTCAAATGTTGTATTGGGAGGGTTGATTGCTAGACTCCCTATTTTTTATAAGTTTCAATTGTGGTTTTAGATATGGAAATGGTTGATAATCTTTGTTTGAAGGGTTTGGCGATAAAGATGCATACTTGGGTAAAAGTTATGCCATTAGGGGTCAATGTTGGTTTGACTTGAATGGTTGATTCGTTAACAAGCTTGGATGTTCATTTTTATGATGCCATGAAGATTGATGATGCGTGGTTAATGTTTATATTTGATTAGAGTGAGCCAAAGTGTCATATGTTAGACCTAGAGGTCAACAGAGGCCCTGTCGTATCGGTATGGGTACCCTAGTGTCGGTACACGGGGTCTAAAATGGCTTAGTTTTGGTATAATTGCCTAGGGGTATTGTTATGGTTTAGCCGCGTATTGGTATGCCCTTACAAAATAACTCATGGGTATTAGTACACGGGTTCAAGTATCGATACCCCCTTATATATTAAGTTCTGTTCTAGTACACGGGGTACCGTACCGGTACGAGTTTTAGCTACTAAAATCTGAGGTTTTGAGGAATTAAAGAGGGAATTGGTAATCGGGAACGTGTACTGGTAAACCACCATTTTATTTTAGGAAATAAAGATCCCAAGCTTATGCTGAATCGAGAGTGGACTTGCCTTGGTCTTATGTGTGTGAGTTCTAGGGCGTAGCGGTAGTTCTATTCCCCGAGGCTAATTCAATTAAGTCTTGTGAAGCTATGAAATAAGCTCTTGCCAACCTCTGCAGAATATACTCAGTGTGTCACGAGTAAAGTAGATTTAGTTCAAGTAAAGTAGAGAAAAGAATTAGCTCAAGTTCACAGCCCATTCCTTCTAGCTGCCCTTACTTGCTTAAGTAGTGTATCGGTACGGGCATGTTAGTACCGGTATGTATGGCTGTTATTTCAGTTTATTGTCTACGAAAGTTTGATTTTGTGCATTTTGGTCCCTAAATATTTGTATGTTTAATTACTTATACAAATAAGCTCTGTTGGAGCTGAAATTTCACATGTGTGGTATCAATGAGATTAATTGAGGATTGATAAACGTTTTTATGGAAATTGATAATAATTTTAGGAAAATTACATTTTAGTCCTTGAATATAAATCGCATGTTTTCAGTGTCGTTTGAATGTTCCGCTGGTTAAGTTCACACTCTAAGGAATTTAATTGCATTTAGACAAGATAAAAAGAAAAAATAAGTCCAATTTAGTTTATTAGATCGAATTTGCTTCGGCGAACCTAATATAGTCCTTTTAGTCTAGTTTTTGGCTAGATTAGGTTAAGGGGTTACATTTGTTGTTATCAGAGCCAGGTTATGAAAAGCGGGATGTCGTTCATACATTGTTTTGAGTGGTTTATAAAAAATAGGATGTTGTTGATGATTGTTCGATGATGTTTGCTATGCACGGTGATTGTCTATACATACGGTGATTGATATATGCTATGTTGGGGTATTTATGGGTACATATTGCCTTATTACCACTGTTATAAAAAGATTTTGGTTTGAAATAAAAGTCTTTGATCCTTGCTTGAAGATGGCCTAATTATTTTTGTTTTGGTGAAATTATCATGCCCTAGATACGTTTTTATGTGATGCCACCGAGGAGAGAGTTAAGATCGAGCACGGGTGCTATTGTCAGAGGGTAGAGAGTTAAGGGTGAAATAGTGCTTCTTGAGGGATTGCCACCTCTTCTGTCTAACCCGTCTGAGGTTGTCGAGCAAGTACCACTTGCACCACCTGGTCCGGTGTATGGTGATATGACACCTTTGGTATAGGCGATGGCTAGAGCATTTTAGGCCGCGATGGTTGTAGTTTATGTACCTACACTGACATCGGCTACCGCTACTAATACGAGATTGTCATTAGAACATTTACGCAGTTTGGGAGGTGTTAAGTTTAGAGGGTTGGCACTCGAGGCATCTAAGGAGTGGTTTGCCAATATAGATCGAATTCTGGATCAGATGGGGTGCAATGATGCCTGGAAGCTAGGATGTGAGGTGTCCCTGCTGCAGGGTGATGCTTACAGTTTGTGGACTACTGTGATCACATTCATAAAACCCAGTGATGTGATGTGGGAGTTCTTTTAGGCTGCCTTCAGGAAGAAGTATCTAGGAGTTAGATACTTGGATGAGAAGAAACATGAGTTTATAGCCTTGGTTTAGGGTAGTATGTCAGTATATGTGTACGAGGTACAATTCGTGAGGTAAAGCCAATGTGCGCATGAGTTGGTGCCGTATGAAAGGCAAAGTTGTTACCAATTCTGTTATGGATTGGTACAGGATATCAAGATAATTATGTTGGTTACTTAGAATACAAATTTTGATGTGTTGGTTGCGCGAGCTAAGGATGTTGAGTAGAGCTTGGGTTTGACATCTCGTGCTGGAAGGTTTGGTTCTGGTAAGAGAGCCACTGAGTTTAGTTCCAGTGTGGATGGTACATGAGGCACCATGATTGAAGGCATCAACCTGAGTTTGGTCATGATGAGGGCCATGTTGGGAAAAGATAACTACTCAAGTGTGCTAAACGTGGGAAACGACACTCAGGGGTTTGTTAAAGATTGATAAAAGTCTATCGGGGCTGTGGATTGAGAGATCGTATTAGACGTGATTGCCCACAGGTAGGACGAGTTGGTCTGGCTCCTACACTCGTTGCGGATACTACTTGTTGGGGTTGTGGGTCTGGGGATCACGTGAGGCATTATTGCCGATGTTAGCTAAAGGTGTGCATGCTCCTGCACATGTTGTTGCACCACAGAGAGGCCATGGGCACGGTCAAGGTATTTTCCAATAGAGGGAGGAAGGACAGAGGACTATGGCACATACAGTGGCAGTTCAACCCGAGGGTGGGAGACCTATGAGGATCTATGCGCATTGCAAAAGGAGGAATGACACGGGTGTGATAGCAAGTACTTTTACCTTGTAGTCTATTTCATTACTTTCTTTGATAGATTATGGTTCTATGCATTCATATATTTTGCTTGAGCATGCACATTTTCTTGATATACCGGTATAAATGTTAGATGTGGGTATACAAGTAACAAGTTCTTTTGTAGAGACTGTTGTTACGAGGAGGTTGTATAAGATATGTCCTTTGATGGTACAAGGTCACGTGTTTACGGCTAATTTGATGGAGCTGTCGTATCATGGTTTTGATGTGATCTTGGGTATGGATTGGTTGACCGAGTATGAGGCTGTGGTCGAATTTGTAACCAAGCAAGTTTTGTTGAAAATTGCTGATGTTTATGAAGTAGTAGTTAAGGGTGAGAATGTTTAGTTCTTATACAATGTGGTTTCAGCTATGAAAGCATAGAAGTTGCTAGAGTGTGGGTGTTAAGCATATCTGGCTTATGTTATAAACCCAAATGTGGAAGAAGTGCGGACTAAGGATATCCGTACTGTTTTTGATTTTCTATGGGTGTTTTTAGAGGAGTTGCTTCCAGATAGAGAAGTGGAGTTTTGTATTGAGATGTATGCTGATATGGCTCCAGTGTTGATTGCACCGTACCACATGGCACCAAAGGAGTTGAAAGGGTTGAAGACGCAACTTCAGGATTTGTTGGACCGTGGTTTCATCCGACCTAGTGTTTCACTGTGGAGGAGCACCAATATTGTTTGTGAAAAAAGGATAGCACTTTGAGGATGTGCATCGACTATTGCCAACTGAACAAGTTGATGATTAAGAATAAGTATCCTTTTTCATGAATTGACGACTTGTTCGATCAATTTCGGGGTGCTACTATGTTTTTTAAGATTGATTTGAGATCTAAATACTATTAGTTGAAAGTTAAGGATAAGGATGTGCCGAAGACTACTTTTCGTACGAGGTACATGCATTATGAGTTTCTGGTAATGCCATTTGGATTGATGAATGCACGTGCAACATTCATAGACATGATGAATTGGGTGTTCCATGAATTCTTGGGTCAAATTGTAGTAGTGTTTATTAATGACATTCTCGTGTACTCTCGTACCGAGGAGGATCATGATCGACACATACAGATTGTGTTGAAAACCTTGTTGGATAATCAAGTTTATGCTAAGTTGAGCAAGTGTGAGTTTTGGAGTAAGAAAGTGATCTTTCTTGGTCATGTTCTTTTGGCGGAATGTATCCGGGTGGTTCCGTAAAAGATTGAGGCAGTTGTGAATTGGAAGCAACCTAAGTCGGTGACGGAGGTTTTTAGTTTCTTAGGGTTGGTAGGTTATTATGGTCGCTTTGTGGATGTGTAATGCCCTGAAATTGGGCCTAGGTGTTGATCGGATCGGGTATGTGATTCGAAAGAATCGGTTTAGGAAATTTGAGTAGTTTTGGAATTAAATTCTAATAAATTGTTTTTGGCTAAAAATGAATGTGGAAAATGCTAGAAAATACTTAATTAATATTTTAAGTATTTTGGTAAATTCAATTTGAAGAAATTAAATCCGATTTTGGGAAATTTTGGTCTAGTGACTAAAATGAAAAGTTTTCAAAACTATTTTTGGTGACTAAATCGTAAAAGGGTCAAAACTTAGAATCTTTAAAGAGCTATTTAACCAATATTTTTCATCATATTTCCCTTAATTTAGGCTATTTTTAAAGTGTTTTAAATGTTTTTTAATATTAAAAGGAAATAGATTTAATAAAAGGATTTTAGTTTTCCAAAATCACTTTATTACGTAACTACTTTTCTTCCAACTTGTTCTCTCAACTTTCACAGCAGCCAAACTAAGATTTTCTCTCCAAAATTCTCAGGAATCAATTCTTATTGATTTTCTTTTTGTTTCCTGATTGATTTCCTTAATTCCTATTGCAAAATATACTTGGATTTCAACCAATCTTTGCTAATTGAAGGAAAATCAGTAATTATAGGTGATTTTTGTTTCTCTCATCTAATTAAGGGTTCTTTATTGGAATTCCCAAGTTCTTGATCCTTTGTAACAGATTTATGTTATGGAATTATGATTTAAACATGGATTTGGTATTTAAATTGAGTTTTATGTGGAAATTTGTTAAATACTATTTTGGATCTGTTTTGTGTTGAATCTAATTGATTTAGATCTCAATTAAGATGTTTTAATGTTGAAAAAATTGATTAATAAATGAAATCCCATAACTATGTGAATTGCTAGTTTTCTAGGTTGTTATATAGTTAGATTTTGGTGTGATCTTGATGTTGTAGTAGTGCTGGAGGTATAAGGATGTAATTAAGATGTTTTTAGATGTTAATTGATGTTGTTAAGATGTTAGAATCAATAGGTTTTGGCTGGGCTTTGTTTAAATGAGGTTTGGTGATGATTTCGGTTGTTTTAGAAAGGTGTTTGGTGATTTCTTGTGAGGCAAAGTTGTGTTTATTGGTTGCTGGAAGTTAGAGATGCAGGGATGTGTTTTAATGCTCTATTTTTTATTGGGTAAAGCAGAGGAGTTGAATCCTTTGGCTTTTGGAGAAGGCGCAGAATCTTCAAAAGCTTGATTCGCGCACCGGCAAGCTAGCTATGGATTGCTAGTGAGTGGAAACATGTTTTACTGCTATTAAAAGGTTTGAAAGAAGTTGTGGGAGTTTAGAATAAGTTTGGAACAATTATCTAATCTTAGAAGTAAATATTGGTTGAGCTCTCTCTCGATTTTGATTTTGCAAAATGAATCTCATGCACATTTACCCACCTCGACACACACGAGGCAACTTCTTTCAATGGAACATTTTGATGTTGTCTCGTGCGTGTCGAGGTGGGTAAATGTTCCATTAACTCCACCATGATAACTACAGCGGTTGAGGTGGATAAATGTTTTGTTTTCTCCCAATGGTGGATTTATACATCATAACCTTTGAGGTGGGTAATTGTTTTGTTGCTCCGGTTCGAGGATGTATGTGAAGTGGTCGTAGGAACCACTTGGGGAATCCGTGTATCCGATGTGTTTTATAAACAAAATGGTACTGGTTTTGAGTCACTTGAAAGCGATATATGAGTTAAAGTATCATGAGAAATGGATTATGTCTGTATAATGTGATTTATAAATGAGATGCTCTTTAAGCTTGTTATAGAGATTGTTGCATAAGAAGCTTAAATTGAGGTTTGAGATAGAATCCGTGATACATGTGTTGCAAATGATTTAAATGTGCATACTTGAAGAGATTATTGAAGCATGAGATGATTTTGCCATGAGATTTTTATGTTTGGTTTGAATTAAAATGATTTTAATTACATTGTTGAGTGTTTTTGAGATTCCCTCACTAAGCTTATAGCTTACGCTCTCCTTTCTCATCAATATAGAGAAATAGCCTTTTCGGACACCGAGTGAGCAAGGGAGGATTCAAGAGTTGAGACTTTTCAAAGTATGGTTTTATAAGTACTAAGTAGTAGTAAGAGGCAATATGACCTAGTGGTATTTGGGAGGTTTATTTTTTAGTAGTCCCTATTTGTATGAGTTTGATTTGATGATTTGGACTTGTATGGTTTTTAATGTTTCGTTTTGAGGGGCTGGGAAACAATATGCATGCTTGGGTAGAAAACATGCCTTTAGGGGTTTGCTTTGAATATGACATGTTGAGTATAATCATCCATCATGTTGATATGTTAAAATAACTGATGTTTGTCCAGTCTTATGATGATTAGATGTTGATTAGTATATGTTAGATTGAGCCAAAGTGTCATATGTTGGACCTAGAGGTCATTACAGGTCTGTCCGTACTGGTATGGGTCCTCAGGGATCGGTACGTGGGGACCTTCTACGGCTCAATCTGGGTAAAATTGCCTTGTTGTATCAATACACCTAGGGACTGTATCGGTACGCGTAGCTTGAAAATAGGACTGGTGTTGGTACACGGGCAACCATATCAGTACGCCCTTTAGTCACTGGAATTCTAATTTTTGAAATACACATGCTTGTACCAATATGAGTGTGGACAGTACGATTACTCCTTTGTCGTTTTCAATCGTTGAGATACTGTAATGGCCTATACTGGTACGCTAGTTGTTATTTTAGTTAAGATGCTTTCTGAAGTTTGTAATCTTTACAATTTGGACCCTGTTTCATAATTATGCAATTAAATGAGTTTGGATGGTTAATTTAAGTTGAAATTTAATTTGTTGGCATGTAATATTACTAAATAAGGATTGGTAACTTCAATTTTATGATTGACCTTATAATAATTATTGGAAATTACATTTTAGTCCCCAAAATGCAAAATTATGCAATTGGATGCCAAATTGACGCCCGATTGAGTTGTGACATTCACCATAACCAGTATGATCACCTTAGGTCTTAGTTATGCATTTAGATAAGTTAAAAAATGGATTGTATTTGATGTAAATCTTCCAGGTTTGTTTCAGAAAACCCTAATGTAGCTCACTCAATTTTGTCTTGTGACTAGACTGGGTCAAATGGGTTATATTTGGTGGTATTAGAGCCAGGTTATGATTTTTGGGAGGTGGGTTATGGTTGTTTGGTTGATTATTGTTACATGAATATGTTGTTTGACATGTATGGTGTTTGAATTTGTGAGCTTATGTTCGATATGTGGTATGTTTGCGTGTTTAAATTTGGGGACACATTGCCTTATTACTAATTGAGTTAAATGATTTTGCTTTTAAACAAGAGTGACTTGGATTCTTGCTGTAAGCTGGCCTAATAATTTTTGTTTTATTGCATTATCATGTTTTACACTCATATTTCTACGTATGTGACCGAGACGAGAGACTAGAGCTCATATGGGGAGTGTGATAGATAGACGGGATGATGAGTTGCCTCCTCCTCCACCGGTTCCTCCTATTGGTGTTGAGGTAGAGGGCGATACACCTCAGGCACAACAAGGACCTATTTTCGAGGATATGACACCGTTAATCCAAGTGATGACGGGAGCTTTTTAGGCAGCCATGGCTGGAGTGCAAGTCTGGCACTAGCACCTGTAGCTGTTAACACCGGTTTATCTTTGGAGCGTCTAGTAGCCTGGGTGGCACTGCGTTTAGAGATTTGGCTCCTAATGTGGTCAGGAAATGGTTTGCTAGTACGAAGAGGATCTTTGGCCAGATAGAGTGCGCAAACATTCGCAAGTTGGGTTGCATTGTGTCGTTGCTCCAGGGTAATGCTTACAGTTGGTAGACATCTACAATAGCGAGTATGGCACATGCTGATGTAACTTGGGAATTCTTTAGTGCTGCCTTCCAAAAGAAGTATTTGGGATCTCGATATCAGGATGAGAAGAAGAGGAAGTTTATGGCTTTGGAGTAGAGGAACATGTCTATTTTCGAGTGTGAGATCTAGTTTGTCCGGTTGAGCCAATATGCTCATAAATTGGTTCTAAATGAGTGACAATTATGTGACCGATTCTGTTATGGTTTGATCAAGGAGGTGAAGACATACATGTTGGCTATAGACTATACAGAGTTTGATGTCCTGGTTTCTCGAGCCAAGAATATAGCATATAATTTGGGGTTGCCTGCTCGTTCTGGGAGTTCTTTTGTGGGAAAGAGGAGTGCTGAATCAGATGTTGGTAAAGATAGATACAAAAGGCTTGGAGATAGGAGGTACCTTCTAGATTAGAGATGAGGAGGGAATGGTGCCGGGCGTGGACACCAAGGTCAGAATACCTATTATGGAATTCCCAAGTGTAGGCGATGTGGTAGGCAGAATTCAGGGGAGTGCTTGGGTACTATTGGCACATGTTGGAGCTATGGGTTGCGGGATCATCTTAGGCATGATTGTCCACAGTTGGCCAGGGATGGTCAGGCTCCTACAACTACTGCTATGCCATAGAGAAGTCGTGGGCGCGACCATAGACATTGCTAGCGTAGGGATGAGGGACAGAGAATGGTGGCTCATACCGTAACGGCTCAGCCTGAGGGTGGTGGATTGATAAGGGTTTTTGTACACCGCGTTTGAAGAAACGATACCAATGTGATTGCATGTACATTTACTTTGCAGTCTATACCTTTGCTTTCCTTGATTGATTCTGATTCTACACATTCATACATCGTGCACGAACATGCTTGCTTGCTTGATATACATGTAGAGGTGTTTGATGTTGGTATGAGGGTAACAAGTTCCTTTGGTGAGACCATAGTAGCTAGGATGTTGTATAGGAGATGTCCCTTGATGGTATAGGGTCATGTGTTTGAAGCTGACCAGATGGAGTTGCCGTTTTACGGTTTTGGGGATGGATTGGTTGTCTGAACATATGGCTGTAGTTGATTTTGAGACCAAGTGAGTTTCGCTAAAACATGCAGAGGATTATGAAGTGGTGGTTGTGGGCGAGAATTTTAAATTCTTGTCCAATGTTGTTTCGGCTTTGGAAGCGCAAAAGTTGCTAGATTATGGGGGTTAAGCATACCTAGCCTATGTTATGAACCTTAATATGAAAGAAGTGCATGCCCAGGATATTCGCACAATTTGCAATTTTCTAAGAGTGTTTTCGAAAGAATTGCCTGGTTTGTCACCGGATAGGCAGGTGGACTTTTGCATTGAGACGTACGTAGATACGGTCCCGGTGTCGATTGCACCGTATCGTATAGAACTAAAAGAGTTGAAGATGCAGTTACAAGAGTTGTTGGATCGTGGTTTCATTCGGCCAAGTATGTCACCATGAAGAGCATCAATATTGTTCGTGAAGAGGAAAGATGGCACGATAAGAATGTGCATTGATTATCGGTAACTGAACAAGTTGACGATTAAGAACAAGTATCCTTTGCCGAGGATTGATGATTTGTTTGATAGTTTCATAGTGCTACAGTGTTTTCTAAGATTGATCTAAGGTTTGGGTATTATCAATTGAAGGTGAAGGATAAAGACGTGTTGAAGACAACTTTTTGCACACATTATGGGCATTATAAGTTCTTAGTGATGCTATTTGGGTTGACAAATGCACCGACACCATTCATGGATATGATGAATCGGGTGTTCCATGAATTCTTGGGTCAATTTGTGGTAGTGTTCATCGATGACATTCTTCTGTACTCTCGTACTAAGAAAGATCACGATCGGCATTTACAGATTGTGTTATAAGTTTTGTTGGACAACAAGCTTTATGCCAAGCTGAGTAGATGTGAGTTTTGGATCAAACAGGTGGTTTTTCTTGGTTATGTTGTTTCGGCCAAGGGTATTCGTGTGGATCCGCAAAAAATGAAACTGTTGTGAATTGGAAACAACCGAAGTCAGTGTCATAAGTTCATAGTTTCTTGGGGTTGGCATGATATTACCGACGCTTTGTAGATGGTTTCTCGAGGATTGATGCCGCTTTGACGAAGTTCTTGCAGAAGGATGTAAGTTTTGAGTGGATGGAGGGTAGACAACAAGCTTTTGATAGGTTGAAGAAAGCTTTGACGCAAGTGTTGCGCGTAATAAGTGCTACGCAATTGTGCAAGTATACACGTCGCAAGTAATAAAGTGATACGAGTATCGAGTATCGTCTCCACAAGGATTGGTTTGGGCAATTTTGCTTAAGTTACTGCACTGTGAAAATAAAAACACAATTGATAATAGAGGTTTTAATTGGTTTGGGCCACAAAGAATGAATGAGATCAAATGAGAGGGATAGGCCAGGTTATCGTGAGTTGAGGTGTGATAGCCGATTGGATCGTCTTGGTAAAAGAGTGCAAGGGAAACTAAGTTGCCGTGGCAACTTGCACAGCGGGGTTGCCAAGGCGACTAGCTGGACAACTACTTGGGCGGCTGGGCAGCAACTTCAAGGTTCGGCGGAGCGTTTTCAATGGTTTCTTCTTATCCCTAAGTCGAAACTCTAGCTACTTGTGCATGCCTTGATAATACATCCCTACGTGAATCAAGGGTGAACAACAACCAATCTTGCGCTCCTCTTAGCCGTTGAAATCCTTAACTTATTCCTAAGCCGGATTAATCTTCACCATCAATAGATTGAATAAAGACCATACTCATTCGTTTCTTGAATCTAACTCTCCCGATATTAGATAAATAGATGAAGTTACGAGATCCTCTCCCAATTCACTCGCAAACAAGAATAAAAGCCAAGAATGAGTAAACCTTGAATAGAAAAGTGCAAACTCTTATTACCTAAACAAAATCCAATTGTTTCTCACAACAACAAAACACAATAACCCCAACCGATCAAGTTAGTTCATGGTTGGGTTCAAAAGATATACAAAGAATAATCCCCAAACCATGAATCTAATGGAAGCAAAGAAGAAAAAGAAGAAATCGAACTCTCCCCCTTGCTCTCTTGTCAAATTTTCTCTCTTCTAGCCCTATGGGGTTGTCGAAATTTCCCTCCTCTTGCCCTCTACAAGTTGACGATATGGCCTCTAATTTATAGGGCTAGGTCAAAGTCCTTCTTTGAGGAGGAAGTTAAGTGGGAATTAAATTATCTTTAAAGAATATAATTCTTTATTATAATTATATTCCTTCTAGAACTTCTCCTATCTTCTTGGAATTTAATTCTTCTTTAATCTCTTCATGGAAATCAAATTCCTTTGGGATTTAGCTTTGCTCCACGTCATCTTGGGCTTGTACAGTCATCAATTTTGATTACCATATCACCTTGTCCTTTGTCGACAATTGCCCTGGCAACTGGCTCGCGTCTCCTTCATGCATTGCCCTAGCAACTAGCTCGGCATCTCCTTCATGCACTGCCCTGGCAACTGGTTGTAGCCTTGTTTAGGCAAGTGATTATGCACACACACAAAAACACACCAAAGCAGCATCTTTTTCAACAAAAATCACCAAGTTATGTAATCAAGCTCAACGGTGGAAATAAACATGAATTAATGCATGAATGACTAATTATGCAACTAATATGAGCTTAAGTCTAACAATAATATGAGTAAAAAGGGTAATAAAAATAGTACTTTTGAACACTTATCACACCCCCAAACTCGAACTATTGCTTGTCCTCAAGCAATGCAAACTAACAATTACCTGCCAAGACTTTAATCATCAAAGACATGCTTGAAACTTGAATTCACACCTCGGAACCGTGGCACAAAGTATGATCACCTTTTAATTTTTCGGATAGCACAAAAATTACCCGGAACAAAACTATAATGCTCGTGACAATGTGTGTGCGTAGTTGTGTACAAGTTGATTTTCAAGATTCTATGTGAACAATAGGTTTTTATCAAATTTAATTACTGAGGCATTTATTTTTATTTTCACTAGAGCCAATTTCAGGCACCTCTAGCAAAGTAAGCAATTTCTCATTTTATTTTAGTCGACTTGAGCCAATTTCGGGCACCTCTAGCGATTCTTTAATATGCATTAACTACTAGAGCCAGTTTTGGGCACCTCTAGCAAGAAATTAACTTTTAATTTTCAATTTTAAATTTACCCAAATTTTAAGCAACCTAAGTTCACTAAGTTTCTTTCAATCAACAAGCCCCAACCGTGTAAAAAAATTCAGCATCATAGTAAAATTCTAAGTTCTTTTCATGCAATCCTAAAATTAAAGGTTCTTTTAATTAAGTGCAGTGGCAAAAATTCATCATTGGATAATCAACAAGTCTTAAGCAATTAAATCCAATTAAAGGCATGGCAAGTAATATATGCAACCTATATGTGATTGCTAAAGATGAATGCAACTAAACATGAAACTAACTAGAAACCAACACCCCCCCAAACTCGAGAGAAGCATTGTCCTCAATGCATGTAAGAGTGAAAAAAAATTTAAAGGAAACTAAATGAAATGAGTTAGTCGGAGAGGTCGTCACCTCGAGTGATAAGTTTCCTTCGTGTCGTTTGCTTGATTCATTTTTCAATCGGTGGTTGAATGCTGGTACCGCGTGAATAGCATTGCTTTGATTTGATCCATGTTTGCCGATGCACGTTCACTTGCATGGGCATCAGTAGTTGCCGAAGCCATTGTTGTTGCCTGGGCATCGCCAGTTTCTGTTGTGGTTGCTGTGGCAAGTAGTCGGTAGTGAATTTCCTTAGCATGGTGGTTGTGAGTCTTGTTGTGGAAAAGAAAACCTGGAAACTAAAGATAATGAAGAAAAATAAAATCTCTCCTAAAAATTCCAAAAATAAATAAAGAGAAAAAAATAACCGAAAATAATATAAAGAAAAAAATAGTTCAAAAAAATAAAAATAAAAAGAAAATATCAAAAGGAGAGCATGCTCATGTATCTCCTAAGATGTGAACTTCTTTGTTTTGTTCTACATGGGCACCGTTGTAGTGCTTCAATCTCTGCCCGTTAACTTTGAATTCATGTTCGTCGGTAATGGACTTGATTATCACGGCACCATGGGAGAATGGTTTGACAACTTCGAATGGTCCCGGCCATCTTGATTTTAGTTTTCCCAGGAAAAGTTTCAGCTGAGAATTGAATAAGAGAACTAGTTGCTCTGGCATGAATTGTCGCGGTAATAGTTTCTTGTCATGCCATTGCTTTGTTTTTTCCTTGTAGATTCGTGCATTGTTATAGGCGAGTGCACAAAATTATTCTATCTCTTTGAGGTCCGACAAAAGCTTTTGCCCGACACTTTCCCAATCCATATTCACGGTCTTGATTGCCCAATATGCCTTGTGTTCGATTTCCACCGGTAGATGGCATGTTTTGCCATAGACAAGTCGGAAGGGGGACATACCTAAGGGTGTTTTGAATGCAGTGCGATATGCCCAAAGTGTGTCATCTAGTCTTGTTGATCAATCCTTCCTAGAGGGATTTACAACTTTCTCGAGTATACCCTTCAATTCCCGTTTGGAAATTTTTTCTTGCCCATTGGTTTGTGGGTGATATTCCCCGTCCTTTGGCAACGATCAGATTGCTTGTAAAACTCTTGGGCATCTTTGTACAGTGTTGGCCAATACAAACCGGATTGAAAAACTTTGGCCGCGGTACGAGTTCCTCCAAAATGTCCTCTATAGGGTGAAGAATGGCATTGTCAGAGTACATTCTGTTGCTCCTCTTCAGGGACACATCAGCGTATACCCTGATCAGGGTATTGCCGAGGTATGTGCTACCGTGGCGACTGCTCCCAAGATTGCCGAGTCGTGTGTGTCTAGAGTTGCCGAGGCATACGCGTCCATGGTTGTCGAGGCGTCAAGGGTTGCTGCGGCATCGAGGGTTACCGAGGCATGCACATCCATCGTTGCCAAGGCGTCAAGGGTTGCTGCGGCATTGTGGGTTGCCGAGGTGTGAACGTCTATGGTTGTCGAGGCGTGCGTTTCAAGAGCTACTGCGGCGTCGAGGGTTGCCGAGGCATGCGCATACATGGTTGCTGAGACGTGTACATCTATGGTTGCCGAGGCAACTAAAAGTTGTTCATCCGGGAATGCATCGCATATGTCTAAATCCGCATCCTCCTCCCTGTTAGTTGGCCTAGGACTTCTCCTACCGCAAAATCACTTGCATCACACATAAGCTCAAAAGGTGGCGTCCAATCTGGTGGAACAACAATGGGTGCTGAGGCAAGCTTTTCCTTAAGGGTTTTGAATACTTGGGCGCAAGAATCATCAAAATGGAAGACTTTATCTTAGTGGGGGTAATCTCTCAATCACGTCCACCTTGGCTTTGTCTACTTCAATTCCCTTGGATGAAATCTTGTGGCCGAGAACTATTCCTTCATCTACCATAAGATGGCACTTCTCCTAATTAAGGACTAAATCGGTTTCTTCACATCTTGCCAACACATTCTCTAAATTGTCGAGGCAACTATTGAAGTCACTACCAAAAATGGAAAAATCATCCATGAAGATCTCAAGGAAGTCTTCGACCATGTCTGAAAAGAGTGCCATCATGCATCTTCTAATGTTAGTGCATATATGAGAAAACTTGAGGATGGTATTTTTTGATACTTCTTATAGTCCATCCGCACCCTCCATCAGGAGACAATATTGCCCAAAAAGAGTTTGGCCAATGTGCTTGCCAATTCTCCCTTTTGCGTTACCATGGTGGAGGTGTCTTTCTTCTTTGTTTGCTTTGTAGTCCATGTATACTCTCCACCTTGCTACTATTCCTGAAGGCACAAATATGTTAATATGAAAAATTATATCCATTCTCAACCATTCAATTACCTCATTCTTGTCGACTTCTATCATGGTTGGATGTAGCCTTTGTTGTTGTGGCAATTGCTGCTGAAGCCAATTGTCGTGGCAATCAGTTGCCAAAATTTGCTGTAAGTTAAGGGAAGAACTAATTTTTTGAAAAGCTTTACGAATCCAAACACAGTTTTCTTTTGGCCTCTCAAACATCTCCATCAGTAGAGATTTCGATGGCTTCAAATCTACCAACCTCGGTTCCTCAAGACATACCTGCAATGGACGAGGTGAGTTTTTAAAGAATTCGAAAGGTTCAACCATTACCTGCTCATATTTCATTGGCAAAGTATTATTATCTCGTTGATCTTGCATGTGGTCGTGTAGTTGTCGTGGCAATTGTAGATGAGAGCAATCTACAGATTCCTGCTTCAACATCAACGTTGTAACCTTCTGGGCATCAGGTTCCTCAGAATTTGTTGTAGTATTGTTCTTCTCAGCTTCACTGACTGTTGTCGTGGCATTGCTCTGTTCAAGCTCCTCAATCATTGCTGAGGCAATTTGTTGTTCAGGCTTATCATGTGTTGGGCAGTCTCTCTCATTGGCATCCTCTTGACTTTGAGGTTCTAGTTGTTCCCCACACATCGGAGAGCTTTCTTTGCATTGCTCCTTATCCTCTTGCCTTGGGACGTCAGTATCCCTAGGAATGAATTGTTGGTGCATGTTAACAATGACATATATGGATCTCCCCAATTGATCTTCTGAATCCCCTAAGGTTGCATCCCACTGAGCTATCCTCGTATCCATAGATTTTGATAGCTCTTGAATCTCTTCAATTGATCCGTCAAGTCTAGCCAAGGAAGCTAGTAACGTTTCCTCCAAGGAATTGGAATGCTCATTAAAATGACTACATTGCCATGGCATATCTGTTGCTGCGGCAAAATTGTTATGGTAAAAAAAAATTATGAGCTTTTTGACCATACCATGAAGAATTTTGTTGCTGGTTCCCTCTATGGTCCTCCATGTAGTTATATGTACCGAAAATGTGAGGACAAATTTCAAACACATGATGTTCTCCACACATAGCACGAGATTTTTCCACGGTATAAGTTATTTGGGCTTTTCTCGGTTGGTATAGGTAATCATCAAAGGGTGCAAGAAACTCTTGATTGGATTAATTCATATCTTCCAACATCATCTCTCGAATTTATTTCCCGACATGTTGATGTCCCTTAACTTGTAGCGCACCTAAATTTTTTTTTGATAAAGCAAACAAAAAGAAAAGTTAGTAAAACTAAGAGAAAAAAATGCAATAACAAAAACAACTAACACCAATTGCCAATCCCCGGCAGCGGTGCCAAAAATTTGTTGCGCGTAATAAGTGCTATGCAATTGTGCAAGTATACACGTCGCAAGTAATAAAGTGATACGAGTATCGAGTATCGTCTCCACAGGGATTGGTTTGGGCCACTTTGCTTAAGTTACTGGACTGTGAAAATAAAAACACAATTGATAATAGAGGTTTTAATTGGTTTGGGCCACAAAAAATGAATGAGATAAAATGAGAGAGATAGGCCAGGTTATCGTGAGTTGAGGTGTGATAGCCGATTGGATCGTCTTGGTAAAAGAGTGCAAGGGCAACTCAGTTACCGTGGCAACTTGCACAGCGGCGTTGCCTTGGCAACTTGCACAGCGGCGTTGCCTTGGCAACTTGCACAGCGGCGTTGCCTTGGCAACTTGCACAGACTAGCTGGGCAACTACTTGGGCGGCTGGGCAGCAACTTGAAGGTTCGGCGGAGCATTCTTCAATGGTTTCTTCTTATCCCTAAGTCAAAACTCTAGCTACTTGTGCATGCCTTGATAATACATCCCTGCGTGAATCAAGGGTGAACAACAACCAATCTTGCGCTCCTCTTAGCCGTTGAAATCCTTAACTTATTCCTAAGTCGGATTAATCTTCACCATCAATAGATTGAATAAAGACCATACTCATTCGTTTCTTGAATCTAACTCTCCCGATATTAGATAAATAGATGAAGTTAAAAGATCCTCTCCCAATTCACTCGCAAACAAAAATAAAAGCCAAGAATGATTAAACCTTGAATAGAAAAGTGCAAACTCTTATTACCTAAACAAAATCCAATTGTTTCTCACAACAACAAAACACAATAACCCCAACCAATCAAGTTAGTTCATGGTTGGGTTCAAGAGATATACAAAGAATAATCCCCAAACCATGAATCTAATGGAAGCAAAGAAGAAGAAGAAATCGAACTCTCTCCCCCTTGCTCTCTTGTCGAAATTTCTCTCTTCTTGCCTTATGGGGTTATGGGGTTGTCAAAATTTCCCTCCTCTTTCCCTCTTCAAGTTGACGATATGGCCTCTAATTTATAGGGCTAGGTCAAAGTCCTTCTTTGAGGAGGAAGTTAAGTTGGAATTAAATTATCTTTAAAGAATATAATTTTTTATCTTCTAGAACTTCTCTTATCTTCTTGGAATTTAATTCTTCTTTAATCTCTTCATGGAAATCAAATTCCTTTGGGATTTAGCTTTGCTCCACGTCATCTTGGGCTTGTCTAGTCATCAATTTTGATTACCATATCACCTTGTTCTTTGTCGACAATTGCCCTGGCAACTGGCTCGGCGTCTCCTTCATGCATTGCCCTGGCAACTAGCTCGGCATCTCCTTCATGCACTGCCCTGGCAACTGGTTCTAGCCTTGTTTAGGCAAGTGATTCTGCACACACACAAAAACACACCAAAGCAGCATCTTTTTCCACAAAAATCACCAAGTTATGTAATCAAGCTCAACGGTGGAAAGAAACATGAATGACTAATTATGCAACTAATATGAGCTTAAGTCTAACAATAATATGAGTAAAAAGGGTAATAAAAATAGTACTTTTGAACACTCCAATCTTGATTCAACCTGAGTCAGGGAAAAAGTTTGTTGTGTATAGCGATGCATCCTATTTGGGTTTGGGGTGTGTGTTGATGCAAGAAGGAAAGGTTATAGCTTATGCATCTAGATAGTTGAAGTGCACGAGAGCAACTATCCTATGCACGACATTGAGTTGGTTGCGATGGTGTTTTCCTTTAAGATTTGGTGACATTATCTCTATGGTGAGAAGTGTATTGTGCATATATATCACAAGAGTTTGAAATATTTGATGTTGTAAAAGGAGTTGAATCCCATGCAATGAAGATGGTTAGGGTTGCTTAAAGATTATGATTTGACAATTGAGTATCATCTGGGGAAAGCTAATGTTGTGGCTGATGCTTTGAGTAGAAAGGTTGCGGTTGAGTTGAAGGTAATGTTTGCTCGGTTGACTGTAACACATGATGGTGGTTTGTTGGCTGAATTACAGGTGAAGCCATCGTTGTTGCAAATGATCAAGGAGAAGCAACCATATGATAACTTCTTGGTACCGCATGTTAAGGATATAATGGATGGCAATCAAATAGATTTTTACTTTAGTGAGGAAGGTGTTTTGTGTTTCAAAAGTCAGGTGGTGGTGCCGAAAGATGAAGAGTTGAGACACACTATCATAACAGAGGCACATTTGAGTCCTTTTGCTATGCATCCAAGGAGTACGAAGATGTATAAAGACTTAAAGAATGAGTATTTCTGGGTTGGTTTGAAAAAGGATGTCGCGACTATTGTTGCTCGTTGTATGGTTTGTCAACGTGTTAAGATGGAGCATCAGTTTCCTTTGGGGTTGTTACAATCATTAAGGATTTCGAGATGGAAATGGGAGATAATTACCATGGATTTTGTGTCTGGTTTGCCTTTGATGCCATCAAAGAAGAATTCTATTTGGGTGATTGTGGATAGGTTTCTGGAGTGTGTGATAAGTGTTCAAAAGTACTATTTTTATTACCCTTTTTACTCATATTATTGTTAGACTTAAGCTCATATTAGTTGCATAATTAGTTATTCATGCATTAATTCATGTTTCTTTCCACCGTTGAGCTTGATTACATAACTTGGTGATTTTTGTGGAAAAAGATGCTGCTTTGGTGTGTTTTTGTGTGTGTGCAGGATCACTTGCCAAAGCAAGGTTAGTGCTAGTTGCCAGGGCAATGCATGAAGGAGACGCCGAGCTAGTTGCCAGGGCAATGCATGAAGGAGACGCCGAGCCAGTTGCCATGGCAATTGTCGACAAAGAGAAAATGCAATAGGGATGTCAAAATTAATGACTATACAAGCCCAAGATGACGTGGAGCAAAGCCCAAACCCAAAGGAATTTGATTTCCATGCAGAGATTAAAGAAGAATTAAATTCAAAGAAGATAGGAGAAGTTCTAGTAGGAATACAATTATAATAAAGAATTATATTCTTTAAAGATAATTTAATTCCAACTTAAACTCCTCCTCAAATAAGGACTTTGGCCTAGCCCTATAAATAGCAAGGAGATTTCGACAATCCATAGAGAGAAAAATAGAGAAATTTCGATAGAGAGCATTAGGGGAAATTTCGACTTCTTCTTCTTCTTTGCTTCCATTAGATTCATGGTTTGGGGATTATTCTTTGTATATCTTTTGAACCCAACCATGAACTAACTTGATCGGTTGGGGTTATTGTGTTTTGTTGTTGTGAGAAACAATTGGATTTTGTTTAGGTAATAAGAGTTTGCACTTTTCTATTCAAGGTTTACTCATTCTTGGCTTTTATTCTTGTTTGCGAGTGAATTGGGAGAGGATCTCGTAACTTTATCTATTTATCTAATATCGGGAGAGTTAGATTCAAGAAACGAATGAGTATGGTCTTTATTCAATCTATTGATGGTGAAGATTAATCCGGCTTAGGAATAAGTTAAGGATTTCAATGGCTAAGAGGAGCGCAAGATTGGTTGTTGTTCACCCTTGATTCACGCAGGGATGTATTATCAAGGCATGCACAAGTAGCTAGAGTTTCGACTTAGGGATAAGAAGAAACCATTGAAGAACGCTCCGCCGAACCTTGAAGTTGCTGCCCAGACGCCCAAGTAGTTGCCCAGGCAACCATCGATTAGTTGCCAAGGCAACCCCGTTGTGCAAGTTGCCACGGCAACTGAGTTGCCCGTGCACTCTTTTACCAAGACGATCCAATCGGCTATCACACCTCAACTCGCGATAACCTGGCCTATTTCTCTCTTTTTCTTTAATCTATTCTTTTAGTTTATTGCTCTTAGTTTACTCGTTAATTAGAACTCCTATTATCAATTGTGTTTTTACTTTTCACAGTGCAGTAACTTAAGCAAAGTGGCCCAAACCAATCCCTGTGGAGACGATACTCGATACTCATATCACTTTATTACTTGCGACGTGTATACTTGCACAATTGTGTAGCACTTATTACACGCAATAGTGTGCACATTTTCTAGCCGTGCATACGATGTATACTTTGGCCAAGTTGGCAGAATTGTATATTGCTGAGATTATTAGGTTGCACGGAGTGCCAAAGTCTATTGTATCATATAGAGATCCACATTTTACAATAAGTTTTTGGGAGTGTTTACATAGGGCTTTGGGTACTCGGTTGAACTTCAGTACTTCCTATCATCCTCAAATGGATGGTCAGTCTGAATGCGTTATCCAAGTGTTGGAGGATATGTTACGGTGTTGCATCAATAATTTTTAAGGGTCTTGGGAGAAACAGTTACCCCTGGTGGAGTTTGCCTATAACAATAGTTATCAAGCTAGTATCCATATGGCACCATACGAGGCTTTGTATGGTAGAAGGTGTCGAACGCCACTTTGTTGGGCAGAGCCAGAAGAAAAGTATGTTTATTTGCCGGATGTGCTGAAGGATACCAATGAGAAAGTGAAGCTTATAAGTGATTAGTTGAAATTGACTTCAGATCGTTAAAAGGCATATGGTGATTTAAAGCAAAGGGAGATTGAGAATGTAGTTGGAGACCGTGTGTTCCTTAAGGTTTCACCTTGGAAGAAGGTGATGAGGTTTTGACGGAAGGGCAAGATAAGTCCTAGATTTATTGGGCCTTTTGAGGTGTTGGAGCGAGTTGGTCCAGCTGTATATAGGTTGAGGTTGCCGATAGAGTTAGAGAAGATACATAATGTTTTCCATGTATCGATGCTTTGGAGGTATAGATCAGATACTTCGTATGTGATGCCTGTTGAGGAGATTGAGTTGAATCTAAATTTAACCTATGATGAGGCGCCACTGAGAATTCTGGATTCAAGCAGCAAATTTCTTCGTGGCAAGACCATAGAGTTGGTGAAGGTATTGTGGCGATATCGTGGTCTTGGAGAAGCCACCTGGGAAAGCAAGGAGGGCATGTTGAAACAGTTTCCTCATCTTTTTCCGCCAGGTAAATTTCGAGGATAAAATTTCCTAAAAGGGGAGAGTTGTAACGCCCTAAAATTGGGCTTAGGTGTTGAGGGGATCGGGTAGGTGATTCGAAATAATCGATTTAGGCAATTCGAGTAGTTTCAGGAATTAAATTCTAATAAATTATTTTTGCCTAAAATAAAAGTGAAAAAATGCTAGAAAATACTTAATTAATATTTTAAGCATTTTGGTAAATTCAATCTGAAGAAATTAAATATGATTTTGGGAAATTTTGGTGTAGTGACTAAAATGAAAAGTTTTCAAAACTATTTTTGGTAACTAAATCGTAAAAGGGTCCAAACATAGAATCTTTAAGGAGCTATTTGACCAATCTTTTTCATCATATTTTCCCCTTAATTTAGGCTATTTTTAAAGTGTTTTAAATGGGTTTTTAATATTAAAAGGAAATAGATTTAATAAAAGGATTTTAGTTTTCCAAAATCATTTTCTTACATAACTATTTTTCTTCCAACTTTTTCTCTTAACTTTCCCAGCAGCCAAACTAAGATTTTCACTGAAAAATTCTCAGGAATCAATTCTTACTGATTTCTTTTTTTCCTAATTGATTTCTTTAATTCTTATTGCAAAATCTACTTGGATTTCAACTAATCTTTTCCAATTGAGGGAAAAATCAGCAATTATAGATGATTTTCGTTTCTCTCCTCTAATTAAGGTTTCTTTATTGAAATTCCCAAGTTCTTGATCCTTTGTAACTGATTTATGTTATGGAATTATGATTTAAACATGGATTTGGTAATTAAATTGACTTTTATGTGGAAATTTGTTAAATATTGTGTTGATCTGTTTTGTGTTGAATCTATTTGATTTAGATCTCAATTAAGATGCTTTAATGTTGAAAGAAGTGATTAATCAAAGGAATCCCGAAACTATGTGAATTGCTAGTTTTCTAGGTTGTTTATAGTTAGATTTTGGTGTGATCTTGATGATGCAGTAGTGTTGGAGGTATAAGGACGTAAATAAGATGTTTTTGGATGTTAATTGATGTTGTTAAGATGTTAGAATCAATAGGTTTTGGCTAGGATTTGTTTAGATAAGGTTTGGTGATGATTTCGGTTAGAAAGGTGCTTGATGGTTTCTTGTGAGGTGAGGTTGTGTTTGTTGGTTGTTAGAGATATAGGGTTGTGTTTTAATCCTCTATTTTTGATTGGGTAAAGCAGAGGATTTGAATCCTTTGGCTTTTGGAGAAGGCGCGAAAGTTTTGGAAGCTTGATTCGCGCACCGACATGCTAGCTTTGGATTGTTGGTGAGTGGAAATGTGTTTTACTACTATAAAAAGGTTTGAATGAAGTCGTGGGAGTTTAGAATAAGTTTGAATCACTTATCTAAGCTCGGAGGTAAGTATTGGTTGAGCTCTCTCTCGATTTCGGTTTTGCAAAATGAATCTCATGCACATGTTTATGGTTTTAATTACTCACTGTATTAAGCTTGTTTTAGAAATAAAAGATGTTTCTAATGATCATATATGATGGTTATTTAGAATGGAACTTGATCTATGCAAGTATTTTTGAGAATACTAAAATGCATAGTTTAATGTATTTGAAATCGGATTGGTTTGATGCATATGTAAAACAGTGAGGTAATGTTGTTTTATTGTATATATTCGCAAGTGGTGAGTTTAAAATGTTATCGGATATAGTTGGCTAGCTGTAGGTTTTAAAGTGCACTATAATAAGTCACCTCATATGTGTCAAGGTGGGTAAATGTTCCACTTAGTCCACCATGAGAACCGCAGCGGTGGAGGTGGGCAAATGTTCTGTTTTCTCTCGCTAGTGGATTTATACATCATAACTGTTGAGGTGGGTAATTCTTACGTTGCTCTGGTTTGAGGATATATGTGAAGTGGTCGTAGGAACCACTTGGAAAATCCGTTTATCCTATGTGCTTTATAAACGAAATGGTACTGGTTTTGAGTCACTTGAAAGCTAATATATGAGTTAATGTATCATGAGAAATGGATTATGTTTATATAATATGATTTATACATGAGAGGCTCTTTAAGCTTGTTATAGAGATTGTGGCATATGAAACTTAAATTGAGACTTGAGATAGAATCCATGATACATGTGTTGCAAATGATTTAAATGTGCATACTTGAAGAGATTATTGAAGCATGAGATGATTTTGCCATGAGACATTTATGTTTGGTTTGAATTAAAATGATTGTAATTGCATTGATGAGTGTTTTTGAGATTCCCTCACTAAGCTTATAGCTTACGCTCTCCATTCTTATCAATGCAGAGAAATAGCCTTTTCAGACAGCGAGTGAGCAAGGAAGGATCCAAGAGTTGAGACTTTTCAAAGTATGGTTTTATAAGTACTAAGTAGTAATAAGAGGCAATGTGACCAAGTGTATTTGGGAGGTTTATTTTTGAGTACTCCCTATTTGTATAAGTTTGATTTGATATTTTGGACATGTATGGTGTTTAATGTTTGGTTTTGAGTGGGTGGGAAACAATATGCATGTTTGGGGTAGAAAATAGGTCTTTAGGGATTTGCTTTGAATATTCCATGTTGAGTATGATCATCTACCATGTTGATATGTTAAAATAATTGATGTTTGTGAAGTCTTACGATGATTAGATGTTGATTAGTGTATGTTAGATTGAGCCAAAGTATCATATGTTGGACCTAGAGGTCATTACAAGTTTGTCCGTAATGGTATGGGTCTTTAGGGATTGGTACGTGGGGACCTTCCATGGCTTAATTTTGACAAAATTGTCTTTTTGTATTGATACACCTAGGGATTGTATCGGTGCACATAGCTTGAAAATAGGCCAAGTGTCGGTACACAGGTAACCGTATCGGTATACCCTTTAGCCACTAGAATTTTGATTTTCAAAATACACATACCCGTTCTAATACAGTAAGGACCATATAGGTATGCCTCTGTTGTTTTCAACCGTTGCGATACGGTAATGGCCTGTACCGGTACGCCAATCGTTATTTCAGTTAAGATGCTTTATGAAGTTTGTAATCTTTACTATTCGGACCATGTTTCATAATTGTGCAATTAAAAGAATTTGGATGGTTATTTTTGGTTGAAATTTAATCTGTTGGCATGTAATATGACTAATTATGGATTGGTAACTTCAATTTCAGGATTAACCTTATAATTATTTGAAATTATGTTTTAGTCCTCGAAATGCAAAATTATGCAATTGGATGTCAAATCGATGTCTGATTGAGTTGTAACTTTTACCATAACCAGTATGATCACTTTAGGTCTTAATTATACATTTAGATAAGATAAAAAATGGACTGTATTCGATGTAAATCTTCCATGTTTATCTCGACAAACCCTAATATAGCTCACTCGATTTGGTCTTGCTACTAGACCAAGTCAAAGGGGTTATAGGATGGGTTCTCTAGGGTTGCTGCTATGTTAACGAAGTTGTTGCAAAAGGATGTACGTTTCGAGTGGGCGGAAGCTAGACAACAAGCTTTTGAGAAGTTGAAAGAAGCTTTGACTCAAACTCCAATCTTGATTCAACATGAGTCAGGGAAAGAGTTTTTGGTCTATAGCAACGTATCCTACATTGGTTTAGGGTGTGTATTGATGCAAGGTGGAAAGTTTGTAGCTTATGCATCAAGGCAATTGAAGGTGCACAAGCGTAATTACCCTACGCTTGATCTAGAGCTTGCAGCGATAGTGTTTGCATTGAAGATCTAGAGACATTACCTTTATGGTGAGAAGTGTATTGTGTATACGGATCATAAGAGTTTGAAGTATTTGATTTCACAAAAGGAATTAAATCTTAGACAACGTAGATGGCTAGAGTTGCTTAAGGATTATGATTTGACAATCGAGTATCATCCGGGCAAGGCGAATGATGCGGCTGATGCTTTGGGTAGAAAAGCTATTGTAGAGTATAGCGCCATATTTGCAAGGTTGAGTGTGACGCGTGATAGAGGTTTGTTGGTCGAGTTGCAAGTGAAGCCATCTTTGTCACAGTTTATTAAGGAAAAGTAACCTTATGATGAGGCGTTGGTACCGCATATTAAAGATATCATAGATGGAAATCCTATGAATTTTCACTTTAATGATGATGGGGTGTTATGTTTCAAGGATCGGATAGTGGTGCATAGTGATGATGAGTTGAGGTGAACTATTTTGCCCGAGGCACATACCAGTCCTATTGTTATGCATCCCAGTAATACCAAGATGTATCGAGATCTAAAGGAAGAGTACTATTGGGTGGGCTTGAAAAAGGATGTGGCTGGTTTTGTTGCTAGATGTATGGTATGTTAGCTTGTGAAGGAGGAACACCAGTTTCCTTCAGGGTTGTTGCAAACTTTGAGGATTTTAGAGTGGAAATGGGAGAGGATCACCATGGATTTTGTGTTGGGGTTACCTTTGACACCGACTAAAAAGGATTCCATTTGGGTGATTGTTGACCGGTTTATGAAGTGTGTACATTTTCTGCTAGTGCATACGATGTATACCTTGGATAAGTTGGCGGATCTTTATGTTCCTAAAATTGTAAGGTTGGACGGGGTGCCCAAGTCAATTATTTCGGATGGGGATCCGCGGTTTACATCAAGTTTTTGGGAGTGATTGCATCGAGCTTTGGGTACTCGCTTTAATTCCAGTACTTCGTATGATCCTCATATGGATGGCCAGTCTAAACGTGTGATTCAGATCTTGGAGGATATGTTAAGGTACTGTATCATTGAGTTTCAAGGAACTTGTGAAAGACAGTTGCCTTTGGTGGAGTTTGCATACAATAACAGTTATCAGACAAGTATAAAAATGGCACTGTATGAAGCCTAGTACGGTAGGAAGTGTCGTACGCCTTTGTGTTTGGATGAGGCTGGGGAAAAGTATGTTTTCATCATGATATGTTGAAAGACACGGATAAGAAGGTGAAGCTTATTTGTGATCGATTGAAAGTAGCCTCGGATAGGCAGAAAATCATATGCGGATTTGAAGCATAGGGAGTTTGAGTACGCGGTTGGTGAAAAGGTTTTCTTGAAAGTCTTACCTTGGAAAAAGGTGTTGCGCTTTAGGCATAAAGAAAAGTTGAGTCAGGGGTTTATTGGGCCTTATGAGGTGTTGGAGCATGTTGGTCCGGTCGCTTATAGGTGAGGTTGCCTACAGAGTTGGAGAAGATTCATGATGTGTTCCATGTATCCGTGTTGCGAAGGTATCGTTCAGATCCGTCGTATATGATGCCTATGGAGGACATTTAGTTGTGACCAAATTTATCCTATGATGAGGAACCGGTGGAGATCCTTGAATCTAGTAGTAAAGCTCTTTGTCGCAAGAAGATAGAGCTTGTTAAGGTGTTATGGCGACATCGCGGTGTTAAGGAGGCCACGTGGGAGAGTAGGTCAGACATGTTAGAGCAATTTTCGCATCTGTTTCCATCAGGTAGATTTCGAGGATGAAATTTATTAAGAGGGGGAGAATTTTAACACACCGATTTTGGGCCTAGGAGTTTTCTAAGTTGATTAGACGATCCGGTGGACCGAATTAAATGATTAGAGTCAATTTCGGGATTAAATTGAAATTAATATTTTTGAGTGAGGAAAAAATTATGGAAAAATATCCTAAAATCATTATTTAATATGTATATTATTTTGGTAAAATCTATTTTAGAAAATGAAGTTTCAAAAAGTGACAAATTGGGTCAGTGACCAAATTATAAAGTTTTAAAACTATTTTTTGTGACTGTTTGTAAAAGGGTCAAAACTTAGAATTTTAAGGAGTTATTTGGCCAAAGTATAATATCAGAATTTTCAACTTAATTGGATATTTTTAAATAAGGTTTAAAAGGATTTTAAATAGGCTTGGAGATTTAATTCTATAATTAATTCCGAAAAACTATGTTACGTAACTAACTTTCTTAAAAAGGATTTTCTCTCAAATTCTCTCTAGCCAAGCACTCTTTTCTACTTCAATTTTCTTAGGTAATCACTGGATTTCAACATTCTTTTAATTCCAAATGGATTCTTAATGATTTCCTAACAAAACCTATTTGATTTGATCTTGTTTTCTCATGTAAACTCATCCAATTAAGGGAAAGCCAAGTTTAGAGGCGAGCTTCGTTCTTCTCCTCTAACATAAGGTTCTTTACTAAAATTCCCAAGTTATTGATCCTTTATATATGATTTCTAATGAGTTTTAGTGATTTAAAATGGTTAAATCAAGGTTTAATTGATGTATTTGATTGATCTTCGTTATGGATCTGTTTTGCTGGGTTCTTGATTTGATTAGAACATGATTTTGATGTCTGATAATGTTAATAAGTTGGTTTTAACATTGGAACCCCGAAACTAGGTGAATATCTAATTTTCTAGGTTGTTAGTTATGAGTTTTTGAGAAGTTGTGGATGTTTAGTGTATGCTGGAGGTATAAGGACGTGGTAATTATGTTATTGGATACTAATTGATGTTAAGTGAAGGTTGAGATTCGTGGTTTGTGGCTGGGTTATGTTTGTAGTTGTTTTGGTGTTGTTTTTCAGTTGTTGTGGTTGGGTAATTGAGTGGAAATTGATGAGGTTTGGTATATAATGTTGTTGCCGGGTTATGAATGCATTTTAATGCATTGGATCCTCTGTTTTGTTGTGGAAAAAGCAGGGGAGGTTGAACCTCAAGCTTGAAAGGAAGTTTCAGAAGCTTTAGAGGCCTAATTATCGCATCGACAAGCGAGGCTTTGCGTGTTGGTGAGTGAGAACGTGGTTTATAGCTTTTCAAATATTTGAAAGTTGTGTTTGGGAGTTTAGATCAAGCTTGAAACGCTGGTCTAACCTCGAAAGTAAGTAAAGGATAATTTTTCTCTCTCGTTCTCAGTTTGGCAAATGGATTTGATGCACTTGTTTAGTGATTTGATTACTCACTATTATATGCAAGATTTGAGCAATGTTTAATGCTAGAAAATGATTATATAATGATGATGATGCATTTGGAAGTAATACATGTTTTGGAAATGTCGTTGAACATTGGTTACTGCATGGTTTAATGCATTGGATAAATTGTTTGATTGGTGCATGTAACACCCTCTACCCAGTCTAGAAGATAAACCGGCTTAGGACGTGTTACCAAACAACATACAAATGTTCTCGATAAACTTAGTACAATTAACCAACAAGTCTTAAGGAGACAGAAAATTTGAAACCTTATTAAGATTTTTCATAAGTCGGTCTTAAATTTCAAATTGCAAACAAACAAATAATCAGACATAAACATTACACTTCAACCTTTAACTCGAAGCATGTTCTTATAATCCATATATTTCAGATCACAAAGTATTTTCCATTGGTACAATTGTCACAAAGGATTACTTATCTTTCGTTCACATTATTATCTCTAGAATGGTTATAACTTGTATTCCTTAACCATAACTAAGACATAGAAATCAATACTTAAGATAACTCAAGTGAATAACATACCATTAATTATTGGCCTTTAAGCTTACAAGTATCAATTGCATCAAGTCTTGTTATCCAAGATTATCAATAGGCATAGCAAATCACATCCAGACATTTAACCATAGCAACAAGTATTCAGATAACAAGTCTAACTTATCTTAATCAACAATCAATCATTCGATTTTTATAACACACATAACTTAACCATATAGCAACCATTGATACATAGAAGACCATTTACAAAAGGATGATATTTATGTTTGGATGCTAGAATCAACTCATTTCAAAGCATGTGTCAATCATATCCAGCTATACACAACTTTCACATGGCAATACCATACAATTATTCATTGTCACACTAATAATTGCTTATCTTAGCCATTAAACTAGTCATTCGAATTATTCCATTTTTATTTAGGTCTTAACAAATGATAAGATAAATATAAATCAACTTGCAACACACCTGACATCAAGGTGATCTATCAACTTAAAACTCCAACAGATTTTTTAAACAACCACACAATCTTACTGACTAATAAATTATCTAAAGCAAGCAACATCTATGAGATAATTAAAGGCCCATTACAAAACTTTGAATACTTAACAAACTTATATACATATAACCAAAATGGAAATCTAAATGCATTATGCAACTTAACAACTATGTGCCACCATCTAGGAGTTCTAAAGGTATTAATTCAAATCATACTTAGATCCTTGTGATCACGTCCAGGCTCAGAAGAAATCCGAAGGCACAATGTAATGAGGAAAACAGAGTAAGCAATTGCTTTGCGAGGTAGCTTAGCTAACCATTCCTTACGCATAACCTCACATAAGCATATATTACTTGCCTTACAAGTTATTTATCACAACTTAGCATAGGTATGGATTTTCTTATCACATAAAATATCAAATTCCTTGGATATTCGAATAAATCATGATTGTTTAAGCATTTGAAACAATCACAAGTAGGTATTTTAACAAATTATAACTATTTAAGCATTCAAAACAATTTCAAATATATATACATACATATTCACATTATCAAGCATATCAATTCACCCGAAAGGACACTCAATATTCAAAGTGTACATTTTCTTCTTATTAAGCAAGTCATTGCTAAGATTTAACAATTTAACTTATAAACTTTCTTGGTTTCCTTTACCATAACTTACAATACATAAAGAACTTATTACCCAAGAAATCAAACATAACATAACATATCATATTCAAGAGTTACTTAGCTCAAGTCATTAATCATATTTTTCCTTTTATTAGTTCCATTGATCATACCTAACAATAACTTGAACAAGAATCTAAGTAGTATAAAGCAAGACATTCAAATCAGGCATTTGCCTATAGGCATGCTTTTTCAGCAATTCATATGCAAAAGAATTTTATAGACTCAATTGAAAATCATATACAATTACAACCTTCTTATTCTCCCAAAAGCATGATCTAAATTCAAGAATATATGTTTTACTTGTTATGCAAATTATATCAATACTTCTTTGATTTAGTTGTAAATTTCATAATTCCTTTTTAACATAGGCTTGAGAATCAAGTAACAGCCTAGGTACACGAATCCCCAACCAACTATCACCAAGTCAAAATGGTAATCGCAGTACTGGTCAATCCCTCCTACTGTCGCCAAGTGACCACTAACATCCCTCCTACTGTCGCCAATTAAGGACCATAGTCCACCACAAACACAAGCTCTATGGACTCTATGGCATGCCAACTATACCTAAGACCGACTCGAAACCAAGGCTTTCACATTTATCACATCTTATTAGAAACATACTTGAGCTTAGCCACTTATTTAGATAACCAGATATCTTATCACATTGCTTGACTTATCAAGTCCATATACAAATATAACTTCCATTATAAGCATAGCTCCAAGGTCATCTGATAAGAAGAATGCTTTATAGTTTTTATTAGATGTGAGCATAGCTTCCAGATTCATGCACTTACAAAAGTAAGGTTTATACATTACATATCAATGTTTTTAATTTAATATTACCGAATCAGGGACAAAGTGAGCAAAGCTCCTTAGTCAAATTATCACAGACTAGCTTATTGTTCTTTTCATAATAGACATGTATTCAGTTCATGCGTTTCCAAATGTATCATTTCTCCTAATCGAAAAGTAGTGCAACAAAGCTTTCTATCAAACATATACCATGTATAGATTTCATTGCAAGCATAAGAACAAATTCAAACAAAGCATATCATGATCATGTGTTACATACTTTTATACTCGTCATTTAGGGACTTGCCTCAAGTCCAAGCTTGCTTATGCATATAGTAATACAAGATAAAATAATGAAATAAAATTAGCAAGAAATGCTCGAGAAGGTTACTAGCCTATCCCGAGACTTTAAACTACACTCATTATTTATTCCGAGCTAGTTTTGCTTCTGAATTACAATCCCCTTTCGCTTATCTACACTTTGATCTACTTTAGGCCTTATCCCTTCAACTCCTTCTTGGTCTAAACATATAAAGAATACATTCATATATTAGATCAATCCTTAACAATTTATCATTTGCAAGACAACACAATTGGTCATTAAATTCACACAAAACAGTTTCAATCACCCAAGTACACAATGTCTACACAAAACAACCCTATATTTTCCTCTTATCTAGCCAAAACGGCCCACATGATTTCCTATTATGTCAAAATAGTTCATTAGCATTTATTCCTATACAAAACAGTCCCTAAAATATATATTCACTCAACAGTCCATTGAACACGCATATCATTCCAAAACAGTCCAAAACTTATATGTTTACATACATATATTTACAAAACAACTCATAAACTTTCATACCACTACAAAATAGTCCTTAACACATATATTCTCATCTATTTAATCACAAAACAATCCAGCAATTTAGTACAAATGCAAAACAGTCCCGTATTCTTTCATGTTTATCAAAATAGTTCCAATTCACTCACATTCACAAATATACAAACCAAAATAGTACTTATACAACATTAGAAACTTATTTTCTTACAACCAGCCCCTCCCATGTCTTTCTCAATGTCAAATCAATCCACATAAGTTCTTACATTTGCAAAACAGTCCTGATTTGGTATACATATTCATACATGTTCAAAACAGTCCATAAACCTCTCCAACAATCCCTTTTCTATTGTAATTTAATTCTTAACTTGTAAAACAACCTTCCTCTATTTTAAACTCATTAAATCAGTCCTCCAAACATTTATAAATTAGCCCCTAATCTATAAAATAATCCACAAAATAGTTTCTTGTCAACTATGTAATAAAAAATCAATGTAACATAACCTACATGACCAACAAGATTATGACCAATTCCCATGATATCATTCGAATGCTAAATCTCTAGTTATCAAAATAATTCACTAACCACAATAAGATTAATTCAACTAATACATCGAAATTCACAAAATATAATACTTATCATGTGCACCACTCAAGAACACTAAAATTTCTCCGTTCATGAATTCATTTCCTAACATCTCTATAATCTAAACATATAGTCTACTTGAACATGAAGGAAAAATGAGAATGATTACCTTTCTAGCAATATCCTTTCGATCAAGGCTTGAAAATGAATTGGAATGGACTAATTCTAAGCTCTCACTCACTAAATTCCACTCTCGGTTATGGATGAAGAAGTAAAGGTGGAAGATGATGGATGTTTGCTCCTTTCTCTTTAATTTATTCCTAGCCGATTCATCATCTTTTCCACCTTACTTGATCTTAACTTGACAAGTGTATAAGTCCCCTAATTAATTGAAATTTTTGCATGCAACTTCCAAAACCTATCATATATTCTTTTAGGTCCTACGTATATGGCTCCTTACTTTTGTAGGCTTCCAATTGGGTCCTAAACTCTTAATTAGTCTAATAATAACAATGTATAATGAATTAACTTATGGTCATATTGTATCTTTTATTCCTAGGCCATTGTTTGGGGTATTACAGTGCATATGAAAATAGTGAGTTAATGATAATGAAATGAATTATATTGGCAAGTGACGGCATGAAAATGGTATGGAAATGTTATCGGATATAGTTGGCCGACCATAGGATTTAAAGTGCACTATAATAAGTCGCTCGTGGTTTGTAGAGATGGTATTTCAATGGCATTTACTCTGGGGGAATCCGTAGAGATGATGTATTGAAAGTATTTACTCTGACCATGTGAACCCCAATATTGTTGAAGTAATACTTTTGCGGCGTTTACTATGGCTGCGACCGTAGAGGTGATGCATTGGAAGTGTTTACTCCAAATTGGAGGATGAGCCTTCTAAGTGTAGAGGTAATGCATGTGTTGCATTTACTCCATGCCATTGAGCTGTAAGTGATTGGGATATCACTTGGGAAATCCGTGTATCCGATGTGGTTTGATGAAAGAAATGAGATTTGGAAAGGATCACTTGTATGTCAATATAATGAATTGATGTATCATGTTGATGGATTGCTTTGAATAATGTGATTTATACATGTGAATACTCTTTAAGCTTTGCATAAGGGTTGTTATGAATGGGAAGGCTTAAACTGAGGGTTATATATGGGATTATGCTATTGAATCCAAGATACATGTTGCATATGGTTTAATATGCATGGTTTGGAAAAGGTTACGTGTATGTTTTGAAAGTAAGGCATGATGGTTTTTGAATAAAGACGTATGTAAAATATTTTGGAATAAACCGGTTTTAAAATGCATTGGATGATGTTTTGTGTTTTGAGCGCTCCTCACTAAGCATTGAGTGCTTACACCCTTTTTATAATCAATGCAGATTAGTGGGTTGAAGGGCAGGAAGCAAACAAGCAAGGAAAGATATCCAAGGACTTGATTGCAAAGTATGGTTTGATACAATACATAGTAGTAATAAGGGCAATGTGTCAAATGTTGTCTTGGAAGGGTTGTTTGCTAGACTCCATGTTGTGTATAAGTTTCAATTGTTTTTTTAGAATTGTAAATGGTTGATAATCTTTGTTTGAGAGGTTTTGGGATAAAGAATCATACTTTGGTAGAAATCATGCCATTAAGGGTCAATGTTGGATTGACTTGAATGCTTGATTCGTTAGCAGGCTTGGATGATCATGTTTATGATGCCATGAATATCGATGATGTAACACCCCGGTTTTGGGCTTAGATATTTTAAAGGTTGGTTCGAAGGGCTGGTGGATCGGTATTAGAGTTTCGGGTGAGTTTCGGGATTTAATTGGTTTAAATATTTTTGAAGGTGATAAAATTTGGGAAAATATTCTAAAATCATTATTAAATATATTAAGGATAATGGTGAAATCAATTTTGGAAAATTAGATTTGGAAATTGGACATTTTGGGCTGGTGACCAAAATGCAAGTTTTGAAATATTGTTTTTAAAGGTGACAAAAATGAAAAGGGTCAAATTCTTAGAATCTTTAAGATGCTATTTACCAAGGTTTTTCTGATGATTTCTCCCTTAATTAAATATATTTTAACATGTGCTTTAAAGATAATTAAAAAGGGATTTCAGTTAAAAAGTTAGTTAAGCTCTTTAAAGAAAATTACGTAACTTTTCTCTCCACTCTCTCCTCAATCAAACACTAAAGTTTTCATCAAAATCCAGAGGTGATAAGTATTTTAACTTGTTTTTATGATTTGTAATTGAATTATTAACATTGTTTTTACAAAATCTCATCTAAATCTTGTGTTTTCTTAGCTTTTATCAAATCAATTGAGGGAGATATCTCACAATAGGGGTAAGGTCCGTGATCCTCTATTGTATGGCTCTTTACTGAAATTCCCAAGTATTTGATCCTTGATTTATTGATTGTAAACTGATTTTAATGATTTGTCAATGTTTGATTGAGTAAATTAGGTAAAATGGATGTAACAAGGTAGTTTTCGAAGTGGATCTGATTTCCAGTGTTTAAGATTGATTTAATATATGTTTTGGATGTATTATGATGTTGATAAGTTGTTTTTATCAATACAATCCCGAAACTCTTGGATCTCTAA
Source organism: Hibiscus mutabilis (assembly GCA_019671005.1). Classification (NCBI taxonomy): domain Eukaryota; kingdom Viridiplantae; phylum Streptophyta; class Magnoliopsida; order Malvales; family Malvaceae; genus Hibiscus; species Hibiscus mutabilis. The sequence goes on along the minus strand of CM033728.1, from coordinate 30,225,614 downwards.
TTGTTTAGGTTGTTAGATTTGAGTTTTTGTGATGATATTCGAGTTTAATCTTTGCTGGAAGTAAAAAGATGTTTGGAAAGGGTTTTTGGTTGCTAATTGATGTTGATTGATGAGTTAAATCGTTGTTTTATGGCTGGGTTGAGTTTCGGAAACGTTTGATGATGATTTCGGTTTGTTTCTTATGGTTTCTAAGTGGGCAACTTGAGAGTTGCGAGGTTTTGCTTTGAGGCAGTCATTTGAATGCATAATGATACATTTATCCTCTGGTTTTATGCGTTTAAAATAGGGGATACTCAAGGCAAAGAAGCTTGACGTTGTTTTGTTGTTTGTCGGGAGCTTGTATCGCGTAGGCAAGGAAGATGAAGCGTATCGGTGAGTGGAAACTGGTTTTAGATGCTCTACAAAGGTTTTTAAAGGTTGTTGGGAGTTTAGGGTAAGCGTGAGACGCTTACCTAAGCTCGAAAGTAAGTTTTCCTTATTTTTCTGTTGAATATCGGATTGGATATGAGCATGTTGTTTGCATGTTTTGGTGATAAACATGGTATGATTTACTTATTGGAAATTCATGATTTTGAGTACATATGGAGGAAATTTAAAAGTATATTAAATGCTAATGAGCATTGGTTTTCATTCCAGTTGGGAATGGTATTATTGCATTGGCAATGAGATTTGCACATGTGATGTTTTTGTTTAATACATTGTAAAGTAGTAAGTAAATGGTTTGTAAAAGGTATATCGGCTATGTGACATGGTGAAAACAATCGGATATAGTTGGCATGCCATAGAATTAAAAGTGAACTATAAAATATGAACAAAATCGTTCGTGACCATGGTCCTTGAGGTATGGCGGTTTAACAAGGCCACAAGGACTGTTGGGACCTCATTTGGGGCATACGGTTTAACTAGGCAACCCAAATCTAGGCAAGGTCGGTACACTTGCATTTTAATTAGGCAATGGTGAAATCTAGCTGTTTAACTAGGCGAGGGTGTCAAATCTTGCGGTTTAACTAGGCAAGGATATCATGCGGTTTAACTAGGCATGGTATGAGAGATCCATGTATCTGATATGTATAGGATAGAGGTGGTCTATCCGGGTCACTATTGTAGCGATATCATTTTTTTCTACGGGGTGTTTTCGCTAAAAAGGGTTTTCAAAGTGTTTGGGGGTCTTTCGGGTATTTAAAAAATATCTTCTGTGGGGTTTCATGAAAAACCGTATTTTATTTAAAAAATGGAGTCGCCACTGACCACTAAGGTAGGTAGGGCACCATAAAACCAGAGATTTTAAAGATGTTGGGTTCGGGAGTTGGTTATGGATGGGGAAGGATTAGCACCCCCATACTGCCCAAAATTGGTACTTTAGTAATTACCTCTTTATTAATATTAAACTTTCTGGATTAGAGTGACGATTAAATTAAGATTTGGTTATAAGTGCGAGTAAATTTTAAGGGCCCCGTTATTTGAGAGTAAACCGATAGACCACCATCACTGCGTTTGATACTGGCCACGTTTACGCTCGAATAAAAGGGCACCGCATTGACAATAAATATTTCGTTATGCAATCTTAGCAAATACATTATAAAAACATATCTAAATTAACACGGTATTAAAAACATAATAAAAAAGGAATATCATAATATAAACAAAAGTAAAAAAACATGAACATGAATAACATATCACAATAATAAAAACAAAGTATAAAAAAAAACATGTTGGAAAGAAGAAAAAAACATACTTCAAGAATTAATTAATCACATATATACATGTTAAAAAAACTAAAAATTACCACAATGCAATATATGCATGACATAGATAAAATATGATGCTAAGCTAACAAATCAAAGAAACATGCTAGCATAAAAACTAGTGCTTGATACTTAACATATGATACAATATATATGCATATTACAAACACATCATAATTTTAATATGTAACCAATTTGCCCAATACTAAAATATGACCTAAGATATAAGACGAACATAGAATACATGCTAAAACATATATGTAACATAAATAAACAACTAAATGACATATTAGCATGATAATACGCATAAAAACATAAAAACGAGGCAACAAATATACATATATAATACATATATGAAGATCATCACAACTCATGGTAACACAAGAGAAAAGAAACATTAAAACATGGCTATTTTAAAATGCATAAAAAGAATATGAATTGAGGGACTAAAATGAAATAAAATAAAACAGAATGACAAAAATTAAAAGAAAAAACACACATTTTAAGACCTAATTGTAAACCGAAATAAACTAGAAGGGATTGGAAATGTAATAAAACCAAGGGGCAAGCTCGAAGTGAAAATATCAGAAACACTGAAGGACTAACATGGTATTTTTACCATTTTAAACAGATTTCGATTAATTTTGGGACTTAATTAAAAGATCTTAAAAAGAAAGAGGGACCATTTGTGCAAATAAACCATGCGCCAAGACAGCCTTGAAAATATCCGAAGCACAGAAGGATTTAGTGGGTAATTATACCATTTTTAAAAAGAATTGTCTATAAAATAACCCAACCGGCCTTCGCTTTCTCTCTTTTTCATTTTTTTCAACCCTTAAGATTATGCTCTCATTTCTCTCTATTTTCCAGAAACCCAGCCACCCCAAAAGAACCAAAACCCCATCGCCGCCGTGCTCAGGTGGTCTCAGGCGAGGCTCGGCCTTGAGGCCACCTCAAGCTGTCCTACACCATAGCCGTTTGACAACAAAAAAAAACCCAAAACAAAACTGAAACCCTTATCCCGAAACCAAAATAACCCTCTCCCTAAACTGCTCACCACATAAGGCTTATCGCCAGTGAGGGGGTTACACAAATTGACTCAGGTAAAAACCTTTGTTTTTTTATTTACTATATTTTGGTTTATGCATGCGTAAAAAAAGGAAAGAAAGAAGTGATTACCTTGGAAACTTTTTTGTTTTTTTTTTGTTGTTTTTATTTCTGAAAATAAAAAATTGATGACTTCCCCCTTTTTACAGATTTTTTTGAGTTGGATACATATATCTGCTCTCTAATCTTGTTTTGGTAGAAATGAAAAATAAAATACATTTTTTGATTTGATTTGGTGCTGACGCCTATTTTTCTTTCTATTTTTTCTGGCACATTTGGTGCGGCGGTTGAGGAGTTGGTGGTACGGCAAATGGCTCTCCTTGTTGGAAGGATGGCGCATGGCTGTCATTGGGATGAGAAAGATGAGAGGTCACTTTTGCCAATTTTAAATTTGGCCGTTGGATCAGATCTGATCCAATGACTGAGATTGCTCAAGAGATCTTGCCACATGGCGCATGGGAGAACAAATGGTCTCCCGCGTGCATTGTATGCGCGCGTGAGAGGCGAACAGTCCGGAGGGTGCATCACACGCGCACCAGCTGGAGGGTCTTCACTTGATCTAGGCCGTTGGATCGAATCTCGATCCAACGGCTAAGATGCGGCTGCGCACAAAAAGGATAAAGATTAGGGTTAGATATTAGGGTTCTTAACATTGGGTTAGGGTTTGGGCCGAAATGGGCCTTGTAATATATTTGGTTTGGGTTTTGTAATAATATTGGACTGGGACTATTAACTTTTTGGGTTTAAATACACTTGAGTTTTATTTTATTTTGGTCACATTTTAATACAATAATAATAATAATAATAATAATAATAATAATAATAATAATAATAATAATAATAATAATAATAATAATAACAATAATAATAATAATAATACTGATAATTATACGTACACACATACATGCAAACTAACATATATATCACATATATTTAAACACATAAGCATATATATATATATATGTATTTTCTCATTAATATAACCATGCACATCTTAGTATATCTATGCACTATTGAAGCATGCGTGATACGCGGACATACACACGACACAAATACACTATATTAATTATTAATACGTACACATATAATATATATACACTGACACATATTTTACGTACATATTAATCACACGTACATAATAAACATATAATAACATAATATATGTATACATGCAATAATAATATCTATTAATTATTACACTAATATATTAACATGATATTTACAAACCAGATAAAAATGAGTGATTATAGTTACCCCTCTTTGCTTGTTCTTGTAGAACGAGAACAAAGCAAAAATCATAAGCACTTATTTTTATTCGACTTCCTTGTTTGTAGCTTCGAAATCACATGTTCTTCTGGAACTCTTCGTTTTTCCTTAGCTGAATCTTTAGGTTTGCAAGTTCTTCCTATATAGAACTTCTTCACCTTCTGATCTTGGAGTTACAGGTCCTTCCCATATAGAACCTTTCATTTTGAAGTCTTGAGTTACGAGTCCCTCCTATATAGAACTTTTCACTCTGAGATGGTAAAGCTTGGAGTCCTTCCTATATAGAACTCCTCGCCTTCAACGTGATGGGTTTTTCCTATATAAGACCTTCTGCATCACGGATGGATTCTTCCAACTGGGAGTCCTTCCTATATAGAACTGCTAGTCTTCGAACCCTGGAGCCGCAAGTCCTTCCTATATAGAACTTTTAGCTTCTGAAATCTCGGAGTTACGAGTTCTTCCTATATAGAACCTTTCACTGTGAGGGCTCAAAAATATAGGTCCTTCCTACATAGACTCTTTATCTTCGAATTACGGATTCACGCCAAACTGGCTACCGATCCTTCTGAACTCACGCTACTAAGGTTGCCGAAATCTTTCTTTAAATTTGGGGATTCACGCCAAAAATGGCTACCAAATTTTCTGGCCTCACGCTGCTAAGGCTGCTGAAATCTTTCTTCAAATTTGGCCACCTCTTCAATACGAAGTTAGAGATCAAAAGTCATTGGTAACCTGTAAGTACCTGTTTAAAAAATAGACAAAATGTTGTAATAAATGAGTTAGCATGCTCCTAATCCTAGGGATGCCTAACTATACATGATGCATGAGTGTCAATATTCATATGTGCCTGCTTCCGCAATCAGTCAATATCGACTCTCTACTTGTTTTCTCTTCCTTTTCTTCTTTTGGTGGTGGTACCCCATCTCACTGTTGGGTTCAACCATTTTAGCCTTTCTTTTCTGAGTTTCTGGCTTGAAGTTCTAAAGTGCCCTTTTGGGATCTCACTTTAGAGTTTTTTTTAGGCGCCCTTACGAGTTTTCACCTGGGAGATCTCTATTGTTGTCTTGAATATTTTCTCAGACAAGTATGAATGGTGCATGACATTGGTTATCTTATTCTGATGCTCGAAGTCTTCCCCTCGTCGTGCCTCGATATACATTATGTAGAAAGCTTGAGATCAAAGTTAATTATGTTTTATAGTCACCTGCATTCTCAGGGTTAGATCATAATAATGCTTAGAAATCTTTTGTTTATCATAATTCTACGTTAACCTATTTGCATGATGCTTATGAAAACAATGAGAAGACAAGGAAAGGAAGACACAAAAATATGATCTTATTAACATTAAGGATTTGGAACAGCTTTAGAAAAGTCATGGCAAACATGAGGAAAAGGGAAAGTAGAATATGAAATGCAAAACCTCAAATATCCACTGTATGAATGACGCGTGATCCTATCAACCGAAATAGAATCTTTGCTCGGAGCTCCTTCTTCTAGTGCCTGTGAGGGTAATTCTACATATCGGATACCCAATAACAAAATTTATGTGAGCTGCCCTTAACGGGTTTTCAACTCAGATCCTTCCTTTGCTTCAAGATTCCCTTTTTCGAGTTTTTACCTCAAGCCTCTCCCTTTTTTATACCTAATGCGCCCTTTGCGAGTTTTCATCTTAGGTTTTCATTTTATGAAGCGCATTTTCAGGTTTTCACCTTATTTTTCATTGCATTTTTTTTCAAACATACTACTTCTTAACTGAATCAGAATTCATGGGATTTTTCAATTCTTCTCCATCCATTTCAGTTAAAATCAATGCTCTTCCCGAAAAAGCCTTCTTGATTACATATGGCCCTTCCCAATTAGGCATCCACTTTCCTAAAAAATCTTTCTGAATTGGGAGGATCTTCTTAAGTACCAGATCTCCCTCGCTGAATTCTTTCGGGCGCACTTTCTTATCATATGCCCACATCATTCATTTTTGGTACATTTGACCATGGCAGATGGCTTTCAGCCTTTTTCTTCGATGAGATTTAACTAGTCGAGCCTGGTTTGCACCCACTCTGATTCATCCAGTTTTACTTCATTTAGAACCTAGAGTGACAGAATCTCAACCTCAATGGGTAGTACCGCCTCTGTGCCATACACTAGAGAATAAGGTGTTACCCCTATTGATGTGCGAACAGGTGACTGGTAGGTGAATAGAGCAAATGGAAGCTTCTCATACCAATTTTTGTAGGTGTCTGTTGTCTTCGCAATGATTTTCTTTATGTTCTTGTTTGCCACTTCTACTTCCCCATTCATCTTAGGATGGTAGGTCGTGGAATTATAGTGTGTTACTTTGAACTGGTTGCACGCCTCAGTCATCAATTTTTTATTCAGGTTGGAAGCGTTGTCAGTGATAATTCTTTCTGGCACCCCATATCGGCAAATGATCTCCTTCTTCAAGAACTTGCACACCATTTTCCTTGCTATGTTGGCGTAAGATGCTACCTCCACCCATTTAGTGAAGTAATCAATGGAAACCAAAATAAAACGATGCCCGTTGGAAGCTTTCAGATGAATTTATCCAATGACATCCATGCCCCATGCTGCGAACGACCAAGGTGAGTTCATGGTGTGTAAGGGTAAATGAGGAGCATGGATATTGTCAGCGTATATTTGGCACTTATTGCATTTCCTGGCGTAATCGATGCAATCTCCCTCCACAGTTGACCATAAATAGCCATATATCATGATTTTTTGGGCTATTGACAGACCATTGGCGTGTGTTCCACACAAACCATCATGCACTTCTGCCAAAATTTCTCTCGTCTCCCGGGCATCTACATTTCTCAACAACACTTGATCATGGCCTCTTTTGTACAGAATCTCTTCGTCCAAAATATATCCCGATGCCATCCTTCTGAGTGTTTTTCGGTCATTCTCCTTTGCCCCTTCGGGATACTTTTGAAACTTGATATATTGCAAGATATCATAATACCAAGGGTTGCCATCTATTTCTTCTTGCACATTATAACAGTGAGCTGGCCTCTCAAAAGTCTGCATCTGGGTTGGCTTCATTTCCGCTTTCGTATTTGCTTTGAACATGGAGGCCAGGGTTGCCAAGGAGTCTGCCATCTGGTTGTCTTCTCTATGAAGGTAGGTGAAACTGACCTTTTTCAATTTCTTTTAATGACCTCATGGATCAACTCATAGTATTTGACTAGCTTCGGATCCCTAGTTTCCTATTCTCCTCGTAACTGATAGATCACTAAGGATGAATCTCTGAATACTCGAAGTTCTTTGATCTTTCTTTCAATGGCTGCATTCAATCCCATGAGACAGGCTTCGTATTCAGCTATGTTGTTTGTGCAAAAGAATTCTAGTCTGCTGGTGAAGGGACAGTAGACGTCTTCTGTAGAAATTAGCACGACTCATATTCCGTGGCCAAAGGCGTTGGAGACTCCATCAAAGTAAAGCTTCCACGAGCCGTCATCTAAAACACCATCTTTCGCAGTTGTAATGCACATCAAATCCTCATCTGGGAAATTGAAGTCCAACAATTTTTAATCATCTAAAGCACGGATAGCTAATAAATCCGCTATAGCACTTCCTTTCAAGTCTTTCTGGCTCACATATACAACGTCGAACTCAGATATCAGCATCTGCCAGCGGGCATCCTCCATGTTAATACCGGTGCTTCCATTAGAAACTTCAAGGGGTCCAATTTGGATATCAACCAAGTGGTATGGTATAACATGTACTGTCTAAGCCTTTTGGTAGTCCAAACCAAATCACAACATAACTTCTGAATTGGCGTATACCGTATTTCGCAATCGGTGAACTTCTTGCTTAAGTAGTAGATGGCTCTTTCCTTCTTCCCGGACTCATCATGTTTCCCCAACAAGCAACCCATCAAGTTTTCAAAAACTATCAGGTAAAGGATCAAAGGTCTGTTTGGTACCGGTGCGACTAAAATCGGAGTATTCGTCAAGTACTTCTTAATCTTCTCTAGAGCTTCTTGACATTCTTCATCCCAGACCCTTGGGTTATTCTTTCTAAGTAGTCTGAAGACAGGGTTGCACTTATCTGTTAATTGAGAGATGAAATGGGAGATATAATTTAACCTTCCTCGAAAACCTCTAACTTCTTTCTGAGTCTGAGACGGCGGGAGGTCCTGGATAGCCTTTACTTTTTCTGGATCGATCTCAATCCCTTTTCTACTCACTACAAACCCCAAGAGTTTTCTAGATGTGATTGCAAAGGTGCATTTAGCCAGGTTGAGCTTCAACTGTAATTTTTGCAGTTTTTGAAATAGCTTTCTCAGGTTTCGAAGGTGCTCTTCCACGGTTCGGGGATTTAGTGATCATATCATCCACGTATACTTCTATATCTTTGTGCATCATGTCGTTGAAAAGAGTCACCATCGCTCTTTGATAAGTCACCCCTGCATTCTTGAGTTTGAAAGGCACCACCTTGTAACAAAACGTACTCCACATAGTTACAAATATGGTCTTCTCCATGTCCTTTGGGTCCAACTTTATCTGGTTGTATCCTGAGAAACCATCCATGAAGGAGAACAATGAGTGTACCGTGGTATTTTCAACCAACGTGTCAATATGTGGCAAAGCGAAATTGTCTTTAGGGCTTGCTCGATTGAGATCCCTGTAATCTACACACATGCGGACCTTCCCATCCTTCTTTGGCACTGGTACGATGTTTGCAACCCATTCAGGGTATTTGTCAACCTCCAAAAAGCCAGCATCAAGCTGTTTTTACCTCTTCTCTGATCTTTGCAGCATGTCAGTTCTCATTGTTCAGAGCTTTTGCTAGATTGGTTTGCATTCTGGCCTCGTTGGTAGCTTGTCCATCGCTATGTCTGTATTCAACCCTGGAATATCTTGATAAGTTCAAGCAAAGACATCTTTGAACTCTTGGAGCAGGGCTATCAGTTTACTCCTAGTTTCTGAGGAAAATGTGGTCCCAATTTTCACTTCTTTTCTCTCCTCATCGGTTCCCAAGTTCACAATTTCTATTTCTTCTTGGTGGGGCATGATTTGTCTTTCTTCGTTGGCCATCATCCTTACCAACTCCTCAGGAACCTTGCATTCTGCCTCGTCGTCCTCCTCCTCAATTTTTGCCGAGATCTCGGGGTGCTCAAAATCTACCTCGGGATTGGATTCATAATCGTTCATACAGTTTTAAATGAAGTGAATGAGTATAAGTAAGAAATGAAGGAATGAAGTAAAAGAAATGTTTGCCATTTGAGAAAACGAAGAAGACATTCTTTCATTGCAAACAAAAGGTTAACATAGATGCCCCATACAAAAGATCCCTATTCCCCATGGGCAAAACAAGAGGGTTAATTCGGAGCATTACTCTGATCTGGCCCTAAAGATTAAAGGTAAATCAATGTAGCTCCAATTATTGAGAGTTTCCCCGGGATGGCAAGGGCGGGTGCTGGTCAACACGCTGCTGCCATTGTCATCTTCAGCTATCATGTTAATGGACATCCCTTCAAGCGATTCACTGAACATCTCATTCTCGCTAAGTATGTCATTTTCTCGAATTGCTTTCTGTAGTTCTTGTTCTGTATGGTCTATTCCTCCAAAGACAAAAAATATCCTTTATATGAGGGAAAAATATCGGTCTCCATAGAATATCCTCTCTTTTGAGCCTAGCCCTCATCTATTCTTCTTTCTTTCTGTATTCCTCTATCCTCTGTTGAACACTCGGTTTGTAGCCAAGCCCAAAACGGTCTTTCTTGGTGATGACGCTTCTGGGTCGTAAGCTTCCTTGCAATCTCCTTCCTAGCCCTCTACCTATTTTGGCTCCTCGACCTAAAGTTTCAGAGGTGGACATCTTGGTACAATTAGATAACCTAGGGAGGGGATCCGATTACCTTTTGCAACAATTGTAGCATTCACAAGTTCTAATGCACGAAAAGAACATTCCACAACATCTTCATCGTTATGGATGTAGGGGCATCTGACGTTACCGAGGTGATGATTTCCTGCTCAGCCTCTATAATTGCCAACTTGCCTTCGATCACAAATTTCAATTTTTGGTGGAGTGATGAAGGAACGGCTCTAGCAGAGTGAATCCATGGTCTTCCCAATAAGCAACTTTAGCTCGGCTTTATGTCCATTACCATGAAATCAATTGTGTATTATATCGGCCCGATCAATATAGGTACCTCAATTTTTCCAAGTGCTCTCCTTTGTGTACCATCAAAGGCTCTCACAGAGTTATAACAGAGTTTCAAGTGGGAATCATCTACTGGTAGCTTTTGCAGAGTCACCACCGGTAGTACGTTAATGTCGACCCATTATCAATCGGTACTCTTGGCAAAACATACCCTTTATAGTGGGTTGTGATATTTAGAGCCTTGGTGAACCCTATACCTACATCCAGGATCTCATCATCGCTAAATGTGATGTAGTTGTATGCGGTGATATGCCACACGATTCTGTCCAGCTTAGATACAGAGATGTTACCTGGTACAAATGTTTGGTTCAGCACCTTTAACAATGCATCCCGATGTTTTTCCGAACTCAAAAGGAACTCCAACACCGCAATCCTTGATGGTTGCTTTCGCAGCTGTTCCACGACATTGTATTCGATGTGCCTTAGGAACTTCAAAAATTCCTATGCTTGAGCCTCAGTCACTGGCTTATTAATATTTGGAGGGGACTCCTCGCCAAATATCTTCGCAGGACCGGTTGATGTACCTTCCCTCTTATCTTTCGTGGCTCAGTAGATTTCAAAGCTTCCTAAGAGTACCACCTGCCGCTCCTCGTGAAGTGGCCTACCTCGTTGAAATTTTATCTTTGTTTGTTCATCTTTCTGTGTTGGTTCCTCTCTTACCATTTGTTCCTTCCCCTCACGTGGCTCCGACTTCTCTGGTATAGTCACGATGGCGGCATAATTCTAAGGGGTTCTCTATATTTCTTTGAATAAAAACGGGTCTGGTCCTGAGAAGATGATTTTGGGGCCCACCTTTACAGCTTCTGCTTGAGATGAGCTTGCTTCCTTTGGTCTAAAGGGGGCGACAAAGGGTCTGTCTATTCCATACTTGACGTTAGGGCTATCTGACACACATACGTATAACCCCCTCCTTCCTGCATCCTCCTCAAAGAACTCTATCTCCTTATTGTCCATCAGCTGTTGAATCAATCTCCTGAATTCTTCACATTATTGGATGTCGTGCCCCCTGTCCCGTTGGAACTCGCAATAAGTTCTACATCCTTCATATACCACTACCATGCCCCTGTCAATCAAGCGGGCCATGCATAATTGTTGGAACACCCACCGTAAGGGAGACTTGATTTCTGACACATCTTCCTTAACCTTCCTAGCAGAGTACTCCACAATAACATTCACTCCGCGGTTCTCGTGATTAGGCAACAGGTTAGTGGCCACGTTCGGTTCCTCAAACTTTAATACCCTAGAATTAATCAGACTCTGTACAAGTTTCTTAAATACAAGGCAATTTTCTGTGGAGTGGCCGGGGGCACCTCCATGATAATCGCAATGCGCGTTGGGATCATACCATGATGGAAACGGTGGTTTGAATGGAGTAACATAGTATGGGCGGACCAAATCAGCTTTGTACAACTGAGAATAAAGCTCGATGTTCGAAACTGGCAACGGAGTAAAGGTTGCTTTCTATTGTTCCTTTCTTGAAGCTCTTCCTTCTCTTTGGTTTTGATTCTAAACCTTCCCTGTTGATGCATGCGGCTGAGAGACCGTAAAATTCTCTGGGGCATTGTAAGTACTCATAGTATTTACCTCATTCTCTCTCTTCTTGTTGTACTTTCAGGAGCTATCCCCGTTGTCAATCCTGCCACTCTTAATTGCCAATTCAAGAGACTCCCCAGTCCTGATCAAATTGGCAAAGCTCTGAGTTGTATTATTGATAAGGCGATCGAATAGTATTCCCTTCAGAGTATTCATGAATAGTGGCGTAATCTCGTGCTCAAGAATTGGTGGTTGTATCTGAGCAACCACCTCTCGCCACCTCTGGGTGTATTGTCGCGAACTCTCGTTAGACTTTTGTCTCATGTTTTCCAGCATGATCCTGCTGGGGGTCATATATGTCACATGTTTGTATTGTTCAATGAATGCCTTCGAAAGTTCCTTCCAGGTCTTGATATTTACCCGGCTTGATTGGGTGTACTACCGGAGTGTTGCTTCTATCAGACTATCCTGGAAATAATGGATTAAAAGCTTTTCATCCTTGATGAAGGCTGTCATGTTTAGGAAATACATGGTCACATGCGCGGAAGGACATGGAGTTCCATCATACTTGTCAAATTCTGGAGTTTTGAATTTTGGTGGTAAAACAAGGTCAAGAACCAGGCACAGATTACGAGCCTCATTCCCTGGTTCATCTGTAGTTTGCAGTGCTATAAATTTTTATTCCATGAGACGAAATCTTTCCTCCCATTTCTTTTCCACTTTCGTTCTAATTTTCTTGACCAAATTCAGATCCAGCACCTCTTCTTCGTATAATGCTTCTGTATCGATGGGTTGGTTTTCAGATGCCCCTGCTTGAAGTCTAGCAGATATCCTGATAGGGTCAATGTATACTCTTCTCGCCGGACTTGGCATCTTTGGTTGAACCTTTCTATGAGATGCGATACCTTCTGGCTCCTGGGCGACTTCGTCTTTAACTTTTTCTTTCCTATAGCTTTTTCCCAGCAATGTGGTTAAACACCTAGGCACAAATTTGGGGCGTTACAACTCTTCCCCCTTAAGAAATTTCATCCTCGAAATTACCTAGCAAAAAAAGGTAAGGAACCTATTGTCTCACCAAAAGAACTTGATACACGCATACCCAAATCTAACACTTATACTGGTATATCAAGCAAGCATGCATGTTCGCGTAAGATGTATAAATATGTAGAACTAAAATCTATCAAAGAAAGTAATTATATAGACTACAAAGTAAATGTACCTGTATTCATATTTGTATCATTCCTTCCCACACAATGCGCGTAAACCCTCGCTGGTCCACCACCCTTAGGTTAAACCGCTACGGTATGAGCAACTATCCTCTGACCTTCCTCTCTACGCTGAAAATTACCTCAACCGCGCCCATGACCTCTCTGTGGTAAACAACAAGTGCAGGAGCCTGTCCTTTCCTAGCCAACTATGAAAAATCACGCCTAATGTGATCTCACGAACCACAACTCCAACATGTACCAATGGTACCCCAACACTCCCCTGAATGTTGCCCACCACAACGCTCGCACTCAAGTGCTCGCACAAAGGTGCTCTGACTCGACTGTCCACGCCCAACACTACTCCCACCACGTCTCTGATTATGACAATACCTCATATCCCTATACTTCTTGTACTAATCTCTACTAGCATCCGACTTAGCAATCCTCTTCCCAATAGATGAACTCCCCGAACGTGAGGACAAACCCAAATTCTGCTCTATGTCCTTAGCTTGAGAAACCAAGACATCAAACTTAGTGTAATCTGTAGCCAACATATAGGTCTTCACCTCTTTAAATAGACCATAACAGAAATGATCACATCACTGACGCTCATCAAAAACCAGTTCAGGAGCATACTGGCTCAACCGAACAAAATGGACCTTATACTCCGATATAGATATACTACCCTAGACCAACGCTATGAACTCCCGCTTCTTTTCATCCTGGTATTGGGAACCCAGATACTTCTTCTGAAGAGCAGAACAAAAAACTCCCACAGCATATCTGCAGGTGCCATACCAGCGATAAAAGTCGTACACCATCTATATGCATCTCTCTAAAGCAAAGACAATGTGCAACCCAACTTACGAACATTCGGACACTCCATCTATCCAAGAATCCTCTCAATACTGGCGAACCATTCTTCAGCTACCTCTAGAGCTAAACCCCTAAACTCAGTACCTCTCAAGCTAAGAAAATGCTCGAATAGAAGGCTCGTATTAACAGCTGCTATAGGTGCAGTGTAGTTACTTGCACTCCCGCCATAGCTACCTAAACTCAGTCCCATTTCTCAAAAATATGAGTCTAAAACATGATAATGCAATAAAACAAAATAATTAGGCCAGCTTGAAGAAAGATCCAAGTCGCTCACATTTTAAAACAAAAATCATTCCACACTTGTAGTAATAAGGTAATGTGTCCCCAAGCTACTACCCCAATATAACACATTTCAATCATAAACTCACAAAATCAAACACCATGCATGCTATTCAACAGATTCATACAACAACAATAAACCAAACAACCATAACCCAACTCCCAACAATCATAACCTGGCTCTGATATCAACCAATGTAACCCCCTTGACCCGGCCTAGATGCTAGACCTAACCGAGCGAGCTGCATTGGGTTTACCGAGACAAACCCTAAAGAATTAATTAGGAAATGGTCTATTTTTTCATTTTATCTTATCTAAATGTATAATTAAGTCCTAAGGTGATCATGCTAGCAGTGGTGAAACTTACAACTCAATTGGTTGTCGAATTGACATCCAATTGACCAAGAATGTACTTTATGGACCAAATTGCAATTTCTACAAACTAAGAGGTCCTCTATAAAATAAAAGTTACCAATCCTTAATTAGTCAAGTTTCATGCATACTAATTAAATTTCAACTTACAACAATCAACTAAACTCATACAATTGCACACATAATATTCGGGAACTAAAAAGCACATTTCCAAACTTCATCTGGCAAAAACACAAAGAATTCAACAATGCGTACCGATACAGGCAAGCCTGTATTGATACGGCTCAACAAACTTAACTGCCATGTGTACCGATACACTAACCACTATGTCGATTTAGTGCATAAAGCAACTTGTACCGATACGGTATAGTTCTCATATCGATCCCCTCTTTCTCCTTTAAAACCTTAATTTCCAATACCATAATGCCTACCAATACGGTACCTCACGTATCGGTATGATGCTAAAAAAATGAAGGGGTTGTACCAATACTCAAACCCATGCACCAATTCTAATGTGTAAATTCCAAAGGGTGTACCGATCCTCGACTAACTGTACCGATACCCATGGGCATTTTGCCCTCAAAATGGAGCCGTTTTAGACCCTGCATACTGATCCCTGGGTACTCGTACAGGTACGCGAAGGCCTGTAATGACCTTTAGGTCCAACATATGACTCTTTGGCTCACTCCAAACAACTTCAACCATCTCCTAAACACCATATAACATCTCAAGCATCATTACCACAAATATATATGCATGGTAGAGGATCATTCACAACATAGCATATTCAAACAAAGGTCCTATAGACATGATCTCTACCTAAGCATGCAAAACATATCCCAACCCCTCAAAGCAATATATTAAACATTATACAATTCCAAAACACCTAATGTAACTTGTCCAAACTAGGGAGTATCCAAAACAACCTTTCCAATTACAACATGGCACATTGCCTCTTATTGCTACAAAGTACTTATAAAACCATACTTTAAATTATTTTGTCCTTGGATTGCCTTTTGCTTGTTCATTGCCCAAATGCTTACTTCTCTACATTGATGAGAAAGGAGAGTGTAAGCTTATAAAGCCTAGTGAGGGAAATCTCAAAAACACACATCAATGCATTTAAAACCATTTTGTTTTCAAATATGTATTCAAGCTCATGTCAAAACATCTCATGCTTCTTTAATCTTTCCAAATATGCACTTTCAAATCTTTACACCTCATGTATCATGGATTTCTAGCAATAACCTCAATTTAAGCTTTTTCATGATAAAATCCCAAAGTAGTAAGCTTAAAGAGCAACAAATGTATAAACCATATTATTGTAACACCCTAAGTTTGGGCCTAAATGTTAGACGGATTGATTAGATGATTCGGGATAACCGAGTTATGCAATTCGAGTTATTTTCAAGAATTAAATATTAATAAATCATTTTTGGTTAAAATAAAATGTAGGAAAATGCTAGAAAATACTTAATTAATATTTTAAGTATTATGGTAAATTCAATTTGAAGAAATTAAATCTGATTTTGGGACATTTTGGTTCGGAGACTAAAATGTAAAGTTCTTACTACTGTTTTTGGTAACTAAGCCGTAACATGTTCAAAACTTAGAATCTTTAAGGAGCTAATTAACCAAGGTTTTCCATCAGATTTTCCCCTTAATTTATGTTATTTTAAAAAGGTTTTTAATTGGTTTTTAATATTAAAAGAAAATAGATTTAATAAAAAGGATTTTAAGTTTAAAAATCACTTTCTCACGTAACTAACTTTGCTACGACTTTTCTCTCAACTTTCTCAGTATCTAAACTATCAAATTCTTTCCAAAATTTCCAAGAATTTGATTTCCTACTTGATTCCTTTGATTCTTGAAACAAAATCTACTTGGATTTCAACCAATCTTTTCCAATTAAGGGAGAAATCATCAATTAGAGGTGATTTTCATTTCTTTCCTCTAATTAAAGGTTTTTTATTGAAATTCCCAAGTTCTTGATCCTTTACAACTGATTTATGTTATGGAATTATGATTAAAACATGAATATGATGATTAAATTGAGTTTTGATATAAAAATTGGATGAACACTATTTTGGATCTATTTTGTATTGAATCCAATTGATTTAGATCTCTAATAAGATGTGTTTTAATTTTGAAAGAAGTGATTAATTATAGGAATACTGAAACTATGTGAATTGCTAGTTTTCAAGGTTGTTAATAGTTGGTTTTGGAAGTGATATTGGTGTTGTAGAGTTGTTGGAGGTATAAGGACGTGGTAAGGATGTTAATTGATGTTATTAAGATATTAGAATTAATAGGTTTTGGCTGGCCTTTGTTTAGATGAAGTTTGGTGATGATTTCAATTATTTTAGAGAGGTGTTTTATAGGTTTTAGAGAGGCGAAGTTGTGTTTGTTGGTTGCTGGAAATTAGAGATTCATGGAAGTGCATTAATTCTCTATTTTTGATTGGGTAAAGTAGGGGAGTTGAATCCTATAGATTTTTGAAAGGTTACGGAAGCTTCAGAAGCTTGATTCTCGCAACGACAAGAGAGCTTTGCATTGTTGGTGAGTGGAAACGCGTTTTACTGCTTTTAAAAGGTTTGAAGATGGTTGTTGTGAGTTTAAAATAAGTTTGAAACACTTATCTAAGCTCAGAAGTAAGTATTGGTCGAGCTCTCTCTCGTTTTCGATTTTGCAAAATACAATCTCATGCACATGTTTATAGATTTGATTACTTACTGTTATATGCATGTTTTAAAAATGAAAGATGTTGCAAATGATTATACATGTTGACATTTGAGCACGACAAATGATATATGAAAGGATTTTGAGAATGCTAGAATATATTGTTTAATGTATTGGAAAATGGTTTGAATTGATGCATATGTAAATCAGTAAGTTAATGAGGTTTTTGTTGAGTATATTGGCAAGTGGCTGAGATAAATTGCTATTAGATATAGTTGGCTAGCCACAGGGTTTAAAGTTAACTATAATAAGTTTCCTCATGTGTGTCGAGAGGTCAAGAGTGTGTCATGCTTCACCATGAGAACTAGGGGTCGAGGGTCAAGAGTGTGCCAATTCTCCTGTTGGTGGATTTATACGTTATAACCGTTGAGGGTTGCTCCAGTTCGAGGACGTATGTGAAATGGTCGAAGGAACCACTTGGGAAATCTGTGTATTTGATGTGGTTTTTATAAAATAGAATGAGATTTGGTTTTGAGTCACTTGAATGCCAATATATGAGATAATGTATCATGAAAAATGGATTATGTTTTGTATAATATGGTTTATACATGAGATGTTGTTTAAGCTCGCTATTTAGAGATTTTGGCATCAGAAGCTTAAATTGAGGTTTATGATAGAAATCCATGATACATGTGTTGCAAATGATTTAAATATGTATATATGATGAGATTATAGAAGCATGAGATGTTTCTGCCTTGAGATTCATACATTGATTTAAATTAAAATGATTTTAAATGCATTGATGAGTGTTTTTGAGATTTCCCTCACAAAGATTATAGCTTACGCTCTCCTTTATCATCAATACAGAGGAATAGACTCTTTTGGGCAGCGAGTAGGCAAAGGAGGATCGAAGGACTGAAGCATTTTCATATATGATTTTACAAATGCATAGTATTAATAAGAGGCAATGTGACCAAGTTATATTTGGGAGTTTATTTTGGATACTCCACGTTTGTACAAGTTTGGTTTGATGTTTTGATCTTGTATGATGCTTAATGTTTGGTTTTGAGGGGTTGGGAAACATTATGCATGCTTGGGTAGAAATCATGCCAATAGGATATGTGTTTGGTTTTGATATATTGTGTATGATCTTCTACTATGCTTTTATGTCTGAGAAATTGATGTTTGTGAAGTTATATGATGATTAAAGTATGTTAGATTGAGCCAGAGTGTCATATGTTGGACTAAGAGGTCATTACAAGTATGTCCGTACTGGTACATGTCCTCAGGGATCAGTGTGAGGGGACCTATCTTTGCTTAATCTGGGCAAAATTGCCTAGGCATACCGATACGCCTGGGAACTGTATTGGTATGCATAGCTGTGAAACAAGCCTGGTGTCGGTACACGGGCAACCATATCAGTACGCATTTTAGCTACTAGAATCTAATATTTTCGAAAACACATACCTGTACCGGTATGCCTGAGAACTGTATTGATATGCCTTTGAATTTTACACCCGTTGCAATACGGCAAATATCCGTACTGGTAAGCTAGTTGTTATTTCTGTTAAAATGCCTTCTGAAGTTTGTATTCTTTGCAGTTTTGTCCCTGTTTCTTGCTCATTCAATTAAATGAGTTTGAATAGTTGTTTTAAGTTAAAATTTAACCTGATGGTATGAAATATGGATAATTAAGGATTGGTAACTTTATTACAAGGAAGTCCCCTTAATTATATAAATTTACATTTTAATCCCTATAACGCGAATTCATACAATTAGATGTCAATTCAACGCTCTATTGAATTGTAATTTTCACCAAAGACATCATGATCACTTTAGGACTTAAGTATGCAATTATATAAGATAAAAGAAAAATATATCGTTTTATAAGTAAATCCTCTAGGTTTATCTCGACAAACCCTAATATAACTCACTTAGTTCGGTCTTGCGAGTAGACCAGGTCAAGGGGGTTACATTTTATTTTAAACATGTTGTGATACAGGAAATATCTGTACCGGTACGCCAGTCGTTATTTCTGTTAAGATGCCTTCTGAAGTTTGTATTCTTTGCAGTTTGGTCCCTATTTCTTGATCATGCAATTAAATGAGTTTGAATGGTTATTTTAAGTTGAAATTTAACCTAATGGTATGACTTATAGATAATTAAGGATTGGTAACTTTAATTACAAGGAAGTCCTCTTAATTTTCTAAAATTATGTTTTAGTCCCTATAACACAAATTCGTACTATTGGATGTCAATTCGATGCCCAATTGAATTGTAATTTTCACCAAAGATAGCATGATCACTTTATGACTTAAATATGCAATTAGATACGATAAAAGAAAAAAATAGATTGTTTTATAAGTAAATCCTCCGAGTTTGTCTCGACAAACCCCAATGTAGCTCGCTCAATTTGGTTTTGCGACTAGACAGGGTCAAGAGGGTTATATTTGTTGGTATTAGAGCCAGGTTATGATCGTTGGAAGGTGGGTTATGGTTGTTTCGTGTGTTTTTTATGTATGATTCTATTGATTGTTATGCATAGTGTTTGAATTTGTGAGATTATGTTTGATATGTGATATGTTTTTGTGTTTAACTTGGGACACAATGCCTTATTACTACTAGTGTTAAATGAATTTTGTTTTTAAACAAGAGCGACTTGGATTCTTGTTGCAATCTGGTCTAATTGCATTGTTTTATTGCATTATCATGTTTTAGACTCATATTTTTATGAATAGGATCGAGACGAGAGACAAGAGCTCATATAGGGAGTGTTGTGGATAGACAAAATGATGAGTTGCCTCCTCTTCCACCGATTCCTCCTGCTAGTGTTGGATTTGAGGGTGGTGCACCTCAATCACATCAAAAACTTCTTTTTAGTGATATGACACCGTTGATCCAGGTGATGACTGAAACTTTTAGGTGGCCATAACTGGAGTGCACGTACCTGCACCGACATCTGTAGCTGTTAATATCGGGCTTCTGTTGGAGCATTTGCATAGCTTGGGTGGTACTGAGCTTAGAGGTTTAGCTTCAAAAGCAGCTGAGAAGTGGTTTGCTATTACGGAGAAGATTCTTAGCCAAATAGAGTGTACAGATGTTTGCAAGTTGGGTTGTATAGTGTGATGCTTACAGTTGGTGGACAACTGCTATCACGGGAATGACACCTGCTGATGTGACGTGGGAATTCTTTTGTGCTACTTTTTGGAAGAAGTATCTGGGATCTCGTTACCAAGATAAGAAGAAGAGGGAGTTTATGGCTTTGGAGTAAGGAAGTATGTATATTTTTGAGAATGAGATCCAGTTCGTTCGATTGAGCCAGTATGCTCATGAGCTGGTTCCTAATGAGCGTTAGCGATGCGATCGTTTTCGTTACAGTCTATAAGGAGGTGAAGGCTTACATGTTGGCTATAGATTATACTGAGTTTGATGTACTGGTTTCCCGAGCTAAGGATATAGAACAAAATTTAGGGTTGTCTTCTTAATCAGAGAGTTCTTCTACTGGGAAAAGAAATACTGAATTAGATGTTGGCAAAGATTGGTACAAGAAGTATAGGGATAGGAAGTACCATCTGGATTAGAGACGATTAGGGAGTAATGTTGGGCGTAGACAGCTTGTTCAGAATACCTTTGCTCAAACATCTGAATGTGGGAGATGTTGTAGACAACACACAGAGAAGTGTTGGGGTACTCTTGGTACTTGTTAGAGTTATGGTTCACGGGATTAGATTAGGCATGATTGTCTGCAGTTAGCTAGAGAAGGTTAGGCTCCTTCACTTGTTGTTGTGCCACAAAATAGACATAGGCACGGCCATAGACTTTTCTAGCATAGAGAGGATGGTCAGAGTGTGGTTGCTTATACCATAGCAGTTCAACCTAAGGGTGGTGGAAAAGAAGAGTTTTTGTGTATCGTGTGGAAAGGAATGATACCGATATGATTGCAAGTACATTTACTTTGCAGTCCATACCAATGATTTCTTTGATAGATTCTGGTTCTACACATTCATACATCTTGTGTGAACATGCTTGTTTGCTTGATATACTTGTAGAAGTGTTAGATGTAGGTATGTGGGTAATTAGTTCTTTTGGTGAGATAGTAGTTGCTATGAGGTTGTTTAGGAGATGTCCCTTGATGGTCCAAGGTCATGTTTTTGTGGCTGATTTGATGGAGTTGCTATTTTATGGTTTTGATGTAATCTTGAGGATGGATTAGTTGTCTGAACATAGGGATGTAGTTGATTTTGAGAGCAAGCGGGTTTCGTTGAAACTTGCTGAGGATTATGGGGTGGTGGTTGTGGACGAGAATGTCAAATTCTTGTCCAATGTTGTTTCAGCTTTGGAAGCGCGGAAGATGTTGGAATCTAGGGGTCAAGCATACCAAGCTTATGTTATGAACCCTAATATGAAGGAAATGCTTACCCATAATATCTGCACGGTTTGCAATTTTCCAAGAGTGTTTTTGGAAGAGTTGTTTGGGTTGCCGCCAGATAGGATGGTAGAATTCTACATTAAGATGGACGCGAATACAACTCCAGTGTCGATTGCATCATATCGCATAGCACTAAAAGAACTAAAGGAGTTAAAGACGCATCTTTAAGAGTTGTTGGATCGAGGTTTCATTCGGCCAATCGTGTCACCGTGGGGAGCACCGGTGTTGTTTGTGAAAAAGAAAGATGGTACGATGAGAATGTGCATTGATTATTGGCAACTAAAAAAGTTGATGATTAAAAATAGGTGTCCTTTGCCAAAGATTGATTATTTGTTTCAGTTTCGGGGTGATACGATTTTTTCCAAGATTGATATGAGGTCTAGGTATTATCAGTTGAAGGTGAAGGCTAAAGACGTGCCAACGATAGCTTTTTGCACGCGCTATGGGCATTATGTGTTCTTAGTGATGTCGTTTGGGTTGGCAAATATGCCTCCAACTTTTATGGACATGATGAATTGGGTGTTTTACGAATTCTTTGATAAATTTGTGGTAGTGTTAATTGATGACATTCTTGTGTACTCTTGTATCGAGGAAGATCATGATCGACACCTATGGATTGTGTTGCAAGTTCTGTTGGACATTAAGCTTTATGCCAAGCTAAGTAAGTGTGATTTTTGGATCAAGCAAGTGGTTTTTCTTGGTCACGTTGTATCAGTTGAAGGGGTTCATGTGGATCCGTAGAAAATTAAAGATGTTGTGAATTGAAAGCAACCTAAGTCGGTGTTAGAAGTTCGTAGTTTCTTGGGGTTGGTCGAATATTATCGACACTTTATGGATGGGTTCTTGAGGACCGCTTCTCCTTTAACGAAGTTGTTGTAAAAGAATGTAAGTTTTGAGTGGGCAGAAGCTAGACAACAAGCTTTTGATAAGTTGAAGGAAGCTTTGATGCAAGCTCCAATCTTGATTTAACCTGAGTCAAGGAAGGAGTTTGTGGTTTATAGCGATGCATCCTACATTGGTTTAGGGTGTGTGTTGATGCAAGAATGAAGGGTTGTGGCGTATGCATCTTGGTAGTTGTAGGTGTACGAGCGTAACTATCCTACGCATGACATTGAGCATGCTGCGGTGGTGTTTGCATTGAAAATTTGGCGACATTATCTTTACTGTGAGAAGTGTATTGTATGCATGGATCACAAGAGTTTGAAATATCTGATGTCGTAAAAAGAGTTGAATCTTAGGCAACGAAGATGGTTAGAGTTGCTTAAGGATTATGATTTGTCCATAGAGTATTATCTAGGAAAGGCTAATGTTGTAGTCGATGCTTTGAGTAGAAAGGTTGCGGTTGAGTTAAGGGTGATATTTTCTCGGTTGAGTGTAATGCGTGATGGTGGTTTGTTGGCTGAGTTACAAGTGAAGCCATCATTATTGCAGTTAATCAAGGAGAAGCAATCGTATGATGATTCTTTGGTACCGCATGTCAATGACATAATGGATGGTAATCAAACGGATTTTTGTTTCAGTGATGAAGGTGTTTTGTGTTTCAAGAGTCGAATAGTGGTGTTGAAAGATGAGGAGTTAAGGCACAGTATCTTGACTGAGGCATATTTGAGTCCTTTTGCTAAGCATCCGGGAAGTACAAAGATGTATCATGATTTGAAAAGGGAGTATTTCTAGGTTGGTTTGAAAAAAGGATATAGTGGATTATGTTGCTTGTTGTATGGTTTGTCAGTGCGTTAAGGCTGAGCATCAGTTTCCTTTGGGGTTGTTGCAACCGTTAAAGATTCCAAAATGGTAGTGAGAGTGAATTACCATGGATTTCGTGTCCAGTTTGCCTTTGACTCCATCAAAGAAGAATTCTGTGTGGGTGATTGTGGATAGGTTTACAAAGTGTACACATTTTTTGGTTGTGCATACAACGTATACTTTGGATAAGTTGGCGGAGTTGTATATTGCTAAAATTGGTTCCTAAGTGTATTGTATCAGATAGAGATCTACGTTTTACGGTAAGGTTTTGGGAGTGTTTGCATAAGGCTTTGGGTACACAATTGAACTTCAATACTTCGTATTAGCCTCAAACGGATGGTCAGTCTGAATGCGTTATCCAAGTGTTGGAGGATATGTTGCAGTGTTGCATCATTGATTTCCAAGGATCATGGGAGAAGCAGTTACCTTTGATGGATTTTGCCTATAACAATAGTTATCAGGCTAGTTTCTAAATGGCTCCGTATGAGGCTTTGTATGGTAGAATGCGTCACACACCACTTTATTGGGCAGAGGCAAGAGAAAAGTATATTTTTGTGCCTGATGTGTTGAAGGAGACCAATGAGAAGGTGAAGCTTATCAGTGATCGGTTGAAGGCGGCTTCAGATTGGCAAAAGTCATATGTTGACTTAAAGTGTAGGAAGATTGAGTTCACGGTTGGTGATCACGTGTTCCTTAAGGTTTCATCTTGGAAGAAGGTTATGCGGTTTAGACGGAAGGGCAAGTTAAGTCCTAGGTTTATTGGACCTTTTGAGGTGTTGGAGAGAGTTGGTCCAGTCGCTTATAAGTTGAGTTTGCCGACGGAGTTAGAGAAGATACATGATGTTTTCCATGTATCGATGCTTCGGAGGTATAGATCGGATCCTTCGTATGTGATGCTTGTTGAGGAAATTGAATTGAATTCAGATTTGACCTATGACGAGGAGATGGTGAGAATTCTGGATTCAAGCAGCAAGGTTCTTCGTGGAAAGGCCATAGAGTTGGTGAAGGTGTTGTGGCGACATCGTGGTGTCGAGAAAGCCACCTAGGAAAGCAATGAGGACATGTTGAAGTAGTTTCTCATCTTTTTTCGCCAGGTAAATTTTGAGGATAGAATTTCTTAAGAGGGGAAGATTTGTAACGCCTTGAGTTTGGGCCTAGATGTTAGAACGGATCGATTAGACGGTTTGGGACGACCATGTTAGGCAATTCGAGTTAGTTTTGGGAATTAAATCTTAATAAATAATTTTTGGTTAAAATAAAATATGGGAAAATGCTAGAAAATACTTAATTAATATTTTAAGTATTTCGGTAAATTCAAGTTGAAGAAATTAAATCTGATTTTGGGACATTTTGGTCTGGTGACTAAAATGCAAAGTTTTCAAAATTGTTTTTGGTGACTTAATCGTAAAAGAGTCAAAACTTAGAATCTTTAAGGTGCTAATTAACCAAGATTTTCCATCAGATTTCCCCCTTAATTTAGGTTATTTTAAAAAGATTTTAATTGGTTTTTAATATTAAAAGAAAATAGATTTAATAAAAAGGGTTTTAATTTTACAAATCACTTTCTCACGTAACTAACTTTGCTATCACTTTTCTACCAACTTTCTCAGCAGCCAAACTGCAAATTCTTTCCAAAATTTGTAGGAATGAATCTCTTTTGATTTCCTACTTGATTCCTTTGATTCTTGCAACAAATCTACTTGGATTTCAACCAATCTTTGCCAATTAAGGGAGAAATCAGCAATTAGATGTATTTTTGTTTCTCTCCTCTAATTACGGGTTCTTTATTGAAATTCCCAAGTTCATGATCATTTACAACTGATTTATGTTATGGAATTATGATTAAAACATGAATATGATGATTAAATTGAGTTTTGATATAAAAATTGGCTGAACATTGTTTTGGATCTATATTGTATTGAATCTAATTGATTTAGATCTCTAATAAGATATGTTTTAATGTTGAAAGAAGTGATTAATTAAAGGAATCCCGAAACTATGTGAATTGCTAATTTTCTAGGTTGTTAATAGCTGGTTTTGAAGTGATCTTGGTGTTGTAGAGTTGATGGAGGTATAAAGACGTGGTAAGGATGTTTTTGGATGTTAATTGATGTTGTTAAGATATTACAATTAACAGGTTTTGCTTGGGCTTTGCTTAGATGAAGTTTGGTGATGATTTCAGTTGTTTTAGAGAGGTGCTTTGTGGGTGTTAGAGAGGCGAAGTTCTGTTTGTCGGTTGTGGGAAATTAGAGATGCATGGAAGTGCAGTAATTCTCTGTTTTTGATTGGGTAAAGAAGGGGAGTTAAATCCTATAACTTTTGGAGAGGTTGCGGAAGCTACGGAAGCTTGATTCTCGCAACGGTGTAGCGCGTATTGAGTGCTACGCAATTGTGCAAGTGTACACGTCGAAAGTTATAATATAAAAGATATCGTCTCCATAGGGATTGGTGCCACTTCAAGAATCTAATCTCTTGCACTGTAAAAAGTAAAAGAACAAAATAAGAAGATTGTAGGAGTTTAACTAATAACTAAACTAGAAAGCAATAAAGTAAAAGA
This sequence comes from Hibiscus mutabilis, assembly GCA_019671005.1. Taxonomy (NCBI): domain Eukaryota; kingdom Viridiplantae; phylum Streptophyta; class Magnoliopsida; order Malvales; family Malvaceae; genus Hibiscus; species Hibiscus mutabilis. Next base: position 30,199,637 of record CM033728.1, on the reverse strand, counting down.
ATATGTAATCAAATGAGAGAGAACAGGCCAGGTTATCGTGAGCTGAGGAGTGATAGCCAATTGGATAGTCTTGGTAAAAGAGTGCAAGGGCAACTCAGTTGCCATGGCAACTTGTACAGCGGGGTTGCCTTGGCAACTAATCAACGGTTTCTTGGGCAACTGGCTGGGCAACTGTTTGGGCGGCTGGGCAGCAACTTCAAGGTTCGACGGAGCGTTCTTCAATGGTTTCTTCTTATCCCTAAGTCGAAACTCTAGCTAATTGTGCATGCCTTGATAATACATCCCTGCGTGAATCAAGGGTGAACAACAACCAATCTTTCACTCCTCTTAGCATTTGAAATCCTTAACTTATTCCTAAGCCGGATTAATATTCACCATCAATAGATTGAATAATGACCATACTCATTCGTTTCTTGAATCTAACTCTCCCGATATTAGATAAATAGATAAAGTTACGAGATCCTCTCCCAATTCACTCGCAAACAAGAATAAAAACCAAGAATGAGTAAACCTTAAATTGAAAGTGCAAACTCTTATTACCTAAACAAAATCCAATTGTTTCTCACAACCACAAAACACAATAACCTTAGCCAAATAGATTTAGTTCATGGCTAGGTTCCAAAGAAACACAAAACAAAGAATTCCTAACATAAACCTAATCGAACAAGAAAGAAAAAGATGGAGAATAGTTGAAGCCTCTTTGTCGAAATGTCTCCCCTTTTGCTCTCTCTTTCAATCGAACTCTCCCCATTTGCTCTCCCTTGGAGTTGACGGCTTGGTCTCCTTTAAATAGGAGATGGCTGGGTCAAAGTCTCTCTTGAGGAAAAAGTTAAGTTGGAATTAAATACTTTAAAAGAATATAATTCTTTATTATATTTATATTCCTGCTAGATCTTCTCCCATCGTCTTGGGATTTAATTTCTCTTTGACCTCTTCATAGAAATCAAACTCCTTTGGGATTTAACTTTGCTCCACGTCATCTTGGGCTTATCTAGTCATCAATTTCGACCGCCATATCATCTTATCCCTTATCGACAATTGCCTTGGCAACTAGCTTGGCATCTCCTTCATGCATTACCCTGGCAACTGCGTCGGTATCTCCTTCATGCACTACCCTGGCAACTGGTTCCAGCCTTGTTTAGGCAAGTGATTCTGCACACACACAAAAACAACTATCAGCAGCACCCTTTTTCCACAAAATTCAGCAAAATATGAAATCAAGCTTGTCCACCAAGGAAACAATGCAAACATGCATGAATGGCTAATAATGTAACTAATATGAGCCTAAGTCTAGCAATAATATGGATAAAAAGGGTGAATAAAATAGTACTTTTAGACACTTAACAAACGACAAGAGAGCTTTGGATTGTTGGTGAGTGGAAACGCGTTTTACTACTTTTAAAAGGTTTGAAGATTGTTGTTGGGAGTCTAGAATAAGTTTGAAACACTTATCTAAGCTCTAAGGTAAGTATTGGTTGAGCTCTCTCTCATTTTCGGTTTTACAAAATACAATCTCATGCACATGTTTATAGATTTGATTACTTGTTGTTATATGCATGTTTTAGGAAGGAAAGATGCTGCAAATGATTATACATGTCAACATTAGAGCATAGCAAATGATTTATGAAAGTATTTTCAGAATGCGAGAATACATGGTTTAATGTATTGGAAAATGGTTTGAATTGATGAATATGTAAAACAGTAAGTTGATGAGGGTTTTGTTGAGAATATTAGCAAGTTGCTGAGATAAATTGTTATCGGATGTAGTTGGCTAGCCATCGGGTTTAAAGTGCACTATAATAAGTCACCTCATGTGTGTCGAGTTGTCAAGAGTGTGCCATGCTCCACCATGAGAACTGCAGCAGTCGAGGGGTTAAGAGTGTGCCAATTCTCCCGTTGGTGGATTTATACGTTATAACCGTTGAGAGCTGCTTCGATTCAAGGACGTCTATGAAGTGGTCGAAGGAACCACTTGGGAAATCCGTGTATCTGATGTGGTTTTTATAAAATAGAATGAGATTGCTTTTGAGTCACTTGAATGCCAATATATGAGATGATGTATCATGAAAAATGGATTATGTTTTGTATAATATGGTTTATACATGAGATGCTCTTTAAGCTTGCTATTTAAAGATTTTGGCATTAGAAGCTTAAATTGAGGTTTATGATAAAAATCCATGATACATGTGCTGTAAATGATTTAAATGTGCATATATGATGAGATTATAGAAGCATGAGATGTTTTTGCCATAAGACTCATAGATTTATTTAAATTAAAATGATTTTAAATGCATTGATGAGTATTTTTGAGATTTCCCTCACTAAGCTTATAGCTTACGCTCTCCTTTCTCATCAATGTAGAGGAATAAACTTTTTTGGGCAGTGAGTAGGAAAAAGAGGATCCAAGGAATGATGCATTTTCATGTATGGTTTTACAAATGCATAGTAGTAATAAGAGGCAATGTGTTCAAGTTGTATTTCGAGGTTTATTTTGGATACTCCCTATTTGTACAAGTTTGGTTTGATGTTTTGGACTTGTATGATGTAACACCCTCAACCCAGTTTAGAAGAAAACCAAAATTGAAGATGTTAATGCGAGAATTTTCATAAAATACCAAAAACAACAGCTAGACTTTTAAGGTAAAACGATATCTATTAACAAAATTTTTCTCAGAAACAAACTTTAACCAAATGTGCTTCAACGATAAGATAAGATCATATTGATTAGGAGCTAAATATCTTTTTTATCTTCATCTTTTCTTTATCCTTACTAATGTAAAATCCACTCAAGACATCTATTTACTTATTATAGCTACCCTTTTCTAAAACAATTATGATTCAGATTTATCTTATGACATAATCTTTTCAAGGACATTATCCATACATTGTATATAAAGCTAGAACATGAATACCAATCAAACAAGATTAACTTAATCTGATAAAACAAATCTTAAACTTATAAAATTCCAGTTACACTCGAACATTACCACTTTTAAGACCATACTTGAACCATTCATACATGTTAAGTAAGTTTAGAACCAACTACCCCTAGGATTCGAAACAAGAAGGTAGATAAGGTTTTAAATTAATTTCTTATAACTCAAGTAAGAATTAACTATGATCAAGATTTTAAAGAATATGTTTGTGATCCCAGAAATACTTCCACATTACAAAGATTATACAACGACAAACAAGAATAGTCTTACATTAAGGACCAAGACTATTTGATCTAGTGATTATACCTTTATATAAGCAATCGATACAAACCTATACATATATACATGACTATCCACTCGAGATACTCAATATTCGATAAAAAGAAATAATAACATTACTTGCTATGCAAGACTTTACTATAATTCATTGATTTAATTAAAAACTTTCTTGGCTTCTCCTTATCGTAGATTGTCATTATATAAAAGAATACTTGACATATGATAACCTAAGTTAGTGGTTAAATAAGATTTCAACTTTTTGAATCAAACACGTTCACGTATATATATGTTTCATTAAGCATAAGTATATAGACAATCAAATGAACACGCATATACCAAGTTATTAACAAGCCATGAATCTTTGTCCAAGGATTTTCAAGAAGATCCTTAGATACATCTTGCTTTTTATACAAACTATTACAAGGAATCATATATAAGCACTCTATCAAGCATACAATTAATCAGACCAAAATTAAATAATCATTTAAGTCCATTCCTAAGTTTAATACATTCGACTTAGTCAACACCTTCATGTGTACTAGTCTCATTCAAACCACTTAGCTAGTGCATACGTATTACTATGATATTTACTCATTAATTAATAAAGGGATCAACCAACAATAGTTATTTAGAAAATTTTGAGAAATAGGTAAAACATTCTAACTTTACAATGTTTAATGCAATACTACATCAATATTATTGTCATGCTTCTATACATTCACTATGCCACCATCTAAGGAGTTTGACTAGGGAAATCTAAATGTACTTGGAACTTTAAGCAGTGACTTGCAACCTTCAACCACGATCGAGCACAAGAACTCTCTAAGTCCTGAAAAATGTATGAAAATGAATGCATTAGGCTTAAATAGCCTAAGTGAGGTAGTAACAAAGAAAGAGAATAATCAGAATTGTTAACAGTGATTAATACGAATGTAATGAAGATCAAACATGTATATTACCACACTTAAGTTAGACATATTGTTCAAAGTCTTGTCTCAAATACTTATTTCGAAATTTATTCGGGAACTTACTTATAAACTTGATTAGAGGCTTATTTGGAAGCTTATTGGTTTTACATCTTAATCAATCATACAATAATATCCTGCTCACTCTGAGCCTTGTCAAAGATTATCTGATTTCTTATCTGAATTCTCATGAAGTTTGTATCTTTTATAAACGTTTGCCTTGGATCACGTTTGGACTTACGTAGCACCAGTATAAGATTAACTTAGCATAAGGCACAAAGCAATGGCTAGTTTACAATGTAACAAACCTAGCTTCCCTTCTCTATCCATCCAACTATCGCCAATCTCCTTACTATCTCCCCCGTTACGTCCTACTGTCACCAATATATCACATATATAGGGTCGTCACCCTTGAGCCGTACCTCATGGACCGTAGTCCCGAAATATATATACTCTTGTACTATGCCAAAGTGTCCAAGGACTTACATTGTTTAGGCAATTTAATATTTTATGCTTGAACTTAGGAGGGTATTTTATGTCACAATTAAACTTACTTGTTTATTTTCTTAGTATCTTATAATTTGAGATGAGCTTTTAGCTCCTTAGGACTTTAGGATTCATGAACTTATAACATTGGAAATGAATTCTTGTATTAGAGTCTTATGGTATTGTAAGTCAAAAATTAGCTTCAAATCCTCGTATCAAAGTATACAAAATTTTCCATTAAAAACATAGCATAGAAAGGAACAAGATGCATATGTAATGCAAACATAATCAGAAGACTTATCGAAGGATGCTATGCCTTGAATGCCCTTTCCCAATGAGCTCTATTTGAGCCTTATGTAAAATGAATGTGATCTAAACAAACGAATCAAGTACACAAAAAAATCAAGATGACACCGTGTCATCCTGAATGGATAAACTACACTCATCTCTTATCTCGAAGTTACGGGATACCTGAATCAACAATTATAACTTGCTTCCTAACATTCCCTCTTGTCTAGCTTTCCTTAATTGAATATCAAATTCCAAGATTGTACTTCAATGAATTTCTTGTTCCCAATTAATCTCACACAAGAGTAAAAGAAGAACAAAACATTAGACTATATTCATGTTATCAAGACTGCATATGGCATTATTAAACCTATTTTTCAAGATAGTAACATGCTTAACTAACAACACAACCATCACAACCTTTATATCAAACAAAAACAGCCCCCCATCATACATGTATCCACATATACAACCACAAAACATTTCACTAATTTATATATCTGTGCAAAATAGTCCATTCTCTTACTTACATACTTAATTATTATAAAACAGCCCACATAACTTTATATATTAAGGCAAAACAATCTAACAATGTCAAGTTTAGTTACACAAGATTGTCCATATTTCATTTTACCCATATATACGTATATACATTTCAAACTATCCAACAATGTTCAGGTTTATGCAAAACGGGCCTTATTTCATTCATGAAGCAATTTCTGATTTTTAAACTACTCCAAACAATCCACACATCTTATTATACTTTCAAAACAGTCCCCAAATGACATGTTTACATATGTACACTCAAAACAATCCACGCATCTTATTATACTTTCGAGCTTAGAAAAATGTTTTAGACTTAATCTAAACTCCCAAAAATCATCTTCAAACCTTTTAAAAGCTGTAAACCACTTTTCCACTCAACGCCCTTCTAGTCAAAGCGAAAATCAAGCATTCGAAGCCTCCGCGGCCTCTCCAAAAGCTAAAAGATCCATCTCCCATGCTTTACCCAAACAAAAACAGAGAATTAATGCACTTCCATGCATCTCTGAACACAGCAACACATCTCCTCAACTTTGCCACACTAAAAACCACCAAACGCTTCTCTAAAACAACCGAAATCATAAACCAAACTCCATCTAAACAAATCCAAGCCAAAACCTATTGTTTACATCATCAATCAATATCCAAAAACAGTAATATAACGTCCTTATACTTCCAGCAACCTTACATCACCAAAATCACCTCAAAATAAAACTATTTACAACCTAGAAAATTAGCAATTCACACAGTTTCGTGATTCTTCTTTTTAATCTCTTCTTATATCATTAAATCACATATTGTAATTGATCTAAATCAATTAGAATCAACACAAATCAGATCCATATCAAGATTTATCAAATTTCTTATCAAAACTTAATTAAAACAAATTAATCATGATTTAATCATAAAAGCATAACAAAATCAGTTGTAAAGTATCACGAACTTGGGAATTTCAATAAAGAACCTTTAATTAGAGGAGAGAAACGAAAATCAGCTCTAATTGTTGATTTCTCCCTTAATTGGGAAGTTTTGATGAAATATTCAAGTAAGCAAATAGAATTTAGTGTAGGAATCAAACAAATCAATTAGGAAATAGAAAAGGAAACCAAAAGATATTATTTCAAAGAATTTTGAAGGAAAATTAATAGTTTGGCTGCTGAGAAAGTGGAGAGAAAAGTTGAGAGTAAAAGTAGTTACGTAAGAAAACGAAATTGGTTAATTAAAATCCTTTTTATCAAACCTCCTTTATTTTTAATCAATAACCTTTTAAAAACCATTTAAAATAGCCTGAATTAAGGAAAAATCTGATGAAAAACATTGGTAAATTAGCTCCTTAAAGATTCTAAGTTTTGACCCTTTTACGATTTTGTCACCAAAATAGTTTTGAAAACTTTACATTTTAGTCACCGGTCCAAAATATCCAAAAATCCGATTTAATTCCTTCAAATTGAGTTTACAAAAACCCTTAAAATACCAATTAAATATTTTCTAGAATTTTTCCATATTTCATTTTAGCCAAAAACCATTTATTAAGAATTAATTCCCGAAACTAACTCGAATCACCTAATTCGGTTCTCCCGAACCGTCTAATCAATCTAGCTAACACCTAGGCCCAAATTCGGGGCTTTACACATGATCTCTACCCAAGCATGAAAGACGTATCCCAACCCCTCAAAGCAAGATATTGAACGTTATACAAGTCCAAAACATCAAATGTAACTTGTCCAAACCATGGAGTAACCAAAACAACCCTCACAAATTGAACTTGGTCACATTGCCTCTTATTACTACAAAGTATATATAAAACCACACTTGAAATCACTATGTCCTTGGATTGCCTCTTTCTTGCTCGCTGCCCAAATGCTTACTTCTCTGCATTGATGAGAAAGGAGAGTGTAAGCTTATAAAGCCTACTGCGGGAAATCTAAAAAACACTCATCAATGCATTTAAAACCATTCAGTTTAAAAATATGTATTCAAGATCATGTCAAAACATCTCATGCTTCTTTAACCATTCCAAATGTGCACTTTTAAACCTTTACATCTCATATATCATGGATTTCTAGCAATAACCTCAATTTAAGCTTTCTCATGCTAAAATCTCAAAATAACAAGCTTAAGGAGTAGCACATGTATAAAACATATTATACAAAACATAATCCATTTCTCATGATATATTATATCATGTATTGGCAATCAAGTGACTCAAAACCAATTCCATTCTATTTTATCAAAAACACATCAGATACACAGATTTCTCAAGTGGTTCATTCGACCACTTCACATACATCCTCGAACAGAAGCATCCCTCATAGGTTATAATGTATAAATCCACCAGCGGGAGAATTGGCACACTCTTAGCCCCTCGACCACTGTGGTTCTCATGGTGGAGCATGACACACTCTTGACCCCTCGACACACATGAGGTGACTTATTATGGTGCACTTTAAACCCTAAGGCTAGCCAACTATAACTAGAATAACTTTTAATCTCAGCCACTTGCCAATATACTCTATAAAACCACATTACCTTATTGTTTTTCATATGCATCAAATCAACCAATTTCCAATACATTAAACCATGTATTCAAGTATTCTCAATACTCAGTTCATAAACCATTTGCCATACTCAAATATCATCATATATGATCATTTGCAACATCTTTCATTTCTAAAACATGCATATAACAGTAAGTAATCAAAACCATAAACATGTACATGAGATTGTATTTTGCAAAACTGAAAACGAGAGTGAGAACAAACAATACTTACTTTCAAGCTCAGACAAGTGCTTTAGACTTAAACTAAACTCCCAAAAATCATCTTCAAACCTTTTAAAAGCAGTAAACCATGTTTGCACTCATCGACAACGCAACACCCTTATAGCCGAAGCGAAATAAAGCTTCTGAAACCTCTCTAAAGGATGAAAGATCTATCTCCCCTATTACACCCACACAAAAATAGAGGATTAATGCACTTTCATGCATCTCTAAACACAGCAGCACATCTCATGAACTTTGCCACACTAAAAACCATCAAACGCTTCTCTAAAACAACCGAAATCACAACCAAACTCCATATAAACAAAGCCTAGCCAAAACCTATTGATTTTAACATCTTAACGTCATCACTTAACATCCAAAAAAACAATATAACGTCCTTATACCTCCAACAACCTTACATCACCAAAATCACCTCAAAATCTAATTATTTACAACCTAGAAAAGTAGAAATTCACATAATTTCGGGATTCCTTTTATTAATCTCTTCTTATAACATTAAAACACATCTTATAATCGATATAAATAAATTAGAATCAACACAAATCAGATCCGTATCAAGATTTATCAAATTTCTTATCAAAACTCAATTAAAACCAGTTAATCATGATTTAATCATAAAAGCATAACAAAATCAGTTGTAAAGGATCAAGAACTTTGAAATTTCAATAAAGAACCTTTAACTAGACGATAGAAATTAAAATCACTTCTAATTGTTATTTCTCCTTTAATTGGCAAGTTTTGGATGAAATCTTCAAGTAAGCAAATAGGATTTAGTGTAGGAATCCAAGGAATCAATTAGGAAATAAAAAAGGATACAAAAATAAATGATTCCTAATAATTTTGAAGGAAAATTAATAGTTTGGCTGCCGAGAAAGTGGAGAGAAAAGTTGAGAGCAAAAATAGTTACGTATGAAAATGAAATTGGTTATTAAAATTCTTTTAATCAAATCTCTTTTATTTTTAATTAATAACCATTTAAAAATAGCCTAAATTAAGGGGAAAATCTGATGAAAAACTTTGGTAAATTAGCACCTAAAAGATTCTAAGTTTTGACCTTTTACGATTTAGTCACCAAAATAGTTTTGAAAACTTTACTTTTTAGTCACCGGTCCAAAATGTTCAAAAATACCATTTAATTCGTTCAAATTGAGTTTCCCAAAACCCTTAGACTATTAATTAAATATTTTCTAGCATTTTTCCATATTTTATCTTAGCCAAAAAACCATTTATTAAGAATTAATTCCCGAAACTAACTCGAGTCGCCAAATCTAGTTCCCCTGAACCATCTACTCGATCTAGCTAACACCTAGGCCCAAATTTGGGGCATTACAAAAACCATTTCAATCTATGTATGAAAACACATCGGATACATGAATTTCCCAAGTGGTTCCTTCAATCACTTTACACACATCCTCGAACCAGAGCATGATACTACTACCCCTAAACGGTTATGATGTATAAATCCACTAGCGGGTCAATTGGCACACTCTTGACCCCTCGACCGCTGCGGTTCTCATGATGGAGCATGGCACACTCTTGACCCCTCGACACATATGAGGCGACTTATTATAATGCACTATAAACCCTATGGCTAGCCAACTATATCCGATAACTTTTAATCTTAGTCACTTGCCAATATAGTCTATAAAACCACATTACCTCTGTAACACCCTAAACCCGATTTAGAAGAAAACTAAAATTGAAGATGTTATTATAAGAATTTTCATGAAACACGTAATCAAGAGCTGAAATTTTCAAAGTAAATCGAGACAAGCTACAAAATTTATTATTATTATTTTTATTTCGTGTCATACTATTAAGAGTATACAAAATGTATAAATATACAAGTTATCAAGGAAGCATTCGTGCCCCAATAAACGTTTCCAAACATTACATAGATTTTATAGAAGCAAACAAGTGAAGTCTTACATTAAAGACCAAGAGGGATCAAGACCATTTAAACAAGTGATCATACCATTTTATGGATAATTCGAAACAAGCATATACACATATACATGAATTACTTACTCAAAGCATATATATATATATATATCATAGCATAACATGTTCAAGTATTACTTGTCTCATGAATTATCGAGTTGATTTATAATTCTAAGTTTAGACAAGAATTAGCCATTTTAGGATAAGGAACTCGTACAAAGCATTTACATATGTATGCACATAGGTATTCAAATAAAACTTATTCATAACATACATGATTACTTGATTAAGCATATCTATTCACTTAATTAGTTACTAAAATCATTAGAAAGATATTACTTACTAAGCTATACTTACAACAATACATTAATTTGGGTTATAAACTTCCTTGGTTTCTCCTTTTCAAAGATTTTCAATACATAAAATATTTGACACACAAGCTTTCTAACTTGACATATCATAATGTGAGTTCCTTACCAAGTAAGTATCAACTTAACATAGCATCATATGAATTGCTTGACAAATAAGGTATTCAAACTAATTGAACCAATCATATATATAAATAAACCATCACTCAAACACACATATACTACGGTAATATCAAAGCATATATCTTCTTCCCAAAGGATTTTCAAGAAGTTCATTTGATACATTTTACTTGTCATACTAGATATTTTCAAGGAGACATATATAAGGATTCTATCAAGCATTTGATCAATCCCAAAATTTAACAAGCTTTTAAGCCCATACATAAGTTTCATACAAACCATCTAGTTATCACATTCATATATTTTAGACTCATTCGAACCATTTAGTAAGTTTATACACACTTCTATGATAATTACTCATCAAGTAAACAAAGTAGTCAACCATAAATAACTATTTAAACATTGTCAAGAAATTAGATATGCCATTTACAAATTTTGCAATGTCTAATGTCATGTTACATCAATATTATCGATATGCTTCTATGCATCACTATGCCACCATCTAAGGAGTTTAGCTAAGGAAATCTACATCTACTTGGAACTTTAAGCAGTGACTTGCAAACTTTCAACACGATCAACCCAATGAGAAATCATATAACCTGCATATGCATGTAAATGAATGCATTAGGCTAATATAGCCTAAGTGAGGTAGTGATCCATGTAAACATAATAATCAATGATATTAATATATAAAGGAAAGATAATAAATTTCCAAGTTTTATTAGTGGCTATGAAATACTCAATTTTCAGCTTTAAGAAGATTTGGCTTGTCTTTTGAAGTTTTATCAGGGTTGTAGTCTTTCCAATCTTATACAAAAAATTTTCAAAACTTCAACTAAAATCTTTTGAATTCTCTTTTCAAACTTATTATAGTTCAAAACTTACAGAACTAGAGTCCTATCGAGGCTTACAAAGTTCTTATCAAGCTTTCAGATATCATAACAGAAATTATCTGAGTTCATATCATTACTTGTCAAAGTTTCCATTCGAAATTTAGTAACTAAGTTCATATCTTATAGAACATTTGCCTTGGATCACATTTGGACATGGGAAGCATTGGTCCGTATTTGACCGTATTGGTTCGAATTACACATAGCTCAAAGAACATAGCAATGGCTAGTGTCAGAACATAACAAACCTAACTTCTCATCTATCCAACCAACTGTCGCCAATCTTCGTACCTCTCCCTCGTTACCTCTTACTATCACCAATATATCAAATATATAGGGTCATCACCCTTGAGCCGTAGCTCATGGACCATAGTCCCAAATTATACTTTTGCACCATGTCAAAGTGTCCAAGGGCTTCCATTGTTTAGGCAACTTACACTTTTATACTTGAAGTTAGGGGAGGTATCTTATGACATAAGTAATCTTACTTGTTCTTTTCTTAATATCTTATAACAAGAAATGGGCTTTTAGCTCCTTAAGTCTTTAGAGTTCATAAACTTATAACATTGGAATTGAATTCCTTTATTAAAATCTTAAGGTATTGTAAATCAAAAGTTAGCTTCAAAGCTTTATATCAAGGTATACAAGATCTTTCATTCCCAACATAGCACAGCAAGGAACAAGATGCATATATAATGCAAACATAGCTGAAAGACTTATCAAAGATGTCATTCTATGAATGTATTAACATGTTGTGCTCTATGTGAGCCAAATGCAATTACTGATCATGTATAAAACTTAAATACATAAGAAACAAAAATCAGAGTGACACCGTGTCACCTTAGATAAACAAATACACTCACTTGATATCCCAAAGTCACGGGATACCTGAATCCACAATTATAACATGTTTCCTAACATTCCCTCTTCTTTAGCTTTCCTTAATTGAATATCCAATTCCAAGATTGTACTTCAATGAATTTCTTGTTCTCAATTAATCTCACACAAGAGTAAAAAGAACAACAAGGCATTAGGATACATTCATGCTATCAAGATTGCATATTGCATTATTACACTTGTTTTTCAAGACAATATCATGCTTAATTCACAACACAACCATCACAACATATATATCAAACAAAACAGCCCCTTATCATACATGTATTCACATACTCAGTCACAAAATAGTTCACTATATATTAGTGGAAAACAGTCATTTCTTTGACTTACATAGTTAAATATTATAAAACAACCCACATAACTTTTACATTAAGGCAAAACAGTCCAACATGTATCAGTTTAATTACACAAGATTGTCCAGTTTTCATTTAATACATATATGCATTTCAAACAGTCAACAATGTTCATATTTATACAAATCAGTCCTTATTTCATTCATGAAGTAATTCTCATGTTTTTAAACTACTCCAAATAGTCCACACATCTTATTATACATTCAAAACAATCCCCAAATTTGTTTATAAATACATATACAACACAAATAGTCCAACATGCTTTCATTACACTCAAAACTGCCCCTAACATGTTTCTACTCATTCAAACAACTTCATTTTCAAAATGTACACATTTACCTATTCACTAAGCAAACCATCATCATTTAATTTAATACAATTCAACCCCTTTAATTCTTAAAAATTTTGCTTGTTAAGCTCCCAAAACAGTCCTTTAACCTTTATATCAAAATAGTCCACATATTCTCATGTTTACACAAATTAATCCAATTTAAACATGCATACATAATTTCATACCAAAACAGTCCACATATTCCCATGTATAAACATATATGCAATCAAGCATTCTAATATAGTTCTAATGCATCCAAAATTGACCTGATTTCACATGTATAATCATATATGCAATTAAGCATTCTAACATAGTTCTAATGTAGTCAAATCTATCCAGATTTTACATGTATAATCATATATGCTATGCAATTAAGCATTCTAACATAGTTCTAATGTATCCAAATATGTCCAGATTTTACATGTATAATCATATATGCAATTAAGCATTCTAATATAGTTCTAATGTATCCAAATCTGTCCAGATTTTACTTGTATAATCATATATGCAATTAAGCATTTTAACATAGTTCTAATGTAATTTCAAACGAATGAGAGAATATTTTACCTTCCTCTATACGCTAATCGAATTAATCCCCAATAATTGAGTCAAATTAAAGCTTCCTCCTCACAATTTTCATAGCTATCCCCCTCACTTTCTTTTCTCTTCTCCCCCTTAAGCTTTTGGCCAGCCCTCCAATGAAGAAGATGATAACTAAGACTTAATTGTTCTTCCCCCACTTGGCTGGCTCTTTCCATACATGTTCATCCTCAAGGGTGACATGTGTTTAGGCCTTTAATTATCTATAATTTTACATGCAAAAATCCAAGTTTTACATTACTTTCTTTTTAGTTCTTATAATATGGCTCTCAACTTGCTTAAAGCTCTCGATTGAGTCCTAATGTCACATTTGATTATTCTATTTTCACCTTTCTAAAACATGTATATAACAGTAAGTAATCAAAACCATAAATATGTACATAAGATTGTATTTTGTAAAGCTAAAAACAAGAGAGAGATCAACCAATACTTATTTTCGAGCTTAGACAAGTGTTTCAAACTTAATCTAAACTCCCAAAAATCATCTTCAAACCTTTTAAAATTAATATATCACGTTTCCACTCACCGACAACACAACTCTCCAGTTGCCGATGCGAAAATCAAGCTTCTAAATCCTTCGGAACCTCTCAAAAGGATGAAGGATCCGTCTCCCCTATTTTACCCACACAAAACAGAGGATTAATGCATTTCCATGCATCTCTAAACACAACAACACATCTCCTCAACTCTGCCTCAATAAAAACCATCAAACTCTTCCTTAAAATATCCGAAAACATCACCAAACTCAACCTAAACAATTCTAACCAAAACCTAACTATTTTAACATCTTAACGTCATCAATTAACATCCAAAAACAACAATATATCAACCTTATATCTCCAGCGACCTTTCAACACCAAGATCACCTCAAAATCTAACTATTTACAACCTAGAAAATTAGCAATTCAGTTAGTTTCTGGATTCCTTTTATTAATCTCTTCTCATAACATTAAAACATGTGTTATAAATTATCTAAATAAATTAGAATCAACACAAAACCAGATCCATATCAAGATTCATCAAATTTCTTATTAAAACCTTAAAATCATGATTTAATCACAAACACATAACAAAAATCAGTTGTAAAGGATCAAGAACTTGGGAATTTCAATAAAGAACCTTTAATTAGAGGAGAGATGAAAATCACCTCTAATTGTTGATTTCCCCCTTAATTGGCAAGATTTGAGTGAAATCTCCAAGAAAACAAATATAATTGATGTAGAAATCAAAGCAATCAATTAGGAAATCTAAAAGGAATGATTCTAGAGAATTTTTGAGTAAAATTGATAGTTTGGCAGCTGATAAAGTTGAGAGCAAAAGGAGTTACGTAAGAAAATGAATTTGGTTATTAAAATCCTTGTAATCAAATCTATTTTATTTTTTATTTATTAAACCTTTAAAAACCATTTAAAAATAGCCTAAATTAAGGGAAAATCTAATTAAAAAAATTGGTAAATTAGCTCCTTAAAGGTTTTAAGTTTTGACCTTTTTACGATTTAGTCACTAAAATAGTTTTAAAAACTTTACATTTTAGTCACCAGACCAAAATGTCCCAAAATTAGATTTTATTTCTTCAAATTGAGATTTCCAAAACCCTTATAATATTAATTAAACATTTTATAATATTTTTTCATATTTTATTTTAACCAAAAACCATTTATTAAGAATTAATTCCAGAAACTAGCTCGAATAGCCTAATTTGGTTCCCCTGAACTGTCTAATCGATCTAGCAAATATCTAGGCTCAAATTTGGGGCGTTAAAACTCTCCCTTATTAAGAAATTTCATCCTCGATATTTACCTAACGAGAAAAGGTAAGAAAACTGCTTCTTCATGTCCTCCTTACTTTTCCATGTGGCTTCCTCTACACCATGATTTCGCCATAACAACTTCACCAACTCAATGGTCTTCCATGAAGAACCTTACTGCTAGTATCCATAATTTTCACCGGCTCTTCATCATAGGTTAAATCTGGACTTAACTCAATCTCCTCGATAGGTATCACATGCGATGGGTTCGATCTATATCTCTTAAGCACCGATACATGGAAATCATCTTGCATCCTCTCCAACTCCGTAGGCAACCTCAACCTATAAGCAACAACACCAACACGCTCCAACACCTCATAAGGCCCAATGAATCTTTGACTCAACTTGTCCGTCCATCCAAGCCTCATTACCTTCTTCTAAGGTGAAACCTTAAGAAACTATCTATCTCCTGATGCCTTAAGTCAGCATATGACTTTTACCGATCCGAAGCTGCCTTCAACCGATCACTAATAAGCTTCACCTTCTCATTAGTTTCCTTAAGCACATCATGCAAAGAAACATACTTCTCACCTGTCTCTGCCCAACAAAGTGGCGTGCGACACCTCTTACCATATAAAGCTTCATACGGAGCCATTTGAATACTAGCCTGATAACTATTATTATAGGCAAACCCCACCAACGATAGTTGCTTCTCCCACATTCCTTTAAAATCAATGATGCAACACCGTAACAAATCTTCCAACACTTGGATAACACATTTAGACTGACCATCCATTTGAGGATGATAGAAAGTAATGAAATCCAACTGCGTACCCAAAGCCCTATGCAAACACTCCCAAAACTTGGCTGTAAAGAATGGATCCCTATTCGATACTATAGACTTAAACACCCCATGGAACCTCACAATCTCAGCAAAATAGAATTCCGCCAGCTTATCCAAAGTATACGTCGTATGCACAACCAGAAAATGTGCACACTTTGTAAACCTATCCATAATCACCCATATAGAATTCTTCTTTGATAGCGTCAAAGGCAAACTAGTTACAAAGTCCGTGGTAATTCTCTCCCACATTGATTCCAAAATCCTCAACGGTTGCAACAACCCGGAAGGAAACTAATTCTCAGCCTTAATACGCTGACACACCATACAATGAGAAATAAAATTTGCTACATCCTTCTTCAAACCAACACAAAAATATCCTTTTTTTCAAATCCTTATACATCTTTGTACTACCTACATGTATAGCAAAAGGACTCGAATGCGTTTCAGTCAAGATAGTGCGCCTAAACTCCTCATCTTTCGGCATAACAACCCGACTCTTGAAGTACAAAATACCCTCATCATTAAAACAAAAATCCATATGATTGCCATCCATAAAATACTCAACATGTGGTACCAACGAATCATCAAACAGTTGCTTATCCTTGATCAACTGTAACACCAACGGCTTCACTTGCAACTCAGCCAACAAACCACTGTCTTGTGTCACACTCAACCGAGTAAACATTGCCCTCAACTCTACTGTAACCTTCCTACTCATGGCATCAGCTACAATATTTGCCTTACCCAGATAATACTCTATCGTCAAATCATAATCCTTGAGCAACTCCAACCATCTCAGTTGCCTAAGATTCAACTCCTTTTATGACATCAAGTAATTCAAACTCTTGTGATCAGTGTACACAATACACTTCTCACCATAAAGATAATGCCTCCAAACTTTCAATGCAAACATCACCGCGGCGAGCTCTATATCATGCGTAGGATAGTTGCACTAGTGCACCTTCAACTACCTAGATGTATAAGATACAACTTTTTCCACTTGCATTAACACACACCCCAAACCAACATAGGATGCATCGTTGAACACTACAAACTCTTTCCCTGGCTCAGGTTGAATCAAGATCGAAGCTTGCATCAAAGCTTCCTTCAACTTATCAAAAGCTTGTCGTCTACTATCCGTCCACTCAAAACTTACATCCTTTTGCAACAATTTCATCAAAGAAGCAGCAACCTTCGAGAAACCATCCACGAAGTGATGATAATACCCTACTATCCCCAAGACACTACGAACCTATGTCACCGACTTAGGTTGCTTTCAATTCACAACCACCTTAATCTTCTACAGATCCACACGGATACCTTTCACCGAAACAACATGACCAAGAAAAACCACTTCCTTAATCCAAAACTCACACTTTCTTAGCTTAGCGTAAAGCTTGTTATCCAACAAAATTTGCAACACAATCCGTAGGTGTCAATCATAATCCTCCATGGTAGGAGAGTACACGAGAATGTCATCAATGAACACTACCACAAATTGATCTAAGAATTCACGAAATGCCCAATTCATCATGTCCATGGAAGCTGCGGGCACATTACTCAACCCGAACGACATCACTAAGAACTCAAAATGCCTGTAACACGTGTGAAAAGCTATCTTTGACACGTCTTTATCTTTTACCTTCAACTAATAATACCCAGACCTCAAATCAATCTTAGAAAACACCATAGCACCTCAAAATTGATCAAACAAATCATCAATCCTCGGCAAATGATACTTATTCTTAATCGTCAACTTATTTATTTTCTGATGATCAATGCACATTCTCATCGTGCCATCCTTTGTCTTCACGAACAACACTAGTGCTCCCTATGGTGACACACTAGGTCGAATGAAACCATAACCCAGTAACTCTTAAAACTGCATCTTTAACTCTTTCCGTGCCATGAAATATGATGCCATGTACACCGGAGCCATATCCACGTACGTCTCAATACATAACTCTACATCCCTATTCGGTGGCAATCTAGGCAACTCCTCCGAAAGCACCCCTGAAAAATCACAAACGATGCAGATATCCTGGCCATGCACCTTCTTCATATTTAGGTTCATAACATAAGCCAAATAGCTTGACCCCTGTAACACCTATAATGTATATTCAACTACGAGTGTACGTTATAGGTGTTACATTTATTGGTATCATAGCAAAGGTTTAGCCGGTTATGGATGCTAAACCATGTTTGATATGAAGTTTTCAATAAATACATGCCCCTAGGATGTCATATTACTGATGTACTGATTGTATGACTTGATGCTATCCCTCATTAGTGTAAGGTGAACATATACTAGAATAAGGAAAGTAAAACGACAATGGATTTCGTCAGTTGACGAATGTAACACCCCTTTTCCCGTATCCAACACCGAATACGAGTTTGAGGTATCACAAAACATTCATAAAACCCTCTACATTTATAATTCGGTAAAGTTTTGTTTCTTAAAAAAATATTACAATGTATATAGTTTTTATTTACAAATCTAGTTATTCGCGTAAAGTTTAAAAATAATATTTTCATCTTCAAATCGAGTTTATTTTCAGGCAACAACTTATCAATTTAATTTTTCTTGATATAATTAATAAAACTGCCTAATTTAAAATTCATCTAGATACCAAATAAAATACAAATTCTATCAGAGCAGGCATACCCTTTTAATATACATGCCAACTAGTAAATATCAAATAGTATCAAAAGATATCTTACTGGTACTGATGTACCTGTTATTGATTGATGATGTCCGAATAAGCTCCTTACTCCAATCATTTCTTCTTTCCTACGTGTAAAATAGTTACACGCGAAGTATTTACTTAGTGAGGCAATAATTCAAATTCAAGTGCAATTTTCATAAAATCAATATTAATGATTAACAATGCATATGATCACCTTACCATTATATGCTCGTTAACATAAATAAATATGTATATCAAAGTGATAATATTAGATCTTACCAATATCGTTGTCATTTCCATCCGTAATCTTTCAATGCTTACCAATACCTTTTTCCATTTCTATCTGCAAGCTTTCAAGCTTATCTTCCTGTTTCTTTTTGATTCTTTTCAATTTATTTAGCCCAAGGTATCGAATTAAGAGATTCTATGTACACGAGTCATCCCCCCATACCCAACATTTCTTGAGTATGTATATTATTTGCACCGTAGTGCTTAGCACCCTAAGTGCTTCCGTATACCCAAACCTTGCATGAGTATACCCTCATTGAGTATTAATAAAATTGCACCGTAGTGCTTAACACCCTAAGTGTTTCCGTATACCCAAACCTTGTATGAGTATACCATCAATGAGTATTTATGAATATAGCACTGAAGTGCTTAGAATATTTATACAGCTATTTATGACCCTATGGATATCCAACTATACCATCGAACCTCTATATCGTACATTGGGCTTTATTTCATCATTTATGTCATCAATGGCAACATATATATATATATATATATATATATATATACCAACATTTGGCATTTTATACTATAAATAATATTTCAATCTCATCAATGTAAGTAATCATATGATCAATGCATTTTATATTTCAATTCTTGACATATTACGATATGTCAATCATATGCTCAATGACATAAATATCACAGCAACAATAATTTAGGGTAGGCTCATCGCAAGCCATCCCAATCATGTATAAAATATCAGTGTAGTATGACATGTATGCAACTGCACTCACCTTGGTCATGTATTAGTATGCCTCACTAAGTCCTCTTTGATCTTTTCCTTCATTGTACCTCGAACCTCCCTTGATTCAAACTTGACTTCATAATTCAAATAAGTAAAATATTTGTTAAATCCCAATCTAACAATATCTTAGACATATTGTCCAATATAATCATTTGAATACAAAATCTCCAAACAATTTCTTTTCTTCCTTGTATTCTTCAAAAACTCATTATGGTCCTTAGTGACCAATTTGAACTTCCATTAACCCTTTTCAAGCTTACTAATCAACCTTAGATACAAAGTGTATCAATTCCCATTTTCTGGCAGTTTGCAGTACCTCCAAAGAAATATTTATATGAAATAATCTACAACTCGGAATTCAATTCCGATTGTTCTGAAAGAAACTAGATTCAATAAGCTTTTCATCCATATAAATTAATATCCCAAATTCAACTTGTACGATTTATGGCGAATTTTCAAAGTCAATTTCCAGTATTGAATTTCGGAACAGCCTGTTATAATGTTTTCTCACCTTTCACCACTTAAAAATTCACATCTTTTTACTCGGAACTCAAAATCAGTTTCCGTTTGTTGGACACAAAACTAGATGAACAAATCTTTACATCTGTATAAAATTCACCTTCTAACCATTTTTGTAGAATTTATGGAGAATTTTCAAAGTTACTGCCATAAACCAGTTTTTCTACACAGCTTCCATAAACAACTTCAACTTTTATACTAACTTCTCCTTTTTTCTATACTTTTCAATTTAGTCCAATCACTAGCTTTAAACCACCAACTCATCACATTCTTCACCGAATAATTATTCACAATAATTCTCCCTAATTTTCCTTATTTACCGAAATAGTCACTAAAATGCAAAGATAAGGATTCAAGTTTCTTAACTTTGCAATTTAGTCCTCAATTCAACATTACTACCTTAATTCCATCCTTACAACTAAAAATCAGATTTAACCCCATACAAAACTTCAATTTCGATTTGGTCACTTAACTTTGACAAATTGTCAAAATGGTCACTAATTCAATTCAACATCAATTTGACATTCTAACTTCATTTTCTTATCTCTAACATCATCAATGACATAAATACACTCCAAATTCTAAAAATTCAGATTTGTTCCTTCAACTTTTCAAGTTGCTGAAATGGTCCCTACACAATTTAACTTAGGGTTTTGCTTCCAAACAATAATTCAAGCTTACTATATCATTATTTCAACATCACAAACCCTAAATTAAACTTGAATATATAAACCCTAATCATCTTCATAATAATCAGAACATGTAAAACTTAAATCCCAACTCAATATCATGATTTTGACATCCTACTAGCTTGATTTCAACTTGAGTTCAATCATGGAATCATAAAATCTCAAAAGCCCCAATTTGATCCATAAACCCTAATTTATTTCTCATGTAAATTCTCATAAATCAAGAATGGATTCCATGAATTATTGATATCAAAAGATAAAGCTTGACAAGGATAACAACTTTGTAGTTGAAGATATTACTTGAAAATCAAGTTTCGGGGCTTGAATCGAGCTTTGAAAAAAATTCTCTTTCTTTCCCTAGCCCTCACCTTTTTGGCTGGAAAGGATGAACAAAATGTTCATCTTTTCACCATTATTTTACACATATATCTATTAAATGAATATTAAATTCCTTTAATAGCGAAATTACAATTTTCCCTTTTTATCCAATGGTTGCGATTGATTTTATCATCAATCAAGGGCCAAGATTTAATCTTCCATTTTCTCTTTCCAAAATTGCCCTTATAACTTTTTAAATATTTCAAAATTGCCATTGGGCCCAAATGACCAATTTTCCCTCCAACTAGTCTTTATTTACTAGTTTGCTTCCAAATTGCCATTCTATTACAATCTAACTAAATCTAGTTAGAATTCAACCAACCATAATAAAATATTCTTAAAATAACATTTTATGACTTTTTCATTGCTTTTGGATCAGTCTCCAAAATTTTCATTCGATCCAATATACCGATAAATAATCCTTTACTCAGAAATAAACTGTAGGATTCATCTTGAATCAAACTAAAAATATTTCCAACACTTGGAAATGACTTTTATAACCTTTCTCTATCATATGACAAAATTTCAAAAATTTTCTGCTCGATCCGGGTATCCAAATTCCACTTAAACTTTAACTACGATTTTCCCAATAATCGAAGTATCATGTCGAACCAATAAC
Organism: Hibiscus mutabilis; assembly: GCA_019671005.1. Lineage (NCBI taxonomy): Eukaryota > Viridiplantae > Streptophyta > Magnoliopsida > Malvales > Malvaceae > Hibiscus > Hibiscus mutabilis. The sequence continues at coordinate 30,177,336 of CM033728.1, read as the reverse complement.
TTCGCATTCGATTCACACCCTTATGTGATCTGTTTATTTATGAAATAAAAACCCTCAACTTTTGGGAAATTACAACTTTAGTCCCCAAAGTTTTCCAAAGTTTATACTTTAGCCATAAAATTTTCAAAATTTACATTTTGGTCGCTACATTTTTAAACTTCAATTCCCATTCCAATTTTCCTTGGAATTCAACCAAACTTTAAGAATACCTTATTCAATTCACTATCTATCACATGAGACCTTTAAACCTTAGAAATTTCCTTTCCAAAACCCATAATTAAAGAAATCCCAACTTTCACATTTTTGTCATTTTAGTCACTAAGTTAGCTTTTAAGTCATTATCTTAGTACTAAATGACCCTTAATCAACTTAGTAAATTTTGGGGTATTACAATTCTATCCCCTTAAGAAAATTCGTCCTCGAATTTTTCAATACGTACATGGTTCCAAAAGGTGAGGAAACTATTTTCTCATATTTTCTTATTATTTCTCTCAAGTCGTTTCTTTAATCTTATGATTTTTTTGTCAAAGAACTTTGACAAACGGGATTCTATTGTTTTCTTAGTTCTTTGAGTCCATGTGCTAGGATCTTTACCAATTTTTTTCATAGCTTAAATTTGGCTGAATCTCTATTTTCTCCGGAGTGACAATAAATGAGAGGTCCAATCAATATTTCCAAAGTATCGATACATTATGAATCTTGTTCATTTCCAAAGAGAAAGCTAACTATTAAGCTTAACTATCAGACTAACTCCTTTCACAATTTCTTATAGCCTAATAAATTTTGAACTTAACTTTCTTTTTCCGTAACTTCATATTAAATATCTTTTCTTTCAGGGTCAACATATAGTTTCCATCATTGAGATAGAAATTCTTCCTTGATAATTCAAATATCTATCAAACCTAACTTCCAAGTTTTCAGTTTCACTCTTTTCCACTTGTTTGAACCTTGACAACATTTCTCATCCTTTCTTTAAGGAACATTTCTCATCCTTTCTTTAACGATATCTTATTTAATCCAATATGGTAAATTTTATTCTTAACTTGACAATCAAAACACCATCTTCTTTTAATGCCAATCTTGCATTCATAGCTCTTAAGGCAACAATTGTCTTTCGACTGAGAGCGTCAGCTATCACATTAGCTTTTTCTAGATGATAGTCAATGACCATATCATAATTCTTAAAAAGCTCAATCCAACTTCTTTGCGTCAAGTTTAACTCTTCTTTAGTAAGCATATACTTTAAACTTTTATAACCTATATAAATATAACATTGTTCACTGTATAAATAATGATTCTATATCTTTTAAAGCAAATACAACCATTGCTAGCTCCAAATCCTAAGTAAGATAATTTCTCTCATATATCTTAAGTTGTCTAAAGCATAAAGCATTATTTTTCCTTCTTGTATAAGTACCCATCCCAAACCATTTTGAGAAGCATCGCTATATACTACATAATCTTTACCCGATTCTGGTTGTACTGGTACCGTGGCTTCTATTAAGAACTCATTTAATGTCTCAACGATTTCTTAGCATTGATCTATTCAACTGAATGACATTTCTTTCCTCAATAGCTTGGTCAATGAGGAGGCAATCATCAAGAAATTCTAAGCCTCTAAAACATTCTTCAGAGGTTTCCATTCAACTATAATTTGTACTTTCTTGGGGTCTCTAAAGAACAATGCAAAAATGGGCATCTTATTCTTCCTTTTTCCTTCGAATAGACCAAAATATACTCAATGAAATATACCAAAAATTGGTCCAATCAAAATTAGAATACTTGGTTCATTAGGCTTATAAATGTCGTAGGTATCATCACGAACTCATAGTATTCATACTGAGTCCGAAAAGTTGTCTTTAGAATTTATTCTTCCTTGATTTTTTTAACTGATCAAAAGATCATCAGTCTTCGGAAGAAGATATTTATTATTTACTATTACCTTATCGAGCTGATGGAAATTAGTCTTTCTCTTTCCCAATTAACACTGGTGTGTCCCCAAGATGACACACTTGGCTTTATAAAACATCGACCTAACATTCCTTGCATTTGTACCTTTAAATCTCGAAGTTCAGTCGAAGCCATTTTATACAGGCCATTAATTTAGGCACAATGCCTGGTAACATCTTTATTTTGAATTTCACCTCTCAATCTAGAGGTAGTTCCAGTGACCCATCTGGGAATACATCCGGATATTTTTGGACAGTTGAGTTATTTTCCAATTTAACTTCAACAACCCGAGTATCCACTACATTTGCTAAGAAAACTTAGCAACCTTATAACAACAATTTCCTTAATAAAACAACTGAAATTACATTGGAGAAGGGATTTACCCTTTTATCAACTGCTACTATTTTGTACCTTCTGTGTTTTTCAATACTAATTGCTTCATGCGACAATTCATCATGACCTGATAGGAAGGTAACCAATTCATGCCCACAATCATCTTAAACTCCTCGAAAGATAGTTCCATTAAGTTTATCGGAAACTCTATTTCTTATGTTTTTATCGAGCAATTCCACATGTTTAGCTTGCCCTTACATTACAACCCAACAAATTCGTGACCGCTATATTACTTGAAATGGGTTCTAAAAGGATATCTCGTTCACCATTCAACTTCGTACTTATATACAAATGTGTAAAGCTAGGACCCACCAACATCAATACAGGTTTATCCAAAAAGATGAGATGCACCTTCTATGATTTTCGAATCATCCCAACCTTTATCAGTCCTGATGTTATAAACTCAGACTGATATGTGCAATCCTGGCTATGAAGCAAATTCAGATGGTTTTCTAATCTAGCTTAAATCTCGGAGCAACAAAATAGCACCATCCAATTTCTCGGTATCCAAACAGTGGAATCCGTCCAATGTAATCCTTAGATTATTCTGTTATAAATCAACAATCACTAGACCTTAATATGATTTTCCTTTCAATTTAGGTGTTTTCGAACTTTTTAGTTCCTTAATCCGGCACAGGCGCTTCTTATTGTACCAGTTCCCCTTTCTTGTTCCGATTTATCCAAAGGGTTATCATTAACCTTATTGTTACTACTCTTGATTCCTTCCAAAGCTTCCAATTTACTAGTTCATCACGCTTTTTTGGGTCAAATATTTCTTATAATTCCTCCCAATTTACATTAGTAAGGAGCGACATTAATCGGATCATAAAAACATCATACAAGTAATATTAATATCCTAGTGGCATGTATACTCTTTTTAACATAAAACCATTTCCATTTAGGCCGATAATCGGCTAAACCTGTAGCTCTGATGCCAATAAATGTAACACCCCTTTTCCCATATCCAACACTGAATACGAGTCAAAGGTATCACAAAACATTCGTAAAACCCTCTACATTTGTAATCCGGTAAAGTTTAAAAATCTAGTTATTCACGTAAAGTTTAAAAATAATATTTTCATCTTCAAATCGAGTTTATTTTCAGGTAGCAACTTATCAATTTAATTTGTCTTGATATAATTAATAAAATTGCCTAAAACCTGTCTGATTTAAAATTCATCCAGATACCAAATAAAATACAAATTCTATCAGAGCTGGCATACCCTTTTAATATACATGCCAACTAGTAAATATCAAACAATATCAAAAGATATCTTACTGATACTGATGTACCTGTTATTGATTGATGATGTCTGAATAAGCTCCTTACTCCAATCATTCCTTCTTTCCTACGTGTAAAACAGTTACACGCTAAGTATTTACTTAATGAGGCAATAATTCAAATTCAAGTGCAATTTTCATAATATCAATATTAATGATTAACAATGCATATGATCACTACCATTATATGCTCGTTAACATAAATAAATATGGATATCAAAGTGATAAGATTAGATCTTACCAATACCATTGCCATTTCCATCTGTAAGCTTTCAATGCTTACCAATACCTTTTTCCATTTCTATCTGCAAGCTTTCAAGCTTATCTTCCTGTTTCTTTTTTATTCTTTTCAATTTATTTAGCCCAAGGTATCGAATTAAGAGATTCTATGTACACAAGTCATCCCCCATACCCAACCTTTCTTGAGTATGTATATGATTTGCAACGTAGTGCTTAGCACCCTAAGTGCTTTCGTATACCCAAACCTTGCATGAGTATACCCTCATTGAGTATTAATAAAATTGCACCGTAGTGCTTAACACCCTAAGTGTTTCCGATTACCCAAACCTTGCATGAGTATACCCTCAATGAGTATTTATGAATATTGCACCGAAGTGCTTAGAATATTTATACAGCTGTTTATGACCCTATGGATATCCAACTATACCATCGAACCTCTATATCATACATTGGGCTTTATTTCATCATTTATGTCATCAATGGCAGCATATATCAATCAATATATATATATATATCAACATTTGGCAGTTTATACTAGAAATAATATTTCAATCTCATCAATGTAAGTAATCATATGATCAAAGCATTTTATATTTCAATTCTTGACATATTACGATATGTCAATCATATGCTCAATGACATAAATATCATAGCAACAATAATTTAGGGTAGGCTCATCACAAGCCATCCCAATCATGTATAAAATATCGGTGTAGTATGAAATGTATGCAATTGCACTCACCTGGGCCATGTATTAGTATGCCTCACTAAGTCCTCTTTGATCTTTTCATTCATTGTACCTCGAACCTCCCTTGATTCGATTCCGTTTGTTCTGAAAGAAACTAGATTTCGTTTGTTCTGAAAGAAACTAGATTCAATAATCTTTTTATCCATATAAATTAATAGCCCAAATTCAACTTGTACGATTTATGGCTAATTTTCAAAGTCAATTTCCAGTATTGAATTTCGGAACAGCCTGCTATACTATTTTCTGACCTTTCACCACTTAAAAATTCATATCTTTTTACTCGGAACTCGAAATCAGTTTTCGTTTGTTGGACAAAAAACTAGAAAAACAAATATTTACATCGGTATAAAATTCACCTTCTAACCATTTTGTAGAATTTATGGTGAATTTTCAAAGTTACTGCCATAAACCAGTTTTTCTACAGAGCTTCCATAAACAACTTCAACTTTTATACTAACTTCTATTTATTTCTCTACTTTGCAATTTAGTCCAATCACTAGCTTTAAACCACCAGCTCATCACATTCTTCACCAAATAATTATTAACAATAATTCTCCCTAATTTTTCTTATTTACCGAAATAGTCACTAAAATACAATAATAAGGGTTCAATTTTCTTAACTTTGCAATTTAGTCCTCAATTCAACATTACTACCTTAATTCCATCATTACAACTAAAAATCAGATTTAACCCCATACAAAACTTCAATTTCGATTTGGTCACTTAACTTTGACAAATTGTCAAAATGGTCACTAATTCAATTCAACATCAATTTGGCATTCTAACTTCATTTTCTTATCTCTAACATCATTAATAACATAAATATGCTCCAAATTCTAAAAATTCAGATTCGGTGCTTCAACTTTTCAAGTTGCCAAAATGGTCCCTACACAATTTAACTTAGGGTTTTGCTTGCAAACAACAATTCAAGCTTACTAGAACATTATTTCAACATCACCAACCCTAAATTAAACTTGAATCCATAAACCCTAATCATCTTCATAATAATCAAAACATGTAAAACTTAAATCCCAACTCAATATCATGATTTTAACATCCTACTAGCTTGATTTCAACTTGAATTCAATCATGGATCATAAAATCTCAAAAGCCCCATTTTGATCCATAAACCCTAGTTTCTTTCTCATGTAAATTCTCACCAATCAAGCATGGATTCCATGAATTATTGATATCAAAAGATAGAGCTTGAAGAGTAGAACAACTTTGTAGCTGAAGAGATTACCTGAAAATCGAGTTTCGGGGCTTGAATTGAGCTTGGAAAAAAATTTCTCTTTCTTTCCCTAGCCCTAACGTTTTTGGCTGGAAAAGATGAACAAAATGTTCATCTTTTCACCATTAGTTTACACATATATCTATTAAATGAATATTAAATTCATTTAATAGTGAAATTACAATTTTGCCCTTTTTATCCAATGGTTGAGATTGATTTTATCATCAATCAAGGTCCAAGATTTAATCTTCCATTTTCTATTTCCAAATTTGCCATTATAACTTTTTAAATATTTCAAATTTGCCATTGGGGCCAAATGAACAATTTGCCCTCCAACTAGTCTTTATTTACTAGTTTGTTTCCAAATTGCCATTCTATTACAATCTAACTAAATCTAGTTAGAATTCAACCAACCATAAAAAATATTCTTAAAATAAAAATTTTATGACTTTTCCATAGCTTTGGATCAATCTCCAAAATTTCCATTCGATCCAATATACCGATAAATAATCCTTTACTCAGAAATAAACTGTAGGATTCATCTTGAATCCAACTAAAAATATTTCCAACACTTGGAAATGACTTTTATAACCTTTATCTATCAAATGGCAAAATTTCAAAAAATTTTAGTTCGATCTGGGTATCCGAATTCCACTTAAACTTTAACTGTGATTTTCCCAATAATTGAAGTATCGGATCGAACCAATAATTTCCCATTCGATTCACACCCTTAGATGATCTGTTTATTTATGAAATAAAAACCCTCAAATTTTGGGAAATTACAACTTTTGTCCCCAAACTTTTCCAAAGTTTATACTTTAGCCATAAAATTTTCAAACTTTACATTTTGGTCGCTACCTTTTTAAACTTCAATTTGCATTCCAATTTTCCTTGGAATTCAACCAAACTTTAAGAATACCTTATTCAATTCACTATCTATCACATGAGACCTTTAAACCTTAGAAATTTCCTTTCCAAAACCCATAATTAAAGAAATCCCAACTTTCGTATTTTTGTCATTTTAGTCACTAAGTTAGCTTTTAAGCCATTATCTTAGTACTAAATGACCCTTAATCAACTTAGTAAATTTTGGGGTATTAAAACTAATCTTAGAGGTCAAGAAAGGACCCGTAGTGGATATGATACAGTAAAATAAGCCTGAAAGTTAGTTCTTGTTTAGAATAAGTTATCTGCATAGTAAAGAGATGATACAATAATTATAAGATACTCGGATACGAAGGAGTAAGAATAAGAAGTATCTTTACTTTAGAAATATATATGTTTGAAGATAACAATGTCAGTAGTTGTTGCAGATATAATCTGGCGATTTACTCAAAATAAGTTAAGTAATGAAGTTATGATGGAAATAACTCAATAGTATCTTATTATAAGATGTTTGTACTGTCAGTACATATAAGGGAGAATTGGAAAGTTAAGTAATGATACTACTGAGATGATTAGAAAAGAAACTAAGAAAGAAATCGATTTGTAAAGAGATTATATGTGAAGCTCAAAAAAAGATGTTAGGTATGAATCAGTTAGAGTGCTAAAAGTAGTAAACTATGTTGCAAGGATAATCAAAGCAAACATGGAAAGAGTTACAGTGTAGACTCCTTAAATGTTAGAAAAACTTTGAAAAGTCTTTAAATCAGACACAACCTAAGTAAGAAGGATTATTTCTTTAGGGAGACATTAGTATTATAAGATGTCAACTGTGAAGCCTGATAGATCAAGAAGACAAAGAATCTGGAATAAAAGTATGATGAAAGTGATATTTGAGTACACACTGAACAAGATTGGAAGTTTATTATTGATAAAGTGTATTGAACTTGTAACCAAAGAGTATTCAGAGAAGTCAACTAAGAGGTTAATTCTACCTGAATAGTTGACAACAAAGCCTTATAAAGGTAGGGCTGAAGTACAATGGATAAGCTAAGATATCTTTTCAGAAAGGTTTTGATAAAGACAATCAATAATATAAAATGATTAGTATGACAAGCATTAAAATAATGTGGATTGCTGGAAAAGTGGTTTTCCAATGATCTAAGTGATCAAATACTAGAAGGTAATATGAAGGTATCATCTCGGGAATCTGAAGTGTAATTTAGATAAGTTGGTTATATGTGTACAAGGTAAAAGCGATTATAAGAAGAAAACTTTAAATTTTAAAAATGAATTAGCTCATTAATGAATTCAAATGAAGTGTGTTTAGTTGAGGATTGTTCTGACTAATTGAAATTTCCCTACAAATGCTTCTAAACAAGAACAAGAGTCTCAAATCACAAGGGTTATAAAGATACCCGTGACAGTAAAAATGAAATGAAGTATGAACTTTTTCCGATTTCTACCTGGATTGAGCTACTAGTGCAGAAAGGGGCTCAAATAAAAGAACAAGTACCTAAGAGGCTGTAACCTTCAGCAACTGTATATAATAAAGCATTGGTTGTTTAAATTTTTAACCTGTTGAGAGCCATAAATGTCAAAGAAAAAGAGAAGTCAAGATTGTTTATTTGAAAATGAAGGATTATTTGTATAGGTCAAAAAAGGAAAAACTTAATTTCAGAACTGTTATACCTCAAGGAATCGTGAAAGAGTTCGACCAGGAGTATATTAATGGGTCTTATCTCCAGAAGTGAGCAAAAGTCTATAGTATATGTACTTATGTTTTGAGGGCATTGACTGAATTATTTACATGTCAACACTCCTGAATAAATTGAGATGCAATTAGATTTGATACATGAAGAGGAGTTAGTAGAAATATTGGTTTATGGAATTAAAGAATTAAGGAATAAGAAATTTCATTGACTGAAGTTTTGAGGAAAAATCACAAGGTCGGAGAAGCCACTTGGGAGGCTGAGAAGAAAATAAGAAAGTAATATCCGTAAATATTTGGAACATGTATGCATTGAAAATTCGAGGATGAATTTTCTTAAGGGGGAGGAATTGTAATATCCCAAATTTTGGCTAGTGTCTAAATTATAAATTTTGAAAGTTTAGGGGGTTAAAGTATAAACTTTGGAAAAGTTTGGGGACTAAAGTGTACATTTCCCCAAAAAGTAATTTTATTTAGTATAAGAGTGAATCGGATCGAAATAGGTACCTTGATATCGGTTTTAAGAATTAAGATGCAGAAAAAGGTACCGAATTTGGATCGTTTGAAATTGTTAAGCGTGCTTAGGCCAGAGAAATACAATGACGGGTGATCTTCGGGAAGGTCCCATAAAAGTGTTTCTAATAGATATTTTGGACTCAGTAAAGGTAAAGAATATTCGAATGGATTATCGACAAAGGATTTCTAGGATAAATTTTATTCTATGGAGATTTTCGGTAATTATCGGAATAGAAGACTAAGTTAGGAAAATTTAGTCTAAGACTTTAGGAAAAGATATCTTTATAAGATGATAGTGTTCATTTTTCGAATATGGAAATATGGAATTTTTGGAATAAATTCGATAGCTTGATAAAGGTGATATCACAGTAAAAGTATTTTATGAATATCAGAAGATCAGATCGAATCAAAATTTCAGAGGCTGATCCAAAAGCCATGGAAAAGTCATAAAATACTATTTTATGAATATTTTATTATAGTTGGTTGGATTTCAGCAAGACTTAGTTGAATTTTTACAAGAATGGCAAACTAGTAAATAAAGACTAGTTGGAGGGCAAATTGGTCATTTGACAAGGATGACAATTTTGAAATATTAAAGGCAATTTTCGAAGGTGAATTACACTTGGATCAAATCATGGCCATTGATTTTTGATAAGATTAAGTCTTGGCCATTGGATTAAAAGGGCAAATTAGTAATTTTATTAATTAAATGAATTTTAAATTCATTTAATTTTAACATGTGGATTTAAATAAGTAAAAGATGAACCAAATTGTTCATCTTTCTTGAAATATTTCGAACTAAGGGGAGAAAAAAAAGGGAGAAAAGTTTGCAAGCTCGATTCAAGCCTCAAAACTCAATTTTCAGTTTGGATCCGAATCAAAAGAAGGTTCGAGGCACTATGAAAGAAAGGATCGAATAGATCATAGTGAGGTAAACTAATAAATGGCCCAGGTGAGTGCATTTATGCGTTTCAAAAGTAATTAGGAAGACTTGTGAATAGTCGACCTTAGTTTAAAAATAGTATTGTAGTATCTATATATATTGAGCTAATGCATGTTGCAATATAGGTAAATTAAATAGAATATGTAATGTGAATTGCTATTGTGAGAAATGATGATGAATTATATTTGCCATGAACATTTATGATGAAGCATGAGATATGAAATGTTTATATATATATGATCGATTATGATGATTGATTGATAATGAAATTAATGCCCAAGTATTGTGTATGAGAGTCCATGGTATAGTTGGCAAGCTTGATGGAGTACAAGGTACGAGCTATTGTTTGCATAAATGATGATGCATTATGCTTACTTGAATTACATGATAGTAATGATACATGATTCATATGATAATATGAATCATGAATTACATGATAGGGATGATACATGATTCATATGACAATATGATACATGAATTACATGAATAATGATATGATTAAAATGAAACAAGCAACCACCTTGGGGACCCATGCCCTTGGTGTTGCACTTGGGGATCTACATCCATGGTGCCAAGAGCACTAAAGAGGTATGATTATATGGAACAAAGAGTGTCTTTTTATGAGGAGCAAAGAGCGTCCTCGAGTATGTACTTAAGTACTAAGGCTATAGAGTCTTAAAGGACTTTTTAGCCAGAAGTATTAAGGCTGTGGAGTCTTAAAGGACTTTTCAGCCAGTATCCAAGGCTATGGAGTCTTAAAGGACTTTTCAACCAATACAAAAGGCTACGAAGTCTTAAAGGAATTTTCAGCCAGCATGATCACGAGATGATTACATGAAAGACATGATATGCAAATGATTGCATAATGAAAGCATAACCATGATATAATACATGTTATGGAAATGATGGCATAATGAAAGCATGACCATGATAGAGCACATGATATGCAAATGATAGCATGATAAAAGCATAACTATGACAAAGCATATGCTATGCGAATAATTACATGATGAAAGCATGTACATGATAGAGAATATGATAGCATGATGTATGATTTTCATGATAAAGATGATACATGATTTACATTATAGAAATGATACATGATTTATATGATAGCTATGATACATGACATATGTACATAGTGATATACTTGTCATGTTATAGAGAAAACGAAATGCACTTTTATATATGACATACTGTATTACATTATTTCATGTTTTTAAAATAAATAAGTTTAACTGCCTCACTAAGTTCGTACTTAGCGTGTGATTGTTTCACACATAGGTCAAGTTGGAGCACTTGAAGAGGATTCAAGCATGTGGTTCAAGCTACAATCTGCGGAACATCAGTAAGACATTCTAATTTATGACAATTTCTAATGGGCATGTAAACTATTTACTTACTGATAGTATATGATGGATTAAATTGAATTATAATGATAGTTTCAAAAATTAGCTAGACGATGAATCGTATAGGGATAAAAAATTTAAGCTTAACTTTCAGTAGCATGTTTAACTAACATCTATAAAGTATATTCAACTACGAGTATACGTTATAGGTGTTACAACCCCCAAGCTCTAACAACTTTCACGCTTCTAAAGTCAAAACTATATTGGACAGAAATTTAACATTATCTCCCACAACCACCACTTCATAATCCTCAACAAGTTTCAAAAAAACTCCCTTAGTCTCAAAATCAACCACAACCTTGTGCTTAGACAACCAATCCATCCCCAAAATTAATTCAAAACCATGAAACGACACTCTATCAAATCAGCTACAAACTCATGACCTTAAACCATCAAAGGACATATCCTAAACAACATCCTAGTGACTACTGTCTCTCCAAAAGAACTTGTTTCTTGTGTACCTATATCTAACACTTCCACAAGTATATCAAGCAAACATTCATGTTTGCGCAAGATGTATGAATATGTAGAACCATAATCTATCAAAGAAAGCAATGATATAGATTGCAAAGTAAAAGTACCTACAATCACATCTGTATCATTCATTCCCACGTGATGTGCGTAGATCCTCATCGGTCTACCACTCTCATGTTGAACCACTACAGTATGAGCAATTGTCCTCTAACCTTTCTCCTATGTTAAAAATTACCTCGACCACCCCCACAACCTCTCTGTGGTATAATGGCAGATGCAAGAGCCTGTCTATCCTTAACCAACTACAGATAATCACGCCTAATGTATCTCACAAACCATAATTCCATCATGTACCCAGGTACACCAACACTCCCCTGAATGTCACCTACCACACTGTCCACACTTTGGTGTTCGAACATAGGTGCTCTGACTATGTTGTCCACGCCTAACACTACTCCCACCATGAATCTTATAAGGGTAATACCTCATATCCTGATGCTTTTTATACTGATCTCTGTTGACGTCAGACTTAACAGTCTTTTTCCCAATAGAAAAACTCTCTAATAGAGAAGATAATCCCAGATTCTACTTTATATCCTTAGCTCAAGAAACAAAAACAACAAACTTGGTATAATCTATAGCCAGCATATAAGTCTTCACTTTCTTAACCAACCCATACCAGAAACGATCACATCATTGTCACTCATTAGGAACTAGCTCAGGTGCATATTGGCTCAACCGAACAAACTTAACCTTATATTATGACACGGTATTGCTACCCTGGGCCAACACCATGAACTCTCGCTTCTTTTCATCCTAGTATTGAGAACCAGATACTTCTTCTGAAAAAAAGCGCAAAAGAACCCCCACATCACATCTACAGGTGCCAAACCTGTGATAGAAGTTATTCACCAGCTATAAGCATCCCCCTGAATCAAAGATACTATACAGCCTAACTTACGTACATTCGTACACTCTATCTATCTAAGAATCCTTTCAGTATTGGTAAACCACTCCTCAACTGCCTCTAGAGCTAAACCCCTAAACTCAGTACCTCCCAAACTATAGAAACGCTCCAATAGAAGTCTCGTATTAACTATTGTCGCAAGTACTGGTGTAGGTACTTACACGCTAGCTATAGTTGCCAGAAACGCTCCAATCATTGCCTGGATTAACGGTACCATATCCTTAAAAACTAGTCCTTACAGTGCATGAGGCATACCACCCTTAACTCCAGCACCAACAAGAGAAACCAGTGGATAAGGATGAACTCATCATTATGCCCATCCATAACACTACCCATAAAAGCTCTCATCTCTTGTCTCGGTCCTATTTCTCAAAAATATGAGTCTAAACCATGATAATGCAAGAAAACAAAACAATTAGGCCAGCTGGAAGCAAGAATCCAAGTAGCACATGTTTCGAAACAAAAATCATTTTACACTTGTAGGAATAACGTAATGTGTCCCCAAGCTTTTACTCCAACACAACACATTTCAAACATAAACACACAAAACATACATCGTGCATGGTATCCAAAAAAAATCATTTAGCAACAATTCATCAAACAACCATAACCCACCTCCCAAAAATCATAACCTAGCTATGATACTACTAAATGTAACCTCTTGACCCGGCTTAGACGCCAGAACGAATTAGCGAGCTACATTGGATTTCCCGAGACAAACCTAAACAAATTACTTAGAAAATGGTCCTTTTTTATCTTATGTAAATGCATAATTAAGTCCTAAGGTGATCATGCTGGCAGTGGTAAAATTTACAATTAACTCGGGCGTCGAATTGACATCCAATTGAACAACAACATACTTTAGGGACCAAATTGCAATTTTAGAAAATTAAGAGGACTTTCTTAAATCCAAAGTTATCAATCCTTAGTTAGTCAGGTTTCATGCTTATCGGTTAAATTTTAACCTAAAATAATCATCCAAACTCATTTAATTGCATGATCAAGAAATAGGGACTAAACTATAAAGATTCAAACTTTCGAAAGCATTTTACCAAAATAAACTAACTGCTTATTGTACACTTACATAAGCGTACCGATATGGTTTTTTAGACATCAAAAATAGGGGATTCTAGTGGTTAAAGGGTGTACTGATATGGTTGCCCGTGTACCAACACTAGTTGTAATTTTTAGCTATGCATATCGATACAGCTACGAGGCATAGATTTGTACCAGTACAGACTAGTGTTGGTACACAGGCAACCATATCAGTACAACTAGTGACACTTTGCAATTTTGCATATATTTGAGCCGAGACAAATCTCGCATACCGATCCTTGAGGATCTGTACCAGTACAGACTGGCCTATAATGACCACTTAGTCGAACATGTGACACTTTCTCTCAATCTAACATGCTTCAGACATTACTTGAACATCATATAACAAGTCTAGCAACATTTTCACAATCAAATAGGCATGGTAGAGGATCATTCACATCAAAACAAAACAAAGCAAAAGTCCTATAGGCATGATCTCTACCCAAACATGCAAATCACATCCCAACCCCTCCAAGCAAGACTTAAAACCTCATACAAGACAGATACATCAAATGCAACTTGTCCAAACCAGGGAGTAACGAAAATAACCCTTCAAACCCAATTTCTATTATGGTTTCACAAATACTTTGTAGTAATAAGAGGCAATGTGACCAAGTTGTAATTGGGAGGGTTGTTTTGGTTGCTCCCTGTTTGGACAAGGTTCTTTTGGTATTTTGGACTTATATGATGCTTTGAGTCTTGCTTTGAGTGGTTGGGATGTGATTTGTATTATTAGGTAGAGATCATGCCTATATGATCTTTGATTGGATTTCCTATGGTTTGAATGATCCTCTATCATGCCTTTTTGATTGTGGAAATGTTGGTTAGAATGTTATATGATGTTTGCTAGATGTTTGAAGAATGTTAGATTGAGCCATAGTGTCATATGTTCGACCAAGAGGTCATTACAGACCAGGTCGTATCGATACGGGTCCTTAAAGATTAGTATGCAGGGTCTATCTCGGCTTAAATCTGTGCAAAATTGTACATGTGTATTGGTATGCCTAGCACCGTATCAATACGCATAGCTGAAAATTATACTTAGTGTCAGTACACGGGTAACTGTATCAGTACGCCCTTTAGCTACTAGAATCCTATGTTTTTTATATCGAACAACGTATCGTTATGCTTGAGGACTGTATCGATACCCTTTGTAAATTATACCCGTAACGATATGAGCAAGGGGTGTATCATTACGCTGTCTGTTATTTTGAGTAATATGCCTTTTGAAGTTTGAATCTTTGCAGTTTAGTCTCTATTTCTTGATCATGCAGTTAAATGAGTTTGGTTGATTATTTTAAGTTGAAATTTAACCGGGATGCATCTAATATGATTAATTAAGGTTTGGTAACTTTGGATCTAAATAATTTTTTTTATTTTTCTAAAATTACAATTTGGTCCCTAAAGTGCATTCTCGACCAGTTGGACGTCAATTCGACGTCCAATTTAATTAAAAATTTCATTGCTACCAGCATGATCATCTTAGGGCTTAATTATGTATCTAGACAAGATAAAAGGAAAAAATAAACTGTTTTCTAAGTAAATTGTTCAAGTTTGTCTCGGCAAACTCAATATATCTAGCTCGGATCGGTCTAGCATCTAAGCCTGGTCAAGAGGGTTACATTTGGTGGTATCAGAGCCAGATTATGATTGTTGGGAGGTGGGTTATGGTTGTTTGTGGTATTGTTTCTGTATGAATCTGTTGAATAGCATGCACGGTGTATGATTTTGTGTTTCTATGTTAGAAATGTGCTATGTTGGGGTAAAAGCTTGGGGACACATTGCCTTATTACTACAAGTGCAAAATGATTTTTTTTTTGAAATATGAGCATCTTAGATTCTTCCTTTAAGCTGGCCTAATTATTATTTTGATATATTTTCATACTATAAATTCATATTTTTTGAGTAAGCTATCGATACGTGAGTTGAGGATTGAATATGGATACATCTCTTGTAGAGATTGTTGTGGAATAGACCCCCAAAGCAAGATTGAGGTGTTCATTGCTGATGGGAATGAAGGGATGTTGAGGTTTATGTTGCAAAATTATCTTGGTGTATGTTAATAAGTCAAGGATTAAAGATTTTGGGTTTTGGAAGTTTGTGTTCTTGGGGATCCTTTCTCGGAATGCTTTGGATGATGTTATCAGGGTTGTCTTGTGATTGTGAAGTTAAGTTCAGCTTTGAAATGTACCTTGGTACGGCTCCTTAACCCTTTTTGCGTTGTGTAGATAGCAAATGCACTAGTGGCATTTGGGGTTACGATGAGATGAGTTTCTGTGGATGTTTAGCTTCACGAATAACAAAGGTGGTGGTATTTTCATGTTCTGTGGTGTTCTGAGGATGCAATAGATTGTGTAAGTTCGGTCCAATAATGTTGTTACTAAGTGTGAATGGTTAATCATGCACAGTACAAAAACACTTAAACGTATATAATTAAATATGACATTACATGCATACATTTGGGCATGATATTAGGGGTTTTGCATGCATATGCATAGGCATCTATGAGGGCATATAAATGATCATCTAACGCCCCGGTTTTTGGGCCTAGGAGTTTTCTAGGTTGATTAGATGGTCCGATGGATCGGATTAGAGGATTCGACTCAGTTTTAGGATTAAAATGGAAATAATATTTTTAAGTGAGGAAAAAATTATGGAAAATTCTTTAAAATGATTAAATAATATGATAAATGGTTTGGTGAAATTAATTTTATAAAAAGGGTCTCAAAATTGGACATTTTGGTTAGTGACCAAAATGTAAAGTTTTAAAACTATTTTTGGTGACTATTTTGTAAAAGGGTCAAAACTTAGCATCATTAAGGAGCTATTTGGTCAAAGTCTAATATCAGACTTTTCTCTTTTAATTGGATATTTTAAAAAGGTTTTAGATGAAATAAAAAGGCTTGGGGAGATTAATTTCTTATTTAGATTTAAAGAAAAGTTTACGTAACTAACTTTTTACCAAAAGCTTTTCTCTCAAGTTCTCTCTAGCCAAACACACTATTTCACTTTAATTTTCTCAGGTAAATATTTGATTTTAACATTCTTTTGTTATCAAATGAATCTTCAATGGTTTCCTAACAAAACCTATTTGATTTGATCTTGTTTTCTCAAGAAAATTCATCCAATTAAGAGGAAAGCCGAGTTTAGAGGTGAGCTTCGTTCTTCTCCTCTAATATAAGGTTCTTTACTAAAATTACCAAGTTATTGATCCTTTACATATGTTTTCTAACTTGATTTGATGATTTAATTATGGAAATTTGGTTAAATCAAGGTTTAATTGATTTAATTGATGGATTTTTGTATAGGCTCTATTTTGCCAAGTTCTTGATTGATTTTAATCATGAAATTGATGTTAATAATGTTAGTAAGTGGGCTTTAACATTGGAATCCCGAAACTAAGTGAATCTCTAATTTTCTAGGTTGTTAGTTGTGAGTTTTTGAGGAGTTGTAGAGGTTTAATGAATGCTAGAGGTATAAGGATGATGTTATTGTGTTTTTAGATGTAAATTGATTTTAATTGATGGGTCAAAACATTAGGTTTTGGCTGGGTTAAGTTTGGAAGATGTTTGATGTTGATTTCAATTGTTGTGGAATGAAATTGGGTAGTGGATGTTTAGGATTTATGTGAATTGATGTTGCTAGGCTATTGAATGCATTTTGATGCATTGAATCCTCTGTTTTGTGTGGATAAAATAGGGTAAGTTGGTCCTCAAGCTTGAACGGATGTTTCAGAGGATTTATAGGCGTGTTTACCGTATCGACAAGCGAAGCTTTGCATGTTGTTGAGTGAGAACGTTATTTACAACTTTTCAAAGGTTTGAAAGTTGTGTTTGGGAGTTTAGATCAAGCTTGAAATACTGGTCTAAGCTCGAAAGTAAGTAAAGGATGAATTCTCTCTCGAACTCGGTTTGGCAATTGGTTTTCATGCACTTGTTTTAATGAATTTATTACTCACTGTATATGCATGTTTTGAGCATGGTTTAAGTATGGGAATTGGTTATATGATGATGTTGATGCATTGTGAGGTAATGCATGTCTTATTAATGTTTTTGAACATTGGTAAATGCAAGGTTGATTGCATTGGTTAAATGATTTTAATGATGCATATGACAACAGTGAGTTTATGTTAATAAAATGAAATATATTGGCAAGTGATGGTATGAAAAGGTTTGAAAATGTTATCAGATATAGTTGGCCAGCCATAGGATTGACAGTGCAGTATAAAAAGTTCCCTTGGATGTTGAGGGGTTTTGATCTGATGTACCGAAAACTCCATCCAAGTACCCTAACGGTTGAGGGGTTTTCATCTTTGTACCAAAGACTCATGTTAGTGGGTTATGCATCCAACCGATGTGTGGGGTTGTGGTTATACCCTTAATTTCGGTTGTGATGGCATGAAGTGTTGGGAACACTTGTTGAATTCGTGTATCCGATGTTATGTTGAAAAGTGAAACTTGGTTAATGATCACTTGTAAGCCAATATAATTGATGATGTATCATGTGATGGATTATGATGTTTAATGTTGGTTTAAATATGTTTTACTCTTTAAGTCTTGCATTGGTAGCATGCATGAGAAAGCTTAAATGGAGGGTAGCAAATGTGACTTTGTTGTTGATCCATGATACATGTTGCATATGGTTTAATATACATGTTTTGGAAATGTTAAGTGCATGGTTTGATAAGGCATGATGTTGAAAAGATGATTGAAAAGTGATTTGGAAAGTGTTTTTTCAAAAGGTTTATTAAATGGTTTTAAATGCGTTGATGGTGGTTTGTCTTTGAGAATTCCTCACTAAGCCTAGTGTTAGCTCTCCAAAGTATTGTTTTTAATGCCAATCTTACAATGCTTTTGCTTGTTTTTAGGTACATTTAGTTGCATTGGGATGTTAAAACCATGCATTTGCATAAGGAGTTTAGAATTATGTCTATGCCAGTGTGAAGGGGTCTTTTGTTGGCAATTTTGCAGGTTTGGCATAGCATTTGGCCCAGAAAAGCAACACAAGAAAGAGCGCCAAAGAGAATGCCGAGTACTATTGGCACAGATGGACCAGACATGATCAGGCTCCGAAAAGATAACAATTGGATCAATCTCTGAAAGAATAGCGAAAAATAAGATGGTGCCAAGACTGGTTGGCAGATTCATGCCAAGCTTGGATGCCAAGGCAGCGTCGGCAGTATGACATCATCCCTAGCCTGATCAGCTCTCATTCAAACTTGGATAAGATGATTATCTCTTATCTCTTTAGCATTTAAAATTCAAATGAGGAGCTTATCCTATCCCTTCCTTGAATGCCTATTTAAACATCAACCGAGGAGGAACTTGGGGGTGGGATTCATCGACAATCGGAGTGAGGAGTTGGTGTGCAACGATTGGCAACAGGTTGCACCTTGGAAGGGTTGTTCGACCAGCTTCACCGAGAAGCCTGGATCTTGAAGGGTTGCATCGAGTGACCCTTCTAGCCCATTTTCTCTTCCAAGTTATTTTATTTTGTTTTTAAATGATGATGTACTTGGGAATAGGGATGTGCATTATTCGATTTTAACCGAATTAACCGACTGAACCTAATTTTTTTCGGTTAATTCGGTCGATTAATTTTAGGTAGGTTCGGTTAACTGTAAATTTTTTTGGAAATCGGTTATCGGTTAATTCGATTCGAAACCGGTTAATTAACCGAATTAACCAAAATTATTATATATTAAATATTATATATATTACATATGTTTTTTTGATCATTGAACTTTTAAAAATTATAAAATGATCATTAAAATTTTTGATATATTATAAAATGTTCGTTAAACTTTTGTCAAATTAGTATAAAATGAAAGTTCACTCGCTAAAAAGGTCATTTTAGAATGATTTATTCACCAATTGTGTAATTTATCCAAAATTTTATAACAAATTTCGGTTAATTCGAAAACTAACCGAATTAACCGAAATAATTTTGGTTCGGTTAATTCGGTTCAGTTAACGGTTAAAGTTATAAAAAATTCGGTTAAGGTAATTCGGTTCGGCCACCGACCAAATTAACCGAATGTACACCCCTACTTGGGAAATGTTTGTGGTTTCTTGGTTAAGTCCCTCACCATGAACTAATTTCATAGTTGGTGGGGGATGTTTGCATTGAACGCTATTTTATGTTTTAGTTTTTAATAATAAATCTGCCTTGGCAATGTTTCATCTATTTGGCATACTTTAATGTTTTCTAAATACTATGCCAAGCGAGAGCTGGCACTGTTGGCCTATTGCTCCTCAATATCTTAACAGACTTGGGGTGGCAACGATCAAGTTGTTGAATACTAAGGAGAGAAGCTTCGAAAGAAGTCGTTCAAGTAGATGAACTTACTTTGGGAGTGAAATCTACCCCTTAGGAGTATAGATTGGATCTTAATCAAATTGGTTTATTTAAAAGCATGCACTATAGAGATATAGGGGTTTTTACATGATCAATTTAGGGCAATGACCATCGAGAGAGGCTTTTTTAATTTTGAATCTGCTCGGCAAACAATGCCAAGACAGGTTGTTATTAAAGGTTGGCACGACATGAATAGCGTGAAAACCAGGCATTCCCTGCCAACGCTCATCTTTCATTAAAGCACATTCCTTGCCAACATCTTTACTTTATTTTCTTTCTTTTATTTTATTTCAATTATTTCCAAAACCACTTCAAACAAACAACTTTTCCTCAAGGCAAGTAACAATCAAAGCAATTGAATTCCAAGTCAATCTCTATAGGATCGATTTTCAGCTTACCAGCTGTATTACTTGCAGATTGTGTATACTTGCACACAAAAGACTCATCTTGGCACTATTTTATATTTTTCCAACACATATCTTTTGCCCTTTTTGCCAGCATTCACTTAGAGAGTCTACAAGTTTTTGGCGTCGTTGCCGGGGATTGCAATGGAACTGATTGTTTTCAAATTCGTACTTGTCTTTCTTTTAATTTTTGTTTTTATCGATGTATGACCAGAAGCCATCCTGTGGTGGACGAGTGGCCATACGATCCGAAAATGAAGAAAACCCTGCGGAGGTTAAAAAGAAGATTTCGAGAAATGCAAAACCAAGGAAATAGAGGGAATGGTATGGTGAACAATGGAGGAAACCCACTTAACAATGAGATACCACCACCACCTGTTGTCCCAATTATTAATGAGATACCTATTAGAGAACACTCTACACCAACCATTGACAATTTGATGCCAAGACTTGTTGGCACAGAGGTAAACGCTGTTAATTTTGAACTTAAGCCGGTGCTAATTCAAACTCTTTTGAATGTAGGTCAATTTGATGGAGCACTTACTAGAGATCTGAGGCAACATCTTAAGCAGTTCATCTAGATTTGCCAGTTATTTCAACAAAATGGAGTACCTGAAGATACCGTGAAACTGAAGTTATTCACCTTTTCCTTGAGAGATAGAGCTAAGGCTTGGCTTAATTCCTTACCACCTAGCTCAGCCACTTCATGGGCTATGCCAGAAATTCTTGACTAGATTCCAGCCGCCAACACTCACTGTCAAGCTATGAGGTGAGATCATTACATTCAGGCAGGCCGAGGACGAGACCTTATATGATACCTGGGAAAGATTTAAAGATGTACTGAGGAGGTGTCATATGCATGGATTCCCAAATTGGACTCAAATACAAACATTTTACAATGGATTAAATGCACAAACAAGGTCTGTTGTTGATGCTTCAACAGCTGGTTCGTTGCTTGACAAGACGTATACCGAGGTTGTTAACATTTTAGAGAGGATTAAATCAATGATTTTGAATATCCTATTGCTAGACTTGGGACCGGAACTAAAACCAATGGGAAATTTCAGGTTGATGAACTAACGTCTATCCATCCTGAGATTTCCAACCTTACTAGCATGGTAAGAACGTTGCAAAAGAATAATGAATCCCAAGAAGTTAAAGCATTAGACTCATTTTGTACAATTTGTGGAGAGAATCATCTTGTGTATGAATGCCCTGCCAACCCTAAATCGGTAAACTTTTTTGGAAATGTTAACCATTAATATAATCCTAACTCCAATACTTATAATGCAGGTTGGAGACAACACCCTAGTTTAGCATGGGGAAATCAAGGAGGTAACCAGTACAATGCCCAGCGCCAGAATACCCAGAGCCAGAATAACAATGCCAAGCCAGCTTTCAACAATAATGGTATGCCAGCATTCTATCAGAATGCCCCGCAGAAAGCTCAAAACAATTTTCAGCAAGGGTAGAAATTCAACCAAGAAGACACTCTCACAGAGTACATGGAGAAGAATAATGCCACAGACCAGACGTTGGCAGCGTCAATGAGGAAATTAGAAGTTCAAATTGGGTAGATTGCCAATGCACTCAGCAATCGACCTCAAGGAACATTGCCAAGTGACATAGAAGATGCTCGGTACAAAGACAATGAGCAGTGCAAAGCTATAACTCTTCGGAGTGGTAAGTAGTGCGAGATGGAGAAGACTGCCAAGTAGCCAGTGCCAGCAGAAAACCCCAAGGAAGCAGAGAAAGAGGAACCAAACACAGATGATGCCAGTAGTAATGCCAAAACTGATGCCAGAATTGATGCCAACCAGACTGATGCCAACACTGCCTTGGCAAAGCCAGCAGCGCCGGCATATGTTTATCCGCCACCACCATTTCCAACGAGACTTCAAAAGCATAAGCAAGACCAGCAATTCATGTGTTTCTTGGAGGTTCTTAAGCAATTGCAAATCCACATTCCATTGGTAGAAGCCCTTGAGCAGATGCCCAACTATGTTAAATTCATTAAGGGCATCCTGTCCAAGAAAAGGAAGTTGGGAGACTTTGAAACTGTTGCTTTGACCAAGGGATGCAATGCCATGATCCTAAACCGATTACCGCCAAAGCTGAAAGATCTGAGAAGTTTTACCATTCCCTGTACCATTGGCAACAAATTCATGGGCAAGACACTGTGCGACTTAGGCGCCAACATCAACTTGATGCCAATGTCAGTTTTCAGGAAGCTTGGCATAGAAGCCAGACCCACCACAGTGACACTCTAGCTGGTCGACCGGTCTTATGCACATCCCAAGGATAAGATTGAGGATGTGCTAGTAAAGGTAGACAAATTTATTTTCCCAGCTAATTTCATCATTTTGGATTATGAGGCGGATATTAATGTTCTGATTATTTTGGGTAGAACTTTTTTTGCCACAGGTAGGGATTTGATTGACGTTCATAATGGAGAACTAACAATGCGCATGAATGACCAGCATGTTACATTTAATGTGTTTCAAGCTTTGAAATGTGCAGATGAAATAGATGAATGTCAAGCCAAAGAGATGATGGAATCCATCTATACTTTGGACACGACACAGTTATGCCAGAATACAGAATTTGATGCTAGTGACTTTGACGACATAGCTAAATTGTTTGAGGAACCAGAAGAACCAATCTTGGAGGCTGAGGAGGCGAGTTATTTTGAGCCACTACAGTTGGCCAGCAGAGAGATTGGAACACCTAGACCATCAATTGAGGAGCCACCAGCGTTGGAACTGAAACCACTGCCAGATCACTTGAAGTATTCCTATTTAGGTGAACACTCAACGTTGCCAGTGATCATTGTCACTGATCTAATTAATGATCAGGAAGAGAGATTGTTGGCAACATTACGCAATTATAAGCAAGCATTAAGATGGACCTTGGTAGATATTAGAGGTATTAGCCCAACCATTTGCATGCACAAGATTATCTTGGAGGAGTACCATGGCAAGACCATTGAAGGCCAGAGAAGGTTAAACCCAAGCATGAAAGAGGTAATGAAAAAAAGATCATAAAATGGCTTGATGCTGGGATTATTTATCCCATCTCCGATAGCTCTTGGGTTAGCCCGGTGCAATGTGTGCCAAAGAAAGGTGGCATGATCGTGGTACAAAACAGTAAAGCGGAATTGATTCCCTCTAGAACTATCACAGGATGGAGAGTGTGCATGGACTATAGGAAGCTGAAAAATGCCACGAGGAAGGACCACTTCCCATTGCCATTCATTGATTAGATGCTAGACCGGTTAGCAGGTAAAGCTTTATATGGTTTTTTGGATGGTTATTCAGGTTATAATAAGATTGCCGTCACCCTAAAAGATTAAGAGAAGACCACGCTCACGTGCCCTTATGGGACGTTTGCGTTTAGGATGATCCATTCGGCCTATGCAACGTACCAATAACATTTCAACGTTGCATGATGTCCATTTTTTCGATATGATAGAACACAATATGGAAGTATTCAGGGATGACTTCTCAGTGTTTGGCAAAACATTTGAGGAATGTCTTCGAAGTTTGGAGCAAGTCTTGAAGAGATGCATAGAGACAAACCTAGTGTTGAACTGGGAAAAATGCCACTTCATGGTGAAGGAGGGCATTGTTCTCGGGCACAAGGTAACTGAGAGAGGATTAGAAGTTGATCAAGCAAAAGTCAAGGTAATTAAGCAATTGCCACCTCCAATGAGTGTCAAAGGTATAAGGAGTTTTTTGGGACATGCTGATTTTTACCGGCATTTTATTAAAGATTTTTCAAAAATTGCTAAACTTTTATGCTTGTTATTAGAACATAATGCCACCTTTGCTTTTGACGATTCTTGTTTGAGAGCATTTCATGAGCTTAAAGAAAAGTTGATCAATGCCCCTATAGTTGTTGCACCAAACTAGAATGAGCCCTTTGAGCTCATGTGTGATGTCATCGACTATGCCGTTGGAGCGGTCTTGGGACAAAGGCATGGCAAGGTTTTCCATGCCATCTACTATGTCAGTCGAACCTTGAACGAAGCACAACTGAATTACTCTACGACCGAGAAATAATTTATTACAGTTGTATTTGCTTTTGACAAATTTAAATCTTATTTAATTGGTAACAAAGTTGTGGTTTTTATAGATCATTCGGCATTGAAGTATCTCTTGGAAAAGAAGGATGCCAAGCCCAGACTAATCCGATGAATGCTCCTACTCCAAGAATTCGATCTTGAGATCCAAGACAAAAAGGCAGTGAAAACTTAGTTGCTGACCATCTCTCACGTTTAGAACTTCATCTTGAAGATGGTAAGACTAATTTTATAAGAGATGAATTCCTTGACGTGTTTTTTCTTGCAGTTAATACCATGTCGTGGTATACCGACATTGTCAACTACCTGGTAATTAACATTCTGCCACCAGACTTGGTACACAATGTCAAGAAGAGGTTCTTGCGAGAAGTTAGGCAATACTATTGGGACGAGCCAATTTTGTTCAAATAGTGTGCCGACCAAGTGATCCGTCGGTGTGTGCCCGAGGATGAGCAGCATAACATATTGCATTTGTTCCATGCCGCACCACATAGAGGTCACTTTGTTGGGATGAAGATTACTGCCAAGGTGTTGCAGTAAGGATTCTTTTGGCCCACGCTATATAAGGATGGTCACGAGTATGCCAAGGCATGTGATTGATTCCAACGGACAGGAAATATCTCTGGCAGACACCAACTACCACAACAAAACGTTATGCTTGTGGACTTATTTGATGTATGGGGGATAGACTTTATGGGTCCTTTTCCACCCTCATTTGGTAATGTATATATTCTTGTGGCTGTTGACTATGTGTCTAAATGGGTAGAAGCTATTGCCCTACTAACAAACGATGCCAAGGTCGTTACCAAGTTTTTGCACAAATACATTTTTACTATATTTGGTTCCCCTAGGGTATTCATGATGAGGGCACCAATTTTAAATGTAATCTAATCTCTAAAGCTTTGTGCAGGCATGGTACACAGTAGAGAATTGCCACGGCATATCATCCACAAACGAATGGGCAGGCCGAGATTTCAAGCAAGGAGATTAAAAGCATTCTAGAGAAGACTGTTAATCCATCAAGGAAAGACTGGTCCTTGCGACTAGATGAGTCCTTGTGGGCTTACAAGACTGCCTTTAAAACTCCTTTGGGTACTTCACCCTTTAGACTTGTTTTCGGGAAACCATGCCATCTGTGTAACACCCCTTTCCCGTATTCATTGCTGAATAAGAGTTAAGGATGTCACATGATACTTGTAAAATAATTCTTTAATATTAAGAAAATTTTATCTTTGACTGTAAAAAAATAGTTAATCGCGTAAAATTTAAACTTAATAATTTCGCATTTAATTTTGACCCAAGATTCAGACAGTAACTTAACAGTTTGATCCATTAGCATATAATTAATAAAATTGCCTGTAAACTGACTAATTTAAAAATCATTTAGATTTTGAATAAAATACGATTCATATCAGAGCAGGCTTCACATTTTACTAAACATGCCAACTAGTAATTATCAACAACATAAAAATTATATTACTGATATTGATGTACATGTTTTCGATAGATGATGTTTGCTAATGCTTTTTACTCCCAAAGCTTCTCTTTTCCTACGCGTGAAACAATCACACGCTAAGAACAACTTAGCGAGGCATTATAAATAATCATAAAATAAGTATCGAAATAAATGAAAACATGGTTAAGCAAAATCATATCAAATCTTTCATATACTTATAAACAATCACATATAAGAAATGGTGAATTTCATATACATTTACTTTATAATTAGCCCAAGAATTTGTATAAAGAGAAACTAAAGTATGCAAGGTCGGTACTCCTTCAGTACTAGTCACCGAAGTGACGATAACATATAGACACATAAAGCGCCGGAAACATATAGACACGTAAGTGCCGAAAACATATAGATCCGAAGATCGGTGAATAGCTATACTGCAGTCCTTGACTGCTAGACCTCTAATGGCATGCCAGTATACTGTAACTCTCTATCATAAACTAGGGCAAATAATTTCATATAATTGACTTGTAAATTATCATTTGATAAATGATTCATATATCACCATTGTTCAATAATAACTTATCAAAATAAAACATAATAGGGCAATTCATACCCTAACATGTACTAACCTTTTTCCTTTGCTTGTGAATCATCATATAACTTATAGAAAAACCATGTTATCATTTTAATAAAATCAAATAAATAGAATTTATAAAAGTTTACTAAAATACATTTCAAAACATATAAATGCACTCACCTGGGCCATTTATTATCTTGCCTCACTAAGCTTACTCATTTATATTTTCATTTCCTTGAATACTTGTACCTTCCCCGTATTTCTTGCAATTGTAGAAATCAATCGAATATACTTATTACTATACACTTACTTAATTCGATTCTAACATTGCCAAATAAAATACTAATGTTTGCCATATATCTCATTTTGGGTCCTTAGTGACCATTTTGAACATTTGGCAACTATTCATGCCTTAATTTTCAATTCTTTACTTTCTCATTGTTGCCAAATGGTCCTTTTTCATCAATTCAAGCTAATTTGATCATAATTTCAACAATTTACAGTCCAGTCTCCCTTTAAAAACAAAATTTCCAAAACCATACCCTTATTTCTTCAAATAGCCAAATAGGTCCCTAAACTTTTTCAATATTCAATTTGGTCCCGAAATGGTAAAATAAGCTTCTAATATCACAATTCCACTATTTTCATCACCAAAATAACTTTTTGACAAATTAATCCTTAATTTCTTTGAATTGCCGAAAAGATCCTTAACTTTTCAAAATTTACAATTTGGTCATAAATTGTCGATTCAAGCTTGAAACACCATTTTCTATTCATTTCCATCATCAATAAAATTTTGACAATTTAGTCCCAAATTTTCTTCAAATTTTCGAATTAATCCCTAAAGGAAATTTGACCTTCCAACATCAAATTTGAACTTCCTTCATTAATATAATGCTTCAAACATCATAATCTAACCATTTTCATCCTTAATTCTCAAAACCCTAACAAATCCCTAAATTCAAATTTAGGGTTTATAACTTCCAACATGAAATTAACTTGATTACAAGCTTGTTTTCATCACAACTAAGCTTAATTCATCATCTACTACTTGAATTCCATAAATTTTCCATGAAACCCTAATTTCTCTCTCTTCAAACCCTAATCCAAAACTTCATAATTCCATGCAATTTTACTATCAAAATGTAGAGAATGAAGAGTAGATCACTTTACCTCAAAGAACCTTGCTTGAATTCTTGATCAAAAGCCTTGAAAATGGCTAGGAAAAATTATTTCCTATTTTTCCCTTCTTTTTCCTAATTTTCGAATGGCATGAAGAAGATGAACAAATTGTTCATCTTTTTTACTATTATAGTTATCCATGTTTAATAATAATTTGCCACTTGTAAAGATAAAAAAGAATTTTTTTATTCATTTTTCACCTTTTCCAAATTTGCCCCCTTAACTAAATAAAAATTACAACTAGTTCAAAATTATGTCATCCCATTACATTTGAACTAGTTTAATTCCATTCCAACCGGCCATAACTATCTTAAATCATAAAATATCATTTTATGATTTTTTTGTTCGTTCCAATTATCTAATTTTCACCTTCTACGATTTTTCTTCTATCGAACTTTCAACTCTAATTCGGTAATCACATATTTCTCTGATTCCATGAATAAATTCACATTTTCATATAAAATCCTCTATTTAATAAAGTCAAACTTAGAAATTTGACTCAATCCAAAAATACCGATAATTACCCGAAATCTTTATCGGGTAGCCTATTTCTTGGAAATCCTTCATTAAGCATTTATACGAATCTTTCCCACTTATTCTAAGTCATTCTTACTAATCAAACTACTGTTATGTGAAACTTCCCAAAAGGTCACCCCAAAACTTTTCTCTAATCTAAGCACGCTTAACAATTTTATTCGATCAAAATTTTATATTTTCTACTGCATCCTAACCTCTAAAACTATTACCAAAATCCTTATCCTGATCGAATTTTATCCTCATACTAAATAAAAATCATCTTTGGTATAATTTACACTTGGGTCCCTAAACTTTTACCAATTTTTCATTTTGGTCACTAACTCTTATATTTTGTCATTTTAGTCACTAAGTTAGCCTTATACCAAAACCTTGGTACTAAATGACCCTTATATAACTTAGTAAAATTTTTGGGGTATTACACCATTTAATAAAGAGATAGTATTTTTTCCTTAATATTAAACCCTTTAGCCGTTTAAAAAAATTAGGTTAAAATTTAAATTTAACCTAATCACCTTATCACTTTAAATCCTTACCCTATCCTATCACCCTTATCAGTTTACCCCTTTCAAATCAATTCTTTTTTATTTTTCATCATTATCCCTAATTACTCCTCCCATTAAAACACTCAACCGTTCACTTTTCATCTTCTTACCCTAGCCGATTAAAATAACCAAAACTTTCTCTCACTTTTTACTTTCCTTTTCGAAAAGCAAGTACCAAAACCCAATTCGTCTCTTCTTCTTCATCTTTGTTTAACACCGTTCAAATTCTTCAACGTTTTCAATGGCTTCCTCTTCAACTTCTTTCAAGCAATTCTTCAACGAGGAGGTTCAGAAAAAGTTTGAATCCAATTTTGCCTCGAGAAATTTTTGCTACGAGAAGCACTTCAAGTTCAAAATAGAGACAACCAATGGCTTCCCTCTGGAAGTCATGTCTACGATTAACTTGCACAAATGGACTCAGTTCTGCTAGCAAAAAGGGGAAATTTATGCCACCATCGTCCAAGAATTCTTTGCGTGCCTTGTGACCAAGGATTAGCCATTCATGATGATTAGAGGTAAATGTGTTCATTTTGATGAAGGGTATATTAACAATATGTTTGAGTTAGATGGTGCAGAGGATGAGTATTTCGAGTACGCAGACTCAATGAACGCTGCCAAGAGAAAGAGGCTGCTTGCAGATCTATGTGAGCCTGGCACGGCATGGACAGTGTCATCCGAGGGGCACCGTACGATGAAGAGGCTAGCATTGAAACCCCAATGGATAGGATGGAATCACTTTCTCAAGGCTAATCGGATGCCCACATGCCACAACGAGACTGTGTCAGAAGAGAGGATGATCCTGTTGCACTCCATTGTTATGGGGCGCAAGATCAATGTTGGCAAGCTTATTATTGAGGAAACTTACAAGTGCGCAGCAAATGGTAATGGTAGTTTGTTCTTTCCTTTGTTGATTTCTAACATTTGCATGCTCCATGGTGTGCCAAAGCTTGATATGGATAGGGGACAAACGATCAAGGGAACAACAATTACTGCTGCTATATGGAGAAATCTCATTGATGTTGAGCCCAAGAACAAGGGCAAGGGAAAAGCGAAAGTGCCCATGCCAAGGCCTAAAGTGTCAAAGGCCGAGCCAACAACCATGCCAGAAATCGTGCCAGACAGTTCACTGGCAATGCTGTCCCAAATTCACCAACGCCAGGAGATTATTCTCCAAAAGATGGAAAAAGTGGAGGAGCTTAATGTCAAGATGAGACATTACATCCAAGCCAGGGATGTTGTAATCAATGAGCCTCTTCCAAAATTATCAATTGATTTTGTGCCAAAATTTCTAGACTTCCCTGTCGAGCCCTCTACCAACGACAATGACATGCCAGCTAGTCCAGTTCATACCTCGTCCGATGCCACAGTCCCATTGTCTCTAGTTCAAGTCGAGTCTGCCAGTTCTGATTCTTCATCTGAATCAAAGGAAACCAAAGCCAAGTCTGCCAAAGCCAAGTTGCCAATGTCACCTACTTTACATACATCATATGATGCCACCAATACATTTGCCGCATCGGAGCCTGCCAAGGAAAAGGAGGAAGTTGGAGCCTCTACTGTCGCTTCAAAACCAAGCCTGAAAAGAAAGAAGCACATGGCCCCTAATCGTGGGCCATTTGTGAGAAGAAAAACTCATGTCGTACGGCAAATAGTCTCCGAAGGAGAGTCCTCTTCTTCCTAAACTCCTTTACATTTCATTTCTTTGCATTTACATGATAATGCATTTTAATTTTCTTCTATTTTTCTTGTATTTATGTGTTGTTTCATGCATTGAGGATAATGCACATCTTGGGTTTGGGGGTGTGCATTTCCTCACATTTATGCCATGCCATGCATTTCACGTTTAATTTCTGTTGCCATGCCATCTAGGTCATTTAGAGTAAATGCATACCGAACCGCTAAAAAAGAAAAAGAAAATTTTGCTTTGGTTTAATTTTGAAAAATGTTAACATTTGTTAGGCAAGTTTAATTTGATCTAGGTATCAGTCCAATGAGGAAATTTTAATCTTTAGTTGTCATGCCATGCCAGCAGAGTAGTATGCCAGGTTAACTTGGCAATTGATCTCTAGTTTAGGGAACTGAAACTTTACTTTACACGTAGTATGTATCTAGTTCCTTAGCAAACTTAGACTCTTTGAAACTATGCTCAGATTTAAAAAAAAAAAGAAGATCAAATGATGCCAGGGTAAGAGAAAATAATAAGGCAGCAATGTTCTGCCAGGGCAATGAAAAAAAAATAAACTCTCCTCTACCTAGGGATAATAAGTTACTTGGGGCTTTGTGGTTTGCTCCCTCTTAGTTCTCAAGTCCAAAACCTTAGAGTATGAATTGAAGAGAAAGCCTAGTGATGTCTAGATTAAGGTGGGGATTCGTGGTATGCCTCATCTTATCTCTTACGCTAAATAGTGTCACGAAGCAAGTTTAAATTAATGCCAATAGAAACCCTTGGAAAGAAAAAATGATAAAAATAAGAATCAGAGTTTAGGTAGTAAAATTGGCTAAGGGAGTGAAAAGATTATCGATGCATATTGCCTACACATCATGCACTATTCATGAACTTAGACTAGAGTTATATTGTTGCACTTGAATTGCTACCTGCTTGGCATTATTGCACTGAGATACTGAGGACAGAAATAGAGCCAAATTCTACTTGCCAGCATGTGTTGGCATTCAACCAAAATTTTGTCGAGGTAACATTTTCAAAGATTTTGTTTTTATTTTTGATTGCATTACTTGAGGACAAGCAATGAGTTAGGTTTAGGGGTGTGTTACCTCTCCAAAAGTACTGTTTTTAATGTCAATCTTACAATGATTTTGCTTGTTTTTAGGTACATTTAGTTGCATTAGGATGTTAAAACCATGCATTTTCATAAGGAGTTTAGAATTATGTCTATGCCAGTGTGAAGGGGTCTTTTGTTAGAAATTTTGCAGGTTGGCATTGGATTTAGCACAGGAAAGCAACACAGGAAGGAGTGCCAGAGAGAATGTCGAGTGTTGTTGGCATAAATAGACCAGACAATGCCAAGCACCGGTCTACAGAGAAGTGAACTTGATGCCATGCCAAGAAGCTATTGGACCCCGAAAAATAAGACATGATCAAGCTCTAAAAAGATAGCAATTGGATCAATCTCCAAAAAATAGCAGATAAGATGGGGCCAAGACTGGTTGGCAGATTCATGCCAAGCTTGGATGCCAAGGAAGCATCGGCAGTATGACGTAGTCCCTAGCCTGATCAGCTCTTATTCAAACTTCAATAAGATGATTATCTCTTGTCTCTTGAGCATTTAAAATTCAAATGAGGAGCTCATCCTATCCCTTCCTTGCACGCCTATTTAAACACCAACCGATGAGGAACTTAGGGGGATTCATCGACGATCAGAGTGAGGAGTTGGTGTCCAACGATTGACAACCGAATGCACCTTGGAAGGGTAGTTTGACCAGCTTGGCCGAGAAGCCTGGATCTTGAAGGGATGTATCGAGAGACCCCTTCTAGCCCATTTTCTCTTCCAAGTTATTTTATTTTGTTTTTAAATGATGATGTACTTGGGAAACGTTTGTGGTTTTTCAGTTAAGTCTCTCACGATGAACTAATTTCATAGTTGGTGGGGGATGTTTGCGTTGAATGCTATTTTATGTTTTAGTTTTTAATAATAAATCTGCCTTGGCAATGTTTCATCTATTCGGCATACTTTAATGTTTTCTAAATACTATGCCAAGCGAGACCTGGCACTGTTGGCCTATTGCTCCTCAATATCTTAACAGACTTGGGGTGGCAACGATCAAGTTGTTGAATACTAAGGAGAGAAGCTTCGAGAGAAGTCGTTCAAGTAGATGAACTTACTTCGAGAGTGAAATTTACCCCTTAGGAGTATAGATTGGATCTTAATCAAATTGGTTTATTTAAATGTATGTACTATAGAGATATAGGGGTTTTTACATGATCAATTTAGGGCAATGACCATCGAGAGAGGCTTTGCTAATTTTGAATCTGCTCGGTAAACACTGCCAAGACAGGTTGTTATTAAAGGCTAGCACGGCATGAATATCGTGAAAACCAGGCATTCACTGCCAACGCTCATCATTCATTAAAGCACCTTTCTTGCCAACATCTGTACTTTATTTTATTTCTTTTATTTTATTTCAATTATTTCCAAAACCACTTCAAACAAACAACTTTTCCTCAAGGCAAGTTATAATCAAAGCAATTGAATTCCAAGTCAATCACTGTAGGATTGATACTCAGCTTATCAGTTGTATTACTTGCAGACCGTGTATACTTGCACGCAAAAGACTCATCTTGACACTATTTTATATTTTTCCAACACATATCTTTTGCCCATTTTGCCAGCATTCACTTAGAGAGTCTACACCTAGTGTGCTTACGCTCTCTTTTGTCCATCAATGTACAGGATTAGAGGTTGGAGACAGCGAGCAGGCGAAGGAAAATCTAAAGACTTGTGATTTACGAAAGTATGACTTTGATTTAAACTTGTAGTAATAAAGGCAGTATGGTCGTTTGTTATTTTGGAGGGTTGTTTGCTGAACTCCCTAGTTGTGCAAGTTTACGTCGATGTTTTGGATGTGTAATATGCCATTTATGCTTGTTTGAGGTTTTTACATGTTGAGTAGGAAGCATGTCCCTAGATGATATGGATGAATGTGTTAGGCTTGCTAGGATGGTTTAAAATGTTGGTATGTTGATGTTAAGCATGTTCTTGATGATGTATGATGTTTAGTAATGTGTTGAATGTGTTTAGATTGAGCTAAAGAGTCATATATTAGACCTAGATGTCATTACAGGCCATGGCGTACTGGTACTTGTACCCAAGGATCGGTACACAGGGTCTGGGAATGCTCAATCCATCAAAATTTAACAAAGGGTATTGGTACGCCTAGCCACCATATCGGTACACCTTGAGGAATTTTTGTACTAGTGTTGGTACACATGTTTGAGTACCGGTATGCCCTTTTCATTTTTAAAGAGCTATACCGATACATGGGTACTGTATCGTTATGCATTTTGGTCATTGGAATTTTGGGTTTTTGAGAAATCACAAGTGGGATCGGTACGGGATCAATGATGTATTGATACGGGTGGGTCAACATACCATATCAATATGGATGTACGTGTATTGGTACGAGTAGCCGTTATGTATGTTAAATCATATTGGTACGGCTTATCTAGTATCAGTTATTTGCTATCAAAGTTCGTTAAGGAATTTCCTTAGGTTGTTATACTGTTAGTTAAGTTATGACATAAGAGTTGTTCTAGGGGTTCTTGAGATCACATTAGGAGTGATTGTACGCAGTTGGCTAGGGATGGACAAGCTCTTACGCCTGCTATTGTACCATAGAGAGGTTGTGGGCATGGTCAAGGTAATTTTCAGTGTAAGGAGGAAGGTTACAGGACTTTTGCTCATACCGTGGCAGTTCAACTTGAGGGTGGTGGACCGGCGAAGTTCTACGCGTATCGTGTGGGAAGGCATGACACAGATATGATTGCATGTAATTTTACTTTGCAATATATATCATTACTTTCTTTGATAAATTCTGGTTCTACACATTCATACATCTTGCGTGAACCTGCACGTTTGCTTGATATATATGCAGAAGTGTTGGACGTGGGTATACGTGTAGCTAGTTCTTTTGGAGAGATAATAGCCGCTAGGAGGTTATTTAGGAGATGTTCTTTGATGGTTCAAGGTTAAGTGTTTGCAGTTGATTTGATAAAGTTGTTGTTTCATGGTTTTTATGTAATCTTGGGGATGGATTGGTTGTCTGAACATATGGATGTGGTTGATTTTGAGACCAAACGAGTTTTGTTGAAACTTGCTGAAGATTATGAAGTGGTGGTTGTGGGCATAATGTTAAATTCTTGTCCAATGTTGTTTTGGTTTCGAAAGTGCGGAAGTTGTTAGAGCTTGGGAGCCAAGCATATCTGGCTTATGTCATGAACCCGAATATGAAAGAAGTACATGTATAGGATATTTGTACCATTTGTGATTTTCCATAGGTGTTTCCAGACGAGTTGCATGGATTACCACAGGATAGGAAGGTAGAGTTTTGTATCAAGATGCTTGCAGATAAGGCTCCAGTGTTGATTGTACCATATTGCATGGCACCGAAGGAGTTGAAGATGTAGCTTCAGGAGTTATTGAGTCGTAGTTTCAACCGACCTAGTGTGTCACCGTGGGGAGCACCGATATTGATTGTGAAAAAGAAGGATGGCACGATGAGAATGTCATTGATTACCGGCAACTGAACAAGTTGGCGATTAAGAATAAGTATCCCTTGCTGACGATTGATGATTTTTTTGATCAATTTCGGGGTGCTACGGTGTTTTCTAATATTGATTTGAGATCTGGGTATTATCAGTTGAAGGTCAAGGATAAAGACGTGCCGAAAATAAGTTTTTGCACGCGTTACGGGCATTATGAGTTCTTAGTGATGTTGTTTGGGTTGACTAATGTGCTCGCAGCTTTCATGGACTTAATGAATTGGGTATTCTATGAATTCTTGGATCAATTCATGGTAGTGTTCATTGATGACATTCTCGTGTACTCTCATACCGAGGAAAATCATGATCGACACCTACGGATTGTGTTGTAAGTTTTGTTGGATAATAAGCTTTATGCCAAGCTGAGCAAGTGTGAGTTTTAGATTAAACAAGTGGTTTTTCTTGGTCATGTTGTTTTAGCGGAAGGTATCCATATGGATCCGCAGAATATTGAGGCAGTGGGTAATTAAAAACAACGTAAGTTAGCGACAGAGGTTTGTAGTTTCTTGGGGTTAGCAGGGTGTTATCTTCGCTTTGTGGATGGTTTCTCGAAGATTGCTGCTCCTTTGGCGAAGTTGTTACAAAAGGATGTAAGTTTTGAGTGGACGGAGAGTAAACAACAAGCTTTTGATAAGTTGAAGTAAACTTTGACGCAAGCTTTGATCTTGATTCAAACTGAGCTGAGGAAAGAGTTTGCAGTTTATAGTGATGCATCTATGTTGTTTTGGGGTGTGTGTTGATGCAAGGAGGAAAATTTGTTGCTTATGCATCTAGGCAGTTGAAGGTGCATGAACGCAACAAGAATTGAATGAGCATAGCTTCTTATCAAGATATCATATCAACAATCTTATTACCCTTTTCATATTAAGCATGTATTCACCACATGTGAATTTTATAATGTTTTATTTCTCATATTCGAAGGGTATCATAGCAAGTGTTTCCATCACATGTATCAAATCTAGTTCACATAAAGATTATAATGATCATGAGTTACACGTCTTCAAACATAACATATAGTAACTTACCTCCAATCCAAGCTTGCTTATACATAATATAATCCAAAATAAACCGGTGTATCTAAAATTAACAAGAAATGCTCATGAAGGTTGCTAGTCTATCCCGAGGCTTTAAACTACACTCACGGTTCGTTCCGAGCTAGTTTTACTGCCATATAACGATTCCTTTTTACTGCCATATAACGATTCCTTTTTGTTTATCTCCTAGTTGCTCTACTTTTGCTTTTCCACCTTCACATCCTTCTATGTCTAGATATAGCAAGACATACATTTATATATTAGAACTTAGTTTATCAACCATTTATATGTTTAACCACTCAATCACATTTGCACACTTATGTATCCAACCAAACTACCCAATCCATATATATATATATACACATACAAATGCATCAAGTCAATCCCTAATGTATCTATATACATTCAAATCACTTAAGCATGTATTTAAACCTAAATATACATCAAAACAATTTACTTCACATTCGAACATACAAAACAATCCCTAATTATGCAATACAGCCCACTATTCTTGTAAAACCAGTCCCTATGAATATGTTTATATACATAACAGTCCCTAATTTATATGTTTCATCTATATACATAACAAAATAGGGCAGCTTTCATATATATATATATATATATATATATATATATATATATTCGATCAAAGTAGTCCAATTTTCATTTACTATGTGCATCAAAACAATCCCCTAATCACATATATTTACTTATGTAATTAATTAACAGTCCAAAGTTCATATTTATATTCAATTACGCATAAAAGACAGTCCCAAGTTTTCATATGTATTCCAAAACAATCCATTACTCAAATTTAATCAACAATTATAATAAGTTCAACCATCAAGTTCATAGCCACAAGTATTTATTCAAAGTCCTTAACATATTATCCATTTTCACATATATTACACATTTCATTCGATCATAACAAGGTCCTCATATACATACATTTTTATATAACGTTCGAATGGACCCTAAATTCATAAAATGACTTCAATCTCTAACAATTTAAACAACACCATTTGGGAATGTCAAATCCTTACTATCCTATTAATCAAGTTCAAGCAATAGAACCTTTCTAACAATCTTACAATACTTCTAATCGTGATAACACACACATGCGTCATCAAATAGAACCAAAGATTCATAATATATAAAACGATCCAATTAGAGAGAGTGAAAGGGAAAGCTTGTTCGAAATTTCCAAGCAAAAACATGTGATGAATTAAGCTTAAACAATCTTTCTCTCAACTCTCACTCTTCTTCTATTTGTTTTGGTTCACAAAGGGGAAAAGAAGATGGTGAATTAATTTTTTTTGTGATTATTCTCCCCCCACCACCGAACCCCTCCACATGTATCCTCTCTCACATGACACTTCATCAAGACCTTGGACATATTCTTTCTTAGCATGCTATTTAAGAGTTTGCATGAGTTTTTGGTTTAGTCACTTTGATAACTAGCTATTCATGTTTTTCTTATTTCAATTTTGGTCCTAATTTGTTTAATCAATCTAATACTTAATAATTATAAACAAGTTGGCTAGCAATACTCATAACATAATCCTAGGCCAAGGTTTGGGGTATTACAATTCTCCCCCTTAAAAGAAATTCATCCTCAAATTTACCTGAACTAAACATATGTGGATATTGATCTTTCATAGATGACTCCGGTTCCCAGGTAGCTTCTTCAATATTTGGTTTCTCCATAACACATTGAAAAGAGAAACTGATTTGTTACGAAGTCTTTTAACTTCACGACTTAGAATTTGAATTGGTTCCTCTTCATAAGATAAATCTGGATTGAGTTCTACATCATCAGTTTCAAGCACATGAGATGGGTTAGAACGGTATTTACGGAGCATGGAGACATGAAATACATTATGAATCTTGTTGAATTCGTCAGGGACAGCCAATCGATAAGCAACATAACCAATCCTTTCCACAACATTGAAAGGTCCAATAAAACGAGGACTAAGCTTCCCCTTTTCCTGAATTTTAATACTTTCTTCCACGGAGATACTTTTAGAAATATTTGATCTCCCATATTGTACAGTATGTCTCTCCTTTTAAGATCGACATAAGCTTTTTTTCTATCAAAGGCTTCTTTCAATCTACTGTGGATAACCTGTATCTGATTCTCCGTTTCTCTGAGGAGTTCAGGTCTAAAACCTTGTTTTCACCCAATTCAGACAAACATAAAGGAGTTTTGCACCTTCTTCCATATAAAGCTTCAAAGGGTGCCATCTTGATGGATGTCTGATAGCTATTGTTATATACAAACTCAGCTAAAGGTAGAGATTTCTCCCAATTCTTCTCAAAATCGATTATGCAAGCCCGGAGCATATCCTCAAGAGTTTGAATCACTCTTTTTGACTGACCATCTGATTAGGGATGAAAAGCTACACTAGGATTTGTCCTGGTTCCCAAGGCCTTCTGTAAAGAATTCCAGAATCTATAAGTAAATCGAGGATCCTGATATGATATAATAGAAGTGGGAACACCATGCAAACGAATTACTTCTTTTATGTACAATTCGGCCAACTGATCTAAGCTCATGCTCATTCGAACAGGTATAAAGTGAGCTGCCTTAGAAAACCTATCAGCTATCACCCAAACAATATCATTCTTCCTTGGTGTTAAAGGCAAACTACAAACAAAATCCATGTTTATTTGATCCCATTTCCATTGAGGTAGCTCGATAGGTTGTAAGAGTCTCATGGGAACTTGATGTTCGGTTTTAACCTTCTGACGAGTTAAGCACTTGGATATAAATTCTGTAATAGCACTCTTTATTCCTGGCCACCAATACAGTTCCTTTAAATCCTTGTACAGCTGAAAAAGAATCACAGAGCCAGAAAAGAAGTGTTGAAATATTATTTGCATCGCAATCTTCAAATCGGGGCAAAGGATATTCACAACAGGGACAATCCAGATTTTCAGCACCACGGGGACAAACAAGTCAATCTGGGAAGTCTAAAATCACATCAACATCAGTAAAAGGCTCTGGGAGGAAATAAGGACCTTCTCGATGCAAGTATTGTAATCGAAATCATCATGGTGAGTGTCGGATTATCACAGGAGCCTATTTCCGTTGTGGTGAGAATGGACATTTTATGCGTGACTGCCCAAATCGAGATGATAGATCAGTTCAAACCCAAAGATCTATTGGAATACAGAGAGGCAGAGGTCATGGATATGCAAGATCATCTAGAATGGATTCTCGAAAAGAGACTAAAGCTGTTGCAAGCCGAGAAGATAGAGCTTCAGCAAGGATATATGATATTCGAACACAGGATGATAGAGATGACAGAGAAGAACCCGATATTGTTACAGGTTTTTTCAAACTATATGGTCAACCTATATTTGTTTTGATAGACACTGGATCTACACACTCATATGTTAGTTCGAAGTTAGTATGTGAAAGAGGGATTCCCTTAGAATCAACTCAGAGTGATGTGTTAGCCGTAAACCCCTTAGGCCAAAGTGCTCGGGTAACTAGAGTAAGTAAAAAATGCCCACTCGTAGTTCAAGGAATTGAATTTTCAACTGATTTGTTAGAACTACCCTTTAGTGATCTTGAGATCATATTGGGCATGGATTGGCTTCATGTTTATGATGCCACTGTTAAGTGTCGCTTACAGTGATTAATTTTAAAGGCTACAGATGGCACATAGATTATAGTATTGGGTGAAGGGTCTCAATGTATAAAGAATTTGATTTCAGCATTTAAAGCCAAAAAACTGGAGCGGGGTTGTGACACTTTTCTAGCTCATTAGTGGACACTAAATGTTTAATAATGACCTTAGTATCATTCCGACAGTTCGAGATTTTCTTGATGTATTTTCGAAAGAGTTACCGAGACTACCTCCAGAGAAAGAAGTGCAGTTTGGGATTGAGGTTATTCCTGGTACTGAGAAAATATCTATGAGTCCATATAGAATGGCACCTGCAGAGTTGAGAGAGTTAAAATCACAGTTGCAAGAATTGCTAGATAGAGGTTTTATATGTCCTAGTATATCACCATGGGGAGCTCCGATATTAATTGTCAAAAAGAAAGATGGTTCACTGCGATTGTGCATTGATTACCGATAGTTGAACAAAGTGACAATAAAGAACAAGTATCCATTACCGAGAATAAAAGATTTGTTCGACCAACTAAAAGGAGCAGTTGTATTCTCCAAGATTGATCTTCAGTCTAGTTATTATCATATGAAAGTTAAGGAGGAAGACATTCCAAAGATAGCATTCTGAACGAGGTATGGGCATTATGAATTTGTAGTGATGCCATTTGGCCTTACAAATGCTCCAGCAACATTTATGGATTTAATGAACCGAGTATTTCAACCATATCTTGATCGATTTGTTGTAGTCTTCATTTATGACATACTAGTATACTCGAAGACTAAAGAGGATCATGATACACATTTGAGAATAGTGTTACAAATTTTGAGAGAGAAGAAACTGTATGCTCAACTCTCAAAATGTGAGTTTTGGTTATCTGAAGTGGATTTCTTGGGTCACATTGCTTCAGCTGAAGGAATCAGAGTGGATCCTAAAAAGATACAGTCTATTGTTGAGTGGAAAATTCCAAATAATATTACTGAGATTCGTAGTTTCTTGGGACTTGCTGGATATTATCGAAGATTTGTGAAAAAACTTTTCCAAAATAGCTGCTCCACTTACAAAGTTATTGAGAGAATATTTCATTCGTATGGACTGAGAAGTGTCAAGAAAGTTTTGATCAGTTAAAGAAAATTTTAACAGAAGCTCCGGATTTGGTATAGCCAGAATCAGGAAAAGAGTTTACTCTGTACAGTGACGCATCTTATAATGGATTGGGGTGCGTGTTAATGCAAGATGGAAAGGTGATTGCTTATGCTTCCCGGTAGTTAAAGTCGCATGAAAGGAACTATCTGACTCATGATTTAGAGTTGGCAGCTGTAATTTTTGCTCAGAAGGTGTGGTGACCTTATGTCTACAGTGAACGTTGCCACGTATATACTGATTAGAAGAGTTTAAAATATTTGATGACACATAAAGAGTTGAATCTACAGAAACGAAGATGGTTGGGACTAATAAAGGATTATGATATGATTATCAATTATCATCCAGGTCGAGCAAATGTTGTAGCCGATGGCTTAAGCCGGAAGACATTTGCTATATTACGAGCTTTAAATGTACAGTTAAATGGGAGACATGACGGTTCGTTGTTAGTGGAGCTGCAATTAAGACCATCATTGCTAAGTCGAATTAAATAAAGTCAACAACAAGATGAGGAGTGTATAACAAAGATGAACAAGTGGAGTCGAGTGAAATTAAAGATTTTGAGATTAAATCCGATGGATGCCTTTACTACAAAGATAGAGTGTATATTCCTAAAGATGTTGAGTTAAAGCGAGATTTGTTTTCCCATGCATTATACAGTATTATATATATATATTTACCTTATGCCTCATGGAGATATACTCAACGTGTATTTTTGATATACACGTAGGAGATCGAGACTAGGAGCAGACGGCTTTTGCATCAACTTCTCTTTCGAGAATAATAATCGATAAGTTATTTTTAGCACTTATGACATTCATGTTTTGTGTATTTAGTAGTGGCATGTACTAGATAAACCTGTATGTTTTGTTAAAATACTTTAACCGGATATTTAATAGTTTATAAACCTTTTATAGATATCAAACACTTTTACTGCTTATTATTACATGTTTTGATATGATTATATTATTTACGTAAAAAGTTTTACTATTAAGTATTAAATTGCTATTTTATTTCTAAATTAGATAAAGTTAAGCGTGCTTGGATTAGAAAAATCTCAGGATGGGTGACCACTTGAGAAGTTATTTTAAATTTTTTTAATTATCCCGATTTCTGACAAAAAGATTGTTTTTAAAAAAGCCGTGACATTTCTGACTCGTGTCCAGTGTACGGTCATGGGAAGCGAGTGTTACAAGGAATGTGTTGATCCCAAATCAAATAGAGCATTAATAGGATGCGTAAATAACTTGATGGTACCTACAATTACATCAGGAGAATCTTCCTCTTCTCGGCCTCGTACATGGCATACTCGAACTGGTGCCCGAGATTCTTGATAAGTAGCATTTGAAGCCTGACTCAGATTCTTTCCATAATTACCAGACTGAGCTTGTTTAGGCCCTTTCCCTTCGGTGACTGTGCATAATTCGAATTCTTTGACACATGAGTTGGAAGCTTATTCGGGTTTTGAGGATAGTCATTGATAAACTTATTTGTTTCTCCACACAAGAAACAGGCATTTGCTTGCCTTCTACATTGACCCGTATGATTCTTTTGACAGACATTGCAAGTAGGAACTTGTGATTCTCTTCATGTATTCTTCGTGCAATTTATAGAGACGAAGGTGTAGAAATTTTGACCACAGTCTGAAGCTTTAGCAAGAAATTACTCTTTGGGGAAGAGTTGTAGTTTACGGAAATCCCTCATTGATGCTTTGGCTTCTTAGATTGCTAACGGGGTTTGTTGTCGTCCCTTGATCTTTTATCTTTTGGGGAGTAGTTCCCCTTCCTCTTCTCTAGTGCCTTTATCTTAGCTTCAGTAGCTATAGCTCGATTCACGAATTCTTGAAAATTAGTAATTCCCAGGGCAGTAAACATAGGTCCTAATTCATCATTGAGCCCATCAATAAACATCTGATGCTTGACCTCTTCTTTCTTGATAAATTCAAACCCATACTTGCAATGTTTACAAAATTCGCTCACATACTGCTCAATTTGTTTCCCCCTTGTTTCATATATAAGAAACGTCTTCTACGCTCAACAAGGTATCGTTCGCTTATGTACTTCTTTCGGAATTCTTTAAGAAAGAATTCCCAGGTGATAGCATCAGTAGGAGCCGTAAGAGTTGTAGTTTCCCACCAACTTAGTGCCTCATCGGCAAGAAGGGTTATGACACACTCCAGTTTATGTTCATCTGAACATTGTAATCGTTTGGTTAAAATCCTGGTAGTAGCTTCTAACCAATATTCAGCATCTTCTGGCTTTTCATCATTAGCACCAGTAAACGTATAAGCTCAATGCTGAGCTAGCTTATCAATCGAAGCCCTTGTTATCACCGCTACAGGAGGAGTGGGAGGAATTAGAGGATTTTGCCTCAAGGAGGTGGCTAACTGATCAAACATCTCCTTCATACTAAGGAGACACTCCCGTTGAACGGGATGGATTGAAGGAGCTTCATGTTGAACCTATTGAGGTTCTCGATACTCCTATTCATTCTTACGCTACCTACTTCATTAGAGGAGCCAACCAGGCTTTCATTATCCCGGCCTAGATGTGTTCCTGACATCGCTATATACAATATACAAGAAAATGAGATTTTATTAAACATAGATCACAAGTATTTATGAATTTAACTCCTAGGTGGCACATGTAATGACTGAAAATGCACAAGACTCAGTTTAGTCCTAGGATCGACTAAACCTTGGCTCTGATTACCAAAATGTAACACCCCTAAACCGGTGTAGATGAAATACCAAGTTAAGAAGCATTACCTACAAACAAAGACCTTCAAGAATAACAAAAGGGAAAGACTAAATCAACAATTGAAAGGAAACAAAGATATACATGAAAGAATGTAAAATCAAATCTGTTTATTTACAAAACTATGTTCTGTACTTGACTCCCAAAAAACTTAATGAACTTGTTATGTCATACCAATATAAATACTAGTTCATTAATATACAAAGGTAACACAAGATGCAAGAAAAATTTTAACAACTTATAATACTCATGCTAAACCACAACACATATTCAATACATCATTTAAGGGATCAACAAAAATCATTCGAATATGAATTAAAATTTAAAACTAATCCTTAAACAACGTATTAGAACTTTAAACATAGATTATGTTGTTTATTATATTCACTAACATATTGTATCATAGAAAATATTACACCTCATTCTCTTAAATGACAAATGAGCATCTCACAAGAACATTTCCCTAGTATGCTA
This sequence comes from Hibiscus mutabilis, assembly GCA_019671005.1. Taxonomy (NCBI): domain Eukaryota; kingdom Viridiplantae; phylum Streptophyta; class Magnoliopsida; order Malvales; family Malvaceae; genus Hibiscus; species Hibiscus mutabilis. Next base: position 30,133,058 of record CM033728.1, on the reverse strand, counting down.
CTTAGAATTTCACCCACTTAAATTTGACATAATATCTACAAACTTGATCATACAATAAACCATGTGCAATAATTCATTCGAATAACTAGTTATCCCAAGCATACCTCTTTTGCATATCTCCACACATATCAATCAACCATACAAACCAAGCATTAACTACTTATAATCAAAACTTATAGAGACTATTTACAACCATTTTCAAGATAGCATTACGCTCAGAAATATTTACATACTAAAAAGGACCTATAAGCATTTATATGCATTACAAAACATGTTTCCACCCATCTAGGAGTCTTAACAAAAAGGTTTACGAAACGTACATTGGAAGACTTGTGATCTAGCCAAGCTCCCAAGCTATCTTGCGATCCAAGTCTTACCCTGGAATACAATGAACGGACTTCATAAGTTTTCACTTAGTGAGGTAGTTTTAAGTTGCATAAGGTAATAATAATCAACCAAACTTTCCTTTCATTCATTCCATTGATCATATATATGTATAACAATATCTTGATCATGAAGGTCAGTAATATAAAACAAGCATTCGAAGCAAGCAACTACAATTAGGCATGGTTATCAAGGTATTCTAATCAATTGAATACGTTTAGGCATACTTATCAACAAATCCTATACAAGGGTATTTCATACACTCAATTGAAACCATATTCAACTATAAACTTCTTAATCTCTCGAAATATGATCTATAACCAAGAATACATATTTTACTTGTTATGCAAGTTAATTCAATAATTCCTTGATTTATTTATAGCTTTTATTATTTCTTATTAGCATGGCCTTGAGAATCAAACATTAGCCTAGGTACACGAATCTCCAACCAACTATCGCCAAATAATAAAAATGGTACTCGCAGTACTGGTCAATCCCTCCTATTGTCGCCAAATTACCACATTACTTTGCTCCTACTATCGCCAAATTAGGACTGTAGTCCACCCCAAACACGAGCTCTATGGACTCTATGGCATGCCAACTATACCTAAGACTGGCTCGAAACCAAGGCTTTCACATTTATCACATCTTATCAAGAATTGAATGATCATAGCTCCTTATCAAGATATCATATCAACAATCTTATTACCCTTTTCATATTAAGAATGTATTCACCACATGTGAATTTCATAGTGTTTCATTTCTCATATTCGAAGGGTATCATAGCAAGGGTTTCCATCAACATTTATCATATCTAGTTCACATAAAGATTATCATGATCATGAGTTACACGTCATCAAACATAACATATAGTAACTTACCTCCAATCCAAGCTTGCTTATACATAATATAATCCAAAATAAACAAACGTATCTAAAATTAACAAGAAATGCTCAGGAAGGTTGCTAACCTATCCCGAGGCTTTAAACTACACTCACAGTTCGTTCCGAGCTAGTCTTGCTCTCGTATAACGATTAATTTTTGTTTATCTCGTAGTTGCTCTACTTTTGCTTTTCACCTTCACATCCTTCTGGGTCTAGATATAGCAAGACATGCAATTGTATATTAGAACTTAGTTTATCAACCATTTATATGTTTAACCACTCAATCACATTTGCACACTTATGTATCCAACCAAAATGCCCAATTCATATATATATATATATATATATATATATATATATATATATATATATATATATATATATATATATATATATGTATACATACAAATGCAGCAAGTCAATCCCTAATGTATCAATATACATTCAAATCACTTAAGCACGTATTTACACCTAAATATACATCAAAACAATTTACTTCACATTCAAACATACAAATCAGTCCCTAATTATGCAATACAGCCCACCATTCTTGTAACAACAGTTCCTAATTTATATGTTTCATCTATATACATAACAAAATAGGGCAGCTTTCATATATATATATATATATATATATATATATATGTATGTATGTATGTATGTATATTCGATCAAATTAGTCTAATTTTTATTTACTATGCACATCAAATAGTCCCCTAATCACATATATTTACTTATGTAAATAATTAACAGTCCAAAGTTCATATTTATATTCAATTACACATACAAGATAGTCCCAAGTTTTCCTATGTATTCCAAAACAATCCATTACTCAAATTTAATCAACAATAACGTCCATAATAAGTTCAAGCATCAAGTTCATGGCCACAAGGATTTATTCAAAAAGTCCTTAACATATTATCCATTTTCACATACATTACACATTTCATTCGATCATAACAAGGTCCTCATATACATACATTTTTATATAATGTTCGAATGGACCCTAAATTCATAACATGACTTTAATCTCTAAAAATTTAAGCAACACCATTCGGGAATGTCAAATCCTTACTATCCTATTGATCAAGTTCAAGCAATAGAACATTTCTAACAATCTTACAATGCTTCTAATCATGATAACACACACATGCATCATCAAATAGATCCAAAGATTCATAATATATAAAATGATCCAATTAGAGAGAGAGTGAAAGGGAAAGCATTTCACCTTCCTCCAAGCTTGTTCGAAATTTCCAAGCAAAAACATTTGACGAATTAATCTTAAACAAGCTTTCTCTCAACTCTCTCTTTTCTTCTATTTGTTTCGGTTCACAAAGGGGAGAAAAAAGATGATGAATTAATTTTTTTGTGATTATTCTCCCCCCACCACCGAACCCCTCCACATGCCTCCTCTCTCACATCACACTTCAAGACCCTGGACATATTCTTTCTTAGCATGCAATTTAAGAGTTTGCATGATTTTTCGATTTAGTCACTTTGATAATTAGCTATTCATGTTTTTCTTATTTCAATTATGTTCCTAATTTGTTTAATCAATCTAGTACTTAATAATTCTAAAGAAGATGGCTAGCAGTACTCATAACACAATCCTAGGCCATGGTTTGGAGTATTATAATGTCAGCATGTTAAGGCTGAGCATTAGTTTCCTTCCTGTTTGTTACAACCGTTAAGGATTTGGGAATGGAAGTGGGAGAGAATTACCATGGATTTTGTGACCAGATTTCCTTTGATGCCATCAAAGAAGAATTTTGTATGGGTGATTGTGGATAGGTTTACGAAGTGTGCATATTTTCTTGTTGTACATACGACGTGCAAGTAATACCGCAGTAAGCAGGGTATCGAATCCACAAGGATTGACCAAGAACTTATTTGTTTATGTTTACTTGTTTGTAAGAAAAATGAGAGTGTTGGAATGAATTGGGTTTTTGATCGAAAGATAGCAAAAACGAAGTAGTTAAAATGAAAACAGTCTGGCAACAAAAGTGTTTAATTGAATGATGAGCGTTGGCAAGGGATGCCTGGATTTCACACTACTTATGCCAACCTTTAATAATATCCTCCCTTGGTTTTATTGCCGAGCAGATTAAAAGTAGTATTGCCTCTATCGACGACAATACCCTAAGTTAACCATGAATAAACCCCTATATGTCTATAGTGAAGCATTTCATTAATTTACTCGATTAAGTGTCAACCTTTACTCTTAAGGGGTAGACTCACTTTCGAAGTAAGTTCATCTACTTGAACATCTTCTGTCGAAGCTGCTCACCTTAGTATATGGCAACTGATTGTTGCCCCTTAAGTTTGTTAAGATATTAAGGTGCAATAAGCACACTATGCCAATTACCGTATGGCAAAGATTTGAGAAAATTAAGTACTAGCATATAGAAAATAATGCCAAGGCAATTTTGAATTATTAAGAACCAAACATAAATTTAGCGTTCATCAAAAACATCCCCCAACCAACAGTAAAAGCTTAGTTCATGGTTGGGGGTCCATCCACAAAATATGATCGTATCTTAACATCACCATTCAAATAAAATTAAAACTAAGAGAATGGGGAAGAAGGAAATCTGTCGATGCAGCCCTTCAATTGCTTCAGAGCTCTCGGTCTTAGATGGTCAGACCACGTTGCCTCTCAGTTCACCACGGTGCAACCTCTCTTCCGATCCCTTCAAGTGGCGACTTGAGCTCTTTTAAATAGGCTTGCGTAGAAACCCTAGGATAAGTTTATTGAGTTTAAATTTCAAATGCGCGAAGGGATAAGATGTGGTAACCTTTTATCCTTATTTGAATCCTAGGGTTGACATGTACATGGTCTAACGACTACTTTGACCGATCATCGAGCATCAATCCTTTGCCAGCCGAGCTTGGCATTGCTTGGTCCATCCATGCCAACTGGTACTCGGCAATTTTCTTGCTTTCTTTCCTGCGTTCTCTGCCAGTGCGTCTCTATCATGCCTGTCTGCCTGTGTCCTGCATCAAAACCAGCAAAACAACCCTTCACCCTGGCAACAAAATAGCTCCTAACTCCTTATGCAAATGCATGGATTTTAATAACTAAATGCAAACAAATCTACTTAAGGGCAAGCAAAAGCACTGTGCAATAGCATAAAAATCAGTACTTTTGAGGAGTAAACACACCCCCAAACCTAGCTCATTGCTTGTCCTCAATTAATGCAACTAAAAATCTAGAGAAACAAAAAAATAGGAAAAAGTACATCGGCAAAAATTGCCATGGTTCCTAACACCTACTAGCTAGCAAAATATTATCCTAGGTCTGTCCTCGGATATTCAGTGTATCAATGCTAGGCAGATAATAAAATTCAAGTGCAATAATATAGTTCTATCTAAGGTCATCCACTGTGTAAAAAGTGCGGGCAATATGCATCAACTTTACTAGACTCCCTTAGCCAACTTTACTATCCAAACTCAGAATTTTTTATTTATTAGCCAAGGGTGTTTTATGCTAGCATTTAATTAGGGTTGCGTCATGTCCTATTTGGCATGAGATATAAGAGGGAGCAAACCACGAATACCCACGTTAATCCAGATTACATCACTAAGCTAACCCATTATGTTGGCTTGAGAGCTAAGAGAGAGCAAACCATGAATACCCAAGTTAATTATTTTCCCTAAGGCATAGGAGTGTTCTAAAGTTTTTTTAGCTTTTGGGAAAACATTGTTTCCTCATTCTTTTTTTTACTCTAGCATTTTCTCTTTCTTTTTTTTCTATATTTAGTTTTAAGCGAACCTAAGTTTGTTTTGCAAACTAGATACATACCACGTGTATAGTGAAACTAAAGTTCCCTAAAGTAAAGTTCAATTGTCAAGCTACTTGGCAATGCTAACCTGCTAGCATAGAAGTTCTAAATTCTAGTTTTCTTCATCGGACAGATAATCCAGCACAACTTCTCCTAAACTAGCAGTGTTGGTAACAAGTATAAAATTGACCGAGGTAAAACAAAATTTTAACATTTTGGTGTGCATGTGTTAAATCCTGCATGGAAAACATAATGTAAACTGAAATATAAACATGAATGTCATGGCAATAGATGTAAGGAAACCCACACCCCCAAACCTAAGGTGTGCATTGTCCTCAATGCATGGAAACAACACATATATACAGATAAAATTTAAAATGCATGAACATGTAAATGAAATTGAAATGAAATGCAAGGAGTTTAAGAGGATAAGGACTCCCCTTCAGGGGATTCTGGTCATGAAACGCGTGTTTTCCTTTTGATGAAGCTCCCTCGACTAGGAGCCATATGCTTCTTGTGTTTAAGGCTAGGTTGCGACCGTGGATGCTCCAAGGTCTTGGAAAAATTCCTCAACGATCTTCGCCGGCTCAGAGACAACCGGGACATCAGTGGCAATAGATAAGGTAGGTGGTGTACGCTTAGCAATAGTCATGGTATGGCTTTGAATTCCTTTATCCTTGGATTTAGGTGATGTATCAGTTCAGGCAGATTCAACTTGTACTGGAAAGACTGGGACGGTGGCATCAGATTGTGTTAGAGTGTGGAAAAAGTGAGGACTAGCTGGCATGCCATCCTTGTCAAGGAGGTCGGTAGGGAACTCAGGGAATGCTGACAGTGTTTGTATGGACATGCCTTCAAGGGTTTTCTTCACGGCATAGTCCCTGGCATACATATATTTCCAAAATAGGGAGTTCTGCTCCTCAACTTTCTCAAACTTTTGGAGGATGATCTCATGGCATTGGTAGATCTGGGACAACATTGCCATTGATCCAGCTAATATCATAGTCACAGGTTCTGCTTTTGGCACCTTTGCCTTTGGCACAGACTCTACCATCTTTTGCTTGCCCTTCTCCTTTGCCTCTGTGGCAGTCAACTGTCTCTGCAGGGCAGGAGTTAAGGTGGTCCCTTACTCTTTTGAATGCTATATGAATCGAGCTGTGGCACGTCGTGCTGCATGCAAATGGTAGAGATTAGAGAGAGAAAAAGTAAACTTCCATTGCACTTACCAGTACAAAAGTCTCTTCGATGATAAGTCGTCCAACATTAATCTTGCGGCCAGTCATGATAGAGTGCAGTAGTGCCAATCTTTCCACTAAAATTGTCTCATTGTCGGTAGTTGGCATCAAGTTTGTCTTCAAGAAGTGATTTCAGCCCCGTGGCTAATATTTTAATGCCAACCATTTCAAATCCGATGTTCTTTTAATGACACATTCTATTGGGTGCTGACCTCACACAATACCTTCAATATCGTCTTTCTCTTAGCATCGTCCAAAGATTCTACAAACTTGGTGTGTTCGTCCTCTATTCTATCCAAAGAAAACATATCATTTATATACCCTTCATCAAAACAAACACACCTACCTCACACCATAAAGAAGGGTGAATCTTTGGTCATAAGATGAGCATAGAATTCTCAAACGACGTTGGCATGGACATCCCCTAGTAGTTGGCAGAATTTCTCCCACATATCCATCTTTATCAGCTTGACAAATTCCAGGGAATAGCCCAAGTTAGGTTCGTTCTTGAACTCGTAACCCTTCTCATAGCAGAAGGTTCTTGATGCAAAATTCTCCTCATAATTTTTTAGAATCTCTTCATTGAAAAAAATCTTGAAGGGTGTTGAAAAAGATGACATGAAAATCTCTTGAAAACTCGAGTGGTTTTTTTGAAGACAAGGATTTAAGATAATGGAAGGAAGAGTAACAAGTCTTTAGCTAAGAGTCGGTTAGGGTTTAAGTAGATTAAGGGATAAAACGGTTGAGTATTTTAAATGTTGTTCTTAATTTGGCCGGTAGAGTAGGGATAATGATAAGGGTTTAGCGTGTTTAGGGAAGATAAATCATGATGTGATAAGAAGTAAGTGATAAGACGGCGCGGGAAGAGATGAAGTGTTTAGGTTAAAATTTGAATTTTAACTTTTCACCTTGGGCAGCTAGGGTAAAATTCAACACTTAGCAAAAAAATTTCAATCTCTCTTGGGTCGAGCTTCATCAAGCTTTGGGCAGCTAAGATAAATCTCCTCTCCAAATTTTCTTATCGCCCCATGCCAGTCCTTTTCCTTAGCATTCTGCCTGGCAACAAATTCCTATATTGTTACACCTCATTTCCCGTATTTGATTACCGAATATGAGTCAGAGATGTCACAGAACAATAACATGATTTTTTATTCAAAAATTCTATAAATTTAAAACCTTTAAAAATATTTAAAATTAAGTTGTACACAAAATCGGAGCTACTTTACAAAAAACAAATTAACTATTTGATAAATAACAAACTCTGAACCAAAATAGACAAATTTATCTTATTTATACATGCCACTAAAATTAATTAAAAACCTCAAGTAGGATGTCATTACTGAAGTAGCTTGATGAAAATTTTCTGAACTTGATGCAACGCCTTACTTACACCCAATGTCTCGAACCACCTACGTGTGCACAGGCAAAACACACGCTAAGTACAAACTTAGTGAGGCATTATAAGGTAATCATAAAATTAAATAATAATCAGTCTTTAAGTATAACATAGTATAAACAATTCCCTTATAAAGCTATTTCAAATCAATATTGATTTAAAGCAAAGATGAAATATTTATAAAAATCATTCTATAAAAGTTCTTTTATACTAATAGCCCAAGAAGTGTACGTATAGGGAGAAACTAAGTATACGAGATCATGTACTCCCGAGTACTAGCCACTTCCCCTAGGGAGAAAGGCAAACATTACATTAATATGAGCTCGTTGTGCTCCTAGAGCACTAGTCACTGAAGTGACGGTAGTCCCAAACTACTAGATCTGAAGATCAATGCATTCCCAGAATGCTAGCCACCATGTGGCAAGTGTAACTACAATGCGTCCCAGACTACTAGTCTCTTATGGCATGACACTATACTGTAACTCTCATGGTAATCTTGGGCAATAAAACAACACCATTACCTTTGCAATATATCATTTTATAGATAGTAAAAATCTCATCATCGATAAATCAAAATAATAGAGATGTTCTTACTCCATTATACCTTAAATCATTATATAACATATCATCGATGTATGATAATAAGATTATCATAAACAAAACATAATAAGGTAGTTCATACCCTATCATGTACAAAACCATCTCTTTTTGCTTATGAAAATATTATATTTCATACATAAAAATCAATATTAATTATACCATAAATCACTCCGGTAATATAATTATCGATATATGATAACAAAAATTATCATAAGCAAAACACAATAGGGCAGTTCAGACCCCATCATGTCCCAAACATTTACTTTATGCCTTTGAAAATATCATGTTTCATATGAAAACCAATATTATTAATTCGATAAAATCATATAGGTCAACTTGTCGCAAGTCTTCCTAAATACGTTTTAAAACAGATAAATGCACTCACCTTGACACTTCTTTTCCCAAACTAAAATGTGTATATTAAGAGAACTTCAAGCTTGGTCATTGCTTTATTTACTGAAATTTTGATTTCTCGTGTTTACTTGAATGCTTCACATTCAACCCTTACATGCACAAATTAATAACACCAATAAGGTACTCATGTTATAATATGTCAGTCTGTGCTACCTTCAAAGAAATATTTATATCAAATAATATACAACTCAGAATTCGTTTATTATGACAGAAACTAGATTCGATAATCTTTTCAACCATCTAAACTAATAGCCCAAATTCAACTCATACGATTTATGACGAATTTTCAAAATCGAATTCCAATGCTTAATTTCGGAGCAGACTACTACAATGTTTTCTGACCTTTCATCACTTAAAAATTCATATCTTTTGATATCCCAATCGAAATTAGTCACCGTTTGTTTTAAACGAAACTAGACTGAACCAGGAATACAATGGTATTTGGCTTACTTCCTAATCATTTTATGGAATTTTTGGTGAATTTCCAAACTCATAGCCAAAGACTAAAATTCTGGGCAGATTTCAGAATTCACATCTTTAGCATCCTTTAACCATTCCAACACCTCAAATTAACCTTTAATTGAATTACTCCAACATTTTTCCTTTCATTTCAAGCCCAAATTAAAATTGAATCCAATAACCCTAAATTAACCCTAACTTGCCAAAATTAGGGGTTTTACTTTACACATGAAATCAAGCTTCAATCAAGCTTAGAAAAGCTAACTAAACACTTAATCCTTCAAAATCAAACTACAAATAAATTTATATCCAAAAACCCTAAACTTTAATCCTTCAATTTCATGAGCATAGCTTAACCAATCCATGAATTTTTTATACCAAATGATAGAGAATACAAAGAGGATCAACTTTGCATTTCATAACCAAACCCTAAATCCAAGCCATTTAGGGAGAAAATCATAAAACCCCAAACTTGCCTTATTCTTTTTCTCCATGTTTGCTATCGACATGCTTGGAGAAAGCTTTTCTCCATATTTTTCTTTGTCATAAAAACCCAGCTATTTTAATAAAACATTTTTTGTGATTTTATTAAAAACAACGAGTTTTGGTCTGTGAAACCATAAAAAATAGGTTCGGGAGTCAGTTACGTGTGGGGAAGGATGAGCACCCCACAACGCCCAAAATTGGTACCTGGTTGGTTATTTATTGTCTAAGCGAGGGAAATTAAGAATTCGAATTTAATTTAAAATTTGTGATCCCATTAAAATATTCAAAATATATATATATTTGTATGAAAGAAATTTACACCCCTACACCCGGGGCATAATTTCCTGTTAAACTCCCGAATAAAGAAATCTATTTTGAAAATTATAGTTTAGAAATAAAAATGATATTTTTCGATAGAGATTAACCGAAAGCGGAACCCCTTACGTTCGAGATACATTTTTCACGGTAACCCCTAAAAACCATTTTTGAAATTCAATTGAAATACGTACATGATGTATAAGAATATATGTTAAATCATAAATATTATGTAAATAATAATATTAATAATAACAATAATAGTATATAATATTTAATAATATATAACATATAATTATAATAATAATCTAATATAACAATAATAATAGTAATATATAGTATACTTATGTACAAAATATTAAAACTAATAGTAATAATTGTAATAATAATAATATAATATAATAATATATAAAATAATGTATAGATAATATATAAAATAATATAGAAATAAAATATATAATAATAATAATAATAATAATAATATATAAGAGAAATTAAAAACAATGACTAAATTAAAAGAAACAGATAATTTAAAAAAAACTAAAAAATGGATGAAATTAGAAGGAAATACAAATTAAAGATTTAAAATGAAAGCATACGAAGGCGGAGGGTGTAACACCCCCTTCCCGTCTCCGTATACCGAACATGAGTCAGAAATGTCACAGTGATTTAAAAAAAACATTTTTTAAAATACGTTCAAAAATTGGAACTATTAGAAATAAAATTTTCATATAATCTATAAACTATCATATCATCATTTTAAGGTTCTAACTATTATAGCAAATCATACATATCATATACCATTAACTTTATATATACAAAACTATTGCAAGGCAGGCCGGTTTAAACATTTTAACAAAATAGACAAATTACTACGTACATGCCACTACTCATATACAAAACAAAGATGTCGTAGTTACCGAAATAACTTGTTGATATAATATCTCCTTCTAACAGAGATGCTGATGCAAAAGCTCCGCTTCTAGTTCCTTTTACCTACGTGTATAACGAAATAAACGCTAAGTATAACTTAGTGAGGCATAAGATGAGAAACATTTATAAACAATTTATAATGCATGATACTTTCAATTCCATGATAATCAATAAATCATTTAACTTGTAAAAAAAATGTTTATGCAGTAAAGCATACCGTAATCTTTCTTTAAAATAAAAGCATATGATATCTCATAAATCCATATAGTTGTCGTATGGAATCATATAGCCCATGGTAATTATCAAGTGACTTGTATTATTCTTTTCTTACTCGTAGACACATTGAAATGTCGAGACACAATAAAGTGTCAATATCATGCTCGTAGACACATTAAAGTGTCGAGACACATAGAAGTGTCGATAACTTGCTCGTAGACACAATAAAGTGCCGAGACACATAAGAGTGTCAATAACTTTATAATACTTTACTCAACATTTTAATTACCAAGGGCGAACTTTTATAACAATTCTTGACATAATGGCAAGCAACTTAATACATCTCATATTATATCTCGTAAAATATATTCATATTGGAGCAGTTCATACTCCAATACATCATATAACATTTATATATTGTTGTCATTTAAAAATTATATCAATTAACTTATCATTCATATACCATGCTATAATACATGTGTGATCATAAAGCATGTCATAATCTTTAAATCATTAATATAAATTATCGTGCTAAAAAAAATATTGTATGCTATATAAAATAATTACCTTCTTAGGTCGAATTATAACAAGTCTTCCAAAAATATGTATGTTAACTAACATACATTATAAAAACATGCATGCACTCACCTTTTCCTTGTAAAGAATTCCTTCACTATTCGATTAGTCTTGGGCTAGTTCTTTTCCTGGTCCACTATTACAGCCTCGATCTTTATCAGTGTCTACAACAAAATAACATATACCATTTCAAAGTATATGTTAGAACATACTCAATCCATATATAATAATGGAAAATTAATAAATAACTATCCATTATTTACAAAAATTGATCCGATAAAACTTTTCATATTCAAACCAATATTTCTCAAACTTTTCTTTAAAATTCCAACTTTTCCCAAAATTCACAATTTAGTCCCTAAAGACTCTTTTAAGCTTCCAAAAATCATTTTCCAGCCAATTTCTTACATTTCTCATCATTTACACCTTAGGACTCAAACTTTAAAAATTTACATATAAGTCCTTAAAGTTTCCAAAAATTGCAAATTGGTCCAAAAGTCACCATAAACTTCAAAATGAACCTTCTAATCACTCAACTTAATTTTTTAACCCAATACACTTCAAAAATAAGCTTAACAACCAAATCCCTAAACTTTCTAAAAATTTCAATTTGGTCCCTAATGTCAAAAATTAGGGATTTTCATTCCTAACAACTTATATCATCATTTTAAACCATTATTCCTTCATTAACACCTTAAAATTCCAAACTTGGCTCAAACCCTAATTTTCCATAATTCAAGAACATAGGTAATTCTTCATCCTAACAACAAAATCACACTTGAACAACATCATTCTCATCATTTTCATCATCAAACAAATTTTTGCCATAATTTCCCCTATTTATTTCATCATAACCAAATGATCACTTGAACTTTTTCCATGGAATTTTAAATGTTTGAACCATATAATCAACATCATAAACATATTTCCAACTTGAAAATCCATAAAAACATAAGTTTCCATCATGCTCTTCATCTCACCCAATCACCAAACTTCAACTTAAAGACATGGAAACTAAGCAAAATTTATACCAAAAGATAGAGAATTTCATGGAGATTAAATTCTTATTTCACATCCTAACCTCAAATCCAACCAAGTAAACTTGAAAATTGAATTAAAATCCCCCCTCTTACCTTGTCTAAAGCTTGCAGCAGCCCCTTGGAGAATAAGATAATTTTGTCAAATTTTTTATCTTTTATTATGCCATTTGGCATAATATTTACCTTATTTAATAATTAAAAATCCTTAATAGTCAAAAGACTAATGTAACCTTGAATTATGACCAATAATACACCAACATGTGTATTTTCTTATCTAAAATAATCAATTACTTTAATAAAATATGGGTGAAAAGTCTCTTTTGTCCTCCAACTAAATTAAAATATTTACTAGTTAGCCTTTCTAGTAAATATCCAACCAAATTAGTTGAAAACTAACCAAATCTAATTGAAATGCAACCAAACCATAATAGAATATTCCAAAATAGTATTCCATAACTTTTCCATAGCATTTTAAATCAATCTCTAAAATTTTGTTTCGATCCGATATATCGATATTCATAAAATTCTTCTACTGCCATTTATCCATTTTCGAACTATCGAACTCATTCCAAAAATTCCATATTTTATATTCGAGAAATAAACTATTTTATTTCATAAAAACTTCATTTCCATAAACTTAGACTGAATTTTCTCAAATCAATCTATTATTCTTATAATTATCGAAAGTCTCCATAAATTCAAATTTCTCTTAGAACTTCTTTATCGATAATCCATACGAATCTTCTCTACTCTTACTGAGTCCAAAATGTCGATAAAAATCACTTTTATGGAACCTTCCCGGAGGTCACCCATCTTAAAGTTTCTCTGGCCTAAGCACGGTTAATAATTTTATTCAATCCAATTTCAGTACCCTTTTTCCCATCTTAATTCTAAAAACCGACATCAAGGTACTTAATTCGACCCGATGCACACTTATACTGAATAAAAATAACTTATTGGGGAAATTACCATGTTGGTCCCTGAACTTTTCCTAACTTTTCACTTTGGTCACCAAACTTTAAAATTTTACGTTTTAGTCACTAAACTAAAACCACTAACTTTTGATTCTTTTAATATTAGTCAATAAGCAAAAATTAGGGTATCACAGAGGGACTGAATTTGTAATTTGCCCTTTGAAATCAGATAAAAATCAAATCTGGTGACCAAATTGAAACCCAAGTGAAACTTGCAAGGGCCGAATGAGCAATTATACCATACGAAAGGGCCACAGGCATAATTTCCCCTTTCTTTAGAAATGCACGGATCTCCTCAGCCAGGTCGGGTCAACATACGGGTTATGGCAAAAACGACATCGTTTTGGGCCTTAAAGGCCGACACCAAAACAACATCGTTTTGGTGGGCCTTTGAATACCCATTTCATCCAAAAAAAATCATTTGGTGGCTGATAAGTCAAAAAAAAGTCAAAACTCTCCTAACTCTCTATGTTCTCCCCTTGGCCGGTTTAGGCCGCCTTCGTTGGCTACCGGTCGTCAACGGTGGTCATCGCCGCCGCCGGCCAGAGACCTCAAAGTCGCGGCTTTCTGACTCTTTTCGATATCCCGAACTCGAATTTGGAGTCAAATCTTTACAAAAATCCCCCCAAATGCGTAGATCTATAAAATAAAGGTATGATTTTTTACCTTTTAAAATATTTTTTTTTGCTTTTTGTTTTCGATTTGTTTTTTGTTATTTTTTACTTTAAATCTATCCTCTTTTTTATTTCTGAAAACCTTTGCCAATTACATTGATTTACATGGGCATATATACCCAAAATTTACATAAAATAATACTACTTTTATCCTGATATTTTTGGACTGAAACCATGTCCTTTTTGCTTGTGCAGATCTATATAGTGGCTTTGGGCGGAGGCCAGTATGGTGGGATGGCCGATGGCTGACGCGTGGCGGCTACGTGGCACAAGGAGTTGGTGGATGGCCGGCCAGTGTGACGCGCAGTGGCCATGGGGTAAGGGAAGAGCCGCGCGTGGCAGCCACGCATGAAGGGAATTGGGAAAAGGGGTGGCGGCCGGCAGTGGGTGTTTAATTAGGTTTAGGTTATTTATAATTAGGGTTCTTTTATTTAAGGGGTATTTAGGTAATTTGATTGCATTGGGTATCTGGGTTATTTGATTGGGTATGGCTGATGGGTTAAATTTAGGTTTGGGTATATTTAGGTATTTGGGCAAGGGCTTTGTGATGGGTAATGGGTCATATGTATGGGCCTGTTTTTATTATTTGGGTCTGGATTTGTATTTTTGGGTTTGCCTTGGGTTGTATGGTTTGTACTTTAAAAGTGGGTCTGACCGGACAAAATGGACATCTACAGCTGCCCCTCTTTGCTCATTTGTTGTGCAACGGCAATGGAGCAAAGACAAAAAAAAGACCATTTTTGTCTAGTCATACAAGGTTCTTTTCTCTGGCAACCGCTTCTTCTTGGGCTTCTCTTGATCTTCATGCTGCTCTTGTAAGCAAAAAGTCTTCAAAATAGAGGATTCGTTGGGGAAGACAAAAACCTGAAGTGATCCATTGGAAGAGACAAAATGCGATCGGCTTGCTACAACTCTGACGACGATGCAATGCTTGGAGAAAATTTGACCTAGCTGCAACATTGACGAAGAGGCAAGGTCTGCAAAACTTGATCCAGCTGCAACACTGATGAAGACACAGGATCACATGATGAAGGTTTGGCCCAGCTATAATATCGTTGATGAGGCAGGATCGGAAGTCAGAAAATTTTGATCTAGAGCTCAGCTGATGGATCTCTTTCGCATTTTTCCCAAATGCACAAGGATCGATGGATTTGAGTTGCTTTTATCGGTAGCCGTTTGCGCTGGGCTAGTTGTACCATTCCTTAGGTACAATAGTTTATACCAATCATGAAAATGGATTTTTACAAAGGATTTATTTTCCTTCGACCATTCGTGAAAATGGATTTTCGATGGACATTTGAATTGTTCATTATCTTAAACTTTACCATGTTTAAGCACGTTGTGCCAACATTTCTATTGGACTTGTCAAAATGTTTTTGATCCATCTACAACTCTGACGAAGACACAGGATTAGACGATGAGAGTTTTGATCAGACTTTCACTCTAACGAAGAGCCGTGATCTAAAGAGAGTTTTGGGTTTTCCTCCTTTTTTCTCTCTTCTCCTTTTTTTGCTATTTCATTTTTTCCGTTCGTTGTTTTTTTTGGGATTTTTAGGCTTTTTTTACACTGCAATTTTTGGGAGAAAAAATTGTTGTCATGCTCATTCCACTAGAAGCTTAGGGAGATGAAACTGCTGACGTGCTCATCCGTTGCAAACTCAGTGAGATGAAATTATTGTCGCGCTCATTCCGCTGCAAACTCAGAGAGATGAAACTGCTAACGTGCTCTTTCCGCTGCAAACTCAAGGAGATGAAATTGTTGTCGCGCTCATTCCGCTGCAAACTCAGAGAGATGAAACTGCTAACGTGCTCTTTCCGCTGCAAACTCAAGGAGATGAAATTGTTGTCGCGCTCATTCCGCTGCAAGCTCGGGGAGATGAAATTGTTGTTGTATTTGATCATCTTGGTTGAGGATGCCAAACAACACTTGCCCCACTTCTTATATCAAGGATGTCAGAATTGGTTGACGATGATAATCGGTTCCTTCGTGTTTGTGGATGCCAAACCTATTTTAAGGAAAATATCCTTATGAAATGATAGAATTTAAGAAATTCTCGATTTGAGGAAAATGTCCTTATAGAAGGATAGAATTAAGAAATTTCTATTTTGAGAAAAAAAATGTCCTTAAGAAATAATGAAATTAATAAATTCCTATTTTGAGAAAAAAAAAACGTCCTTAAGAAAAGATAGAATTAAGAAATTCTCGTTTTGAGAAAAATGTCCTTAAGAAATGATGGAATTCAAAAAATTTCATTTTGAAAAAAACGTCCTTGAGAAATGATGGAATTAAGAAATTCCTATTTTTGAAGAAGATGTCCTTATGGAATGACGTAATTAAGAAATTCCTCTTTTTGAGGAAGATGTCCTTATGGAAGGACGGAGTTAAGAAAATCCTTTTTTTTAGAAAAGTATCCTTATGAAAGGATGGAATTATGAAATTCCTATTTTCAGAAAAACGTCCTTAAGAAAGGATGTAATTAAGAAATTTCGAGCTTGAGAAAAAGTGTCCTTAAGGAAGGAAGAAATTAAAAAACTCTCTTTTTTGAGGAAAATGTCCTTATGGAATGATGTGATTTTAACGCAAAGTTAGTTTCTAGTAATGTATTTATGCAACGATACATGATATTCTTGTCGGAATCTTCAAGTTATGTATGCCTTATGACAAACTAGATGTCATGATGTATGAACATGTTCGATGATGCAATGATGCATATGCTTTCATGAATGCCCTCATAATGAATGAAGATGCATGTGATACTTGCAGGAGTCTTTTTCTTCTGGCCCAGCTTGATTTTCTGTTCAAAATTTTCCCCAGCAAAAGTTTGCCCCCACAAATTCCGTTGTTCTCGTTCTGAATTTAAATCTTTTGAGCTGAATGATCTTGACGTCATTTTCTTCTTCTCAAATGAAATTAAATTCATCATTGATTGGAGCTCAGATGCCTTGCTTATTCTTGGGCTTATATATTTTTCGGATACCTTCGAAGGCTTCAAGCTTTTGTTCTGAGCAGACATCTGCCTTAGGTCCCTGTACTTTATATCTTTATAAAGAGTAATGCAAGAAATCTTTTGTTTCTTAATTATGCAAGATGCTTATATGAATGAGCAAAGAGTATTTATTCTTTCGAAGATGTGATTTCTCGAAAATGGGGGGGCCCTATATCCATATATGTATATGTGTATGGAAAAATCATGAATAGGTTAAATTTTAAGTAAATTTGTAGAAATGCATCCTTTATTAACAACAAACGGACACACGCCCTTACAAAAGATTCCCTCTTGCCTTCGGGCCTAGGCAAAAGGTTTGTTTCATGCATTACTCAAAAAGAGATTTAAGATACGAAGGCGTCTTAAAAGGTTGTCTAAATTCCAGGAAGATCCAACATTATCTCCTCGTCAGTTCATCTCAGGGACTCCACTGTTGAATTTTAAAGTGCCATTTTCAATTAGACTATGCACCTTGCTTCTCAGGGCACCATAATTCTCGGTAGTGTGGCCCGTGCTTCCCAAATGATAATCACACACAGTATTAACATCATAGCCTTCTGGGTAAGGAGGCTCTTTTGGTTTAGACTGAACCGGGGCTAACAAATTCTTCTCAACAAGCATCGGAAGCAACTCTATATATGTTACCAAAATTGGGTGGACAACTTTTTGAAACGTCGTAAGTCGATGTGAGCACTAATATTTTGATTGGTGTGAGGACCAGGGTCAATTTGATGGATAAGACCCTACCATATGAACCTCTGATCTACTTCCTCTTCCGACAATCTCACTGTTGGGATCTATAATCTACCATTGTCTATTGGCTTCTTCTATGAGTTCACCTGATATCACAAGGTCTTCGAAGTTCTTGGTTGCATTTCCTAGTATATACTTCAGGAATGGATCTTCTAAGGTTCTAAAAAAAGTAGGAATTATCTCCCTTTCAAGTAGAGGCGGTTGTGCTTGTGCTGCAACATCTCTCCACCTTTGCACATACTGCCTAAAGCTCTTGTTGGGCCTCTTCTTCATGTTTTGCAATGTTAATCGGTATGGATCAATGTTTGTTATATGTTTGTACTGCACTGTGAAGGCTTTGGCCAGATCCTTCCATGATTGTATCTCATCCCAGCCAAGCCGATTGTACCACCTGGTAGCAGACCCTTTCAAACTGTCTTGAAAACAATGAATTAAAAGCTTGTCGTTATCAACATGTCCAGTCATCTTTCGGCAGAACATGGTGAGGTGAGCAGATGGAGAGCTTGTTCCATCGAATTTTTCAAACTCTGGCATTTTGAACTTTGAAGGTAACACCAGATCAAGGACCAAACTCAATTCTCTTGCGTTCTTCTCGTAGAAAGTATCCGGCCTTTCTACAATTTTGAACTTTTCCTCAAGTCGCTGGCACCAATCTTCAAACTGTATAGATAGTTCGGTCGTCGCTTTAGCCACCTCATTAGGATCAAGGACAGTGTTCTCACTAGGGCCATTAATTCCTTTATGCGACGAAGATCCGGCCTGAGGACCTTGTTGCTTTCCAACTAAAGTCGACATTTGTAGAGGTATCTTGTTACAAGAATTCTCTGATTTTTGTAGAGCATCAGGGTCTATGACCAATCCTTTTCCCTTTTCAGGATCATTGCCTGCCAACATTGCAGCTATCTTGGCCAGTAGATCATCCTCTGACTGTGAGATGTAGTCGCAAGTTGCTTGTTGTGCTTTTTCCAGGTTCTGCTCCATGGCATTCTTTATATCTTTGTATGCTTTTTCAACCTTTTTCCAAACGGCCATCCATTTTTTAGCTTTGTTTCGAGTGAAAAACCAATGCTGACTCAGCCGGATTGGATGCCCCAAAATCACTAGGATC
This sequence comes from Hibiscus mutabilis, assembly GCA_019671005.1. NCBI lineage: Eukaryota > Viridiplantae > Streptophyta > Magnoliopsida > Malvales > Malvaceae > Hibiscus > Hibiscus mutabilis. Next base: position 30,113,839 of record CM033728.1, on the reverse strand, counting down.
GTAGTTCTTTCAGGATTAAAAGCTCGAACAAGAAATGATTATGCAGTATGATGTAAATGCATGCAAAATGCAATGCTAATGCGATGCAAAAATAAAAACAAGTTAGTACAGATAAAATAATCAATAATTTATTTAAGAATAAATAAAAAAGGTATAGAACCTATAAATAGACATGTTTCATTGGAATAAAGGCAGTCCTACCCCATCATGCTTTCTACCCGCACATTTTAAACAAAAAAATATCCTACTCGAACATTTTTTCTACCCGCAAAAATTATATCGGAATGATACATAGTATATGCTTTATGGCGAGAAAATAAATGATACTGAAATTAAAGAACATAACTGAAAGAAATTAAAGAAACCCCCTAACTCTCTCTACCATGCACCTATCGGTGACTCTCTAAACGGGCAGAGGTTTGGTATAGTTCTAGACAAGGTAGGTTACTGTGGTTCACTACATGAGGTTTAGGTTCTAGAGTAACGATACCCGAACTGTCGCTAGGACATCGATTCGGGAGGATACATTTCTCTAAGTCTGTGCGCAGATGAAGATCTTACAGCGACAAAGGTACCGATGTATCCCGAAAGTGATCCACTATCCTACACGGAGGCGATACCTCACGAAGGCATAGCTTCTCACTCCCACTTAAGAGGGACGGAGATCAGGTGCAGAGCTCATGATATGCAAAAAAAATAGGAAAAATTTTAAAAATCCTTTTTTGTAAAAAAAAAATTGACAGAAAAATGGACCACACAAAATAAATTAAACCGAATTTATAGTTTCTACTCAATTAAGACAAAAAATAATCGACCGGTGGCTCGACTCTCAAAAAACGTGGTCCCCAGCAGAGTCGCCAAGCTATAACAACGGCCCCGGCCCGGTGCAAGTGGGTGCTTGATGCGCTCTTACGAAAATATTTGGTTTTCATTGGAGTCGCCACCAATCTTTTAATTTAGGTGGGATTGGATCACCTAAATACTCGGTTATTTTAATAAAACTTGTTTTTTGTGATTTTATTAGAAACAACGAGTTGTGGTCTGCGAAACCATAAAAAATAGGTTCGGGAGTCAATTACGTGTGGGGAAGGTTGAGCACCCCACAACGCCCAAAATTGGTACCTGGTTGGTTATTTTTTGTCTAAGCGAGGGAAATTAGGAATTCGAATTTAATTTAAAATTTGTGATCCCATTAAAATATTCAAAAAATATATATTTTTGTATGAAAGAAATTTATACCCCTACACCCGGGGCATAATTTCCTGTTAGACTCCTGAATAAAGGAATCTATTTTGAAAATTATAGTTTAGAAATAAAAATGATATTTTAGATAGAGATTAACGGAAAGTGGCACCCCTTACGTTCGAGATACGTTTTTCACGATAACCCCTAAAAACCATTTTTGAAATTCAATTGAAATACGTACAAGATGTATAATAATATATGTTAAATCATAAATATTATGTAAATAATAATATTAATAATAACAATAATAGTATATAATATTTAATAATATATAACATATAATAATAATAATAATCTAATATAACAATAATAATAGTAATATATAGTAATACATAATAATATATAGTATACTTACGTACAAAATAATAAAACTAATAGTAATAATTGTAATAATAATAATAATGATATAATATAATAATATATAAAATAATGTATAGATAATATATAAAATAATATAGAAATAAAAATATATAATAATAATAATAATATATAATGATGATGATAATAATATAGAAGAGAAATTAAAAACATTGACTAAACTAAAAGAAACAGATAATTTTAAAAAACTAAAAAGAAGGATGAAATCGGAAGGAAATAAAAATTAAAGATTTAAAATGAAAGGATACGAAGGCGGAGGGACTGAATCTATAATTTGCCCTTTGAAATCGAATAAAAATCGAATCTAGTGACCAAATTGAAACCCAAGTGAAACTTGCAAGGGCCGAATAAGCAATTATACCATGCGGAAGGACCGCAGGCATAATTTCCCCTTTCTTCAGAAATGCATGGATCTCCTCAGGCGGGTCGGGTTAACATACGGGTTATGGCCAAAACTATGTCGTTTTGGGCCTTAAAGGCCGACACCAAAACGACGTCGTTTTGGTGGCCTTTAAATACCCATTTCATCTAAAAAATTTATTTGGTGGCTGATAATTCAAAAAAAATTCAAAATTCTCCCAACTCTCTCTATTCTCCCCTTGGCAGGTCCAAGCTGCCGGCGTTGGCCGCCGATCATTAACGGTGGTCACCGCCGCTGCCGCAGGCCAGAGACCTCAAAGGTCGTAGCTTTCTGACTTTTTTCGATATCCCAAACTCGAATCCGGAGTCGAATCTTCACAAAAATCCCCCAAACGCGTAGATCTACAAAATAAAGGTATGACTTTTTACCTTTTCAAATATTTTTTTTGCTTTTTGTTTTCAATTTGTTTTTTATTTTTTCGGTTATTTTTTTACTTTGAATCTCTCCTCTTTTTTATTTTTGAAAACCTCTACTGATTACATTGATTTACATGGGTTTATATACCCAAAATTTATATAAAATAATACTACTTTTATCCTGATATTTTTGGACTGAAACCATGTCTTTTTTGCTTGTGCATATCTGTATGGTGGCTTTGGGCGGTGGCCAATATGGTGGGATGGTCGGTGGCTGATGCATGGCGGTTACGTGGCACTGAGGAGTCGATGGATGGCCGGCCGTGTGACGCATGACGGCCAAGGGGCAAGGGAAGAGCCGCGCGTAGCGGCCACGCATGAGGGGGATTGGGAAAAGGGGCGACGGCCGGCAATGGGTGTTTAATTAGGATTAGGTTATTGATAATTAGGGTTCTTTTATTTAGGGTTATTTAGGTAATTTGATTGTATTGGGTATCTGGGTTATTTGATTGAGTATGGTTGATGGGTTAAATTTAGGTTTGGGTATAATTAGGTATTTGGGTAAGGGTTTTGTGATGGGTAATTGGTCATATATATGGGCCTGTTTTTATTATTTGAGTCTGGATTTGTATTTTTGGTTTTGGCTTGGGTTGTATGGTTTGTATTTTAAAAGTGGGTCTGGCCGGACAAAATGAGCATCTACAGATGTCATCTAATCTATTTAGAATTTTATTATTTAAATTTAAGTTTAAGATATAAACTACTCACTTTTATTCATTGAAACTCGAATTCTTTTAAGCCCTGATCTTTGATTTGTGAAGTAAATTATGACGTCTTTGGGGTTTGATGTGAGTGAGACGAAGAAGAGAGTTGCTTGTTTTTGTTCCTTTTTAGAGGTGAATTTCATCGAATTCTTTTTTTATTCTATTAAAATTGTTTGATTAATCTTAAATTATAAGGGTAAATTACATTGAAGGTTCTTTAATTACATGTTAGCTATAAACATGGCATGCTTTTATCATAATTTACAATTGGGTCACTCAGTTAAAATTTGGTTATAATCGGATCATTCTTCCGTTAAAATTCAGAAAAACGTGGCTCTTGAACCGATTTGGCCCCTTATCCCTTTTGCCACTATTTAGTCTTTTTGGCTTATGAGGAATGATAATGATATTGTGTTTAATAGAAAAAAAGTGGACACGGCTCAGCTTCTGTTTATCGTAAAATCTCGCTTGGCTTGGTGGTTTAAAGCAAAGTATTCTGATGGTCCCTTCTCCATGGATAATCTTATTGCAAACCCTTCTATTGCGGGTAGAGGTTGCGCTATCCCAAGGTTGGGCAGTGAGATATTTTCATGGTATCTTCCTCTACCTTGCTTCCTCAAATACAATGCTAATAGAGCTTGCAAAGGACTTAAGGGCATGCATGGTATCGGCGGCCTACACAAAAATTGCGACGACCATATTTTGTTGGAATTTTCCATCCCATTTGGTTCTGGGACACTTTTGTTGGCTGAAATTTTGGCTATACAATTCGTATCAATTTATTTTTGGTCTATAAGTGATACCTTAGCTATCAGCTTATCATTGAATGCGATAGTAAGGTGGCTGTTGATTGGCTCTCAGATCCCTCTAAGACGAACACGATATTTTCGGCTATGGTGAAAAGGTTATACGAGCAAATCCCTCAAGATCGGTGGGTTATTCGCTATATTCCTAGAGTACAAAATATCAATGCTGATATATTGGCTAAATGGGGTATTAAAAGATCTGAAAATTTTGTTTTCCACCATTAACGAGCCAAGGTTATTGTGTTGTGTTTGATGTTTTCATCGAAGGGGCAGAGATGGTTTTGCTGGAATGGTTTTAGTTAGGCAGTATACCCTTGTCTATTCCAAATGCTGCATTGATGTATTTTATCTTTTGTTGCATCCTTTTTTTATTCCGATTTATGTGTTCGTGTAGAATGTTGGTGCACAGTGACAGATCCAGAAATATTTTTGAGGGTGGGTATACATATATTAACATCATGTTCAATAGGTTTGTTTATTATTTAATGTATTCAGACTCGGTTCTTTTAGTTTTGCGAACATGTTCGTTTTCATTTACGTTTAGCGTTTGTGAACATGTTTGTTTAGTGTTTGCGAACATAAGTGACTACGTGTAAATAAGTTAATTTTGGAGGAACCATTTGTTGCTCTCTTTTTCTTTGTTCTCGGTTTTGGGCGTTTAGCCTTCTATTTTTCCCCAGCAGGTAAAGTGAAGGTGGTGTGGTTGTCTTTGTGATTTTTTGGTACCGTTCTTTTTTGGTGTCTTTCGGCGGGTAGTCGTTGTCTCAGTTTTTTTGGCCTGTCTCCTCTGGATCCTCGGTCATTGATGATTTTTATCCTTTTGTGATGTTGCTGTTGGTGGTTCCTTTTTCATCTCTTCAAACGTTTTTATCCTTCTGTAACTCTAGGAATGACATGCAGCTTAGAGAATCAGGTTGACGGCATCCTGCTTTCTTCAATTGCGGCTGATGATGTTGTGTTGTTATCCTTATGTTCTCCCTTGTTCCCTCATGCCTTTCCCTGTTTTCTATGTGTTTCTGTTGTATTCTGCTGCTTTCTCTTCCCTATTTCGGCTTGCCTTTTTTCTGTTCTGATTTGATTGTGACCGATTCTATGTTTATTTATGTTTTATTTTGTCATGAATGTCAAGCAACTTTGTTAAAAAAATAGTTCATATTATAAAATATAAAATTTAATTATAAACAAATTAAAAATAATTATGGATATGGATCTTAAACATATGTAATATATGTCAACTGATTATAACTATAAATGTAGATTTATATGTTATTTAGTTTTATAATAAATATTTTTTAAAATTATTTAAATGAGTTAAAGCCTCACAAAAAATAAATAAAATTATAAAATATGCAATATCATTAATAATTAATATCATATAATTTTACAATTTATACAGACACATGAAATATAAGAATAACAAACTTAAAATATGTGATGATTAATCTACCAAAAGCTTAGAATTAATTACATAAATAAATCATATAATAAAAAGAATAATAGATATTAATGTAAGACTTATATCACAAATAAGTAGTTAAAGTATACCAATTTTTTTATTTAGGCATCTAAAATATTTTTTGGTCAAATTAAGTAAATAAGATATACATTTTGGTCAAATTAAGCATCTAAAGTATATTTTTTTTGGGTAAAATAGGTACTAAAGTATTTTTCGTCAAAGTAAGTACCTAAAATATTTTTTTTGCTAAAACAAGTGCCTATTGTATTTATTAATTAATGTCACATGACAACTTTTAGAAACCTAAATTAAATATATATATAGGGTTAGGATTTACTTACACAATATAAAATTTAACTACTTTTATACTTATTTTAGACCGTTAGATGATGGTAATAAATGACTAAAAATTATTTTAAACATCTTTTTTGATAAAAATATTTTAAACACTTATTTTGATAAAAAAAAATACTTTATTACTTGTTTATAGTATAAGACGACAAAAAGAATTCGATGAAATTCAAGAGAAGCAAAAACAAACAGCTCTCTTCTTCCTCTACCCCAAAGACGTAATAATTTAGTTAACAAATCCAAAATTAGTGCTCAAAAGAATTCAAGTTTCAATTCCCAGAAATTATAATTTACTCTTTGGGTGGACAAAAAGAGGGTGTTTTAGAAATGGAAGCTGATTCATGGGGTGTTCGTCTTTCTTCAGCTTCTAAGAGATATCAATCAGCTCTTCAATCACGATATAGTAAGCTTTAAATATCTCATCTTCTTTTGTACTTCCATTTTGCGGTTAGATACATAAATATTTGATATTCTTTTTTTTCTGTGTATGGTGGAAAATGAAGGGGAAGGAATTAGTAACTTGATTACCAGAAGATTAGATTTTTGGGACGAAAATTTTGCCTTTAATTATAAATGATTTAATGTTTGAAAATGGGTTCAAAATGCAGACATTTTTATGGGGTTTGAAGAAATAGATGGAGAAGATGAGGAATTCACATGCCATTTTTGTTCAGAGTATTTTGATATCGTTGGCTTGTGCTGTCACATTGATGATGAGCATCCTACAGAGGCTAAAAATGGGGTATTTCTCTTCATTTTTTAATTGCTCGCCGCCATTTTATTTATTTATTTGTATAAGCAAGAAGGGCATATTAGTGTCTTATTTATCACATGATGTTTAAGTTATGTTCAGAGTAGCATAGTTAACTTGACTGAGTTAAGCTCTGAATTTTGATAGGTTGATTAAAATGAATTGAAAGGGGCTTGCTTGCTTGTTACAGACCCTGGTAGTTCAAAATTTTAAGCTTTTGCCTCGAAAGCTTAAATGACTCATTTGATACTTAAAATATTGATGTTTTGTTATGGATTGAAAATTTGGATGAATTAAGTTTTGAACTAGGTGCTCAAGTTTAACTGATCCGAAGATGTTTATTGAATCTGAATTCTATTTGTGATGTTGTTTAGCAGTGAGGGTGGGGGTTGATATGGTTGCGCATATAACACTACAACACGGAAATATATTTAAAATATCCATGTTTATTGAGTTATTATTAACGATGAATTGTCTTTGGAATTTACTATTTGTTGAGTAATCTCTTTTAATGTGCCATGAGCCTTAAAATCATTATTGGAGTCTGCTAAACATGTAGAATTTGATTGTTATTTCTCTTCTTTTACCTGCAAATTGTCATCTTTCTTCCTTTTTCTCAACGCCTCGGACCATTGGAAGACATTTAAGTCTATGGCAAGACAGATGCTTCATGATTCCGTCCCTCTCTTTCCCTTTGGTGTAGTAATAGTAGCATTTTTAGCTTTGTTGGTCACCGTTACCTTGTTATAAGGATTTGATTTATATATTTTTATTTCCTTAACAAGTGGTTACATGCAGCGCAAGAGGAAATCACATAAAGGTGGATCTCATTCAACGTTTTCTCTTCTAAAGGAAGAGTTGCGAGAAGGAAATATACAGTCCCTCTTTGGCAGTTCTTCTTGTATAGTATCATCATCCAATTCTGCACCCGATCCATTATTGTCTTCATTTTTTTACCCATGATTGATGATTTTGTTAGTGGTCAGCCTCCATTTTCTACTGAAACAAACATACCTAAGAAAAGTTGGGATGTGAAGAAGTTGGAAAGGTAAGTTTTACACTTTTACCGTGTTTTAAAATCTTATGTCCCTTTTCTCCCTTGGTTGCTTGAGGCAGGTGTCTTGAATGGAAATGACCTTTTATCCTGATATTCACTTGCAATCTTACTAATGGATCTTGTCATAGTCATCTAGTTTGGTATATCGATATCTCAAAAAGTTCAGCCCTAAGTGAAAATGGCTTGTAGATGCTTAGCAACATTGTCTATTCCTCTTTGGGTTTTAAGCTTTTCTTGTTGTGATATTTTGTTTCGATGACAGAACCGTCCAATCGTCATCCCTTTCAGTCAAGGACCAGGAAGAGAAGGCGAAAAGCTGTGAGTTTTTGCAAGGGCTATTGATGGCAACAATTGTTGATGACACCTTATAAAGCTGCTTCCAGACATCGGTCCGTCATGGTCGGGTTGATAGCGAATAGCCTTTGAGCTGCTCGCAATCTATGTTTTGTTAAGCTGTAAGTAGTAAGTATTAAGCAAAATGTCTGAATAAGGTGTAGCAATGAGTGTAATATTTATGTTGCATGTGGACATTTAGGTGTTAGGCCCGGCTCATCCTTTTCCATCTTTAAGTACCAGGTAATGTTTATATTAGGATCAAGATAAATTAATTGAAATACAAGTGAATGGTGTTTTCTGAACATAGAAAACGGGTAATTCTAGGGTGAGGCCCATTGGGTGCAGCTAAAATGAGATATACTCTTCTACAAATATTTACTTGGTAAGAATTTGTATAGTATACAAATTCTTACCCCAATGATAAGAATTTATGTTATAACATAAGAATCTGTGTAGTTTTATAAAATTTTACATAGAGCAAAATATACACAAATTTTTATCTAGTCCTACATAAATTTTTATTAAAATAATAAAAAATTATGTTGGTTGTATTTTTAGTTTCACCCTAAAGGTGCCATACCTTAGCCTTTCTGTGTAAAACGGACTGACGATATTTCGTACAAGTTTTAGACTTGTTAGGTCGCATTCGTTTATTCCTAATGTATATTATGTTAGAAACCAAAATATATATATTCGATACGAATATAAACCCAAGATCTATATGTATGTCAAATCATTAAGAATAAAAACTAGATTTGCGGAAGCGTACCTGAATCCATTGATGGAGATTTTTCAGAGGGTTTGATCTTCCAAGATGATAGATTACCTCTTGGCACACAACTCTCAGACGGGGAAAAGAGATATGCAAGTTAACCTATATCTCGGGGACCACTACCCTTTATATAAACTGAATTAAAACAGTTTATTAATATTTACAACTCTGCCCCTCACTGAGTTATAAATCTAACTTATGGTATCTACACTTTTAATTCCATGACAATTTAGTACCTATAACACGTGTAACATAATTGGTCACTTAATTACGTGTTAAACTTTATAATAGCAACGTACATTATACATATGTGCCCACTATTATTGAATTTTAATCCAACAATCTCCCACTTGGGCAACATATGTTACACGACAAATGTACGACCTTATGAGCTCAAAAATTTGCTATCATGTAATAGGTATTCTATAACAATCTCGTCCATCAATTATATCCATATAGGATCAAAGCGATCTTTGCCATATCAATCATGATTTGGACCCATCAATGGTCACGTATACAAACATAATCAAATGACATAGATCAATCATGGATGCGTAGCATGGAAATTACATGTAAATGTGAACCGAGCATGCCTATTTCCAATCTGGTCCTCTTTAAACATAAATGAGGTCCTTATCCAAATAAGAAAAGAGTGAATTAATCAATACTTTATTTACGATCAGAAAATAACCAAATACATAAATGTCTGAAAATAAACATAAACATAAAGTGAAAAAAATAACAAACTCCCACTCAAACAATAATATCCTTAAATGATGTAACACCATATATGAGCGGTGTGCTCATGAAAGACCTTGGGTGGTAAACCTTTTGAGCGGATCCGCTATCATAGAGTTTGTCCCAATGTGTTCTATGGATATTTGTCCACTTTGCACTCTTTTTTTCACAACTAGGAACTTTATGTCAATGTGCTTTGACTTAGACGAGCTCCTATTGTTGTTGGAATACAACACTGCTGATTTATTGTCACAAAATAATTTAAGTGGTCTTTCTATATTCTCCAAAATACGCAGCTTGGTGACAAAATTTCGCAGCCATATTCCATGATTAGATGCCTCGTAGCATGCTACAAACTCTCTTTGCCATAGTGGAAGAAGCTACAAGTGTCTGTTTGGCACTTTTCGGGATATAGCTCCACGGCTAACAAATAAATATAGCCTGATGTAGATTTTCTGCTATCTTGGCACCCAGCAAAATCAAAATCCGTATACCCTACGACCTCCAAATGATCTGATTTCCTGTATGTGAGCATATAATCTTTTGTTCTCTGAAGATACCTCATAACCTTCTTGGCTGCTTTCCAATGGTCCATACCAGGGTTGCTTGAGTATCTGCCTAACATCCCAACAATGTACGCAATATCCGGACGCGTACATACCTGAGTATACATTAGACTCCCAATAGCTGATGTATAAGGAATCTTATGCATTTCTTGAATTTCAAGATTACTTTTAGGGCATTGGGCAAGACAAAACTTGTCTCCTTTAGTGGCAGGGGTGTCTATTGGTTTACTATTTTTCATGCCAAACCTTTTAAGTACTTTATCGATATAGTTCTTTTGTGACAATCCAAGAATACCCTGAGATCGATCTCGATGTATCTGAATTCCTAAAACAAAAGAAGTGTCCCCAAGATCTTTCATTTCAAAATGCTTAGATAGAAATCTCTTGGTTTCATGCGAGAAGCCTATATCATTTGTGGCAAGCAAAATGTCATCGACATATAAAACCAAAAATATGTACTTACTCCCATTAAACTTGTGATACACGCAATCATCAACAATATTCATCTCAAAACTGAACGAGACAATTACTTGATGAAATTTGTGATACCATTGACGAGAAGCTTGTTTGAGTCCATAGATGGATTTTGTTAATTTGCAAACTATATTCTTTGGGTCTCCCGACTCAAAGTTTTAAGTTGCACCATATAAATTGTTTCTTTAATTTCTCCATTGAGAAACGCAGTCTTAACATCCATCGATGTAACTCAAGATCAAAATGAGCTACAAGTGCCATGATTGTCCTAAATGAGTCTTTCGATGAAACCGAGAGAAAGTCTCTCAAAAGTCAATACCTTCTTTTTAGTATAACCTTTAGCTACAAGACGTGCCTTATACCTCTCCACATTACCATTTGCATCCCTCTTGGTTTTAAAAATCCATTTACAACCAATTGGTTTTGCACCTTCAGGTAATGGGACAAGTTTCCAAACTTTATTGTCTTGCATGGATTTATACTCTTCTTGCATGGCATCCATCCAATTTTGAGAGTTAATACTTTGCATGGCCTGATGAAAGTTAATCGGATCATCTCCCATCATTCCATTATCATCCTCATTTTTCTTAGAAATACAATATAATCATCCGAATAGCATTTCTCCTTTCTCTTGTGGATCTCCTTAATGGCACTTGTTCTTGAGGTTCTTTGAGTTTGCTCTTCCGGAACAATTACCTCATCTGAATAAGAGGGAGCTGTTTGACATTGTCTTGTTGAGGTTCTGGATTCACTTCTTGATTGATGATCGGTATAGAAACTTGAACATCATCAAAAGTGATAGTAGGAACTGAGTTAAAACTCAATTCCTCCTCAAAGACAATGTCTCTTACCTTATTTCTCCCTCCAAACTCAACATCCTCAAAAAATATTGCAATTCCCGTCTCAAAAATATTCTTAATTATGGGATCATAAAATTTATAGCCCCTAGATCGCTCAGAATAACCAATAAAGTAGCTGCTTACTGTTTTGGAGTCCAATTTCTTTTCAAGTGGCCTATAAGGCCTTGCCTCAGTTGGACATCCCCAAATGTGAAAATGCTTTAGAGTGGGCTTTCTACCCACCCAAAGCTTATAAGGTGTCTTTTCAGCTACTTTAGTGGGTACTCTATTCAGAATGTACGCTGCTGTCTTTAATGCTTCTCCCCAGAGTGACTCAGGTAAGGTAGAATGAGCAATCATACTTCTTACCATATCCTTAAGAGTCTTATTACGTCTCTCAGCAACACCATTCATACTAGGTGTTCCTGGCATGGTGTACTGTGGAACAATACCACATTCCTCTAGGAACTTTGCAAATGGTCCTGAACGTTGTTCACCTGATCCATCATATCTACCGTAGTACTCACCACCACGATCAGATCGAACTTTTTTAATCCTTTTGTTGAGTTGATTCTCAACTTCAGCTTTATAGGATTTGAACACATCCAAAGACTGGGATTTTTCATGAATGAGATATAGGTACCCATAACATGAGTAATCATCTATGAATGTTATGAAATATTGTTGACCATTCCAAGATGCCGTAGGGAATGGCCCACAAATATCAGTATGAATTAATTCTAAGACGTCTGTAGAACGATTGGCACCTAATCTCTTAGTTTTGGTCTGCTTTCCCTTGATGCAATCAACACAAACATTAAAGTCTGTGAAGTCAAGGGACTCTAAAATACCATTAGACACAAGACGCTCAATCCTACACTTTGATATATGACCTAAGCGTTTATGCCATAATGATGCTGAATTTTCTTTATTTAATTTTCGCTTAGTACCACGTGATTCCACATGCAAGGTTTCATTATAGGATGCAATTGTATCTAACAAATAAAGGTTGTCATAAGCATTTAAATAACCAGTTCCAACAATACTTGAATTTAAAGACAAAGTAAACTGATTGTTTCCAAATGAACAATAATAACCAAATTTGTCCAACAAAGAAACTGAAACTAAATTCCGCCTAAAAGATGGAACAACAAAAGTGTCTTTCAAATCCAAATAAAAACCAGTTCCTAATAACAACCTAAAATGCCCAATTGCTTCCACTTCCACCGATTTTCCATCGCCCACAAAGATGTTTCTTTCACCATCACTTGGCTTTCGGTAGCTCAGGCAACCCCGCATAGAAACACTTATGTGAGTAGTAGAACCAGAATCTAACCACCAAGTGTTTCTAGGTATGAAGCTAAATTAACCTCAAAAAACAGACCAAAGTAAGATTCATACCTTTCTTTGCACGCCATGCGTGATATTTGGTACAATCTTTCTTCATGTGTCCAGGCTTGTCACAAAAGAAACAATTATTTGGAACATTCTCTTGTTTCTTTTGAGCTGGACTCTTAGCAACTTCATTCTGATATTTCCTTTTCTTGCCCTTGTCTTTAGAGGCACTAGACAAATGAGCACTTTCAGTTTTCTCACGCTTCAACCTTTCTTCCTCTTGAACACAATGAGAAATGAGCTCATTTAGAGTCCACTTCTCCCTTTGACAATTATAACTAATTTTAAATTGGTTAAACTGTGCAGGAAGCGATACCAAAACCATAAGGACGAGTTAATCATCAGAAAACTCGATCTTAAGTGCCTTAAGTTTTGAAGCAATATGAGACATTTCCATAATGTACTCCCTTATATTTCCTTGACCCTTGTACTTCATAGACATCAAAGAATTCAAAAGTGATGTCATCTCAACCTTATCGTTTTTGACAAAACGTTGCTCAATATTGTCAAGGAAATCCTTAGCCTGAATAATTTCCTCAGATTCTGCACCCCTAAAGGTTTCCGGAATGCTATGTTTCATGATCATCAGACTCATGCGATTAGAATGTTCCCACCTCTCAAAATCCCTTTTTGCATCAGGGGTGCTTGCCGCAGTGAGAGGTGCAGGTTGTTCTTCCCTTAACGCAAGGTCTATGTCCATACAGCCAAGCACTATCAGTAAGTGCCTTTTCCATTCCTTGAAATTCGTCCCATTAAGCATGGGTATAGAATTGACATTAGCAAATATTGTGGCAGCAGAAGAACTAGCTGAATATAGAACAAAAGAATAATAAATAAATAAATATGCTCACACCAATAATTCATAAGTAAACAAATAAATTCAAAATAATGACTAATTCCCCTCAAGATACCAAACACAACATTAATATCAAGTCTTTGGACAATAATATTAACTGTAAGCGGTACTCTTGTTGTAGCAATCAAACATTGACAATAAACTATGTTGAACAACAGGTTAATCTTTGGACTAACGTATTTCACACATAAATTACCTTATAATTGTCACACATTTATCACCACAGGTGTTATTTGAAATTCGGCCAAATATTAATTTTCCTTTGGGCCAATTAATAAACGCATGAATTACAAAACACAAACATCTTGATATTTTAAATAAGTTAATCTACGCAGAAGCGATCACTTTGGTGACATTGTGTTTCAATTAACCCACTAAAATATTAGACATAGCCAAAGCATGAATTTATATGTTTCTAATATTTATCTTAATACCTAATGATCAAAACTAAATTTTTGATCCAACCGACTTAAATATATATTGTAAATTCAAATATATATTTTATAGATAAAAATAGTATATACCTAAATTAATTTTCATTAACCTAGGTAAAAAGAAAACATAATTCGATGGATTGTTACCGCCGCAATTGTTAATTAACGAAAAGCAAAAGTAAACTAAATTCCAAACTGTTAACAACAATTGTTAATTCCATAGATTGGCGAACACAAAGCCAAACTGTTAACAACATTTGAACAAATTCAATCCAATCTTATGCGATTATAGTTAAAACCCGAAAATCAATGGAATTGGCAAACATGTAATCGCACAGCAACATCGAAAGAAAATAACCGAGCATATAAGGGAAATCCAGAAATTTCAGAATATATGCGAGAGATCAAACCCTAATACATAATCCAATTTAACTTTTTTTCAATAACCAATTAAGGATGTAACTCACGAAAAAACCTAAACAGATTCGGTATAAATTGGAAAACAGTGATGGAAGATAATTAACCCAAAAAATACGATCTCAATGATTTGACAAACCTGGCTCGATGCCACTTGTTAGAAACCAAAATATATATATTCGATACGAATATAAACCCAAGATCTATATGTATGTCAAATCATTAAGAATAAAAACTAGATTTACGGAAGCGTACCTGAATCCATTGATGGAGATTTTTCAGAGGGTTTGATCTTCCAAGATGATAGATTACCTCTTGGCACACAACTCTCAGACGGGGAAAAGAGATATGCAAGTTAACCTATATCTCGGGGACCACTACCCTTTATATAAACTGAATTAAAACAATTTATTAATATTTACAACTCTGCCCCTCATTGAGTTATAAATCTAACTTATGGTATCTACACTTTTAATTCCATGACAATTTAGTACCTATAACACGTGTAAATAATTGGTCACTTAATTGGTTAAACTTTATAATTAACTCTATAACAATCTCGTCCATCAATTATATCCATATAGGATCAAAGCGATCTTTGCCATATCAATCATGATTGGACCCATCAATGGTCACGTATACAAACATAATCAAATGACATAGATCAATCATGGATGCGTAGCATGGAAATTACATGTAAATGTGAACCGAGCATGCCTATTTCCAATCGGTCCTCTTTAAACATAAATGAGGTCCTTATCCAAATAAGAAAAGAGTGAATTAATCAATACTTTATTTTGATCGTAAAATAACCAAATACATAAATGTCCAAAATAAACATAAACATAAAGAAAAAATAACAAACTCCCACTCAAACAATAATATCCTTAAATGATGTAACACCCGTATATGAGCAAAGTGTGCTCATGAAAGACCTTGGGTGGTAAACCTTTGTGAGCGGATCCGCTATCATAGAGTTTGTCCAATGTGTTCTATGGATATTTGTCCACTTTGCACTCTTTTTCACAACTAGGAACTTTATGTCAATGTGCTTTGACTTAGACGAGCTCCTATTGTTGTTGGAATACAACACTGCTGATTTATTGTCACAAAATAATTTAAGTGGTCTTTCTATATTCTCCAAAATACGCAGCCCAGTGATGACAAAATTTCGCAGCCATATTCCATGATTAGATGCCTCGTAGCATGCTACAAACTCGCTGCCATAGTGGAAGAAGCTACAAGTGTCTGTTTGGCACTTTTCCAGATATAGCTCCACCACCTAACAAATAAATATAGCCTGATGTAGATTTTTGCTATCTTGGCACCCAGCAAAATCAAAATCTGTATACCCTACGACCTCCAAATGATCCGATTTCTGATGTGAGCATATAATCTTTTGTTCTCTCAAGATACCTCATAACCTTCTTGGCTGCTTTCCAATGGTCCATACTGTGGTTGCTTGAGTATCGCCTAACATCCCAACAATGTACGCAATATCCGGACGCGTACATACTGAGTATACATTAGACTCCCAATAGCTGATGTATAAGGAATCTTATGCATTTCTTGAATTTCAAGATTACTTTTAGGGCATTGGGCAAGACAAAACTTGTCTCCTTTAGTGGCGAGGGTGTCTATTGGTTTACTATTTTTCATGCCAAACCTTTTAAGTACTTTATCGATATAGTTCTTTTGTGACAATCCAAGAATACCCCGAGATCGATCTCGATGTATCTCGAATTCCTAAAACAAAGAAGTGTCCCCAAGATCTTTCATTTCAAAATGCTTAGATAGAAATCTCTTGGTTTCAATGTAGAAGCCTATATCATTTGTGGCAAGCAAAATGTCATCGACATATAAAACCAAAAATATGTACTTACTCCCATTAAACTTGTGATACACGCAATCATCAACAATATTCATCTCAAAACTGAACGAGACAATTACTTGATGAAATTTGTGATACCATTGACGAGAAGCTTGTTTGAGTCCATAGATGGATTTTGTTAATTTGCAAACTATATTCTTTGGGTCTCCCGACTCAAAGTTTTCTGGTTGCACCATATAAATTGTTTCTTTAATTTCTCCATTGAGAAACGCAGTCTTAACATCCATCTGATGTAACTCAAGATCAAAATGAGCTACAAGTGCCATGATTGTCCTAAATGAGTCTTTCGATGAAACTGGAGAGAAAGTCTCTGAAAAGTCAATACCTTCTTTTTTAGTATAACCTTTAGCTACAAGACGTGCCTTATACCTCTCCACATTACCATTTGCATCCCTCTTGGTTTTAAAAATCCATTTACAACCAATTGGTTTTGCACCTTCAGGTAATGGGACAAGTTTCCAAACTTTATTGTCTTGCATGGATTTATACTCTTCTTGCATGGCATCCATCCAATTTTGAGAGTTAATACTTTGCATGGCCTGATGAAAGTTAATCGGATCATCTCCCATCATTCCATTATCATCCTCATTTTCTTAGAGAAATACAATATAATCATCCGGAATAGCATTTCTCCTTTCTCTTGTGGATCTCCTTAATGGCACTTGTTCTTGAGGTTGCTGAGTTTGCTCTTCTGGAACAATTACCTCATCCTGAATAAGAGGGAGCTGTTCGACATTGTCTTGTTGAGGTTCTGGATTCACTTCTTGATTGATGATCGGTATAGAAACTTGAACATCATCAAAAGTGATAGTAGGAACTGAGTTAAAACTCAATTCCTCCTCAAAGACAATGTCTCTTACCTTATTTCTCCCTCCAAACTCAACATCCTCAAAAAATATTGCAATTCCCGTCTCAAAAATATTCTTAATTATGGGATCATAAAATTTATAGCCCCTAGATCGCGCTAGAATAACCAATAAAGTAGCTGCCATCTCTTGTTTTGGAGTCCAATTTCTTTTCAAGTGGCCTATAAGGCCTTGCCTCAGCTGGACATCCCCAAATGTGAAAATGCTTTAGAGTGGGCTTTCTACCCACCCAAAGCTTATAAGGTGTCTTTTCAGCTACTTTAGTGGGTACTC
Source organism: Hibiscus mutabilis (assembly GCA_019671005.1). NCBI lineage: Eukaryota > Viridiplantae > Streptophyta > Magnoliopsida > Malvales > Malvaceae > Hibiscus > Hibiscus mutabilis. The sequence goes on along the minus strand of CM033728.1, from coordinate 30,096,397 downwards.
TATTCAGAATGTACGCTGCTGTCTTTAATGCTTCTCCCCAGAGTGACTCAGGTAAGGTAGAATGAGCAATCATACTTCTTACCATATCCTTAAGAGTCTTATTACGTCTCTCAGCAACACCATTCATACTAGGTGTTCCTGGCATGGTGTACTGTGGAACAATACCACATTCCTCTAGGAACTTTGCAAATGGTCCTGAACGTTGTTCACCTGATCCATCATATCTACCGTAGTACTCACCACCACGATCAGATCGAACTTTTTTAATCCTTTTGTTGAGTTGATTCTCAACTTCAGCTTTATAGGATTTGAACACATCCAAAGACTGGGATTTTTCATGAATGAGATATAGGTACCCATAACATGAGTAATCATCTATGAATGTTATGAAATATTGTTGACCATTCCAAGATGCCGTAGGGAATGGCCCACAAATATCAGTATGAATTAATTCTAAGACGTCTGTAGAACGATTGGCACCTAATCTCTTAGTTTTGGTCTGCTTTCCCTTGATGCAATCAACACAAACATTAAAGTCTGTGAAGTCAAGGGACTCTAAAATACCATTAGACACAAGACGCTCAATCCTACACTTTGATATATGACCTAAGCGTTTATGCCATAATGATGCTGAATTTTCTTTATTTAATTTTCGCTTAGTACCACGTGATTCCACATGCAAGGTTTCATTATAGGATGCAATTGTATCTAACAAATAAAGGTTGTCATAAGCATTTAAATAACCAGTTCCAACAATACTTGAATTTAAAGACAAAGTAAACTGATTGTTTCCAAATGAACAATAATAACCAAATTTGTCCAACAAAGAAACTGAAACTAAATTCCGCCTAAAAGATGGAACAACAAAAGTGTCTTTCAAATCCAAATAAAAACCAGTTCCTAATAACAACCTAAAATGCCCAATTGCTTCCACTTCCACCGATTTTCCATCGCCCACAAAGATGTTTCTTTCACCATCACTTGGCTTTCGGTAGCTCAGGCAACCCTGCATAGAAACACTTATGTGAGTAGTAGAACCAGAATCTAACCACCAAGTGTTTCTAGGTACTGAAGCTAAATTAACCTCAGAACAGACCAAAGTAAGATTCATACCTTTCTTTGCACGCCATGCGTGATATTTGGTACAATCTTTCTTCATGTGTCCAGGCTTGTCACAAAAGAAACAATTATTTGGAACATTCTCTTGTTTCTTTTGAGCTGGACTCTTAGCAACTTCATTCTGATATTTCCTTTTCTTGCCCTTGTCTTTAGAGGCACTAGACAAATGAGCACTTTCAGTTTTCTCACGCTTCAACCTTTCTTCCTCTTGAACACAATGAGAAATGAGCTCATTTAGAGTCCACTTCTCCTTTGACAATTATAACTAATTTTAAATTGGTTAAACTGCATGCGAGAAGCGATACCAAAACCATAAGGACGAGTTAATCATCGAAAAAAACTCGATCTTAAGTGCCTTAAGTTTTGAAGCAATATGAGACATTTCCATAATGTACTCCCTTATATTTCCTTGACCCTTGTACTTCATAGACATCAAAGAATTCAAAAGTGATGTCATCTCAACCTTATCGTTTTTGACAAAACGTTGCTCAATATTGTCAAGGAAATCCTTAGCCTGAATAATTTCCTCAGATTCTGCACCCTAAAGGTTTCGGAATGCTATGTTTCATGATCATCGGACTCATGCGATTAGAATGTTCCCACCTCTCAAAATCCTTTTTGCATCGGGGTGCTTGCCGCAGATGAGAGGTGCAGTTGTTGTTCTTCCTTAACGCAAGGTCTATGTCCATACTGACCAAGCACTATCAGTAAGTGCCTTTTCCATTCCTTGAAATTCGTCCCATTAAGCATGGGTATAGAATTGACATTAGCAAAATATTGTGGCAGCAGAAGAACTAGCTGAATATAGAACAAAAGAATAATAAATAAATAAATATGCTCACACCAATAATTCATAAGTAAACAAATAAATTCAAAATAATGACTAATTCCCCTCAAGATACCAAACACAACATTAATATCAAGTCTTTGGACAATAATATTAATCGTAAGCGGTACTCTTGTTGTAGCAATCAAACATTGACAATAAACTATGTTGAACAACAAGGTTAATCTTTGGACTAACGTATTTCACACATAAATTACCTTATAATTGTCACACATTTATCACCACAGGTGTTATTTGAAATTCGGCCAAATATTAATTTTCCTTTGGGCCAATTAATAAACGCATGAATTACAAAACACAAACATCTTGATATTTTAAATAAGTTAATCTCTGTGAAGCGATCACTTTGGTGACATTGTGTTTCAATTAACCCACTAAAATATTAGACATAGCCAAAGCATGAATTTATATGTTTCTAATATTTATCTTAATACCTAATGATCAAAACTAAATTTTTGATCCAACCGACTTAAATATATATTGTAAATTCAAATATATATTTTATAGATAAAAATAGTATATACCTAAATTAATTTTCATTAACCTAGGTAAAAAGAAAACATAATTCGATGGATTGTTACCGCCGCAATTGTTAATTAACGAAAAGCAAAAGTAAACTAAATTCCAAACTGTTAACAACAATTGTTAATTCCATAGATTGGCGAACACAAAGCCAAACTGTTAACAACATTTGAACAAATTCAATCCAATCTTATGCGATTATAGTTAAAACCCGAAAATCAATGGAATTGGCAAACATGTAATCGCACAGCAACATCGAAAGAAAATAACCGAGCATATAAGGGAAATCCAGAAATTTCAGAATATATGCGAGAGATCAAACCCTAATACATAATCCAATTTAACTTTTTTTCAATAACCAATTAAGGATGTAACTCACGAAAAAAAACCTAAACAGATTCGGTATAAATTGGAAAACAGTGATGGAAGATAATTAACCCAAAAAATACGATCTCAATGATTTGACAAACCTGGCTCGATGCCACTTGTTAGAAACCAAAATATATATATTCGATACGAATATAAACCCAAGATCTATATGTATGTCAAATCATTAAGAATAAAAACTAGATTTACTAAGCGTGCACTGAATCCATTGATGGAGATTTTTGAGGGTTTGATCTTCCAAGATGATAGATTACCTCTTGGCACACAACTCTCGAGACGGGAAAAGAGATATGCAAGTTAACCTATATCTCGGGACCACTACCCTTTATATAAACTGAATTAAAACAATTTATTAATATTTACAACTCTGCCCCTCATTGAGTTATAAATCTAACTTATGGTATCTACACTTTTAATTCCATGACAATTTAGTACCTATAACACGTGTAACATAATTGGTCACTTAATTACATGTTAAACTTTATAATAGCAACGTACATTATACATATGTGCCCACTATTATTGAATTTTAATCCAACATATTAATATATAAAAATCAGCTTGGTTTGGATGATTATCGTTTGTTTTTTAACTTTTGAAAATCAAATCGAATTGACTACATTTAAATATAACTGAACTCAACATTACTATTCGAAACGCTAGTATTATATTATATTATATTATATTATATATACACTCAAAAGTAGTTTGTTGTAGTGTTATTATTGTTATGATTCGAATATAATGGTGTGCATAATTGATGAACATTGTATCAGATAGGTTCACATAAATAGTAGATCTGTATAGGGGATCATATAAAAGGGGATGATTTTAAATCTAAGCAATTGGATGAATTCCTTCTAAAAGTTCATATCAAAATATCAAAATAGTACTATTTGATGAGAGTTACTTCGGAAACAAAAAAAAAGTAAATTTTGGTTATTCTCTCAATTCCAATAAAATGCAACTGGATCTAGTATGTATGAGTTGGCGATCAGAATCTATATGGATAGAATTTATAGTGGGATCTCGAAAAACAAGTAATTTCTGCTGGGCCTTTATCCTTTTTTTTGGTTCATTAGGGTTTTTATTAGTTGGAACTTCTAGTTATCTTGGTAGGAATTTGATATCTTTATTTCCGTCTCAGCAAATAGTTTTTTTTTTCACAAGAAATCTTAATATCTTTCTATGAGATTGGAGACCTCTTTATTAGTTCCTATTTGTGGTGCACGATTTTTTGGAATGTAGGGAGTGGTTATGATCGATTCGATAGACAAGAGGGAATATTATGTATTTTTCGTTGGGGTTTTCTTGGAAAAAATCGTTGCATCTTTCTACGATTCCTTATGAAAGATATTCAGTCCATCAGAATAGAAGTTAAAGAGGGTATTTATGCTCGTTGTGTCCTTTATATGGAAATCAGAGGCCGGGGCCATTCCCTTGACTCAGATCTTGATGAGAATTTAACTCATGAGAAATTGAGCAAAAAGTCTGCTGCTGAATTGGCCTATTTTTTTGCATGTACCGATTGAAGTCTTTTGAAATGAATTGCAGAGAATAAATGCTTTCTCGCCAGAGGAAAAAACTCAAGCCAAGAATCCTCTTTTTCTATAGCGAACTAAATCAAGTTTCTTCTTGAATGCCCATTCGAACCAAAGCAGACGTATACGGAAGAGTCATAACATAAAAAAAGTTTTTTTGTCCAAGTATTTGAAATAAGGATTTTTGATTTTTAGTTTCAATATTTTGAGTTGATACGTTAGATCTGAGAATATAGCTGTAGGCGCTCTTCGCCTCAAAATTTGAATAGAACAATCTTTATTATTTGAAGCGGTTCTTTCGGGCAATTATCAAAAGAGGGCAATTGCTTGAATTTGATCAATTGAGATATCCGAAACAATATCAATATAACAATAATATAGATATTTCATTGAACATTCAATTCAAAATGGATTCTTTTTTTTCTATTTTTCGTATTTTTTTAGATTCAAGGACTAAGCATGAGAATAAAAAAAACAGAGACTAGATTTATGGGCCCCTACCTTATAATATAATGAAATAATATAATGAAAGGCATGCTTGATAGAAAGATTAGATCACATAAAGTCAACGAATGAGGTGGGTTCATTAACAATTCACAGATGAAAAAATGGCAAAAAGAAGCATTCACTCCCCTTCTATATCTTGCATCTATAGTATTTTTGCCCTGGTGGATCTCTCTCTCATTTAATAAAAGTCTGAAATCTTGGATTACTAATTGGTGGGATGCTAGGCAATCCGAAACCTTTTTGAATGATATTCAAGAAAAGAGTATTCTAGAACAATTCATAGAAGTAGAGGAACTCTTCTTGTTGGACGAAATGATAAAAGAATACCCGGAAACACATCTACAAAAACTACGTATAGGAATCCACAAAGAAACGATCCAATTGATCAAGATGCACAATGAGGATCGTATCCATACGATTTTGCACTTCTCGACAAATCTAATCTGTTTCGTTATTCTAAGTGGTTATTCTATTTTGGGGAATGAAGAACTTCTTATTATTAACTCTTGGGTTCAAGAATTCCTATATAATTTAAGCGACACAATAAAAGCTTTTTTCTATTCTTTTATTAACAGATTTATGTATCGGATTCCATTCGCCCCACGGTTGGGAACTAATGATTGGCTATATCTACAAAGATTTTGGATTTGCTAATAATGATCAAATTATATCTGGTCTTGTTTCTACATTTCCAGTCATTCTAGATACAATTTTTAAATATTGGATCTTTCGTTATTTAAATCGTGTATCTCCGTCACTTGTAGTTATTTATCATTCATTGAATGACTGAAAAATGATTCACGTATTCAAGTATAATCTTTCCTTACTTTCTATATAAGCAAAGCATGCAAAGTCGTACTTACTTTACTCTTTCTACCCATCGGGAGAGACCTCTATTTCAGTAATTTTTTTTTTCCAAAGAAAAGTAAATAGCAGAATCGTGGATAGGGAACTATACTAGTGACCTACCTAATTTTATTGTAGAAATTTTTGGGATCAATGATTGGACCATGCAAACTAGAAATACTTTTTCTTGGATAAAGAAGGAGATTACTCGATCCATTTCTGTATCACTCATGATCTATATAATAACCGGGCATCCATTTCAAATGCATATCCCATTTTTTTGCAAATAGGTATGAAAATCCACGAGAAGCAATCAGGCGTATTGTATGTGCCAATTGCCATTTAGCTAATAAACCCGTGGATATTGAGGTTCCACAAAGCGATCATTTCACGATCTGTATTTGAAGCGGTTGTTAGAATTCCTTATGATATGCAAATCAAAACAAGTTCTTGCTAATGGTAAGAAAAAGGGCTTTGAATGTGGGTGTTGTTCTTATTTTACCGGAGGGGTTTGAGTTAGCCCCCTCCGATCGTATTTCGCCCGAGATGAAAGAAAAGATAGGCAATCTGTCTTTTCGTAACTACCGCCCACTAAGAAAAATATTCTTGTGATAGGTCATGTTCTGGTAAAAAATATAGTGAAATCACATTTCCTATTCTTTCCCAGAGCACTGCTAGTAATAAGGATGTTCATTTCTTAAAATATCCCATATACGTAGCGGAAACAGGGAAGGGGACAGATTTATCCCGACGGGAACAAAAGTAACAATACAGTTTATAATGCTACGACAACAGGTATAGTAAGCAAAATCATACGAAAAGAAAAAGGGGGTACGAAATAACCATAACGGATGCATTGGATGGACATCAAGTGGTTGATATTATCCCCGGGACCAGAACTTCTTGTTTGGAGGGTGAATCTATCAAACTCGATCAACCATTAACAATTAATCCTAATGTGGGTGGATTTGGTCGGGGATGCAGAAATAGTACTTCAAGATCCACTACGCGTCCAAGGCCTTTTGTTCTTCTTGGCATCTATTGTTTTTGCACAAATCTTTTTGGTTCTTAAAAAGAAACAGTTTGAGAAGGTTCAGGTGTCCGAAATGAATTTCAAGATCCGTGGATTTATCAACATCAAATTTGTAAAAAAGAACAAATTCTTCCTGGCAATTAGGTTAGGTATGATGAAAAAAGTATGAAAAGTCTGAAGACTATTTGTTTTTACCTTTTTTTTTCTTTTATCAATCTAAGTTGGATTAAATTGGAGGGGTGTAATTATATTCCTATTGTCAGATTGAAATGTCATAGAATAGGTTCAGATTTAAATGTCACATAATGGGTTTTGTTTTCTAAATTCAATTTGATTAGATACTAAACATAAGATAAGTAAGCGGAGGATCGAAAGGAAGGATAAATGAGGGGAACAAATAATTGCACCTATCAAAGCAACTAAAAGAATTATTGAAATGAATTCAAATGGAAGAAAAAAATTTGTTGCTAAATGAATTCCAATTTGTTGACCATTACTTATCAAATCTTGTTCTATAATTTGGTTTGATCTTGTAGTCCAAATAATCTCGTACCACGATGTATCTAATATAGTAGTAATTAGCGAAACAAGAATACTTGTACAAACCAACGAAGTAAGGCCGTTCCCAATGGTCCACAGATTAAAATCTTTATAATATT